>CM037926.1:6243074-7443074 GCA_021346845.1 Apeltes quadracus | reverse complement strand
GAGCGTTACAAAAAGGCCTACGTGGATTACAAGACCGTCCTGCAGATGGACAGCAGTGTGCAGGCGGCTCACGACAGCGTGCACAGGTCAGCTTAAAACAGTTAAACATAAGAAACTGTAGAAACTTGTTTTTGGCAGTTGGTGTACAAGTACGTACGTGGGTGTCCATTTTAATTCTGATGTTAAGCCAGCATCCACATTAGCTTTACTTCATTGGTCATCCGGTCTGAACACAACAAAGACCCAATACATGTTTACAGTTGGTGTGTGATACTTGAGATACAGATTTATTTTCATGGGTTTTACACACCCATGTAGGCAATGAGCATGCGTAAAATGCCAAATGAATGATGACTGAAGCCTGTAGTGGTTGCAGCATTAATTTGCGTGCTGTTCTCCCCCGGTGTGCCCTCCGCCAGGATCACCAAGATGCTCATCGAGCAGGAAGGTCCTGAGTGGAGGGAGAAGCTTCCGGAGATTCCCGTCGTCCCTCTGGCCGTCCAGCAGCAGCACAGAGACAAACCGGTCAGCGCGGAAGTAGCCGAAGCCCGAGCCGCCAGGGCCGCTCACGACGAAGGTCAGTGGCGTCGCTTCCTCTCGGCTTAGTGAGGAGTTACACGTTTAAAAGACAAACGTGTGCCAAGTGGATTTATAACCAGATGTACTCGCGCTCCGGCACGGATGGAGTGTGAGGACATGTCCCTCCTGATCCAGCTGAGTTCAGACGATTAAAGCTATCGCTATGTATATCTGTGATATAGCTTAAGCTTTTGTTCTTACATTAAAGGAATCTGCCTATTTCATTAGAAATAGAACCCTTAAATTATGGAATCTGATGGCAGCATCAAAAGTCGGTCAGTGATAATCAGTGTGTGAATGCGGATGAGCAGTGGGGAATGTACCCCTGCTGGGAGATAGTGTGTGTGCGTGTGCGTGTGTGCGTGTGTGTGTGTGGAGATCATCAATAATGCAGAAAAGCGAAGGCGATCCACACAGTGTAGCACTGCTGTAATGGAACAATCCAGGTCAGGTTTCCTGTAGGATGCACCTGCCTGCTCACAAAGACCAGACGGCTCCTCCATATATATATATATATATATATATATATATATATATGAAATGTTTGTATACATGTTTAGTATTATGAAAACTCACACATCCACACTACAGTGTAGATAAAGAGCTTTACTTCTATGCTTTGTGGGAAATTTCCACACGCAGTACTTATACTTACACAGACAAGGCACCTGACCTGTAAATAGACCCACACAAGTAAACGCTTGATGAATTTAGCACGTTCAGAGAACAGAGCTAATCTCTGAATAGAACACTGCTGTTGCCGGGGAAACAGATGCGAGGCGTTTTTTAGGAGGATGTCAGTGTTGAAGACCTTTTGTTGAACACACGTTTTATAGTTGCTATCATAGCAACATATTACCTTTTTTAAAGGATGAAATACCACGAGATTACAACCTCGTCCTGCCGCTCCGTCTCTTCTTTAACCGGGGCGCTACATTTTCTTCCTGTCCCTAGATGCTCTTGGCACATGACATTTTTTTTTGTCTTAGTGCGTTCAAGCCTCTGTTACCTGAACATCAATCTGAACCTGACTGTCAGCCTCTGTTTACCTTCCCTTTCGCCTTTGTTCCTGCAACTCAAAAGCCCTTTTGATCTTCTTGATCTGTACATATAAAGTTACCGTGAGAGTATTGTGCTCAAATTATTTAGTTATTAAAAAAACCTCTCCTTATGCTGCCATGTATTCCTACCTAGACACGCGTAATGTCATACTGTTGTGTGGTTCATGTTCTATATTGTTTTTATCAGCTTCGATCAATGCTTTGCTCATCGATTTCAGGTGCAAAGACGTCTGGAATAAAAAGAATGACTTGAGTCAAAGTAGTAGTCGTAGTGTTATGGACAGACTTTTCTGTGTGAATTTCAAGCTTGGATGAGTCTTCTTGCCTCATTAGATAAATAATTTAGAATTGGGTTCTTTTGAAGGTGAGGTGTGTGTGTGTGTGTGTGTGTGTGTTTCCCTCAGTCCCTTTTGGCACAGCAGAGAGCTGGGTAAGCGTGGGTTAACTCATCCCCTCTGATCCATTCTGCTGACTTGATTCAGTGATCATCTCTTTAAAAAAATAGTGCGCTGGATTGATGGAAATGCTTCTTGAAAGACAACAGTGGAAAATATCTGTAACATTGAAACTGAAGGCTAGTGGAGGTCTGAAGTCTAAGTTTGTTTGTTTTTTCTCTCGCTTCACTGAGCTTTTGCTAAAGTGCACATTTCTGTCAACAGCCAGAAGAAAAGATGCCTGCTTCGCTTTACTGAAACGGGAAGGCAACGATCTGGTCAAGAAAGGCAACTTTCAGGAGGCTCTGCAGAAGTACAGCGAGTGTCTGGCATTGAAACCTGACGAGTGTGCCCTCTACACAAACCGGTATGTAACCGGCCCTGCAGCACGAGCAACTTCAGCACGCTAGCCCCCGGATTAAACTGTGAATTAAACACTGTGCGCTTTAGTGTCACAACAAGACACTATTAAAAAAAAAAAAAAAAAAACTACAAATACTGCTGATTCCAACCCTGGCTTATGATCTTCTGTAAAGTCAGTCCAACAATGGACAACAGTAGAGGGCACCACATGCTCATGCAACTCTTTAACAGATCTCTTCCATTACTTCCATTGCGAGGGACATGGATGGACGTGCTGCATTCACTGACCTCTGTGCTCTATTCTACTCCAGAGCCATTTGCCTCCTGAGACTAAACCGCTTTGAAGAGGCCAAGCAGGACTGCGACTTCGCCCTGCAGATGGAGCCGGACAACAAGAAGGCCTTCTACAGACGAGCCCTGGCTTACAAGGGTTTACAGGTGCCCCTCTCGCACACGATATATTACCAGGGGTTGGATTAGACGGGTGCTGTCTCTCATTTGTTGGTAATATTTGTTTTCCTCTTTCCCCTCGATTCCCTTTCTTCCAGGACTACCTGTCGGCCAGCAGTGACCTTCAGGAAGTCCTCCATCTGGACCCGAAGGTTCAGGAGGCCGAGCAAGAGCTTGAACTGGTGACGAGCTTGCTGAGACAGAGCCTGATGGAAAGCACTCCACACACACCGAGGGTAAAAGACTAGTGATGCACAACATGTAGTTTACAAGAAACGTATGTAATTATGGATTAAAATGTCATTTTTTTTCACTTGTTCTCCGTGTTAAAATGGTAACAAACAACAACAAGAAGCAGTAATATATCGTGCCCTTTTAAATGGTTCCACTTACACAAAAACAAAGCAAACAAAAATCACTAAAGGAGTGACTTCTGTTCATCTCCTCCAGGTCTGACGTTTGTGGAGCAGCAGGTGTGCGCACCTCACAGGTCTGCAGCAGTTACGGAGGAAAATACCTCTTAAAGACGTCGGCTGGAGTAAGTAACGCCTGTAAAAAAAATGGACTGCCGTTGACCTTCTGGGAAGGGGCTCCTTGGACGAACAGCTTTTTTAGTTCTGCACCATCTGCAATGTGTGCAAACCGCACCACAACTCCCAAGTACACCGCCTCGCACAACGGCCAGCGGTGTTCATAAAAGGCGAACATCGAGGTACTCGCGACCTGCTTGCACTATAAATCATCCACATTCTGACGTAATGTACTGTACATACAGGCCGATTGTAGCGGGCTGCAGAGCGGCGTTCTATGGCGGAGTGAGGCGGGCGATGTGTAAGAGTGTGTTATGTGTGCCTTATGGAGATTTCTACCACAGGCGGTCTGAAATATGCCAAGATTCAACTCTTGTTTCTTCTGATGTGTTTGGTTCCATTGCGGTAAACTGAACTCACGACAGCACTGACAGAAGCTCAACTGTATTGCATATAGAGATGAGAGATAAGGACTATAAAGGTTTTCACCTATTTAAGGACATCTGTCATTGTTTACATGTTTTAATCCGCTGCTACATTTTAAAATAGATTAGCCAACAGCTACAGTTCGAAACCCTGAGGAAGTGATGCGTTACATCTATATTTTAAGATGGCAAAATAAAAATGTTTCACAGTTTGATATCCCCGGAGTTCAGTGCTCAAGTTATTAATTATAAATTGACACTTTTATTTGTCCAGCAACTGAAGGTAGCGTTACTTAATCCCGTATTGTAAGAATTGTAGGTCTCAGGTTCAGTCTTGAATGAAACCAAGGTGATTGCATGTGTCTTTGTGTGTGAATAGGTGTACAGTATTTACATTTGGAAACTGAAAAGTTGTAAAATCGTTCTTAATCCTGGACCCTCAGATCTGTGCATTGAAACCCCTCAGCTCAAAATGAAACATACTCGGCAGAGTTGAGGTCCACATTTATATGTGTGGATGTTTCCAGTGCTCGATCGACAGCTACCTGACCTCACCTACTTAGACAAAAGCTCAGGTCTAATTCGCGGAAATAACTGAAAAATCGATGTTGCCGTGCAGAACATTTTTAGAGATTCTGTTAAATTCCCATTCCTATGATTTAAAACATCTCTAAATGCAAATCTATGTATAGCACAATGTGTTACAAATTTCATTTCTTTCATACTGCGATGTATCAATTACTACGTCCAACCTTATTTTACATGTTAACCATTTTCCCATTTGCATTGTCTAAATAAAAGCCTGGAATTAACTAAATGAAAACCCCTGATAGGAAGCTTGACGTGTTGCTTTGTGGAATGTAAGCGCATGTACTGTATGTAAATAGTTTGGATGCAAATGTAAATATTAAACTGCTATATGGATGCTTGAACATGCCTTGTTCTTCTGCAGCTCGAAAATTGGCTGATTTCCGCTCGGTTTGAAACGTTAAAATTCACCCGCACCTGTTAAAGCCGAGCTGATCCGACCGACATACAACGTGTAGGTGACGTCCATGTGAAAACATACAGACAACACGCTTGATTGAAGGTTTTTATTGTTTCAAAATATGCATTTACATGCACACAATAAAGCAAATAATTAGGGAATATATCATTCTTCAAAGAGCACAAGCCTTTTTTGACCAAGTTAGAAAATAGACACGGCACAAGTGTTCAAATGACAACATAAACCTCGCAGGAACTTAACGGGCGTCTATAACAGACGGGTGCATCCTGCAGCTGGAGACATGTGAGGTTCACCACAACTTGCCGATGGGCTGTAACGAATGTTATAGTATTGAGATTTCAGTCAGGTTTAACGTCGCATCCCAATGCCCCCCGAACCCGTCGGGGACCTAACTGGGATCCCCCGTTAAGTGGGTCAGGGTTAAGAGTCTGATGACTGGAAATAGTGTAAATCTGAATGGGACATCACTTTGCTGTCACATGTCACGTCACCATAACAACAGTCTAAAACAAAACTTACAATTGAGGGCATTTATTTCAGGCTTTTTCCTTACAAGATGCCACGTCCCCATGCTTTCAACGGTTATCCCGTTTTAATCGTTGCCCATGGAAATTACCCACAAGTCATTGCAAAGCCAACATTCAATGCTGACTCACCAAGTGTTCATAAAAGGGCTCAAAATGTCTTCAAGAGAGCCTTAAACTAGCGTGACAGCCGGCATAGCACTCATGGGATAATGAGCATTTAGTATGTTTCAAGCATTTTATAAAGCAAATTAAATTCGCTTTTAAATTATTTTTTGAAGACATACAGAATGAAGAAATATATACAAATTATCCCAATCATCAAAAGGCACTGTAGGTGCAGAAAATAAAAACTATACATTTGTATTAATAATTGCAAGGATTTGAGAAAAAAACGTAAAACACATGAAAATATGGTTTGTTCCAATTTGATATTACTGAGGGAGTCATACATTCACTGTATGTATGCGCTCACCATTACACCTTTATCTGTATGAGAGTATGTGTTTGCTATAGTTAGTAAGTTGATGTGTGCCCTTGACAGGACACATTGAATCTTGTGAATAGTTATTTAAAAGGTTTACTTTTCTTATTGCAGATACAAGATTTATTTGACTTTTTTTAGTTTTAGTGCATTATTGCTAAAACAAGCCGTATAAAAAGTAAGAATTGCTACAATTTCAAATTCATAGATTGGGCTTCACTCAGTTCTGTTTGGAAGGGATAATTCAAATTCAAATTACATTTATTGAATACATCTCTAAATACTGTACTGAACATTGAAGTGATGGTTACATTTGCACAGATGTAGCCACAAATAGAAAAATACTATTTTGCCAGTGCAGAGGCTTGTGAAGACGGTAAACCCAATCTATTTAAAAACACAACTCTTACCCTCCCCACCCTCATACTTAAAAGGTTTGGACCCAACACCGGGCTTCAACATTAAAATCAACTTTCCCAAAATGGAAAAACAAAAATGAGCAAAGATAATGCACGAAAGAATCATAAGTCACATTTAAAACACAAACATTAATATATATATATATTCATATATATATTTTCTCTTATAGATGATTATCAGAAAATATAATTTGCAGCTACACTGACTGGTCCCTCTCCGGCTCAACAACCCTTTAGTGCCGTTTCTTTTTTTTCTTTAAGACGTCACAGAATGACGGTGGCACAGCGGTGGACCACAGTGATGACGCATCCATCCCCCGATTCATGCAGACCACATTTCTCTAGATGTCAAGAGGGAGGACAGGTTTAGGCTTTGAAACAGCCGCTCTACACAGCACTGAAATGAATATCCCACACTTCCTCATTTTCAGCTTCCTCGCAAAGGGCAAGATCTGCCCCGGGCTCGTATTCAGAACGTCATTTACGAGTCAGACAACGGAGGTCATCCCTGTAACCTACTTTACAACCTGTCCACATACATTCAGCCCCCCCCCGCCCCCTCCACTGAAAGGCCCGACGCCCCGCTTCACGTTTCCTCCGTCTGCTTCACACATGAGCAGCTTTTTCTGTCACTGAAAAACGAAACCCTCTGATCTGCTTCGACCTCACTGTGCTCCCGTTTGCTATATTCACTCTTGCTACAAGTCCCTCAAATTCTCTCCCACTCTGTAACTCTAACGACTGACAGTCACACAATAATCCTGCCTGCACACGCAGCAGATATAAGCATGATTAGATTATAGAAACGTATAGCACACCCGACCACCAGCCTCGCAGGGTTCACGCAGGCGGCGTCGCTGAACAGTGGAATGATGTGATAAGGCCAACCGAGCCAGCAGAGGGACCGCCGAAGGAGAGCACAGGGGCTTCTTCAGATTTCGGTTTGTATACCGCTGTTTCCGGTCGGGCTTACAGGCTGCGCGGCAGAGTTTTCGGTGGTGTCATTTATCCTTTCGTCGTCCTCTGGGTCCGTGGCGCCCTCCTCACTGATGTGCAGAAATGTGCACCCCTCTTTGGGTGAAGCGGGGGGGGGCGACGACGGCGGCGGCAGCAGCAGGCGGTGGCGGGCGAAGGCCTCGTGGCTACTTTGAGGTGGACAATGCTCCAGGCGGTCGTTCTCCACCTCGGGCATGGGCGCGACGGCGACGAAGGAGACAACGGGATGATGATGATGGCGGGGGTCCGTCGGGGCGGAGCAGGGCGGCTGAGTCGGCCTCGAGGTTTCAGGGTCGGAGCAGCTGAGCTCCGACGAGAAGCGGCTACAGTGCGAGTCGGCCACCGAGGGCAGGCTGCCGCTCAGAGACGGCAGATCGAACTCGGAGGAGTTGGTGCTGCGCCGCTCCAGAAGCTGAGCGTCCACATCTCCTCGAGCCTCGTTCGTCTTCGTGTCTCCTTTGCTGCCGCAGCCGCCGCTTTTCCACAGCTTTCCTCCCCTCTTCTTGCTTCCTGAAGCGGAAGGCTCTTTTGACCAGGGGGACGAGGGGCAGCAGCGGTTGTCGTGCTGCGTGCTGCACGGGCACGTGCCACCGCTGGCGCCTTTAAGGCCGACGGCGCTGCTGCTGCTGCAGCAGCTGGTCTCATCCAGGCTGCTGCTGGCGCTGCAGTGCCTCACCTTCCCCTGGTGTGACTCCGCGTCCGTCGGGACATCCAGACTATTGTCTCTGCAAAATAAAAAAACACCCTTTTACGGCATCTATCCGATTTATCAAAAGTTAAGTTTATTGCACTCATGGAATTTTTTATGAATCACAAACACACATTGAATATTTCATACATTATGGCTTCTGGCACAATAGAAGTTTCTTTTTTTCTTTTTAAAAGTAGGTTAGAAGTGCAGATGTGTGTTTTGGCTCCTGACCTTTCCAGGGGCGTGTAGGCATTCAGGATTGACCCTGCCATGGCCTTTGTGCTTGCGTTGTCACTGATTGTCCCCAGACTGACGGTGGCCGACTCCCCGCTCAGACTGCAGCGCTCCTTCTGGACATCGGCCTGCACTTCCATCCTGGAAATGACAAGTACATATAAAGTCGATTACGTCGCAATGATTCGCTGCAATGTTTGCGTCATCTAGTTTGGAAAAAAAAAACTCAACAAGGCAAACTCTGAAATCTATTCCATTAAGCTCAACCCTATTTGCAATTTTCCTCAATGGATATTCATGGCAGTGCATCCAGGGATATCTACCTGTTGTAGCAGCTGCCAGTGAGGCTGCCGGTGATGCTGGTCCCGGCGAGGGCCGTGGTGCTGGCGTTGTCGCTCATGTTGTCCCGCTGGGTGGAGCTCATGCCGCAGCGCTCCATGTGGCTCCCGCTGACACTGAGGCTCAGGCCCGTCAGGCCCCCGACACTCGCGGCGTCTCCGAGGCTGGGATTGTTGAGTCGAGTCTCCGCCACAGAGGTTGTGTCTGAGGAGAAAAGCAGGAGGTGGGGGGGTGGAGGGGAGAGAGGAGTCATAGGTGAGAATGGAGGAGAGGGTTGGGTCACAAATAATCGGAGCGGTCAAATAACAAAACGGAAGGGATACTGAGGTCAGAGACAAAAGCTCACCCTTGTGAAATGCTATCTGTGACTTGGCTGACTTTAATCCCTTTTAAAATTCATCCAGGACAACGGATGGACACATTCTTGGGTGTGAATAACTGCCATCATGTCTCACACCTTATGCCGCAAAGCTCAAAGTCCCCGCTGTCATTTGGATTCATTACAATCAGTCCCAGTGTTGACTGAAGCTGTGAGAAACACAATCCCTCGCCCGAACCACCTGCCTGGAAAGCAAGGTGTGAGCTGGAGCTCTCCTACCCAACGATAGGACAAAAAAAAGCCATCCACTGTTACGAATAATTCATACGGACACACAAAGGCACTGATGGACGTTGGTGTACTTCAGTGAGCTAAACGCACACAGCTACCACAGCTCCTTGTGGGACGGATGCTGGTATCGTGTGCAGTGTTTCCATCTGAACAAAAAATGCCCGACTGTACTCAATTTCCATCTGATCTATGTCGTTTAATGTGTGCAGATTGGTCTATTTTTGAGGCTGTGTTTATTGTTTCAACCAAGTTTCCCAGTTTCCCATTTGGGGACCCTGGACATGAAGTTTAAGTCTACTTCCAGCTCCTTCTCTCCGTCACCAGCACTGCAGGTGGGAGTCGGAGGCTTTGCTTTTGTTCGAGATGCTCACCTGTGGCTGCCGCCCCGTTCCCTATGTTCTCATTTTCGTCATCGAACTCTATCCGGACCCCTTTGCCGTTGCCAGCAGAGACCCCACAGCCGCCGCTTCGGCACAGCGATATTGGGACGACTCCGTAGACGTACGCCAGCATGATGGGAACACCGATGCCTGAACAACACAGTGAAAACACACGCTTAAAACAAAACAGTGGGAGTTTCGTTGGGGGTTAGGGTTAAATTCCCAGCACTTTCAGTTAACAGCACAAACACAGGAAAAGCAAGTCACAAATGTTTTAAGACAATTTCCAAACCAGACAAAAAAAAAAAAAAAAACTTTATAATAAGTTAAATGTGGTCAAGAGACAGATGGTAAAAAAAGAAACCTAATTTCTTACCAACAGTGACTGCAGCTACTACAGGCGACACGATCACAGACAGCGTCACGCCGCCCGCTATCACCAGGTTCCTCTTGTGTTTAGAGATGTCCTTGCCCTCATAGCGGTTATGGATCTGAGGAGACAAATCATGTTAAGTACCTAATTAACCTTACCCTTTAGACTCCATTTCACTGTTTGTTTGGCCCACAGTTGTTCTCACCTTTCTGCCCACATAGACTGGGATGCCGATGATCATTGCGGGAATGGCAATGCCGGCTATGAGGGCGATGCCCACCGGTGCGCCCACCAACGTGCCGAGCTGCCAGAGGATCTTCTTCTTTCTGCTCCAGGGCTTCTTCCCCCAGAATGTGCAGCCTGAAGGACTGGGAGGATTGGAGAGGGAAACGGAAATGTGTTGTAAAGGAAAACAGAGAGAGAGTGGGAGCAGATGTTTGTCCGGCTCAGGTTCACCCTAATTGGTAAAACAAGGGCTCATTCATAGCTAAAGCGATCAGCACTGATGGGAAAAAATAAATTGTTTGTCTCACCTTAAATAGTGGAGGTCGGAGATTTCCTTCATACACAGCCAGCAAAACTCACAGCCGCAGACGGCACAGGTCATGTGATTGCAGCTTCCGTCGTTCATCTTGATAATGTAGGCGGCACAACGAGGGCACGGCTTGATGTCGTCACCTGGTGGGGGTTAAAGGTTGAGGGAAAGGCATCCGAAGCATTTTGCAGCTTTAGTTTGTAATGCAGTGATGGCGAGATGAGTGGGAGAAAGTTAGCGCGCCCACGTTTATCCGTGCGTTACCTGCGGCTCCACTCTCTTGGCTGTAGCTGAGGGAGGAGGACCTGAAACTTCTCAACTGGAGGGTTTGGGCCCTTTGTTGCCGTGCGGTGTCACACGTCTGGTTGGGATGCCACAGCTGTTTGCAGTGGTAGCAGAACTCTGTCCCACAGCCCTCACGCCCACAGGTAATCTTTGGGCAGCTGGCGCAGCCAAACGCAATGACTGCGAATCTAAGAAAAAGAGAAAAACAGCCAAAATGGGGGTTAGTGTTTGCTGACTGAACAGCATGGATGTAGTAGTTCAGCACAACACTAGGGGCCCGCTGGGCTAAAATAAACAGTGGAGGGATGAGCAGGCGTAGAAAACTACAGAGAGTAAAAACAAGGAGCACTTTTTTTAAGTGTGTTATTTTCCATGCTTTCCCCAAGAGCTCTTACAATATGGTCGTACTGACATAATCAGTTCTGCATGACTGCATGTCGCCATAGAAACAGTCAGCCATCAATCAAAACAGTGGTCCACTGTTCCAGCAATTGAAAAGTAAACGGCACGACCGAGTGGAAAGTTTGCAAACTGTTTTATTCTTAATCATATGCAACAGGACACAGTGGCAATATAAAAACATTTACACAATGTCCATTAAAAAGCATTTCTTTGCATGATTATTGTTTCTCGATTGTGTCTCGAAGATAACCGGCTCAGGCATGTTTTTTTCTGGGGAATAATAAACATATTAGACTGACGGCACAGCATCATTACAATGCCTTTTTAAATCAAAGTTCGTCCGGAAGTGACACACTGCACAGACCACTGGCAACGTGCACCATGTCGCTGCAGAGCATTCTGTGCAGACAGCGTGCAGACAGTCTCCCCTAACACCTCGCTGAGAGGAAACCAAATGATGGCAATTGGTGCACAGGCCGTGTATAGAAGAACCGCAGGACAACCCTCTCTTTCTTCAGGAGGATTACTTGCATTTGACCCAATATCTGGCACAAGTAATTACCCACCAATTACGAGCGACAGCATTTACTGGCGATTAAAGAGCTTAAAAAGCAAATGAAAGAGCCATTATTCTTACAGAGACAGTGTCTGCAGTATATATGCAACCAAGAGTGAGAGAGAGAGAGAGAGAGAGAGAGCTAAAGCCTTTACCAAATACAGTAAAAACGGAACAAACAAGGATAAATGAACGGTGGGAGTGTGGGTTAGTAAACTGCTCCAAAACTGTATAATGCAAAAAAGTAAAACCGACTGCCAGACTGCAGATGAACAGTAGGCGACCATGCTGCGTGCATGGCGGTCGTCGTGGCGGGCAGCTGCAGTGAGCATCGGTTTACAAATACGGACGGCCCCGCGGTGAGCACGCCAATGTTTGCTTCTGTTCGGGCCCCTGTGAACAAACTGTGGAATCCCTGACAGCTCCGAACATACCAGACCCCGACCTCACCGCCACCTAGTCACGAAAGACGGGCGCCAGGACGACAATCCATAAAGTTTTAAGAACATTGTTTTTTCCGACGCAAAGCACTTCACACTGAGCGATATAGGCGGGCGGGACGATGATGATACATTTTAACAGCGGGCAAATAACTGCCAGCTTTATTGGTGAGAAAAATGCCAGCTACGGTCTGATGATAATAGGCTTCGTCGTCATCATTTGCTGCGCACAATATTTTCCGGCTCTTTTGACTCATGAGGCTGACATAGCGAAACAGGTCTATTGCTGCTACGAGTTATTTATGCCTCAGGCGTCAATGCACTTAAAAAGGCCACTTTACAGGCTTGAAGCTGCTTGCTTAGTTATTTTTGGACTTTTGTATTTCAAAAGAGCTGAAAAACATCGAGCCCATCTCAGGTAACCAAAATAGAATTCTGTTTAAACGATTAGCAAGTTGTGGCTTCTTTATGTTTTATGGGTGACTTTTAATGTAAATGGGACATTACTTAATGATTTCCCTTCAAATATCTGACTTAAGTCATCAAAACGATTCCAGATGGGTCTCGCATCGATATCGCGTCAGCAGACTGACCAGCAGCCAAGCTAATCTGCCATAAGCCCTCGCTCTTACCCACAGTCTGGCGCCGGGCACCAGCGGCAGTCGGGTTCCCCCACCAGCCACCTCCTCAGCATGAACTCCTCGTACTTCTCCATGACGGCCCGGTCGCCCAGGATCATCTGGATGTCGTGGGGGTTGAACCGCTCGGTGCACTCGGGGCAGCAGATGTTGACGCGGGACTCCGAGATCTCGATACGCAGGTACTGCCGCAGGCAGTCGGCGCAGGAGCGGTGGTGACAGGTCATGATGTCCGGAAAGAGTTCGCGCGCGTGCCGCAGGAGGCACAGCGGGCACTCAAGCAGCTCCGACTGGGAGGAGGAGGCGCCGCCGCCGCCGGCAGATGCCGGCGAAGTCAGCGACGGGACCGGTACACAGTGGGCGCAGGTTTTGTCCAACACCGCCTCCTGCTCGACGCTTTCCGTGATCACCGCGCTGTCCGCGCCGGCTCCGGCCTGCAGAGGCCTTGACTTGCGCTTGGTGTCCCGGTCAGGCCGCCGGCGGCGGCTGAAGAGCGAGTGGAGGGACAGGCGGCGCTTCTTGGGGGTCTTTCTGACCGAGGGGAGGCTGACGGAGGAGGTGGCGGAGTGGAGGTCTCGCTCCGAGCCGGTGCTGCCGGGATGCTGCTGGTGCAGGATGCTCATGGCGCCGGAGAGAGGGAGGGGAGGGCTGGGGGTTAAAGAAAAGGGTAGACAGGGGAGGAGGCTGCGCTGCTGCTAGCTAGGTCATAGTGGCTGCAAGCCGGCGCTGGAGGTCTGGAAGTCAGTCGCGTCCGTCCATGGCTCGGCATGTAGATGTTCAGATGTAGTGCACGAACCTGACGGAGACGAAAAGGAAAATAAAATTCAGGTACAACGCCAGAGCTAAATGCATCAACTTTAATGATCTGCGCCATATGGAAGATTCAGGATGCATAACAACAACTGGAGATGCCAACGCGGGACAAAACCCAAGACAGACAGCGCTCATTAAGGCCTTCTCTGGCTTGGGTGTTACAGGAAGTCCATCCCCTTTTCTTAATTAAGAGTCTTCTGGCAGGCTTCAGGCATCTTGTCGGGCTTGTTTGTGTTGTTCGTGCATGCGCAGCGGCTTACATAAAACATCTGCAGGCTCTCCCTGGAGAGCGTGCGTTACTCATGAGTGGGCAAAACAAGACAAAAACCTGTGTTTCTTTTCATCACATATCTCAGATACAGCCACAGCGGTGTTAGTAGGCCTCTGGAGTAGCCACACCTCGTCTCAAGTGTTTCCACATGCTTTTATTTTACACAATATGAATGTTTGGAGGTGATGCTGCACAGAACCAAACAACTAGAGGTAGTTCGAGTAGTAGTGACTTTTAACTATTGAGAATCACATAGTTGATGAATTTAAATGTTGTGGATAAATACCATGAGCCTTCGACTCACTGCTTGTGACCAAGTAATGGAAGAAACTGTTTCAACAAACAGTCTGTGCTGCACCTTTTAACAACAAGTACACCCAGTGGTAAAAACATCAGGATAAATAAGTGGCCATCTGGGAAATATTAGATCTGACTGTCGATTTTTCCATCCAAGTTCCCCCTTAACGTAGAACGTTTTTTTCTGTGTTTTAAAACCAAACAGAGTAGTGCGGAAAAAACGGCTGACATCAGCAAGAAGTGCTGCAGCTGGCACATGATATCTGTGATTCCAGCTACACAGAACACCAGTGGGTAAAGCAGCGCGTGATGATGTGAGGGGACGCCAGGCGACAGGCCACGCACTTGCTTGTTGCTGCTACTTCCTTGAGGAGCGTCACAGAGTGGATATGCCTCAGGAAAATAAGGGCGCAAAATGATGCCACCTACTCCAAAGGCATAGGAATGAAGTTGGATATACAATAATACAAAAAGGAGTGTCACATAATGCGGTAACATCTGTAAACTAACCCGTACCTCAATACAGACTCATATACCTCAATTATCCAACCTCTGGACTTGGACTAAAAACATGCCTTTCTAACAGTTACGTCAGTGACTACGAGCTTGACTTAATAACATATCTGCTGCTGGCTACGGTCGAGTCCTAAAACTATGATTCCTCTTCACAACAAAGCCGAGCTGTGTGGTCATCCCGCCCAGTCAAGTGGGCAAGAGGACTGTTCCTGGGGCGAGCAGGACTTTCCATGCGACTCGTGTTTGTGCACACACATATGCATGCATTTGCGTTTTTACCCGAAAAGACGGGGCAAAAAAAGGTTACCGGTTTTTTTCTGTGATCCCCGTGCTGTTCTTTGTGTTCAAGGTGGACAGGGGAGCGGTGGGGCAATAGACGATGTGTCACTGGGGGCTGCAGTAGTAGTAGTTTGAACAAGCATGGCCCTCCAGAATACGGGGCAATAACGTTGGCTCTTGCATTAAACAAATTAAATCCTGGTTTCATTGCCTCTTATTCTGCAGAATTAATGAAGTGCATTACAGTTAATGTTAAAGTGAAGTATTTTACATATGACAAAGTATATTTGACATTATTTGTCAGGCTTTTACCTTAAACGCCCTTTAAACAGACACAACCGCTCAGATATTTCCATGTGCATTGAATTGGAGGTCGTTTTTTTTCTTAAATCCACTCCTCCTATGTTGCACAAAGCTTTGGTTAAGCTTGCCTGATGTTTTTCACAATGCTGACAATATCTGACAACCAATCTACAACATACGCACAATTCGATGTCTTGATTGACCATGCTGATTTAAAATAGTTTGTATTGAGTCCTCCTAGAGTTTAAGGACTGTATTTAGAAAAAAATCTGTGCAGTATTTCTCAAATGGTGAAATCAAAATTCAGCCATAGATGATGTAATCTTCCAGGGAGTTTGGAAACCTATGTCTGGCTTCAAACGGCATCGCACATACAACAATCAGCTCATCACTGTTAGCATGAGGCTCAAAGTGTTCCTCTGCAAAGTGTCCGTCACGTACGCTAATTTCCTGTGACATTCCAGCTAGAGGGAAGACTTCCTGATCGTGACAATGCATTCAGTTATTACGGCCCGGGACCAAGTCACAGTGCAGTCACAGAGTGACAAAATACAGAAACGCTACTTTTTCTTCTTTGTTTGTTGACCTACCACATTGAGACAAAATGTCTCTTTTTTTGTAAACATTCTGTAGGAAATTAATTCTTGAAGGAGTTATTGTTAGCATCGCACTTGATGCTTCGTAGCAATAATCAGGTGCGTGCCCACTTTCCGACGTCAAAATAACCCAGGAGCTTACTGAATCTCCATTTAGCCTATTCTTTGCCAGCCAACGTACGGTAATAATATCTGACGTTCAACAGAGAGTGGGAATAGAAGGGCGTGGAGCAAATGCCTACCAGGCTACTTTCAGCACGATTTACAAGACCTTCCGATAGAGCCAACGGGCCACGGTGATTTTCCACTGCATCTGGTTCAACACGATGAGCCAGCAAATCTCAGTATGAAGCCGAAGATGATTAAGAGGAGAAAAAAAATCATCCTCCCAGCAAAAATGGTTCATCCTATCAAAAAGTGGAGCCATGGAGACGGCAACTTATGCTGGCTTGAGTTTGCTCCAGTGCCAGAGGGAGAGTTACCATTGACCCACTGCACAGAGAGACATCCACGCAGCCCACTGGGGTTCGGACATGGAGGGTAAAAGGAGAAGAGTCACATCATGACTGTTTCATACATTCAGAGACATGGTTGCAAATTCTTTGGAATTCCTGCCGCATTGACAGGAATAACAATCCAACTACGGCCTCTAATAAAACCAGCATTCTTATTGGTATCAAGTTAGGAACTTCACAGTATAAAATGACGTTAACGTGTTTGCTTGTGTGTTCCTGGGGAACAGGGGTTTGCAGGCTGAATGTTTTTGTTTGTTTTACCTACAGCCCACGGGTGACGGGTCGTAGGTGTCCGTCACAGGTTGCTGTCTCTCCCTGTCCGTTCAGCATAACACCTCCACGACACAAAAACATGGAACGGTGCTATTTCCATTCACAGAATGGCGCCTGAACAGGAAAAATCACACTCTAACATGAAATGTCTTCACATGAAGACTAAATGCTGGAGAAAGAGGAAAAAAAAATCAAGGACCGAAATGATTCAAATCAACAACATAAGAGCTTTAACGTTAAGTAATTCAAATATTGTAAAGCATGGCGATACTACAGTCAGCAGTCTCTGCTCCGGCGTTGAACTTAGAAGTACAGATACATTATCAGATATTAATGAAACGTAAATGTAAAACGATTGGTGGTCTGGAACTCTTTCGGTGATATTTCAGCAGCTTATGATATCTCAATTTAAACGTAAGACGTTTTTTATTTAATTGTTAAATGTGTACGCAAATACATAAGAAAGGAGTTTGACCCAATATCAGCGACGATATTAAAATCACCCCCAAACGGAGCACATTTGTCTTCGGATGGTCGCCGCGGGAAGGTACCAAATTGTATTTACGCTTTCCAACCAGGCTAACCAGAGCTAGCCGGCTAGCTAACGGAAGATCAGATCTGGCCAGTAGGATAGCGGCTGCCTAACTTTAATCACCCAGAGACTTCATGGCTGGACTGAGCATTCGTGTTTTTTTGCGAATTTACAGGACAAATTGACGATAGGGTTTTTTCAAGTAAGCGAGCATAGCGGCGACACAACTTTGCATGAGGCTTAGTGCCCACCTACACTATAACGAGGAGAATATACAAGCTATCAAAGCTAAACACTGCTAACAGCTAGCTGCCTGCCAGCCTCGAAGAGAAGGAAGTTGTGATATCTGTAATATTTTAACAAAAGCTCCTTGTAAAGACGATTCCCGCACACACTTACTTTTTACTCCACCGGATTTCCTTTTAATTAACAATATCAGTCAACGCTGGTGTCTCCATCTCCCAGCAAGAAATTCATCTGGTGCAACAAAACTTAACTGGACAACCTACACTACCCGAGTGATGGCGTTGTCAAGTCGTAAGGCTGTCGTCAACAGCAATGCTTCCGGTGAGAATGATCCACTTTCGCAATAAAATGAATCTATCTGTTTCCGAAGAACGGATAGCCAGCAGCAGAAGCAGCACTTACATTGTTTACATACGTAAAAAATGTAAGTTACCTAAAATACCAAATACATCCATTACTAATTTGAATTTTTCTTAAAGCATTTGTTGGCATTACGGTATGTTAAACAACGACAAAAATGGCATACAAAATGGAATACAAAATAATACAAAAAACAAAGATTCAAAACTATTCTACATGTGTATGTGGTCAAATTATATTAATTTATTCTACACGAGAGGGCTTTAAGCAGTGAATGACGGGGATTGATATCTCGTGTTCTCTAAACATCTTTGCAGCATTTGTTTTTGACAGCCACCGGGGGGAAGAGAGAGCGAGAGAGAGAAAGAGAGAGCGAGAGAGAGAGAGAGAGAGAGAGACCTCGTTGCGCGCATGCGCACACGTCACTCTTTCAGATGTCAACTGCAACAGAGAGATACCGGATCAACACCTCAGCGTTAGAGCAACAGCGAGCCGCTAGCGCAGGGAAGTTATAATCCATTGACTAAAAGCTTCTCCAGCCTGTACAGAGTAATGAGGTAGATAGTCGGACCGCTAATTACACGTACCTTGATCAAAATAGACGGGCATTGCCACGGTGAACATGGACCAGGAGTTTGAAGACATAGATTCAGAGGGCCGGTGGCAAAAACTCTACCTAGTAAGTATGTTAGCATAGCTAGCACAACGCTAATATAGACAGTTCCCTAACGCGCATTCTTTGATCAGTTCGACTGGCTCATCAATTATCCCATGTCTAGCTAACATATAACTGTAACCTAGATCCTTCATATTGTAGTTTCTGGATCGAAGTTTTATGTTAAGCGTGTCTGCGTAAACGTTACCGTTAGTTTGTTCCGTTCGTTCCGTAGGTGCATGTGGTTGTTCTCTGTGATTAGCAACACTGCTAGTTTTATACTCCACTCCGTTAGTGGGACCTTTACTGCTCTCTCTTATCAAATGCTAGCAGTGAAATGGTTAAAGTCTTACCAGCGTGGCAATAAGAGTAATCGGGGATTTTATGTTCTCAAAAACAACAACATTACTCTCATCTTCAGGAAATAAAGAATCAGTCCCACGAGTGCTCCTACAAAGTGGCCAAGTATCCAGAGAACCGCAATCGAAATCGATACAGAGATGTCAGTCCATGTAGGTAAACGTTTGTGGAAAGTCTAAACTGTTTCACTGGGACGCTCTGCTAAACATCTGTCAATTTACTGCCAGTCTTCTGATAATAAATAAATAATCTTCTCGCTTGCAACCTGCAGTTGATCACAGCCGGGTGAAGCTGGAGAGCACAGATAATGACTACATCAACGCGAGCCTGGTCGTCATGGAGGAAGCCCAGAGAAGTTACATATTGACTCAGGCAAGTCCAAGGCGTTTTATGAAATGGAAACACTTTATGGTATTGATCTTTTTTTAACTATCAGAAAATATTTTAAAAAATGATACGATTTTCAGTATTTTGTACCTCAGCCTTTTTTAAAACAATTATTTCTACATTCATTTACATACAGTTGTATGCACTGGCAAATGGCAACTTTTGAGGAAAAAAGTGAATAAGTAATTATATCTCCTTGTGCAAAAGCTACATTGTATCCTTTTCCGCATAAACTAAAAAAAGAAAAAGTAAAAAAGTAAGCTTGTCTAAACTATTGACAAATAGTTTTCTTTTTCAAAGCTGCGATGAATCAACAAATGTGTGTCCATAACACCCTCGCCTACAGGCGAGTTGTTCGCGTACAGCTATGCACACATCCAAAAAAAATCTATATTTATTCACCAAGCCACAGATAAGAGCTTTGACATTCGAAACAGAAACCAAACGGAGGCTTTTCATCCCACACAACTTTCAATATTCTCATGTCCCCAGGAAACCTCCTGTTGTGTTTTTTTTTCTTCCAAAAATGATATTGCTCATGGTGCACTGAATACTGTATCATTAATCCACATAAGCCACATAAAGTTTGATCAATTCAACATGAGAACCGTGAAATATAAATTTCCTTGCGTTAATTCTGGATTTCACACGATTGTGTCCGTTAGATACACCAAAGCTGGACTGCATCATTCATCTGTGTTTTGTTCAGGAGTTCTAATGTCCCACAACAGGGAGAGAAGCAGTCTGCCTGAAGCTAATTACTTATCGGGTTTGGGGTATTTCCCAGTGCTTCAGTTATTTGCATCATGATCTACATTCCATCCAACAGTGTCTTACTGCACATGATGGTATTTCTTTAAATCCTCTTACATTTTATTGTAAATACAAAAGACAAAAAATGCATCTCAGCATTGCCCATTGCACGTTATCTATCGTGTATTATTTGAGAGACATTTAAAGATGGTGCACTTTACTGAGTGCAGTTTTTGAAACTCAACCACATTGTAACCTTTAGCAGTCATGACCTTTTTAAATAAACGCTTCTTAGTTGCACTGTAATCAGATTAACAACGGCTTGATTTTGTCGATGTTAGGACATTTTGGAAGGATTACACACATTTAAATGGGAAAGGATGATATTCACATACTAATTTCCACCCACCATGTAAGTGATTAAAGTGTGTGTTTGTGTGTGCGCGCTGTCCACAGGGCCCTCTAAGGAACACCTGTAGCCATTTCTGGCTCATGATCTGGGAGCAGAAGACCAAGGCAATCATCATGCTCAACAGGGTCATAGAGAAAGGCTCGGTAAGTACACAATAATAATAAAGGAATCGTGTAGTCTGGTTTGACATTTTGTTATTTGTCTGGTGGGTACACACCCACACACAGGATGAATGCAGAAATAATGAATAGGTCACAGAAAGACCAGTCACGCACCCGAACTTCACCCACAGCGGCACGCGTCTTTTCCACGCGTCGTTAGATTAATCTTGATTTCTGTATAAGTAACTGTATTCTGTGAAGCTTCCCTCTCTCAAGTCAGCAGGATAACAGGAGTTCAGCGTCATCATAGTGTGTTCACAGACGTACGCAAGGAGCCGGCATGTGGCCCAACTCCCTTTAAAGTCCTCTGATCCTGTGTTGGGCTGATTAAACACACACGCAGCTGTAATCCCTCTTTCTCAGTAAAGCGGCTGGATTTGATGTTGCAAGGTCACAAGATTTTCTCTGTGACTGTTTTCATGGAAATAAAAGATTAACAGTAGCTTGTACAAAAACATTAACCTCACAAGGATCCTTCATGTAGGCTAGCTCTACCGCAGAGGCTTCATGCTGAACAGTTCTGGCTATTGTCTATAGACTAGCAGAAAATGTTTGTTGCAGATTTTTGTATTTCACCCCATTATTGACAGATGACTTATTGTTCCCTGAGTCAGAAACGGTGCGTCTCAAATCAGGAATTGTTTTGGAATCGAGTCTCATCTCAACTTTATGTGAGAAGGATTCTGTTGTTTCCACTTCGAACCAACAACTTCGTTGTTGGTTCCTCAACAACAATGAGAACAATACTTTGTTCACTAATCGTTCACATTTTTGTTTCATTCAATATAACATCTACACCAGTTTGGTCTAAGTAAGTACTGTAATCACAAGATGAAAAGGCCTGAAAAGCTGTGAAAACTAAATATGTGTAACATAGAATAATCTCTCATTGCGTTAATTCAAAATGTTATTACAATTGCAATGTGACAAAGCATGATTCTGCAAGTGTAACATAGAATTGTGGTTGTAGAGTAACGCGTGCAGGTATGTGGAGAAGAGAGGAAGCCAAAGAGGATGTTTATCCCGCAGCATTATTTGATTCGTCATCCAGCTTCGCGTCTCAGTGGAGAGGATTAATCTGTCCTGCTTTCGCCCGTCGCCCGCCTCTGCTTCCAATCCGGTGCATTCCTTTGTCCCGTGTGTTGACGTGTTCGCTGTCTCTCTCCGTTTGTGACAGGAGAAGTGTGCTCAGTACTGGCCCACAGCCGAGGAGAGGGAGATGGCCTTCAGAGACACTCGATTGTCGGTCAGGCTGCTGTCAGAAGACACCAAGTCCTACTACACCACCAGAGTGTTGGAGCTGCAGAACATCAGTGTAGGCCGGAGCTTTACTTACTACAAGGGACGTTCCTGTTTGAAGGTGTCATAGAGGAACCAAAAGGGTTTTGGGGTTTCACACCCAAGACGCATCACAAGCACCCGTGTTTGTCTGAGGGCTTCTGACAACAAAAAGAATCTGGTTTAATTGCTACGTTTTCTGTATTTCACGGATAGATAAGCGGAAGGTGGTATTAAGACAAAGACACATGATATAAGAAAAATACACGCATATTGATTTGCTGTTTAGTTGTGTGAAGTTTTTTAAAAATGAACGTGTTGGACATTGTTCGCTTGTTTCAGCTCTCAAACACATTATAAGCAGCCGCAAACGGCAAAAACAAATCCGCCTGCTAAAAGAGACCTGTGTTTGCTCTCGCAGACCGGGGAGAAGAGAGAAATCTACCACTTTCATTACACCACATGGCCAGATTTCGGCGTCCCAGAGTCCCCGGCATCTTTCCTCAACTTCCTCTTTAAAGTGAGGGAGTCGGGGGCTTTGGGGGAGGACCACGGGCCGGCCGTGGTTCACTGCAGCGCTGGGATCGGACGCTCGGGGACCTTTTCGTTGGTGGACACGTGTGTGGTCCTGGTGAGTCCTTTTGTATCAGTCTTCCCATATTTTGACTTTAGAGAAAGATTTTCCCTTTGTTCTTTTCCAGTGAGTGAGTGAATGAGTGAGGTGATCAGTTTAAAAATACATCATGCAGAATATTACATTTGACCTTTTCAAACACAAGGCAAACATTTGTTTACCTTCTTTCTCCCACTCGGCAGCATCATTCATTGATCTCATCAGCACTGCTTCTGTGCGTAGTTGGTGTATCAAGGTTTCACATGTGCTTTCAGATCGGCTATCTGAGCACATGGAGCGTTTCATCCCCAAACTCATTGCCACAGACTGGTGATGTGAAAAAAAGTGTCACGTCTTCCTTAAACACCACCAACAAATGAGTCACTAGATATTGAGAGGAGGCGGAGGAGGCGCAGGAGGCGGAGGATGGGGAGGATGGGGGGTGGGGGATTCATGGTTTACCGAGCTATTTTACCGTTCTCTCTCGCTCCAGATGGAGAAAAGGAAAGACCCCTCATCGGTGGACATCAAAAACATCCTGTTGGACATGAGGAAGTACCGCATGGGCCTGATCCAGACCCCCGACCAGCTGCGGTTCTCCTTCATGGCGGTCCTCGAAGGGTCCAAGCACATCACTGGAGACTCCTCTGTACAGGTACCAGACACACTGTGTCCATTTCTATCCCTCCCATCCCTTTATACTAAACAGCGCGAGAAAATAGGTTTATCAAAAATACTACTCGCCTTCGACTATGTAAGCCTGCTGGCAAAAGGAATCTTTCCCGACCCACCACACTAATGAGCTCAACACAGCTGCAACTCGACCCCGAAAAGACTATTTGGAAGAATATGACCAAATCCCCAAAACACCCACCATGTAAACGGACCGAGGTGTAGCATTAGTGTTAACAGACAAGGACGTGCGTGTTGATGAAACCTTACGCTCATTGGTTGGCTCTTCTATTTCCAGGTAACACCATTTTACAGCTCAGGAGGCGGGTGGATTATTAAACAAGAGCAGGATATCCTGCAGTGTTGACATGCAAGGATGCTAACCTATTACATGCCCCTTAGGTCCATCTTGATTGGCTTAGGGACAACACACCAGTGTGTTTGAAGCATTTGATACAGGTTTGAAAAGAGGGCTACAATGTTGTCCGAATGCTTTTAATCCATTCGTTACAGTGATTTTAGAACCATTGCTCAAAGGGGTCACGGTCACTTTGATCTCGCCTCCTTCTGGTGGATAAGAAATCTCATCTTCTCCCCGTGCAGAACCGGTGGCGGGAGTTGTCCAGGGAAGATCAGGAGCCGACATCAGATTCTCCGCCTTCAACTCAGCCCCCGGCCAGGTGTCCAGAGCGACACAACGGCGCCGCGCGGGGAGCTCAGCTGGAGGGGGGGGAGGACTACAGGCAGGATAGCAAAGCACCAGCACCGTCTCCTTGCAAGGAGCAGGAGCAGGACGGCGGCACGACACAGTCAGTAACCTTGAGTTGATCGGCTGCTAAATGCTCTGAATTATTACTAGAGCCGTTTAGCCATTTTCCTTCTTTTTTTTTTTTTTTTTTTACGCAGCAAAAGACGCAGAGAAGACAGCATTTCCAAGTCAGGCACAGCAAAGACGCCCCAAAGCAAGCCCAGGACGAGTGACTCTGAGAGGAAAAGGAAAAGGTGGCTCTATCTCTGTTTTGAATGAAAAATACACACAAAGCGTGTTTTTTATTTTTATTGTTTTATCTGTCAAACACCATCACCATGCCACTCTTCATTACATGCTGCTATTTGCATTAATCAGCACAGACTGCAAGAACCATTTGTAATCCACCATGCTGGTTAAGGGAGGAGATCTGCTGTCGATATGATGTTCCACAGTGGGAGATGCAGTGAATCATCATTTTTACTGCCTAGTTGTCTAGTTCCCTATAGACAGAAAAGAAGTGCAAAAATGTTCCACTTAATTTCTCTTAAACTTTTAACCTTTCCTAGTTCATGACTCATGCCCCTATATGGCACATTTTAGGCCGAGGTTTTCATACCCCCCCCCCCCCCCCCCCCCCTCCCACCTCTCCCCCACACACTCCCTCCCCACAACCCCCTTAACATTGTGAGTAATTTACTGTCAGGCCACCTGTGTAGCGTACTGACGTCTCATTTTATGCAGACAGGACGCGTTTTCCCTGACGAATCACTTACTTGTGATGACTGTGCACCTCCAAAAATGTCATTTCTCAGAAGCCCTCCTTTGTTGTGTGACACGTCATTGTTGGTCCAGTAATTCGGCCCAAACTGCACCATTTCTGACGAGGTCTTCACTCTTCTTCTTGGACAGTTTGGGCTGCATTTGCTGCACATGACAAGAGCTGGCCTGTCCAGTGGGGGGGCGTTGTGGGGGGTAAGGGGGGGGGGGCAGCGGCGTATCTTTACCCCTCCCCTCCCCCCCCCCCTCCTCTGTGACAGCGACAACACCGAAGAGCACATTTACAAGACAAGGTTTCCCCACAGCTTTTAAAAAGAGTGGCCAGTCTTGTGCAAGGAGGTGTGAGTGAACCTGTGGGTCTGCTGTGGTTTTGTCTCTGTTGAGGTTTTGCCCTTCTTTTTCAGTTTGGAGCTTGTTTTGGCTGCATGGTGTGTGTGTGTGTGTGTGTGTGTGCGCGCTTGTGTGTATACATTTGTGGTTAAAGTGTGTAAATGAAGTCGGGAAATGGAATAATGCTAGCTGGTAAGTTAGGCTGTGCACCAAAGATTCACATTCCGTGGCATCTTTTCACCGTGGACACCTCGTCAATCTGCTGCTCTGCACATAGAAGTGCTGCTATTTTCATTTTAATAAACATGTTTTGAGGATTGAGAATGTAAAGGGGAAAAAGTCTTCAAAGGTCTCTTGAAGATTTCCATATGAAGGAACATCCAATGCGTCCAGTGAGTTTGTTGCATGTTGCCGTGGTTTCCCTGCTGCACCTGTGACGTTGTTGCAGTTCTTCTTTCACCAAAGCGTGTCAGTGTTCCTCATTGGTTTGTTGGTTGAGTTTCAAATCGAAATTCTGAGGTTAAAAAGAAGATTTATGGTGAAATCTGGGAGGGCTTTTGTTGATCACACAGGTTGAGGACCAGTCAACAATTTTGCAGTTTTTTTCTGTAACTGATTAAACTAGGTATTTATTAAAAGATTTATTCAATTTGATCTAAAGAATTTCACAGAATGAAATAACATTTTTCTGAATTGAATGCTTTTTTGTATTGTCCAAAACTCCAAATTGTATTTAATTACCGCAAAAAAGTTTTTTTAATTTTGGGAATATTTTGTTGTGGAAATTACCACGTGCCAAGTCATTTTTCCAAAAAAATGTCAAGGTTTGTAGATCAGGAAATGGACAACCAACAGATACAAAAAAGGAACCAAAGTTCTACTGTTTAGAACTATATAATACAAATTGAAACTGAATATTTGGTACTGTTCCTATTGAACCTGTTTATTAACTAATCAACTTATTGTTTATCCTCAAAATCCTCCTACATTCCACATCTTTGAGTCTCTGTTTCACTCCCACATAATGAAGTCTGTGTTTTAATACTCTTTTAACACACTTAATAACTAAATGGACACTTTCTTGGGAAAGGTTCTTGTGACGTGTTGCTCATTAAACTCAACCTGATGTTGCTGTGATCAAAGGGATCCGAGGCCGCTGCAGGCCGAGCAAAATCCCCTTCTTAGAAGTTTCGCCAGCTTGACCGAGCTGAAGAAAAAAAAAACGCAAGCTCGACTACGTGTCGCGAGTTCCTTTGATCACGCTTGAGCCTCACTGACACTCTGGTGGAAAAGTTGTGTGTTGAGTTGAACCACTTTTTAAAACGCCGTTTGTGTCTTGCGACAGGGCGAGAACCAGCGACAGCTAACTACCAGCGCACCTTCGGCTGCAAAGCCACCAACGGCAGGGATCTCCAGCTCTCTCAGCACCTCCGTGTCCTTTCTTCCTCGACTCCGAACCACTCTTCCTCCCCCCCCTCCGCCGCTGGCGCTCCCCCACTTTTTGCATTTTATATTTTTGTAAAGTTCCAACTCCTACACCTTTAATCAGACCCCCGTACGTCTCCTGGTGGTTCGTCCCGTTAGCGGCATGTCACTCCTCAGTCTACCAGCTTTCTCCTCATCCTCTCAACTGTTTACAGCGGACACTTTGACATTCTTTGAAGACGGCACATTTGAAAAGACGCACACACCAGCGCTTTCTCCCAAAATTACAGTTTTTGCTTTAACGTTATTTGCAGCCTTCACATTCTACGGAAATCCGACACGGATACTAGGGGCTAAGCATTGACAATTTGTAATGCTGTTCATGTGTGTATTTTTAGAACCCCCCTCCCTCTTTTCTCCAGAGGCAAAAATGTTCTATTTTTTATAAGAGATTACTTGAAGTTTTTCAGCAGTGCTCGGGTTTGGTTAAAAGGAGAGCACTGAAATACAGTGGCATGTAATGTTTCCATGATGTACATAGTGTTCTTGTGTAAAAAAACATATTTTTGCTTGTAAACAAGACGAACGACAATGTCACAGATTTGAATACAGTAAAAACCTGATTTGATGACTGGTTCTCCTTTTGAACTGAAACGGTCTTAATTTTCCTTTTCTCTTAAGTGTAAACTACAAATAAAAACTGGTATCATCTAGTTTACATAACAACCCATCTTTGCTGTTTTCTGGTTACTGGTCGACTGTTCATTTTTCTCAAGTTGCACTTTTATTCCACAAAAGGGTGCGTAGGCAGGAATTTGATATTTTGACTGTTTTTGACCTCATGAAAGCGGTTTTAAGAAAGCGGAGACTTGCACAACACGCAAGTGTCCAGACCTGCAGAAGAGTCATGCGCAGCGAGTCGGCTCTTAGCCAAGTCACAATTTAGCTTGATGATATTGTGTAACCTTAATATCAATATGAAGATCTGACTGGAATCATTTGTTTTTATTTAATGTGAAAAATGTATTATGTAAAAGGATTTTAGCGTTGAATGTCAAAATCCTTTTGGATTACTAATTAAAATACATTTTATATTTTTTTTAAAAAGGGTGTCTGCATACTTTTTCCACCAGCTCTCCTACACCGAATCCACCAAAAACAATGTTTCAGACAAAAAGTAAAACCACCACCACAAACCTGGCAGAACAGCGTTGCACAATGTGAATCAGAGCAGTGTGTTTTGTCTTTTTTTTTTTCCAGAGGGCGGTCCTTCCAGGAAGACAATGGCACCTGGCCAACCACTTCCGGTAATGTGGGACGGTGTTCAGTGAGAGTTACGATCAAAGTGTTGCTCTTTTGAGATCAACATACACTGGATTCTTCACACAATCTTTTATTGGAAAAACCTGTCAAACGCTGCAGTGCTTTGAGTTTGCCATTGTAGCCCTTGACACAATTATTTTACACCTAAAGATACTTATCCCCCAAAAATAAAGTTGACTGGGATACATGTTTGAGTGGGAGGGTTCTTGTGCGTGAACGCAGTATAATACATACAAAAGACTGCTGCTGTTGCCAGATGCTAGAACAACCAAAACTAAACACGTGGTGTCAGAACATTGCTGGAGGAATTCCACTGCCAAAAAGAAGACTCCAGGAAGCTGGGATCTTCCATTTGTTGGGTTTTTGGCTCTGAAATGAGAATCAGGCAAAACCACAGTTGGAAAGTTATAATCTTAGTAAATGTACTGACTATGGAGGAATACCTCATACAACCCCACTTCAAAAACGTGCAAGAAGGGGGGGGGGGGGTTCCCTGTTATAATGGGTTTGGGGAAACACTGGAGGCATAAACGTCTATCCAGCTGTATGTCACTCACAGGGTTCTCCAGCAACTGAAGCCAGTCGTTGAGGTGGTTGACAAGCGCGAAGGCATCTGGGATGTTGTCGCCTTCTGAACAGAAGAGCAGCAGCACAGCAAGAGGGAGATCCTCCGCGCAGCTGAAAAAACATTTCAAGCACACATGGTCAACACCCCTGATCAATCTGTCGTGGGTCACTCGAAAGTGTGTATCGGACGCCACTTGTAATGCTTCTCAAAAACCTTTACTTAATAAATATATATATATATATAACGGCGATTTCTTTTCTTTAATCATTGTCATATCCTCAAAAACAATCAGCTTGAAAGCTGTGAGTACCAACAGCCATGTTCACTTTGAAAATGACACGTTTGGAAGGATTGGCTTTGGTTGGTGGCCTAAAGAAACGGGCTGCAAATGTTATTTTGAGTCGGAAAAAAATAATATTCCTTCAAATCTGGCGCGCTCTTGCTAGTTTTTCCCCCGATTACCAAATCTAGTTTGAAAAGAAAGAATTAAGACATGGTGAAGTGATTGGTGATCACATTCACACATCTCAAGCTTCTCCCAAAACACAGCTGGTGCAGAATTATGTCTGCATTTATTAAGCTAATTTCATTGAAAACTAGCTACGATTTACTTAATTCTCTACCTTTTTTAGGCTTAAGTATAGCAAATGAATTATAAGAACTTCTAAAATAAGTCTACTTAAAAAATAAATAGAACAAAAGCACATTAAAAATAATGTATTCTTTCAGATCAACGGGAAGTTGCCAACATGCTGATACCCGTCCATGTAGAGTCCTTTGGTTATGCCTCCTCCAGGGACATAGAGGCGAGGGTCTGTGTTGGCGTCGGTCAGTCCTGGGAAGGCCGGCACTCGCTCCATCTCCCTCCAGCTAAGCTCCTCCAACGCAACCGCAGCCTCCTTCTGCAGCGACGGAGTGACCAGGTACCTCAAAGGAGTGCTAACATTGACACGTATTTGTTAGAAGAGATTGTAAATAGCAATGGCATGCAGTGATGCTGTAAATAGTGCATGACTGGGTACCCCTTCATCTGTTGGTCATCCCTCTGGTGGGCATGGCTGCTGGACAGAACGACTGTCCTGGAGAACCCGCTGGCTTTGATCCAAGACACAAGCAGCTGACGGAACTTTTTGGATTTTGTCTGCAATTACAAAAAAAGCTTAGAGCTACAAATGCAATAACGTTAATCTCATTGTAGGTCAGCGGAAACACAAACCACATCATCATGGAAGATAATGACCTCTTAAGACATTTCTTAAAAAGAATTAAAAAGGCAAAACTGGATTATACAATTTGAAAGCTCGACGTCAAACACAAAAAAACACAACCCTTTGGCCTTGACACAAAATTAAGCATAAACTCAAGCTTTTGCTTCAAACTCTGGTTTTACCTGAATAATTGGCGCCCTGATTTGAAGAACTGCCATCTTCAGTTCTGTTGCCGTGTAAACTGATGAAGAAAAAAAGGTTTCAATAAAAGCTATGTAGATAAATGTAATCATTAAAAAAAAATCTCTACGTTAGTATCAGTTTAAAATTCAGTGCTGCTTTAAATATATAATATATATATAATATAAATATATGTGTCTTTGCTTTATGCATTTTCCCAAAATGGACACTTGAGGAGTGTATTGGCAGACTGGGGACTGGAAGAGAGAAAGAGGTGTTATGGTTACAGAATCGCTCTCCTCCGCTCTACTTTCGTTACACTTGTTTTGAAAAAATATTCAACCTTTACAATAACCAAAGTTAAAGATGGATTTATGTTGAATTCTTATGGCTGTGATAATCCTGTAGCTAAAGTTTGGTGACTCGCCTTCCTGACAGGTGAAATTTGAAGGTGAATGTGAAAATTGAGTGGTACCTTCTGCAGGGGTATGCAACTCCTCAGCGTCTTCATTACAGGTGGTGTATGGGTTGTTTCCAGTCATGGGGATGAGACAGTCCGTGTGAATATAGCCTACTCGCCTCATTTTGAGAGTGGACAAAATGAGGTCCACGGCCAGCTGTCCCACATTACCAACAGCCACTGCTGGCTACGGGGTTGGGAGAAAGAGCAATAATATTTTGATTACATATATTTGTTAGTATGTTTGAGCTCCTGAGAATGTGTTGCTTTTCCATGTCTCCAATTGAAGTCAAGTCAATTATTTGCAGGTTTGGACTCAAATTACTGGGCTCTGCATGATGGGCATTTGTGAAAAAATATTATAATCTGATTTCTCCGTGGAACATGCAGTGAAGGCATAATGAAACAGGCTTTCAATTTAAAAGTGTTTTACCCCCCCAAAAAACGCTTCAAAGACAGGGGCCCCTATAAGTCGACAAAACGTATGATGACTATAAAGATAAAGTCAAAACATTTAGAACATCTTAAAACATGAATAAAAGACAGGAATACACGTAATGTGTTCATCTGATATCTGTGCCAAGACTAATAATCCCGTCCAAAACGAAGCGTTTGAGCGCACGCGCGCACTGACAGCGCGTCACAGTAGTCATCCACAGGCTGCTAGCTTAGACAGCCATGTTAGCTGTTTACCTCCATCGTACACACACACACACGTATCGCAAGCTTTAACGTTAGCTTGAAACACAATAACTTTTACGTTGCTAGTTTTGCAACATTATCAACGGAAGCTTTAAACACGTTTTAGGCACAAATTATACAAGACAGCAGATAGACGTTTGTTTCTTGTCATAGTGAAACCACAAACATGTGACTCACCATGACGAGGGTGAAATCTTTGAAGCAAGGAGGTGGGTTTTGTGATGAGATAAACATTGTGGCGTTTAGAGAGACCAAACAGGTACTGGGAAAGAAATGTAAATTTACTGAAGTAACGTTAATATGACCGAAGGGGATTATCGCCCTGCTTCTGTTTTCATGCCTGTGGGGGTCCTTCTTGCCTGTAGCTCAATGTGGATTGTGATGATTGAGCGGCTGTAGTACCTGCTGTAAATGCCTGAATGGAATCTCTGGAAAGATCTCACAAAATATTTTTGGATGGTTTTCTACCACCTCTCACAATCGGTGCTTAACTGTATGTATCCATTGTGATGTACAGATGAAGTTGAAAGGCTGTTCGGAATTTATTTTGTAATGTATTTTGATGTATTTTGTAATCAGGCATATTAAGGGACAAACTGCAACTCTGCAAGGATGTTCAACGCTAACGATATGGAACCCCTCGCTTTTTGAAAACTGGGACATTTTATATAAAACAATAAAACAATACATGCAATAATAAAGTATATTGCCTCTGCATATCAACAAAGGATAATGACAACATATCCGTTCTTTGCATAAAATTGACATTCAGTGAGATATTAAATATTGGAAATGAAAACATTATTCAATTGCCGTGGATAATGCTCATCACTGTAATAGTGCTTGACCGTTAAACACGATTTCAAACAGGTAAAAACTAATGCAAGTACTTCACCCTGCATTAATCCCCTAAATCGTGGAATGAGTTTACCAATGGCATCATGACAGCAGAAACTAGTTTCAGTCAGAAACTAAAATCCCACTTCTATCGACTACCCCTTGACGAGGTAGACTTATTAGCACTTGAAATTGCACATACTTATAGCAGTTTGTATTTTCTTGATTGTTGTTTTGTCTCCACCCTCATGGTTGACTAATGATAAATTGTATTGTATAAAAGTATTAGCTAATTTAAATGGAATGTAATTAAGAAAACACTTCTAGCTACCAACAAAGGACCATCAGTGAAGTGATTTTGGTTTAATTTGGACTAATATGCCATGCAGTACAGTGTTTACCATCTTCTACACCATCTTACTTGTTGTTAGCAATTGTTAGCGCCAATTTGCGGGGGCGATAACAATTGCAGGTGCAGGTGATTGGAAACAGGTGGAATCACTCAGACAATCACAAGGGGAGACAGGACAAGGCAGGAAGTGAAGTTACCCAGGGAAACCAGAAACTTCACAATAAGACATGGACGAGACGAAACCGTGACACCTCCTATATATTGGTAGAGCAGAAACTGGTGTATATATATATATATATATGTATTAATACAAATATGTTATATACACTACTGTATATACTGCCCAAAAAATGTGGGACCAGCCTAACCCCGGTATGGGAAGCCATACAGGAAAACTATGAAAATTCTACATTTTTGCTCTGTACTATCTGCTTTTATTTATAACTAACATATAAACTGCCTAAATAAGCTATAACACAATATTTAAGCATTAATATAATCAAGCAGTCATTTTGAATGTTTGCTAATTGATACATTAGTTACCTTATTGTTACTTAAAGAATCGTGTTGATCACACTGATGATGGCAGATTGTTGGAGCAAACAAATAGGTGAACAATGCTGGATGCACTTCGACCTGCATCAGGAAAACACTTTCAACTCCAGACAGGCGGGGTACCATCAGTGACGTCATTTTGGTTTGACTTCATTAGGAATAGCTTGTCCGTTCACTGCAGCCAAAGCATTGTCGACCATCATCTGCACCATCTTTCGTGTTGTAGCGTAAGTGTCGGTGCCAACGTGGGGGGTGATCAGCACATTAGAAAGGCTGAGTAGAGGATGATCCCTGCACAGGACGAAGAAGAGGGGTTATTAGAAACCTGTAAACAGTCTGCAAATGTTGAACTAGGTTCCCTTTGTCATTGCTGCGTGCCTGTGCTATTGTGGATGAGACTGTAGTTGCGGGCCAGAAAAAAAATAAGCTAAAAGACAAGTACAAGTATGGAGCTGCCGGGGATAAAACCTTGGGTGTCAGTACATACTGTCCTCTGGGATCCACTAATGTGAGATGGCTTTAACTGGGTGTTACACTCCAGCTCCCCCAGAAGGGAGGGGCCCTGCTGACCCACTGCTGCTCTGGGTTTTTTGTATATACAGAGATTATATATATACATATACATATATATATATATATATATAGTGTTACGTCCCCAGAACACGTCCCCCGTAACTGGGAAAAGTTCACCTATTTGGGTACATTCCATGGGGAAGTATGTTCTTTCAAAAGTCAGTTTCTGGTTCTAGAGTGGGGTGAGACCTTGGTAGTGGTTCAGGGTGAGTCACATCCAATGCCGCTGCACGAATTGTTCCAGACCGCAAAGCTTTGACTAAAGCGTCATGGTCCACCACCAGACCTGAAGCGTGAAAAGTCCAAAATTAGATTAAACATAATTATTTCAGGATAGCTTCACAGTAGTAACTTCTACAATTATTTAACCAAGATTATGGAAACCAAGGAACCATGGAAATTAACTAAGTAAATGCATTATTCTCACCTCTGCTGATGTTGACCAGCGTTGCCGTGGGTTTCATGAGGGACAGCTCTCTGTGGCTGATCAGTTCCTTGGTTTCAGGTGTCAGGTTGACCGCCAGCATGACAAAGTCGGATTCTTTCAGCAGGTCGTCCACGTTCTCCCGGTAACTCGCACCAACCGCCCGCTCATCTTCAACGCTCCTGAACAGCAAAGATAATAGACGAAGATGACCATTCGTGTAGTCTCGTTGACGTGTATGTTTTTTGGTCCATAATTGGATTTTTGACACATTATTACATCTATTTTCTGAAATAACTGTCAATCATCTATCTCTACATAATCAGAAATGACAATAATGGAGTATTTGAAGTGAATTAGTCTGAAAATGCATTGACTAGGATTTTAAACTGTTACCTCCTGGTCCTGTTGTGATACAGGATTCTCATGTCAAATCCTTTGCCTCTTTGAGCAATTTTGTAGCCAATGTGTCCCATTCCAATAATCCCCATAGTTGACCCTGTGACTTCAACTCCCATCAGGCTTTGCGCTAAATAGGTAACGTTGGGGTCAACAGCTACTTGGTGACCTAATGAAAAAAAGGCACATGAATGTTTACTTCACCACCAATGGCGCATTGAGGCGCAAGAGAAAAATATGTAGATCTCATGTAAGAATTCAGTTAATCTTTCACCCTGGGAGTTGGAGAACAACTGCTCTCACACAGATGTTTTATCCCCAGAAGAAAAGGTCACGACTTCGGCCTTTAAAATTTGATTAGACTTGACTCGCCTTCAACGATCCTGCGCGCCGACGCCAGGAGCAGACCCATGGCCATGTCTGCAGTGGCATCGCTCACTACCCCCGGTGTGTTGGTCACCTTCACTCCCAGGCTGCTGATATACGGCAAATCCAAGTGGTCGATGCCCACTCCCCCATTGGCGACCACCTTCAGCGAGGGGAGCAAGCGAAGCAGTGAGGGCTCGGCTGCCGGGAGGGCCATCCACATTAACAAGGCCTGAATTTTCGGCCCGTGCTCCGCAGAGTTTTGAAGGAAGTCTTTGTGGCAGATGATGTGAAAGTGTTGCATCAGTACGTCCATGACCTCTTCAATGTAACCCCGCCCGCCCACCTCTGAGATCAGAGCCCATGGCTTGTTGTCCTCCATTACCTACAACAGGAAATACAGCAAATTACTGCTGAAAGAACACAAGAGAGCTGGAGAGAGCTGCTGTATTATCCACTCTACCACACTAGTAAAAGGAAAGGTGTGCGAATCGGAGAGAATTCTGTTTGTATGTTGAAAAGCACACAGTTTCCAAGATAGATGGTTCAAGTTACTCACATGATCATTAATTACACTTATTATAAACAACATAGTTGTAACCCGGGGTGCACTCAAAGACCACCTGGGAATAACAGTAAATACAAAAAAAATCTGAACTGTTCAAAACTCACGTCTGTTTTTCCGATCTTTTTTTGAACCAGGAAGAACAACTGAGGATATTTATAGGACTTCAAAATAAGAGCTTTCCAAACCCTCAATAACACTGCTCCCAGTCCTACTCTTACTACAACTACAATGTTCTAATAATGATATAAAATATTAATAATACTTTATATCATTCGTTATTTCATTTTAGAACTTTCAATAAATCTGGACCAATATTAAGCCCTGAAATCGTACCTGAACTGAACACTCATCCCTTCCTTGTGTCACATAACAATGCGACACTCTTAATTCCTCTGTGCCACAACGATTATATGATTAAAAGACCTGTAACTTTAAGCCCTCCACTAAACCCTTCCTTAATACCCGAACCATGTCTGAATGTCTCCTGCAGACCCCTCCAACGCCCAAAAGAACATAAACGGTAAATTGCAAATTGGGAGAAAAAAAGGCCCACCTTATTGTGTTGGAGTTGGCGTAAAGATCTGTGAATGTTTCTCACTTTAAGAAGCCTGGACGATTGTGCTGGAACACAAATTCTCCTCACACACTGGATGTAGCAGACGCTTTGCATTCTGGTAGATATTCTCAATACAGAATTTGACATGGTTACACAAAGAATATGACCAAATAGCACAAAACTAAAAGAAGTAAAGTGTTAACTCTAAAACTCTTTATGTGTTGTGTATTTCAAAATGGGCATTTAGTGAAAGTCCACAGGTCAAATTGCTACGAATAAATTATTAACTTGTAAGGTAAAGGTACCAACCCCTTTCACAATATAGTCCGAAGTGAGCCAACATGAGTTTGAGATTGAAAACCTTCAGTAGGAAGCAATGATGTTTCTTTATTGTGGATCCATTAGATGGCAGTATTACATCAATCTGTGCCTGTTTGGCAGCACAAACGTGTTTGAAAAGAATCTGGCTGCTCTCATGATGCTTCTTTTCCAACCCCAACCACCGCAAGGTTTTTTTTCCTCCCATTACCTATTGAGACAGTGATGACATCTCCTTGCCCCGCTGATGCCTCCTCTTTGTCTCTCCTTGATGCATCGTCTTTCTTTTATCGTGTGCTCAGTTCAGACCGGCAGACGATCTGCAGTTTGATCTAACAGCAGGTGGCCTTTCAGCAAAGTGCTGACTCAAGTGGTGGGCACAGCAGATATATTTACTTGTATTCCTCACACAGCATTTTAGATATTGTTGACAAACCTCTTTTCTGATCACGGAAGTGTTACCTATATTCCTATCAGGAGGTCACAGCGCTGTTTTAATGCCTTCATGCCAGCACAAGGTTTGGCCGCAGATGTTCTGTATCTGGGTTATCTTTTTATTTCACCTTTTTTCCCTCTCAAGCGCTTAGGGGACATGGGGTGGCGGGATCGTCAAAGCTGTGTTCCAAATTGGGTACTTTCACGTTCAGTATATATTGCAGCTGCCTTTACGATCACGTACTGTCACATGAATTATGCATTGAATTGTGATATGCTACTTCCAAGTACCTTGTACTTTAAAGCTCTTGCTCATATATTTGCCTAAAAGGCATGCTGGCTTGCATAATTCAAAATGCAAAATGTAACCAGATAAAGGACAGCGTCCTGGTAGTTTTGCCTCGAGGGAATTTGACACAAACGTCCACCTGAACTCAATGATGAACTGATTAGCTTTGGATGTTCGAAGGGTCACTGTAAGTTCATAATCAGCTTTTTGGGCCAAACTCAAGAATTCCTGAGCTCATTATGCCAATTTCGCACGATTGTCTGATATAAAATTATAGTGATTACATTTTGATCAGATGTGGATATAAACTGCGACAGGACCAGTCAGTGACATACAACTGTGAAACGGTACGTACAGACTGTATTTTGACGATGCATCACACACTTCATCAAGTTTAAAGCATCACCACTATTGTATTATTAACATTATGAATCAGCACGACAGAAGCTATAGTTTTGCACGTCACGGTCCCACATCGGTGGACAGGTGCGAGCTTACACTTGAGGTGTCACTGCTGTCACCATGGAGCACGGAGCAGACTTGCTGACACGAGTCCACAGCTTGACCCTGACTCAGCTTATCTGCGTAACTCTTTGGAGGGAAGACATAGTTGCTTTTCTCTCTGCCTTCTCTGAAAAAATAAAACTCTGAAACAATGCACATGACTTTGAAGGACTTTGTGGGTTTTAAATCTGCTTTGTTCTATTATCTGGTAAAGTAAATTGCAGTGAAACAAGAACATTCTCTATGAATAACTATTTTCTACTGTAACTCCCAGAGACAAACTAATTAAAAGAATCGACTGAAGGAATCTTAGTAGATCAGCAAGAATGGGGAGGGGGGGCAGCCCTAGTCACCAATATCTGTTTTGAACATATTTCCAGACCGTATACTACATACTACAAGTTAGAAAATATTGAGATATTTCACGAAGGCAAAAAATAGTGCGAAAGTATTATGAGCAAAATGCTTCTAAAGTATCCAAAATGAAAATATTCATTATGCAGAAAAATTGAAACTAAAAAATTGCCAGACATGTCTTGCAGGAGTACAATTGACAGTTTGTCTATTTCTCTGATACAGATCAACACACAGCTCTGAGTACGTCCTGGTTGAGCGTTTGCTAACCTGTTTGCTAATCCAGTGAGCCTGAGCATAAGTCTGCTGCCCGTGACGCACAGGGCGACAAGTGCCAACCATGTTCACCGACAAGTTCAGCTGCTTTTCACTGATGTCCAGTCAAATGTCCTTTGTCTTTTGATTTGGGGGACACTTCCAGTAACACTGAAAAAACTAAACATCTGTAATGGTAAATGTTCTGTACCTGTATAGAACTTTTCTAGTCTTCCAATAACTCAAAGCGCTTTAACACTACGTGACATCATTCACACACAAGACCCGCCATACACAGTGGCACTTGCCCATCAGTAACTAACATTCACTCACTGTAGTTGCTGTTACAGGAGCAGTGTTGGGGTTAAGCGTCTTGCCCAAGGACACATCGACATGCAGCTTAGCCAGGCCTGGGATCAAACAGACAACCCTCTGATTGGAGGACAACTGTGGTCCATGCAGAGTAAAAACTTAAAAATAAGAACTGTGACAGAAACAGTCGAAAAAAAAATATTTATGACAGAGTCTTAACTTTTTCATCAGGTAGAACTTCTCAATGTATAACTTTCCTCATTACGATCTCAGTCCTGCTCCAGTGCATGACTGCCAGAGAGATTAGCTCGCCTCAAACTTTGGCCTCGCTTCTCAATGGCTTCAGAGCAGCACAAAGTTAGCTCACTGCGGTTAGATAACAGATAATCGCTGAGGAGTTTGGTCCTCTGTAGGGCACCTCAGCAGCTTCTCCATCCAGCACCAGCTACTTAACCTTGTATCTAAAGCCTCTGTTACCTAATGACACAGCCAGTAGTCCTGGGCTGGCTGATCTAGAAAGTGTCTCTCTAGTTCAAAGCTTCTTGGCGTTTGAGCTGTGCAGGACTCAATGGTGCATATGTGTGTCTGCATGCTGGTGATGAGTGCAGAGTTGTGGATTGTTCTACAGTCTAATCAATGTTATACAAACCTATTAGTCAGAGGTTGCACCGCTAGCTCCGCAGTACTCAGGGTCAAACTGACTGATGAGCCCTTACTTCTGGAGGGAATAACAATGGTGTCTGCTGCCTAAAGTCGACAAAGAGCCACTGCGTTACCATGTCAAAATATGATGCATGCACATGTCCTAAATGCTTTTAGACATGTATTCCTTCTCTGTGGTGTCTAGTTTTGTAATTCAGCACATCTTTCTATTCATCAGTGAGGTCAGGAGCTTGCTGACTCAGCAGGTAGCCGGACTGGTCAGTCTACTTCAAATTAGTAGAAAATGCTCCCTGCAACACAAGGTTGAATAAGCCCCGTGGCTTTGACTTCCACTAATAGTCTTAGGCAAAGCATGGTTCCCAATGTGCCTGTAAGAGAACAACTGAACTGGGACACAGCAAAAACATGCAGTATAATGTCACCATTTACTATCTCGTAAATATCATGCAATATTCAGTAACAAGTGGGTTTATTATGTTTTTACTTTAAAGGAATGTATCAAGTAGAGGTAATATAAGGGAATGCAAAAAGATGTAAACAAGAATGAAGTCTAAAACTATTTAGCTTCATCATTTGAATGCTTGCAAAGTACTAGTTTGCAAATATCTGTCATTAGGGGAAAAAAGCCTGCAGGGCAGAAAAAATACAAATTCTGTTTGCAACTTTTGTTAGAAAATGATAAAGGTTTTGGTAGGTATACAGCACAAATGACAAATAATAGAATGCTTTACATTTTATCTTGTTCTTTATTTCTAGATTTTAAAGTTTTTGATTGTTCATGTTAAATGGTTTGTAATGTATAGTTGATAATTGTTTATATTTAATTGCTTATATTCACTTTCAACTTGCAAAATCAAATAAATAAAACACTTGATTCATCCTCAGGGAACAATAATGATAGAGAATTTTTAAAATGAACATAAAGGTAAACAAATAAACATGTAATGTCTGTGGAGAAAATAAAAATACAGCCAACAATCAATTTAAACGTTAATCGCGCTCCAGGTGCTGGGTTTCTTGTTGCCAGGACAACGCGGCTTCCCATTCGCCACTTGACGTGTCACGTGACGAGCGGCCCTGACGTCAGCCGAGAGTCCGCTGAACGCGGCGGAGTCACGGAAGCAGAAGGAGACCGGTAGACCGAGAGCACCGCGCCGGACTCCACACCTTCACCGCCCGCTCCGGTGACGCGAGGTAATGGACTAAAAGAAGCCGCGAACAGGCCCTCACAGGAACCCTAGAAGCGAGGTGAGTAGTCGCTCGCGCTGCTGCTTCCGTCCGCCCCTCGCAGTTTGTCGCTTTCATGTTACTTTAAAAAAAAAAAAAAAAAAAAAAAAAAAAAAAACTTATTTTTCTTTTTATTTGTTTGGTTCGCAGCCGAGTGGAGACGCTTTTCACCGTGCAAAAGTACACTGCAAAACCGTTCACAGCTCCGTCTTCGTCCGCGTGATGTAACGGGGAAATTAGTTGCAGGGTGCCAGCAGCGGATAAAGCTTTACCTACATTTCTAATTAACGAGGGTTCCTCTTCTGTTCCGACATGAACCTTCAGAGGAGAGGTGCTCCTCGTAGTCGATGGAAACGGAGCGAGTGAAGGGGGGGGAAAGGGGGTCCTGCTGCAACCACACCGGGCATTTCGCTCCCAACGATGCAGCGCATGCTTCATCTTGACAAGTGGAAATGACGCCTTGGGTGGATGTCCTCTTGTTGTATGCGGTGTGAAGTCAGAGTGCTGCAGCGGTGAGACATGGCGTCAGATCAATGCTGAAATCTTAGTATCTATAAAAGTAATTTATTAAGGCAGGTTTTTGGTTGCTGTTGCTTGCCTTTGGTAAAAAAATAAAAAAATAAACAGTGCATCGCTTATATAAGAAAATAAACCCCACATGAGCAGGTCAATTTAAACAAAACTAGTTGCAAGATGTTAAGTGAGAAGTTTTACAATTCCAAATAGTTTTCAACCCCAGGATAAAATAACATTTATTGCCAATCATTCCAACTGCCAGTTTGATCTGTAACAGTCTTTTATCCAACAATAATATGAAACAAGCAAGCAATTTCAATTGTTGACTAATTCTAAAGTAAAAATGTCACACATCCATCTTCAAGTGTGTTTTATTTAACAATATTTACACTGAATACTTAAACCGAAAAGCTATTGAGCTATTAATCCATAATGAATACGGTAATTAAATACATTTATCTTGTGGTTATCTGATTGTATCTGGTGCTCCTAGTGGATTCAGCTCAGACAGTCGAGAGCTAAACTAAGACTGAAGAAGCCCAGTACAAGTGTACTTTTTGGCGTCTTTTAGCAGATGAACGCCACTCGTTCTGTTTTGATGCGGGATGTAAACAAGAAGCTGTCATGGCGCACGAGAAGAACATTGACTGAAATGGCTACTGGTTTTCCGAGTCCTTTCGTGTGTGTTTTTAAAAAATGTATTCTTCGGGAATTTTCAACCAAACCTCTTCCCTCCTCATGCAGACCCACAGAGGCGCTGACACAAGGGTGGAGTCGAGATAATTGCCCCCTTGGTGTCAAAACAATCCCCCCCAAACATTTCAAGATGCTGAACTATTAACAAACATCCACTAAATTAGAACAGATGTTCTATTTTTGTGTGCTTGTTTTTTGGGGGGGGGGAGCAGACTGACCACACTGGCAGCACTCTCTGCAGTTCTGCTCGTCTGTGCTGAAGTCCGTGCTTATTAGAATTTAGTTCAACCTTTTTTTTTCAGGCAGAGGGACTGATTGGGAGTAAGCAAGGATAAGTGGAGGATTAAACGGAAGGAGGACGGAGCAGGAAGGAGCTTCAAATGCTGAGATAAAGACATAGATTGTGGCCTGTCACATCAATAAGATTTCGGACAGAAAGCCACATTTCACACACGCTGTGCAGCAGATATCACTGGAGGAGAGGGGGGGGGGGGGGTTCAGTCAATGGACAGATCGACGTTTCCATCTCCTGAAGCCTTTTTGTCTTTTTCAGAAGGCTGTTTCAGACAGAAGACACATTGAGATATTCACTGCAAAGTAAACGTCTCTCTCTCTCTTCGTGCAATCAGCGACAATTTGCTGCGAGTGAGTCTGTGTTTCTGTGTGTGTGTTTCTGTGTGTGTTTCTGTGTGTGTTTCTGTGTGTGTGTGTGTGTGTTTCTGTGTGTGTGTGTGTGTGTGTGTGCGCGCTAGTCTGTTGCAGTTCAGCCTGCCTTCGTGCAGATTTGGTCACTGGCACTTTTTTTTTGTGTCTTCTTCTCATTCACTTCCTCATAATGGCTCCTCTGTCATGATTGTGGTTTTCTGTAGCGTCTTGACGCACAGAGCTCTCCGGCTCACAATGGGAGCTTTTGTGTGCCGCATTATGATGAAGTTGCTGCCTTTTGGTTTCTCGAATGATGGATGGGATTGAGTGGTGATGAATCGGTTCCAGTTTTTAAAAAATGTGCTGTAATTCATCAATCCCCTTATGATAACAAAAATCAAGAGAAAGTTGAACAATAAATTAAAAGGAAAAATCAAATCTCAAATAGTCCATTTGCTTCACTCAATGAATCCACAAAATGTTTCGGCTCTAAACCGGATGGCGTTTATGTCGCTGGACCTTCTGGCATCAAACCAGCTCACTTTCACTTTTACTCCTGACATCAGCCTTTCTAATCCCCCTCGCTTGTACTTTTTGTCTTCGCGACAGCTGTTCTGCTCAGCCGAACATGTTGGCCTCTTCACACGGATCGGGCCAGCAGCCGACTCCTCACCCCCCCCCCCCTCCCCCAACGCACTTAATAGCACAGGAGATAGAGTTGCATGCAGATATTCAAGGAGCCGGTCACGCCGGGGCGTTTCATCGGTGGTTCGACACGCGCCGCTGGTCAGACGTGGCATTGCCAGTGGGCCTGCAGCAAGACCCCTGCTGCAGACAGACAGGTGGGAAGCAGCCTGGTGGTTCATGTGAGTGTAAAATGCAGTGGAGCCCTTTTCTTAATTTGATTGTACTGTATCACACCGTCTAGGTCAGGCGGATGTTGGTTTGGATGGAAACTGCCGGCAGAGTTATCAGCTGCCGTCAAGTGGCAGGTTTTAGGTTTGAGGTTAAGAGTGTTGTTGAGGAGGTCGGCCTTTTTGATTCGTTGTTTCATAGTAGAAAGTACCGTACTCTGCTGCACATGCAGACCCGTGTTCGCAGCATTCAAACCGCATAGAAATACCAACTTCTTCATTCAATCACACATTGAGCACTTCTGTGGATTTGCAAACTAAGCCACATTTGTCACTTGTTGTGCATGAACTGAAATGAAAAATCTAAATCAATGTTGTAATATTGTAGTCATCCAATTCACATGACTTTGTGTGGTGTTGTCTGTCATGCTCGAGTCTGACTACAGCTGCTTTCTCTCGTGTTTGTTTCATTTTGTTCTCGGTTTTTAAATACATCATTAGTGCTGAGAGGAACATTAATTATTCAATTTTGACCTTCCAGTGAATATCAGATTGCAGATCTTGCAGGTGCGATAATTTGTGGCCCGTTAAGTAGCGATGACTTGGCTCAGCACTGCAGCCCGATCACGTACGGGTCATGTTGCATTATGAATGTTTCATTCATGGACCCACTATCTGTCGTCGCCTCTCTTTCAGTCACTGTGGCTCTCTGTTGGCCTTCCACTAGCCTTTTTTTTGCTCTCTCTACTCCGGGATTAGCTGTGGGACCTTTTTAAGTTAAGATTTACCTGAAGGATATAAATGGAGGCTCCTGCCTGTTGCATAAGTAGGCGACAAGATGTTCTCGGATGAACGTCGTGTCCAGTGCGTGAACGAGCCGACCGCTCAGCTGCTGCACAGCGGAAGCTTTGGTTGCCCCGTAAATAGATTCCCATTGATCTGGTTTTCTTTACGGTGGTTTACTCACAACTTATTATTTCATCAATCTATTTATGTACAGATTTTTTTTTAAACTCCTTTTTAACTCGTTTTTTTTTTTTAAACCCAAATAATATTCTTAATAAAATGCAAGAAAATATTGACCGTTTTTTAAGATGCACTAGTGGATATATATATTTTTTTTCTTTCAATTTTTATTCTAAAAAAATATTCATCAGATTACTTTCCAAAATCAGTGGATTGATACATTCCAAATTACAGCTATTCAAAATTCAAATTGTGAAACATTTTTCATTCTATTTCTTGGAAATGACAGCGGGTTGAACATGCAGGCGCCGTTTGATTTGAACCCGTCCCAAAGTCCAGCAGGTGGACCTCGTCCCCTGCCAAACCATCTCACACAGCCAACAACATGTTTATGCCGCCGGCGTCCTTAGAAACCGACGCGGCAGCCTATCTCCTGCTGGATTAAACCAGCTCGCTGCGAGCCGAACAAAGAGCCCGGTGTCTTCACCGGGTGAGACGGTAGAGACTCGGCTCCACCACGTGACCCCCGTGCACTTGTCAAAGCCCCTTTGATGTATCGATGCCATCAGAGGTCTGCCAGCGGCGGCAGGTAAGAGCCTTAGCTGTCAACCGAAGGCAGTGATCTGCGGGAGCCGTAAATAGCCACGTTCTTAGGGACGACTCCTGGAGTGGTCTGAGCTCCCGTCGGAACATTTCTTGTTTCCTTCAGAGAGCGGCCATCTTTGCCTTTTACCGACTGGACAGGTGCAGCGATATCTGCACACGTCGGTGGTGGTGTGTGGTGGGGTGGGGTGACAAACCACAGGGAGTACTATGCAAACTTGACATGGAAACTACACCCAGCTGTCAGAGCACACGGTGTGAGAAACAAGCTCTTCGTGATAGAGTTGCAAACAATTATGATCGTTATCAAATATCTTTCCTCCATAAAATGTCACAAAATAGTGACAAGTTGGCATTGGCAATAAGAGCAGCTCTAGTTAACCTCCGCCCCCCCACCCTCACTCCCCCGACCCCTCATGCAGAATTTAGTGATGATTAGAGCTGCAGCTAAAAGCAAACAATTACACAAACCCCAGGCAGCAGTGAAAGAGTTAATGCTATTGTGAATCAAAGACCGCATCTGAAGTAATAATGGGTTTTAGTAATTTTTTTTACGGCTTGTTGATCATAACAAGATGAAATGTATGGCCGTGATTATGACAACACGGCCTCAAAAATCATGGACACGTTATACAATGCATTAAAACTATTAAATGCTTAGAGTGCTCATTATGTGCATTATGTGGCATACCCACGTGAACATTTTTAATGCGATGCCGATTCTGTAATGGACAATGCAAGAGTCTCTTCAGGGAAACGCATATTTTTATGTGCAGGCTATTGTGTGCTTGGAAGTGGAGACTAGTTAATACGATTTGTCCGCCTGTGCTTCTCTGGCTATATGACATCTGCAAACGGGCACCTGAGAGGAGGTCCGACCAGGATACTATTCCAAGCGACCGTGTGGTTGGTTGTTCATGGCCCTTCAAATGCAGACGTGAAGACTATTTCAATGTTGGATTTATTGGAAATGAAGCCAGCGGTTATCGGCTCAGATTAAACCCATAGTAATGGAAAAATCAGAAATATCTAGTTTGTTATAATAAAAGATCAGAAAAGCAGTGAATTTGCTTGTAAAAGGACCACAAAGATTAAAATAGTTTCTGAATTAGCTGATACCTTTTTTATTGTTTTTTTTTCCTTCTAATGTAACGGCAGACGTGCTTCCTGTCTGCGCGTTGAAGCCCCGCCGTGTGGCTGCCAGGGTGCTTTTGTTCCAGGAGTGATGAGTACGTAAACTGGTGTTAATCTCCTTTTCACGCCGGTCCAGCATCCACGCCGGCACTGGAGTGAAGTCATTGGAGGTGGCTGCCACATTGCTGCAGCACATTGTTTAGTCTGAGTTCATTAGAGGATTAAAGCGGGCGGTTTATCGAACATGCAAGTGTGAAACAATTGGGAGAGACGGCCGAGTCCTTGAATTGGTGGTTGACAAAACTCCCGCCTTCATTCCATAATGTATTAGTGTGGAATAGAGTTATCCCCCCGTTGAGTTTGTGACTCAAGCAGCACTTTTGATTCATTAAGAGGGACATATTTCCAAAGGAAAGATGATGGCTGCTCTTTTTTACTCGGACCCAGTCAGACCCAATCAGACTCAATCGGACTAATCAATAGATCAACCGAGAGTGTGGACTGAAGTCAACGGGGAGCACAAGTGTAAAGTGTTTTTGCATACATCACTTAAGGTGTGAGTAGTTTCTACGTTCATGCACGCTAATTCGCTCCTTTTGGTGTACAAACAGGCCGAGGTGACCCATCTTCGTTTGCCTCCGCGGAACAAACTACCTGTGCAGTAATTTGCTTCGGCCTGACCTCACACTGCTGATGTCATCCGTCATTATCCTCGGCTAAGCTCAGAACAGCTTCCCTCCTCAGCTCCTGGTCTGACCGGGGAAAGTGCTAAGCACATCAGCTGCAGGGCTGCGTCTCCTCCTGGGTGGGCTGGTGTGCATGCTGGTGACCAGGTTGACTTCATATACCCACGTATGTTTCTGCAGGTTACACAAAGTGTGTGTGTGTGTGTGTGTGTGTTGATGATTCCGAATCATAGTTTCTGCAGGAAACGGAAGTTGCATCCTGCAGAGATGCAGGCACGGACACGTGACCCGCGGACTGTCAGCCTTGCCTGAGTTCAGTGCGAGTGCGGTTGTGCACCTGTGGTGGTTGGGAGACTGAGCTTGGCTGTGCGTGTGTGCAAAGAAACCGCACACTCAACTTAAGCTTCCGGCTTTTCAATTATCTATTCATGTCAGGCTTTTGTGTTCAATTTTATTTGCATTTTTTTTTTTATGAAATGCCATCAAAAGTGCAGCGAAGATAAAAACATCCAATTATTTGTCTGCCTTTTTAGAAAAGCATGACTAGTTTGATAGTTTGACAAGTGAGAGTGAAGCTGACACAAAGAGATGAGAGGAACGCTTTGTAATCCGCTGTTTATATATTCTTAACGTATTTACATCATTGATGTTGTCTCTTTTTGGTCGGGTTAATGGGAGCCACTTTGACAGCGTGCATTTAGTTGGTAGATGATGGCCAAGCTTGTTTTGGCAGATATTTCTCTCAGGAATCCTAAAACAAACAAAAACAAAGAGTCCATACTTAAAGGTGATAATGTATTGGTGTTACAGCTTGTTCCAATGGCACCAAGTGGACATCTTTTGCAGTTGTTACACTATTTCTAGATTTTATGACAACAGTTGTTTCTGCATCTGTTTCTTGTATCAAGGTCCTTTTTCACATCTTTTCTAACACTTCGGTCTCCCTTTTCTCTTCCTTCTGCACCGTCAGCAGTCCAAATCGCAGCTGCCCCGACCTCGCACGCAGCCTGACGCACAGCGACCATGGGCAAACAAAACAGCAAGCTCCGCCCCGACGTCATGCAGGACCTGATGGAGAACACGGACTTCACCGAGCACGAGATCATGGAGTGGTACAAGGGCTTCCTGCGGGACTGCCCCAGCGGGGCGCTCTCCATGGAGGAGTTCAAGAAGATCTACGCCAACTTCTTCCCTTACGGAGACGCCTCCAAGTTCGCCGAGCACGTCTTTCGCACCTTCGACGCCAACGGGGACGGAACCATAGACTTCAGGGAGTTCATCATCGCGCTGAGCGTCACCTCGCGCGGCCGGCTGGACCAGAAGCTGAAGTGGGCGTTCAGCATGTACGATCTGGATGGGAACGGATACATCAGCAAGGCGGAGATGCTGGAGATCGTAACGGTGGGTTCATTGTTTGTTTGTTTTTCTTTTGCTCTGCTTTGGTTCCTCCGATCTTGACTTCCCTCCATCCACTTTGCGTCACACGTTCGTCAGCTTCTGCGTTTGGGCGCCATCGGACCGAAATCCCGCCGAGGGTACCGACGTCGTTTAAGAAGCCAGCAGTTCCTCTCTGGTCCTCAGATGTCTCTAAATTAGACCCGACTGGTGTATTTCTGGTAGGGCGCGGTCCTCCTCTGATTCTCAGATGGACAGAGTGCCACATGCAGCAGCTGTGTGGTTCTAGGAAGAGCAGTCCGCCCTCCCACCGCCAACCCCCACCTACACCCACCCTGCTGGTTTTCTCAGCAGCGCCACTGTTGCTTTAGAGCAAATAGTCTCCCACGGACTCCGCGTCCCATTGGATATATGGTTCAGTGACACACACACACACACACACGCCTGCGTTGTTACTTCACACATCACGGTGCTGATTTTGAGCAGGGCCAAAGAATGTGTAATCCAATTCTCCCATCAGTGTCCTTTATTTATACTGTGTCGCTGTAAGCGAGCACAAGTGTTTCTGAGTATGCAGGAAAAATATCCGTCAGTCCAATAAAGGGCAACATCCAATGGTTTATTTTTAGTATTGATTCATCCATTTGTATATTGGTAATAATGCTGTTTTATGGTGTAATTGGTCGCTGCGGCCCTTTCAGCGCCTCCTCTTGGCGCTTTTATGAGAACTTTAAAAACCTCTACAATCCAAAGGGATGTTGTCAAATTTCTGTTTGTGTTTGACCAACAGACCAAATCCCAATGTTCGTCAGTTGAGAAATGGTAATGGTCATGTTCAGGTTTCTGTGACTCTTTTATTTATTTATTTACTATTATAATTTGGTAAATCATCAGTTGACCATAACTCAGCTGATGCAATCTGGCAGTTTTGCTTCTGCTGTTCTGTTTTTAGACTCTTCATGGTGGTTCAATGAGAGCAGGTTATTTAGGGAGGCTTGACCCTTTTCACGGCAGCTTTATTTATTGATCATGATGTCTTCATCCTCTGTATTCAGGCTATTTACAAGATGGTGTCCTCGGTAATGAAGATGCCTGAGGACGAGTCCACGCCCGAGAAACGCACGGACAAGATATTCAGACAGATGGACACGAATCGAGATGGTAAGCCTTCCTCAGACAGCCTCGGACTCTTAAGGGGAGCTTCAACTGAATAATGATATGAATACAAACGACATTGTGATAAACTGAAATCACAATTTTTATCAGTCATGTTGAGCCTACTGATTTCATTATTAATTGAAACTTTTTTTGGATGTAGCTGAACTTTTAGTAAAAAATAAGTGTAGAATCGCACTTTAAACGTTGGCCAAATTCTAATTACTACTGATTAAGAAAAAGCTATGTTGCCAGAAATGTAATTTCAACTGTTAATCATTATCTCGCTCGGTCTCTCGCTCTCTCTCTTTTAGGTAAGCTGTCCCTTGAGGAGTTTGTTGAGGGAGCGAAGAGCGATCCGTCCATCGTCCGGCTGCTTCAGTGTGATCCCAGCGGGGCCGGCCAGTAGAAAACTGGGCGTTTCCCCGATTGTAGTTGTTAGTCTGACACATTTTCAACATCTCTGTCCCACCAGAGGTTGTGGACATTTGATCCTTTTGAGCTGCAGAGGCCCATGCGCGCGTATACACACACACACACACACACACACACACACACACACACACACACACACACACCTAATCAACATGTCACTATTCACACGGCAGATACCAAAGGCTGCGACAGAGATGATGTTTGAGCGCCTACATGCACATACTGTTCATGTGCCTCCTAGGCTCGGTCAGAAGCTGCAAACGAGATCTCATACGCGGTACAAATACAAATCAATGGACTGAAATCCCATCAAAGACTTGTCAAACCCTGAATCAAATGTTTTCTCTCTCTGAGAAGACGGACGAGCCAACGGATTGCTGAGGTTGAGCCGAATCCAAGTTTGCTGTTCTGGGTCTTTTTTTTTTTATTTTATTTTTTTTTTTGAAAGCGTAATTTGTTATTTAAAGGCCGTGATGCTGAAATTGTTCTCTTTTAACTGACTCGGGTTGTTGAGTGATGACGGTCAGTATTGCAATCCAACTCCACGTTAACGCTGAATGAAATGAAGTATTTGAGCCCCGGACGACGAGTGTTCACAGCTCACAGTATCGCTTATGAAGAGAGGCGACCCGAGGAGTTTAGTTTTTAACCATAGAAGAATTTTAGAAAGGATGAAAGCTGTTCATCGGGCGGAAAGCTTTTTTTTTTTTTATGTATATTTTGGAGGAATGTTACTGACTCGGATTTCTAATAATATTTTGACCACAGATACGAACCATCTGTTCTTTTGACTGACTTTTATGCCAAGTTCAGTGTCCTCACAAACGCGCGCACACACTAAGAAACACGCCACACAAATCTTAACTTTACAGATGAATACATGAAATCGATGGATGCGTTTAAACCGAGTTGTGATTCTCAACTATGGCTTTACAATTGCATAAGCAAAGAAAAGTTAAATGCTCTGTGGATGTATAGTAAGTTACTTGTATGTTCTTTTACTCTGTGATCACATTATGGCGATTTTCCTCAATGGAAGGAATTCACTTTAAAAAAAAAAAAACTTTTGACATATAAATTTTAAATCTGATGATAAAACATTTTCTTTTACTTGACCAATCTGATGTAAAGGAAAGCTGTACACTGTATTCACTCATATTTATGCTATAGATGTTAACAAGGAGAGGACCACACATTGCTTTACATTCTGTTTTAAATATATCCACAGCTACAGTAAGTCTGTGCAGCTTCTAATTACGGATTGGTCCCTTTACTGACATCTTATTTCCTTAAGCTTGGCAGTCACTAATTTAGTCTTGTTTAAACTGTATGGAAACAGTCTGCGTATCCTATGGCTCGTTAAAGTGCAAAAGTAGCATCTGCTCCTCTCAATTTTGTGCAAATGTGACTTTACGGCTTTTGACTGTGCACCTAATTTGAATCACATTATAATTTGAGCTTTGCAGAGTATAGATATTTGCATGACTAAGACACTGACGATGGTACCACCTTCCCCTTCAAACCTTCCTCTGTTTTGGTGCAATTCACTGAAAGTTCTTCACTACTTCCATTCTGCGTCATCTTTGCATGCCTGTATCTGCTGGTCAGGAAACGCCACGTGCTGCAGTAGTCTTCACTGGTGGATGAATGATAAAGGAAAAAATAATATCGTGATGAATTCTCTGCGGATTTCAAAGTCAACGATCAGGTGCGTCAGTCACTCATTTCACTTCAGTAGCATCTTGTGGTCAAGTGCCAAATATAGATGAATTAAACAAAAGAAAAAGTGTCGGTATCGTATCCATTTATTCTGTACAGTTGTTACCTGTCGAACAAAAAGCGTTGTCACTGTATAATTTTGTAGATTTTGTATGGCATTGTGTTCTGTGTAGAAATGTCCATTTTGGTATTCAAATAAACACAAAGTGGGAAAATTGTTTACCGTCTCTCCATGTGTTTTAATACATGACGTACAGCGTAATAAAGACATAAGTAGGCATGACAACGGCATGAGCAGAGAGGTGGTAATGTTGCGTTGGCTTTTGGACCACTTGGTGGGGACTGAGATGGTTTGTAAGTAAATGTCGTGGTTCCCAGATTATACAGTTCGATTTGATTGGGGCTGATTGCACAACCTCATAGAGGCTACCTCATGCCTCGTTCAAACCAAAAATGACAGATCTATGTTTACACCGTTTATTCATTTTCCGATACAGGCAAGCACATGAGACCAGTGCCAAGTGCCATTTGTCCCCCGACAGAAGTATTCCTAAATCGTTACCATCATATGTTAGGTCCTAGGGGGAAACACAATGGCTGTATGTTGACATGTTAGTCATAGGAACATAGCTGAAAAATATAGACAAACCATTAAACTTACCTAGAGGGTGACTATAAAAGTCACTGAAATGTAAAGTACTTGAAATCTTGGGATAAATTGCTTAAGAAATGAAAAACATTGTCGTTAATAAATAATAGCAAAACTAACAAAAACAAAGGCTGTCATGCAAAGAAGCTATGTTAACTAGGACCAACTATTTCATGCTACATTCAGTGTTATCTGGAAAAAACAGAAAAAGAAACATTTTTTCATACCATAAAAAAATTCGCAGTAGTGTAGGACACTGACCTGTACTCCATCATTTCACATCGTAGGAACGGGGCACGACTACAACTACAGGGACGTAAATATAACCAGTTCGTGAAAATGACTACTGCGTCCTTTTTTTCTGCTGTCCTCCAGCACAGAATCTACGACTTGCTTCATAAAGTCCTTAAGGGCCTGAACAGCGTCAGAGAGGGGCGGGATGGTGTTCACGTTGACCTCTAACGGAGCGTCCGACGCGCGCCACCGACGGACTCTCTCCGATATCGGCAATCAGTTCGTAGGCGAGTTAATAGCAGCCGCGTACATTTCCGCCAACCAGAAGTCGCAGTGTCTCTTTCGTCTCAACGGGCGGTCCGTAAGAGTCGGTCAGATCTCCATCAGAGTGATCTTGTAGGCGTCCGCGGCGCAGCTGTCGATGCTGAGGACGAAGGTGTCTTCGTTGGAGTAATGCTCGATGATGTTATCGTCCATGTTCACCAGGATCCTAAAACCAAAAGGACTCGGAAGTTACATTTCAGTTGCTCGACTCCGAGGCAACACAAACGCATGTGGTTTCCCCCCACTCACCCTTTTTTACTTTTCTTGTACACGTTGGCTATCCTCTCCGTGGCCACGCCGTACTTCTCTGATATCTGCCAGGGACGAAATACAACAGTGTGTAATTAGGTGCTCTGCAGCGAATGAAATGTGTCTCCTGAGTTCTCTCTGCACCACTCACAGCATCCATTAGGCCGCGGAGCGTGGGAGACTTCAGCATCAGAGCGTCGAACACCTCGTCCGTCTCCTTTCTGACGTACAGCAGCACTGCAGAGAGAGGAGGAGGAATAAACCACAGGGCTAGTTTATGTAATATCTACCTTGGTTTTAAACAACATAATGCAACAGTGGGAATATTAACCTCTTGTTTCACGCACTGGCTATTTAAAGTGGCAAAAAAGAAGAACGATCCTTTGATTTAAAGGATCGTTATGGAATAATCGTTGATTGCACAATGTCAAGGCTGTAAAATAATGACACCATCTATTCAGACGGGTAACAAGATGAACTGATTTCACTATGAAATTCTGTCTGCCACCAAGTGCAATCCATTGGATACGTACGTATACGCTCTTTGCAGTTAATGTGCTCCAACAGAAACCCAAAGTGTCCTGTTGGTCGGTGCTAAACTCTGGATTTTACTCATTTAAATTGATAGGCTCCTATGGATGGCTAGAAAAAATACAATCACAGGTTACCACACCACAAAGCGGTGTCTTAACATTTGAATGATCACCCAAGAACACTAAAATATACTATGATAATGTGATTCATAGACAGACGATGTTTCCAGGAGTTTGCTGGTTGCTCTGCTTCCAATTATTGTAGATTCACATTTGTCCCAAGTTGAAAAGAGAGAGAAACGACCTATATGGAGAAGAAAAGGCAACCATCTCGTACCTCTCTTGTGCGTCTCCTCTTTGATCTGTTTATGAGGGGACGGACACACGTCTTCATCCGACCGCCTGAACATCCTCTTCACCAACACACTCCTGGAGGGAAGCACACAAAAAACACCAGTGTCAGGTGCCATAAACATGTGCATTGTGTTTGCATTCGTGGTGAAACACACTTCCTCTGCAGGTGTTGGGTTTGCATTCTTTACATTTGTATGATGTAAATGTAAAGGCTCCTAAAAAATGTACACTCACCCTTCTCGCTCGATCTCCTCTGTGTTGAAGGTAAACACCTGCAAAGTATTACGCATTTTAGAGTAATAATGTAGAATATTTAGGAGACTTTTATTGTTTACCTTATTCTGCACACACATGGCTACTGTGACTTTATGTTAATGCTGATGCATCAATGCGTAAGTGGCATTTTACTGCTGGTTCAACTCATCACATGTGTCACATGCATTGGCTTGAATCCTGTAGGATAGGTTTTGACATAAAATTAGAGGATCTAAAAAAGCCTTGAACGTGCCTTAAGGATGCCAGAAAATACCTGGAAAATCTTTAATGACGTTATTTAGGCATGTGCATCTGGGAGGGTTGGAGGGGGGAAATCAATTATCTTTCGATCGAAAATCTGATCATGAGAAATAAAGGAAGTGAAATAAAAAGCTAAATATCGCCACTGAAATGTAGTGAAGCGGAGGTGGCGGTAATAAATAGTTTTGATCTGCAGGTGGAATCCAGAAATCGGGTCATCCGGAAACCTAGCTGTGGCTCCAGTTTCCCTTTTAAGCAGGAAAACTCAACCGATGGCCCCAAGTTGTTTCATCGCTGCATAAAGAAGAATATTTGTGTACCTGTCCGGCCCGCTGCAGGTTTCCAAAGTGCACATCGGGGATGAAGAGTACGGGCTGAGCCTCCAAGTCACTCATGGTCTTGAAATGAGTGGCGTCGGCCTTCTTGGGAATGGTTATTACGCCTACATCCTTCCCTGGACACGAGTGAAGCGCACACAAATTAATACCTTTTTGTCCAAATTATTATTATTATTATAAAATAAGGATATGGCAATGTATTCACAGTAATTTCATGTCATCAAGAAGGTATTTTAAACCTTTACACTCCTCATATGGCACCCTAGGTCTATTATTTTGTCTTTTCAACTCAAACCTTTTGACTTCTTGCGAAACAGTTTCCTCTCCTCGTCCCTTATTTTCCTTTCCGGCCCCCTGTGAAAAACAACACACAAACACACATTGAAGAGGTGGGTGTGAGCAGATGACACAAGCCTCCTTTACGCACATCGCTCCTGCACTACATGGGGGTGTGTATGCGGCTGAGGCCACTAGAGGGAGGGCTGATGTCACCACTCAACACGCTCACGACCCACGACGTGTGCTGCCAGAGAACATCGGCTTTTACAGAGGATTTTAAAATTGAAATATTTCTTTCTCAGTGATGCATTATGATGACGGATGTTACAAAGCGCCTAGTTTGCCTCTGAATATTAAGAGGAAGCTGCAAGATTACATTGAATAGTAGATACCAAATAATCATACTTAATATATTTTTTAAATGCCAGTTTCGCTTTGTTGTCCTGACATTTTGTTGCTTGTTTGCTTTTTTCCGTGAAGTCCAGAAAGAAACATAATCTCATCATAAATATGAATGAGTATAACCCATAATGTTGACAGAAACAGCCAACATAATATGTGTATGTTAACGTCAGATTTTGAAGTTTACGTACATAAGCTCTAAGGTTCACTTTTATCAACACACAATTGCTAATGATATTAATAATAAAGCTTCACATGGGATCAACTCCACAGAAAATGCATTGCAGGATGCATCTATTGTTTAACTTTTTCATTTTCTGTAATTAATTTAGTCCTCCTTTCTTTTTATTTGGTACACATGTTAGTGTGTACCAAACGATAAATGCGATAGATGCTACCCTTTCATAGACATGTACTTGAGGAAACGACGCTGTAGAATCCAGCATCCTCACTGTTTGTGTGTCACACAACATATGACACAGAGGCAGCGATCTCCCACCTTGTCACAGAAGACCTTGATCTGCGAGTACGCTCTGTGCAGCGGCTTGTTGCTGCGGTTGTTGTAGCTGTACGTGTCGATCTGGATCATCAGAGGAAGCCCTTTCACCCCCTTCTGAGAGGAGAAGTCTGTACTCAGGCAGTTGACGGTGATGAAGATCCTGCCGGAGTTCACAGAGGAGGCAGAAAGGAGAGTTTTACGTAATTCAATTTAAGATTACAATGAATTACAGTTTATTTTTTTCTTGTTCTTTTTAAATTAAACCAGAAAAACAACTCAAAATAATGACCAGAGATAACAACTGTTCCTTGAAATAAAGGAAAACAAAATTAAAACGTATACTTATATTTTAGTACTTATATTTCTTTGCCAAACAGGATTTTCAAAGCATCAGTTGGCCCTCTCACTCAGGCAAACATGCCGCTCACTTTAAAGTCTGTATTTCAAATACTCGATGAAAGCATCTGAAAGTCTAAAGTGCCAGATTGTTTCTGCAGAGACATCGCGGCTGCCGGGAGTTTCTGGACATATTTTAACACCTGTTGCTTTTGTTTTGCACCAGAAGTTTCAGATATCAGATATATCTCAAATAGAAATAGAAATCCAACCCACATGTAACTTCACAGTGAGTGTTGTATTTCTGCTTCCTATGTATTCCTATGATGAAGGCCTTATGACTGAAAGATTGACTTTGTCAATAACTAACTAAAATGCTAAGTAGTATTTCTCCATGTTTGATTTACCTTTTGAAAAATACAACAGCAGGGATTTGCACATTAAACTACCTGGGCGTTACAACCGCTCCTGCACTACAACAACTATACACGTATATTCAGTCACTACAGATTATTAAGAGACAGAGAGGGACAAAAGTAGAGCGAGAGGGAGTCAATACTGGCTCAAAGAAGTGTGCTTGGATTTCCACCGTAGCAACGTCTTTGTCCGCAGTATGCTATTACAATGAACACACACACACACACATCATAGTCGATCACATTCACAAGGAAAAGAGGGCAAAACAAACAACGGAGGGTGGGGACCCGGGACCCGTGTGTATTGGCCCTTGGGGGCCTCTGGAGTTAAACAGTGACGGAGCTCCATTTAAGGAGTGGCTCCAAAGGAGTGAGCTTCACAGAAAAAGAAGACAAACAGAGCAAAAGTACAAAACAGCCGTCAGCTTCACGGCGGACAGCAGAAAACATACCAATAACCTCTGCATGATTTTAATAATGCACATCTGGTGCATGGTTCTTTTCAAAGGGCTCCTGTGTGTGTGTGTGTGTGTGTGTGTGTGTGTGTGTGTGTGTGTGTGTTTCTTGCATCACAGAAATCCCTCCAGCGGGTGCATTTGTTTGACAACCTGAGACGGCACAAAAAAGAAAACCTGTCCCGCTGCTTTTTTCTTTCACATCGACAACACACCTTCAGCTAGTGTAAATACAGAAGACCGGTTCCTCGTTCAATTACTGAGGCTTTCACGTCCAACAAAAAGAACAGAACTGTCATGTTTGTACCTTGGCCTCTTCGTTCACGTCCCAGGTGAAGGAGATGGCGTTGTAGGCGATTTCTTCAATGTTGCCGATTGTGTTGAAGCTCTCCTTGTAATCGGCTGTGGGGATAAACACAGGCACGGTGCATTCTTCAGTCACACAACAACCTTTCCGACACAACTCTCCCTAGTGTTTTAAGTATACTATGATAGAAAATAATTAAACTTGCTAAGCTGATATCTGCTGTTTAAAAAAAAAACCCTCACATCTCCCCTCCACACACAGCATAAATTGGTAAATAAATGACAAAAGTAGGTGGCTATTGTTTTTTAGATAAGCAATGAAATGGCACGCTTCAATTTCATAAGATAAAACCTTATCTGCTTGAGCAAACACACTCTCGAATGCTTCAAAGGCAGCGGAAGGAAACGCAGGAGGCTATCTGGCTGTGAGAGTCGCATTAAAAGCCAGTCAGGTGAGCACATCGGCTGACCTGTGCGACCGCACACTGGAGCTACTTTAAATGGGTGGCGTGTGGAAATGTCGAACTGTTTTTCAACTTTGTATATGAGACATTATTCATGTAAATAATTCAGTCTCTCGTAGGAACAAACAGGATGTGTGACCTGGTGTGGAAAGAAGGACAAGCACATTTGGGCAGAATTTCTTTTGGAGAAGCAGCTTTTCCTGCTGGTCACATCTCAGAGCATTCCCCCCCACCCCCCCGTCTGCTTCGGTGACCTCGGACCTCCTCCGTCACCATAATACCCCGCTGTTACCGCGGCACACTGGTCATCCAGCAGGTGCACGAAGACGCGGGGCAGGCAGCAACACGCCTTTCTGCCAATATGCACCGTTAAATAGCCGCATTCAAATAATCCATCCTGTGACGCGGCCCGGGGGCACGGCGGGCCCCCTCCCCCACCTCCTCCACCTCCCCCACCTCCCCCACCACCACCCGCTATTCAAATCAGCTCTCTGGACGGCTTCAGGTTACAGGCTGCTTCCAACCTCTCATTCAACCCACTGAGCTGTTTGAGCTTCCCCCACATGGACGCAAAATCAGGCTCTAAAAAGTTGTAAATAGTATTGATTAGAGCTGAGATGACTAGTTCACTGATTGATTTGTTATTCGGAAAAAGAAAACTAATTGGCCGTCAATTTAAACATTTTGGGATCTTATTCGAAAGAAAGTTAAAAAAATTGGAATATTTGCTGGTTTCTTTAGTCTTGATGATCTTAAACGTATCATCTCTCTGCAATGTGAATATGTCAGAGATTAATGAATCTAGTTTAAAAAAAAACAGTTGACAGTGCATTCTCAGCATCCTTGTTTTCAATCCATTTTAGGGAAGTGTGTTTGTACCTGTTAGAAGCAGAACATTTAAATACGCCGATCGGTATCTGTGAGTACAGGAACATGTGTCAGTGTGACGGAGAAGTACTTGGCTCCGGCTCTAAATGTACTTTTTTTTAAAATTCTATTTAATAGACATACAGAACTACTGTCTTATCCTGTAAATAGAAATCATAATGCCAAATGGAACTTATGCTGAAAAAGATGCAACTCTTAAACAGTATCTACAGTAAAATCTCTTAAAATCATGATGCAGATGCTTTTCAGCAGAAAAGCATCTGAAAGTAAACCTATTGAATTCTACAGCGGTTGTCAACCTCTTTTGCTCCAAGGATTAGTTTAACATTCTGGGAAATGTATCAAATTGATTTTTTTTCTTCTTGTTAACAGTTAGATGGCGATATTGATAAACTTGTGAGTGAACCGATGAGTATAAGACAGCTATCTTTACTCCAACAATAACAACATCTGGCAAGCAGCACCTCTAAAGATGACTAAATAACACGTTGTATCTTGTCCGTGTAGCCTATTTGTGCAATGACCAAAGTGTAAAAATATGTGGTTGTCAGGGACCATCTCTTGTGAGTGTGTTATTTAGTGAGCGGATTCACTTCATGCTCTGCTAAGCTAAGGAAAACTTTGTTTCAATCTTGTCATCTAAGAAAGCCAATGTTTATTTCAAAGGAAATCCTACTTTTGCCGTTAGTTCATACCAATGCAAAATGTTTTCTATCAAGTGAGGGATTTTCCCTGCTCAGGAAACCTGCGCAGCTCTTTAAGCATTCAGTAATCCGAAAAAAGAATGTGTCCAAAACGTATTCTTGAGCCCTACAACCGTGATCCTCTCACATCATCTTAAATCTATCGGGAACAACGGTTACTGGTAAATAAAAAGATGCGTGTGAATTGTGGGATGATTAGGATTTGTCTTGGTTCAGCTAAATATAGGAATTAAGATGTAAGATCTAAATTGGGCATTCAACAGACCAAAACCAGCCAGGTTAACGCGGCGGCTAGCATTCCTCTGCCAGTCCCAACAAGCTGTGCATAGGCGTGTGTGTGTGTGTGTGTGTGTGTGTATCTTCCCTCCACCCTGCACATACCTCTCAATCTCTGCCTGGTTAGCAGGCCCACGCTTGTCAAACACAAACCGCCTACAAGCTTCTCACACATACACCCATTCAACAAGGGCGTAAAAAAAAAAGGCTTGGTTTTAATTCAAATCCTTCAACTGAAAAAATGGCCGCAGACAATAACAAAGGGTGAAAATGGCAAAAATCCAACACGAGGCCTGAGCCCTGCGACGCACACTGGTGGGGGACGCTGCTAAAGTTTGCAACTTTTGTTTTTTTCAATCTCGCGGGCAACGTGGAAGAGATTACAGGATTAATGTTGTGCGTCCCAGACAGCCAGACATTAAGAGATTCAGGTGTGTGTGTGTGTGTGTGTGTGTGTGTGTGTGTGTGTGTGTTTGTTTGCAGGGCAGCCCCGTCTCTCGTCTGATGGAGGATGATGGCGGGCAGCTGATTAGCCTCAGTCAGACAGTTGGGTGGGGGCTTGTTTGCTCTCACTTCTGTCATGCCTTGTTTATTAGCTAAGTGCATTCCAGCTGTCGCAATAACATAAATCCAACCTCGTCCTTCGCGACGCGTGTTTCTGACGCATCGTGGAATTCGCCGTGGTTCCCGTTGGAACACAGAGGAAGTCGGGAAGAAGGAGTGAGCAGTAAGTAGGTCTCACCGATGTCGAGGACTCTCTGTTTGGCCGTGTGCTGCCGGGAGTGCCAGTACTTCCAGTACTTCAGCTGCTCGTCCCGGTTCTTGTCTTCACTGAACACCACCATGACCACGCTCTGAGAGGGAGACAAAATGTATCTCTGTGTTTTGCAAATGTATCAAAATAAGAGGCCGTGGTTCTATAGGAGGGGAAAAAAAGTCTCACCCGAACTTTGCTGACGGGGTGACGCAGGTGTTTGCTGGCACTCAGCTCGTTGAGCGTCACGCCGTAGAACTGGCCTTTGTTCAGGTAGGTCATCGGCCCCTCGCCCTGCTTCTGACGCAGCGAGCGGGTGGCGTCCAGCGTGTACTGGAAGCTGTCACTGCGCACACACACACACACACACACATAAAAAGAATAATCTGTGATTTCACCTAACGAGGTCCCGAGCAGAATGTGTGGTTGGGTTGTGAGCGACTTACACTCCCTCCTGGTGAAATAAGAAGCCCTCCGTAGCCAGAGAGGAAGGTACGTGAAACTTCTGTTGAGAACGCTTGAGACACAAAGAAAGAGGGAATTATTTGGGCAGACTGATGAGCGACGGCGAATATGAAATGGTTTAACAATGATGTGAATTGGAAGAAGACGACGATCTATAGAATCTAAAGAAATGTAGATTTGTCATAAACAAATGATCTTGTTTCTGGGGTCAGTACACACGCATCCAAAACCGACTGACTGGTTGTGGTTTTCTACACATTGACTGTCATGTGCAGGAATGAAGAGGATGTAACTAACCCCTGTCGGTAAGCAACGAGCCACTCTAAGGTGAATGTCTACTGCTTCGCTCACCCCGTCCCTCTCCTCTTCGTACGGGCTGTCGGGCGGACTCGGCTGGTCCTCTTTCCCGTACGAGCTGTGGCTGACGGTCGTCACCTCGTACGGACTCTGCTCGTAGATCACCCGCGACGACTCCTCCGCCTCCCCCCTGTAGTGGAGACCCGCTGCCGTCATGAAGACGGGCGCGTACGCCTCGGCCTTCACCACCGCCGCCACCGCCGGCCCTCCGTCCCCGGACGGCGTCCCCGTCAGGCTGCTGAGGTGCTCCCGCTTGTGTTCCTGGGGCTCCGTGTTCAGCGATAGGTTGACAGGAACAGACTTGAGGACCTGGACGCGGTTGTCCACCGTCTCCACCTCGCTCTGGCTGTCGGGGTTGCTCGGCAACGCAGACCTGAGCAATCACATGGGGTTGGGCTGGAATTAGGACGCGCATATTTCCACACGTTTTGAAATGGCTAAACAGTATTTTTCATTATAGATTAATTTTATGGCTGTGAAATCTGTTAATTTATAAGAACCCTCCTGAGGGAACCTTTAATCATCTTAAGATTGATTTGTATGAAAATCTTAAAGGGTTTTCCAAAAGCTCTTATATAAAAGTTCACATTAAAATGTGTATGACTGAGAGAGGGGAAAAAACACCCTCACGTCTTGTATTTTGAAAACAAGCCTGGATTTTTTTCCATCTCGGTTTCCCTGTATTATCTTTTTGTGGATTTGATGTTTTAAAAACAGGAGACGTTTTGTCATGAAATATTTTGTGGATTCTTTTTCTCCTGCAGGGATCAGATGCTTGTAGCCGGAGCCTCTTACATTTAGTATCAGTTCTTCAAATGAAACAAGACTCACTTGTCTGTAGGATGTGAACACATTTGAACCAAAGTATGCTCCCTGTCACTATTATGTTACGGAAATTCTTAATCCAACTAAAAGCTGATTTAATGAACTGCTTTGTATGTAACCTTATCAACCGCGGCTGCAACATGTCAAATGCTACAATCCCAGAGCTCCAGGATTTCATTTCACACATTATTTGGAATATCTGCCAGCAACTTCATGTGTAGAATTGTTGTATTTCTGTCTGTACTTGTGCAACGCTGAGCAAATAAGCAGAAGACCAAAAGTCACTGACCTCTTCTGCTGTTCCTCTGTAATTTCAAGGACTTTGGGAACCGGCAGTAACCTCTTTTCTTTCGGCACCTGGAAGGGAAGACGAAGGATGTGTAATCACAATGTGTCCTCGTGAAATGTCTTGTAGTTACCATTGACAATTCATTTGAAGGACCACAAGTCAGTCAGTCAGTCGGTTCTTCTGGACAGGTCCACAACTCTAAATGAATATGCTATCGAATGATGGTTAAGTAATATCGATAGAGCAGCTGAGGAAGTCATCATCAGCTAAAAAATGATGGTTGCAAAAACTTGCACAGCATCCCCCCCATGGTGACCTTGTAGTAGTCGTAGAGCAGGCCCAGCGCGTTGGCGCTGTCCTCGTCCCCGTTGATGCTCATCATGGCCTTGGTGGCGGCGGTCAGCGGGTTCTCCAGGTACGACCTCCATGCCTCGTCCTCGCTGGTGTAAGGCCCGTCGCACTGCAGGGTAGGAGCTCTCGTTGGGGACCACCACCACCAGACGCTTACTGGGAGACGTGCACAAGCATTTTTTTTTAATTCAAGTGGACGTAGCATTTAACTTCAGATGATTACGCAAACGTGGGCTTTGCCTTTTTTTTTAAGGTCATTTGTCATTACGGTGGACATTTTCTATCTGTAATAAGTAATTTATAAAAAGGAAAAATGTACAAGTTGACTGATGATGAAAAGTTCACACTAAAGCCCTTTTCAAGCTTGTCTTGTGTGTTTACGTGGGTTTGTCGCTCCACTGAGAAGGCCCACTTAAGTCAAGAGCACAGACCAGTTAAAGACACACTGTTGTCAAAACATCTATGAACTTTTGAGGTCTCTGAATGTGTCAACTTGCACTTGTTTAAAATGAATCGTATCAGTATGTCAAATAATAGTAATAATAATAATACTTTTATTTTTTATAGCGCTTTTCTTGGTACCCAAAGACGCTTTAAAATGTAAATCCAAATACGGGAAAAACATACATTTAAGAGAGACAGAAAACACCAAAAAATGAAATAAATAATAAAAAATAGAACTAAAGAAACTGGCGGATGAGTTGAAGGGGGTAGCATGTGAAAGCGAGTTTGAGGAGGTGGGTTTTTAGGGCTCGTTTGGATGACGATTCGCTGGGAGCGCTTTGTAGTCATTGGCAATCCTCGTACTTGCTCTGCTCCTGTCCATTAATTCAATTGGCTTGAATCAAGCGTAGTTTCAGGAAATACTAAAAACCGTACGCCTTTAAAGCTCATTGACAATGTGAGATAACTATACGTATATTTATTACTGATATGATCTAACTGAACTGAACTCCTGTTTCACATCGACCTGCCCCATAAAACAAACCCATTTGTCCTTCTTCTAATCTGTGGTGTCGGATGGGTCTAATGGTATAATAAGGTATAATGGTGGACAAAAGGCAGGTGGTTTTCATTATTTTACATTGGCCTACAAATTTTTCAGGCAACTTCTTCATGGCAACCAACTTCTGAAGGTAGAGAGCGTATGCAGGTATGACAAAGGCCAAAGACAGAACGGGATGTTCAGGATTTGTACAACTCAGCTTGATCTGACTAAATATTACCGCTGTGAGTCACAATACTGGCTGTCACCATAATACAAAGAACATTAATGTAATTGTTATTAATACAGTTGTTACCATTTATAACTGCGAAAACATAACAAATGTAGTGCTGCTATTTATGATATTTTAGAAGATATCAAAAACGAGGCTTAAGTAAAAATGTCTGATTTTCTGCATTTAAATAAAGTTTGTGACGATACAAAACAAGACATTAGGCCTAAATAGACGCGCTGCAATCGGTACCATGGAGAAACAAATGTAATGCGATGCAAACGTAGCGCTAAAACTCTTATTCTCAAAGAGATAAATCCGAGAGTTTAAAAATGTCCCCCTCCCACTTGCGGGTTTTTAGGTATTTCAGTCAAAAATGGCGAATTCTGCCGCAATGCAGATCCGCAGCGCCGAGTGTATTTGTTCCTTCCAGAGAAAATAGTAAGATATTTGACATATTGGCGTCCAACAGTAACACAAACAGAAAGCGGGACTTTCATCCGAGACACAACCTCCATCTGCATGTATTTAACGAGCAGGTAAGAAGTAAACTTTTCCCTTCAGGTTGAAGCCATCAGAGCTGCGCGCCGCCTCGATCACTTACTTGTCTGTCTCCTGTGACATATTTCGCTTCCTCTACGATCCCTCCTTGTGAAACTGGACTTTCAAGTCGGAGCAGGTAATAGAATGAGTGAGTGCCAGAAGTTGGGCTACAGGTAAGTCTACTTTTTCTCGCCCCGCTCCCCCCCCCCCCCCCCCTCTCACCCCCCTCTCTATCTTTCTATCTCCCCCCTCACTGTCTCTCCTCCGCTCCACCTGGAAGGTAAAGCCGCTTTTGTCCTCAAGCCGCCACGGGCTCCGATTGTCTCGCATGAATTAAGACGTATTCATACTTTTGACAGATCTACACACATCTTGCCGTGCATTATAATAATTGCTCTGGCTTGGTTTAATGTCAAGGGGTCAATTAATTTTTTTAGCTGGAATTCTTTCACAGCAAAAAGAATTGAAGGTAAAGGGGCGAGTCGGATGCTGATTGGCTGCTGCAGATTGAACTGGGCTGCGATTGGCCGGCGGGTCAGAGAGGCGGGCCTCACCTGGAAGCAGACACAAAGACCTGAGCAGAGAAACTGAGACAATTACTCAGGATTGTGTCAACAAATATAAATTTTATTCCAGAAAATAATTTAGTCGTTGTTTTTATTGCAGAGAGTATTTTCATAGTCATTCACGGATGCACATGTTTTGTAATAGTCCCTGCTTTGACCTTTTATAATGATATGTCTGTTTTCAGGTAATCTCAGAGCAGACAGAAGGCCGGGAGGAGCACCGTCATTAACTCACACAATGCTATTGTCTCTCAATGAAGCAATTGTATGGGGTGATCCTATATTTGGGATTAACCTGCCAGAGAAAACAATGCATGTGTGTGTGTGTGTGTGGGTGGAAGGGGTGAGGGGGTCTATAATAAACAGTATAATATTTATATAGTTCTTTAAAGTTCTGTACATTGTTAATATACTACATCTGGTAGATAGTCTCTCATATATTGGTATGGTAGTGATTATGGATGCAATCAATGTTGACTTGTTTTCATACACATTTAATAAAGATTTATTTTCAGTGGAGGAAAATAACAAGCACATATTATGAAGTATCACAAGATGCAATTTACCAACAAGGTTTGATGTCTTTTGAAGATGTTTGCATGACAAAATGCAGCATTTTGCTTACGACTCCCTTTGGGCACCCTGATATGGAAATCCATAGTTTCAGTTAAACCGTCAGTGGAGTTGTATGTGTGTGTTTGCATGTGTGTGTGAAGGGCGAACACATGTTTGCTGTGGATGATCACCGCTTTCCTCCCTTGTCTAATTTGTTTTACAGAGCACCTGTGCCTCTGCTCAGCTCTCTGTGTGTGTGAATGGAACTGCTAGATAAATACGGGCTGAGTCATCTTCTTCAAACAACACTCTGTAGGCAGAATGACAGCAGAGAGACCGAAAACTGTAGGAAGAGAAATATGATGGATAGCTCATGCATTGTACACATATTCCTACCGAACTTTATTAACACCTCTACATGGGGGGATGACTGAATGAGCTCACCCTGTGAGCCCTTGGGTCAATGCCCAGAGCCTCTGTTTGAAACAAATGTCAACATCTCTTCGTGGAAAGTCGATCAAAACGGACACACAAAGATGCAACACAACTGCAAAACAGATGCAAAACCGCTATAAATACACAAGAAGTACTAAGGTACACCAAATTGTCACAAACAGACACAGAAGAACGACATGATAGTCATGAAGTCTTGTTTTGTTGACCTTCGGTTGCATTGTGTTTTCTTACTTCAGGCCTAATTTTAAACTTGGTGTTCTACTGTTACAAATGATATCAGGAAACACAAGAAATACAGCTAGACAAAAACCACAACCAAATCCAATGCATAACTGCCACAACCAGACACGAAATGAATACTAAGAGGCAAGGAATTCATTTTCAAATTTACACAGAACAACCAAAGAACATCACAAATCGACACAGAAGGACTACAAAGAAGCACACATTGATATAAAAGGCACAAATACCAGAAAGTCAACATAAAAACAATTAAAGAGACATGTGAAACTGCCACAAGAAGCGCAAAAAACTTTGCTTGACTTAACGGGGTTAATGGTTATGTGTTGTTTTTCTTCCTCTGTGGACCTTTTCCCTTCACGCCTCCTCCCAGCCGGAATGTCTGTCGTTCAATGACAGCTGGAATAGGTCGACGGACGGCTACTGTACAAGCTGCCACAAGCAGGCGGGAAAGCCATGGGCCAAGAGCCACAGAACACCGTCCTGTGTGTGCGTCCCGCTGTGTGTTCGTCCCGCTGTGTGTGCATCCCGCACAGGTGAAAGGTGTATCCTACATAGCTGGAGTTTTTTCGCAGGGAGAAGCAGCTTGTCTGAACTTGGCCCGGGATTAGGTGTCAGAGTTTACCTGTTTGAGCACAGAAAGACACAGCAGAGACAAGCGGAGAGTTGTGGGGGGTGGGGGGGGGGAATGGTGCGATGGTGTGATGGAAGAAGAGGAGGATGACATGGAGAGGAAGGTGAAGCACATTTACCCTCAAACACCCGTCTCTTTACATAAAGAGATACAATTTCAGAGCAGTTTTCAAGAACCTGTCCCGGAGGATCCATGACGCCACGTGACAGGTGGTTAAAGTGTTTATAAAAGATATATATTCCTTTAACACAGTTACCTCTACAGGGCTGTAAAAAAATAAGAAACATCTGTTGTTGGTTAAGCTGTTTCTCTAATTGGGCAACATGTGAATAATCTCTCTTTTTTAGGGTTAAGGTACAAAGATTTATGCATTTTGGGTCACACAACTTCCATGAGTATTTGCTCTCCTTCCCTTACAGAACCGAGCCGATTCTCCCACGACAATAACAGTTTGCATAAAATGTGTATGGTTAAAACAAATTCTGCTCACTGCTCACCTTGCAGGTGTTTAAAGTGACACTTGGCCGTTCATGAAGTGCTACTGAGCTTCAGGGCCGCTGCTGTTTGGGAGGTCAGTGAGGGCTTCCCCCGCCTCCACAACCACCAGTGTGTGTCGGCCCGACCCTACATCTTGCCTCCCATTTAGCGAGGGTGGGAGGGTCGACGTAACAAATTAACTTTTCTTTCCCCCTGAAGGCAAAGTTTTCCATCTTGATGCGATGTCTCAGCGGATCCGCAGGTCGGCCCTCAAAGTTTTAACCCTCCCGTCACAGATGGATTGATTAATGAGGGTTGTTTAATCTTAAATGTGATTCAATTTGACGAAACACACTTCATAAACACTGCCAAGGGCGTAACCATGGTTTAGACATCGGGGGGGCAAATGAATACCCTTCACCAACCTTTTTTTTTTCGTTTTTCAAACGAAATCACACAAGTGTACAAGTAGGAGGGGGGATTCACACACTTAAGTTTTTCTTTACAAACGGAGATAAATTGAAAATAAAAAGGAGATAACAAGAGACTGATCAATTGACAGGGTTCATTAAAGGAGAACATATATTTTACATATTGTCTGCCGTGTATTTGGGGGCACAGACAAACCCTGCGATCGCTTCAGACTGGATGCCATTCAAATCCTGTCGATCGAGGCCTCCAAAGGTCAGAATGGAAAAGTTACCGGCATGTGGATGTGTTGTGACTTTCACAACTGTCGCGGTGGTGCGGCGAAACCTGTTGGTTTGGAGAGAAAAAAAAGGCAAGGCTTGATGCCTGAGAGGAAGTTGCCAATGGGGAAGATGAAATCAAATTTCCTCTTCCCTCAACAGCCTCCACAGAAACAAGTATGTCCCACTGAGCACCTGACTGCCCCTGTTTCTCCCGCTCGTGATAAGAAGGTTCACCTTGCAATGCATCTTTGAAGTCTTTTTCTTGACCGCGGCTTACCTTTTGAAAACTAGCTGGTTATCTGGTTATGCAATGTGGTTGTTCAGTGGTAAACCCGAAACCAGAGACTGTAAGAGACAAAGGAATCCTTCAAAAAAAAAAAAAAAGACTTGGCTCAGCCAAAAGCCTGAAAGACCCAGAAGACCCAAATGCTGGACACAATCTCAGGCTGTCTGCGGCAAACCCCTGCTTATTCATACACACAATGGACGGCCATATAAAATTCTTCTCCACTATTGAGAAGCTGACACCTGGAAGATTTGCTTTCACACACAGGCCCTGAGGCTGGACAACCTCACCCCAAACCTAAGCTAGCAAGTCCCTGCACAACAACATCCATGGTGGGGGGGGGGGGCCTTGTTTTTTCCCCTCTCTTCTTTCTTTTTACTTTTTGCCTCCTTCTGAAAGCATAATCACATCCTTCTCGTGAGAGATATCCCCCTCCTCTCTTCACAAAAGACTCAAAGGATTGTCTCTCTTGTCTTAGGATGAAGGGGGAGAAAAGCAGGAAGCTCGAGGGAGGGGGGGAGGGGGGGTGGCGGCAGGATGCAGAATTTTCTCACAATGATAACGTTTCGATAGGAATGTCATGACACCTAAAAGGTCGGAAGATCTGGAATTGGTGATGAAATCATCAATGCAACTACTTTTTGTTATTTTCACACAGGTTATTGGGGGTTGTAGGCAAGTCTGTTAAAAGTGTTGCAGTCAGTTTACATATTAGATGACAGTCAAATACAGAGCAGAGGTGAACAGCTCCACTGTTCCCAAAACAGAAGTCACAGATAGAAAAGAAAAACTGAAGCAGTTCCATGAAACACATCAGGATATGGACAAGTTGTGCCACATCTGTTAATAAAAGAGTACACTTATGAATTCTGTCAAATACAGAGGGTGAAATAAGTTTTGAACACATGATTATTTTTCTCAATAAATATATTCCTAAAGGTGCTATTAACATATTTTTACCAGATGTTGGTAACAGCCCAAGTAATTCATACATATGAAGAAATCCAAATGTCCAAAACAAATAAGTTCAGAACGTAAGTTATGTGTAATAAAATGGAGCTAATATATATCAGTAATAAGAAGGCACTCCCGCCTTGTCATGCAAATGAATATCGGCTGGTTCGGTCCCAACGGATGGCCTTTCAAAAGGTGCCTCGTTACCAACGTGTGCCACAAGAAACATCTCATGATCGGTAAAAACAAAGAGCTGTTGCAAAACATATTGACGACATTGGTTACAACCAAAGATTTTCAATATTTATGTCACTGTTCATTCATCAATGTATTCCAAACCGACTTTACTTTTCGGGATTGTTATAATCATAATTCTGCTACTTAAACATTACAGTCATTGCTAGGCAATGTGTATGTCAGTATTACAGTGTGTACATGTTGTGGATGCTTGTGCCACAGCAATTGATTTCTCCCACTCAATACAGTTAATACACTTCTCATCATACGTACCTGCCCCCTTGTGTTTCTCTGGGGTAACAGCCCTTTTAATAACAAGCTCTCAAAATTGATGCAGATTTTGGGATTCCATGCGTACTCATTAATACCATTAGATTAGATGGATTTAGTTTAGTCGTAAAACCAACAGAGGTACAGAATTCTGGGCAGAAGGTTCAACAAATAATAGCTAATCTGACAAAAAAGTGCAGAGATCAAGCACTATACAAATACAAAAACGAGGTAGACTAAACAAACAATCAAATTTAAAAACGTGTTGTTGTTTTTTTTTAACACAATCTCTTTCTCAAATGTTTGTTGAATTGCTATGTCTCAACTGTATTATATGCACATCATACAATATATCATACAATAATGGGCACGAAAATCTTATAATTAAAGCAGTTGATAAACCTCAATTTCAAACATGGGATCCACGTGAAGTTTCTAAAATGATTTTATATTTTAGGAAAGCCTGATTTACTTTCGTCACCAAATTCCAGTATATGTGGATATGTATTACCCAAACTCTGCCACATGGGGGCGACATTACTGTCCTGCATTGCGTCAACACTGCCTTCGTTCAGTGAACCATATCGGTGCGTTCACGGAGTCGTGTTATCGTCGTAGAAATGAACATCTCCTTCGGAACTTTAGTGGTTCATCCCCCGAGTTGCTCCAGTCATTATGAAAAAGCACCGTGCCTGAAAATGAAAAACTAAATGACCTTACCTCTATCGCAAACAATCATAGTTGTAAAACTGATAGATGTTTAATCCTATCATTACTAAAATGGCAATTTGGGATTTTGCTGCCTTTAGAAACTGGACGACACGGAATTGTTTATGCGTATTACCGAATCCTTCGAGTGTCTTTGAATCCAACTGTATCCTTCAGCTGTCTGTGAACAGAGCAGCTGTTACACGTTGTGTGCCCGTACGCATATCGAACGACGCGAACCATTATTTTGAGAGGTAAGAAATGCTGTCCTTTTCAAACCTTTATAAGCTCTGACGCATCGCTGATTCCGGTTAGCATCAACCAGAGGCCCAAGGAAATATTCAGTTTAATGTCACATTGCTAGCGTACGTTAGCTTAGGCTAGCATGTACGCTAAAGCACGTTACAGCGTAATTAACACAAGCAAATACTGTTAACTGCACTGGTGTCACCTCGACCAAAGTGAGCTAGCTTAGCTTACCTGTGTTGTGGCAACTTTACGGTTTTGTATCGATGAAGCCCAACAGGACGGCTTTAGTCACTGGAGACTCCATTTGAGAGCTGTATTAGTTAAGCCTCAAGATGCAACCAGTAGCTCACGTTAACATTTTGCGGTTTCTGTTTGTAGTCTCATAATAGTCATATATCACCGATATTAGTAAATCCATTATATCCCTAAAGCTGTAAGCACCAATAAAAACAGTTTCAAACTCCGCTAGCTAGGCCATCGTGTGTGTGCTTTGTGCTTAGCAGGCGAGCTAGTTTACCCGCGCTAGTTACCTAACCTACCTAACGCTACATTGCTTGCTAACGGCGTACTATTGCTAGGCTTTGTGAATAAGCAAAGGGTCTATTACCATCTGAACGAAGTGGGCAAGCACCCGAAGTCCTAGGATCTTCGAGGGCCTTTAGCTCCCTAATCAAAGTTGGATCCGTGTGTACGTCAAGGTTTGATAGCCCAGCTGCCTCTGTATTATCAGAAGTACCTGCATTTCAGTCCAGATTTAAACGAAACTTCATCTCGTTCACGTTGCTGACCCCTTTTGCTTTTTCTTTTCCAGGAGCTACTTTTAGGTTTTGGGTTGGCCCTGCAAAAATACTTTTAACAATAATGACAGAATTGCCAATTTTACAGACCGAACCTTTCGATAGATACACACAACATTCAGCTTTGCTATCACAGTAAACGTCCTCTTTTCAGGGGCTTTTCCCAAGTTATTAATGGGCTTCTACCCAGTGACTTGTTTACTGTAGATATGTACCAACCAGCAACAAAACAAAGTTAGTTATTTCCATAGCACTGTTGTGTATTGGTAAACAATGATTAAATTGTCCTTCCTTTACCCCCTTCAGGCTTTGCCAGAATGGCTCGTGGGCATCAAAAGCTTCAGTCTCAGCAGAAAAATGCCAAGAAACAGGCAGAAATGAAAAAGGCCAAAGGTCATGATCAAAAAACGGCAGCCAAGGCAGCACTAGTGTTCACCTGCGCTGTGTGCAGGGTGAGTGTGACGTCTCAAACGTGAGACCCAAAAAACCAAAACCTCTGGATGGGACAAAGACGTTCATTTTCCATTATGTTTTTTTTATTTTTTATTCTGTTGGCATTTGGTCCCTTTTTTTTCTTAGATTTGTATGAAATCCTTTGATCACTGAGAAGCTATATCTTGCAAAGAAAATCCTCCTTGAATTTCACAAAATTATAAAATAATGTTTGTTGGCTGTATTATCCCTTCCTGCAGTCCCAGATGCCTGACCCAAAAACCTTCAAGCAACACTTCGAGAGCAAGCACCCGAAATCCCCTATGCCCCCTGAGTTAGAGGGAGTGGAGGCATAAACAGTCACCCTGGATAGCAAACTGATTTCCTTCAAGGCCCTGCACCAACTCTGCACTTGTCTCAGTCTGACAGCAATGGATGATTTACTGTAATTAACATGAAGCGGTTTGAAACATGAAACCTTGTATGTTTAGGCCAGGTTGCCTTTAACACGATGCTTCCTCCCATCCAGTCATCTCATTCGCTTGTTTTAAATACATGCAGAACTAAAATACCTGTTTAATCTGGGCCACTAAACATCTGTACGATTCAGGAACAATTCAAGCGGCAAATGGGAATTTCTCTCTTCATTCAGTTTCTCCGAGCAGATGCCTCATTGCCCCGATGTGTTATGCACATTGGAGAATGTCTTGCTGCTAGCTCGTACCTCATTATCTGAAATGTTCAATAAACCTTTCTAGCAAATCTGATACATGCGGTTAATGCATACACGCATCCTTAAAACAAAAGCATTGATTTTGCTTATAAAATTCTGATTTTATGTTTGATGCAAACAAGAGAATTCCATAAAAATGTATTTTGAGTATTTGATCAAAAAGGTGACAAAGGTAAATTTTTTGCTCATTAGTGGTTAAATATGGAATTATTCCACTGTGCTGTCTGCCATATGATACTGCAATCTTTCATCTGACTAATAATTTTATGTTTGGTCAAAAAAATGTTTCACCATCTCTAAGTTTTTACATGGGTTGTAAGTAAATCAATTTTAACAGGAGTGTGTCAGCAACGTGTGTCCTGTTGAAAAATGAGTGCTTCGATGATGTATTATAGCATTTTATTAAATTTTACTTTGTTGTATATCTGCGGTTCTCTAAAAAGTGTTTATTTTCTTAAAATGAAAACGTTTCTGCTTTTTGTTGTAGGATGCGTTTGTTTTACTGCATCAGTGGAATTAACTTCTCTAATAGCTTTTGCAGTGTTGTTGGCCCCGGCTCACATTGTGTAATGTTTTCTGCTTAAGTATTTTTTTTTAATGTATATGCAAATAGGACGTCACCTGTAAATGCGCAATAATTAATGAATAATGATGATTATTTGTTCACTAGATAGTGCATTTAATCAGTCTGAAGTATCCATATAACAACTAAAAGGAAAGACCTGGAGACAGTAATTGACTTGGATGTCATCCAAAGTGACAATGTTGACAGCATGTTCACAGCGGCTTCTATCTTTGTCCACTTTGAGGGCCCTGTTTTAGAAAGCAGCTAAAGTTCTTCAATTATTTAATTGAGATTAGGGAAACTGGGTTTTCACATGGATAAAGTCTTGTGTAGATTCTTGAACAAGCTTTATTTTTGCCTTCCTGTTACCATAACCCCTTGGCTCAAAATGAAACCTGCATGTCCCTCCTGCGAGTTGAAGTCATTGCTCAAAGAAAAATGCAGCTAGGCACGCAGTTGATGTCAGCTGTCCCAAATTGAACATAAGTTGATGGCTTTTTCAATCCGCCGTAAACAAGCTTAACTCAGAGTGAAGAAACTCCACTCGGGGTTAAGCTCAGAGTTTTGTTCAACTGCTTTTGCGAAAACATGTTTCCCTGGTATGGGCTGGATAAAACACAAGTTTATGTTACTGTTAACAATTCGGAGAAAGAAAAGAAACATCTGACTCGAACGTAAAAGTTTGGAAAAACCCTAACATCTTACGAAATATTGAGAACAAAGGTATGAGATGTGGAACTTGAGTTAGCCAGACTTCAGACAACAGGAAATGACTCAAAACTGCAGCACTGTGTCAAATGAACTAAAACAGTGTCTGAACCTGTAAGTCACTCGACCAGCTGAAAATAATGTTCACGCTTTTATGCCACTAAGAAACCGTATCTTCCTTAGGTCCCCTTTCTCCTGCTGTGACAGATGCATCAGTTTAGCTTAGTACAGGGACTAAAAGTATGAGTTATCCCCCCATATAATCAACAAACTGACCACACAACTGCATTCACTGGTTTGACTAGCTTGCATTTTCTTTATGAAAGGTCATGACATGATTTTTTTCCCCCCAAGTATTCAGGAATCTACAAATTTTAAGCCACTGCCAGACGGCCTGTTTTCTTAAAAGGGTTGGACTAAATGAGTCATAGCCCACATCATCCACACATTGATCCTTCTTCTTTTCCATCTGTAAACTAGTCAATATAAAACAACAACACGTGGTAGCTCATACAAACAGACACACACATACAGAGCTTCTATGTGTGTTCTGGCCGTGTTTGGATTCAATAAGAGATGGACTTTTAGGAAAAGAAGAGCACTTGCACAATAATAATAAGTTAGACTAATTAGTTGATTTGTAGTTAGATTCCCATCAGCGATGAATCATATTTTTACAGGAACGTATCTCAGCTTGTAGGGATGAAAGCAACTGCCACGGATTACCCTGATTCTGGTAAGCAATGATGAATGCTGTTTTTTTCTGTGACAGTGTCTAAGGACATCTAGGATTAATTATTATCACATTATGGACATTTCATGAAAACAACTCAGAGTTCTGAAACATTGTCATTTACAGAAGTTTTCTGCGATGCTGGCCTGCCAACTACTTAAATCCCACTCAAGCATTCATTTTTCACCTCCAAATTATGAAAGATTTATTTCTTGAACGGGCTATTGTTTTCTGTCCCTGTTTTTGGATAAAGATCGACATGTACTACGAAATGAACGAGGAGGATGACACCCTGGAAACTGTATTAACTACATCTCCCATGAGTCTTCGCGGACGTTGTTGTGCACACCATAAAACGCAAAACCTTTCATTTCAGATGGGGGCAATAACCGAATAACAAGGGATAGAAAAAGACACGAAGGTAGAGTTCCAAGTGTACTGTGTACACAATTCAGATGTGTAGTTGAGATATAAACAAGTTACTCGTAACGTCAGGAGAAAAACAAAAATAAGCAGATAACTGTCCAGTTACCGCGAAGTTATGTTGCCCTAGCAACCGGAGTCTGACGTCATTCGTCCCGATGCGACCCTGCTGCCGTTTCTTTGATTGGAGGGAAACCCCGTGGATGAGCGGGAGAGATCATCAGCTGTGCTGCCGGGTATCAGGAGCAACATCGTCCAACGACACTCAAAGGTTAGTCTGCATTTAACGGTGACGATAAATGGTATTTTCGCATTTGCTTCTTGTAGCGTGGGGGATGTTTTAACCCATCTTGCGTCGGTGCATCAGAGTCTGTAGGAAGAAAAGCAGTGAGGCGCTGCAGCTCTGTCATTGTTCGGCGCTTATCGTGCTGAATGGGAAGCGACACTTCGACACATCGATGCGTTTCCCACACCGTGTTTATAACGCAGCGTCCGGGTGTACCGTCTACTGCGTTTGCTTTGATAAATGAAGCGACCCTAAATGAATGCTTATTTGCTCGTAAAGCCATCAGCCCACGATGGTTTTCCGGGAAGCGGAAAAAGGGCGTTCACTTCGGACTAGGCTAAGCTAAGCTAACGTTGTGCTCCTTTCAGCCACACGCTTTTATTGTTGCTTCGCTGTCGAACTCCAGCGCTGTAAGCCCGTTACCACATTGCCCGGTGAAAAATGTTGAAGTCAAAATCGTATAGGTAGGCCTGAGTCCCAGCCGCACACGGTACGAGCTCGGTGTGCAGGTGTGTATGTGTGCGGGTGTTTGCGAGCGCGTGCACGCGTGACGTGAAACTGGGTGGCCGACATTCCTCTGAAGGGTGCAGGTGTCTGCCTGTTGGCAAATCTGACTCGCTCGTCTTGAGATTTATTTTGGGGCGGAAACGCTTATCCTCGTTAGTTTTCTGCATTTGATCGAACAGCCGGTAAGTCGAGCTTTAATCGTCGCGTGAATTGTGTGTGTGTGTGTGTGTGTTTTTTTTACCCACTGCAACAACACTGCAGCGATACTGAGGGAACAAGGACGGTGTTAAATGTCTTTTGTCGCCTACTTGAGAGAAAATAAGTTAATTCTGTGGCTATGACTTATTTTTCTAAGGGATGTAAACTCTAAAATGATTGAGTAGTCAATTTACCGCATGTGGGTTTGGACGAGTTCATTTGTGAAACAAAATTGCTAAAAGTGCAATGGTTTCAGCCAGACCATGTCCTGCTTTTTCTGGTCCATTCACGGTGGTTAACGGAATATTCTGCGGTTTTTGCTACGGAGGGAAAAAATTCAACTGGAAGAGATATGTTAGAATAACATGTCTAGGAAATCTAACGGCAATTGCTTTATATTTCCCCACCCAAACGGTTGGTCTAGGATTCTTAATTGCATAAAGCCAGTTAAAAGAAATTATTGTTGTCCAATCAATTGGAAAATTCTGTTTTCAATTTCGTTCCACTCCCATTGCCGAACTTGATGTCAAATGTTTATTCATCATGCCATTTGTCGTTTTCTATCTAGAAATGAATCACTGTGGAGGAAGTATTTCTGTAAAACCTCAGTACACATTACATCTTTCTCCTGTGTTATTTCTAATGACTAGGATGCAAAGACAATTTAGTCTTCTGAATCTGTGCCAGACTGAGTTCAGATGAGCCAAACTGGTTAAAATCCCAAAACTAAAAAGCTGGTGCCCCATACGCAAACACACTTATTATACTATTAAGATACAAATCTGACTGATCATGGTTGGTTGCTCAAACTGTATGTATATAGGTTTACATGCATGCTAAAAAAACAAGTTTCTCTGATAAATCAGGTTTTGCAGGGAAAGGCAATGTGTATGCACAATCTAGTCCTTCAAGTTAAACTATCGAATCCCTCCCACCATATTGCTCCCCTCTTTCTGCCCTTGTTCTCGCCCTCCCCCAACACTCTCTCCTCTTGTCTTCCTAATCCGTCTCCTGTCCCCTCCTGTTTTGTCCCTCCCCACCCCCTCCTCCTCTGTCCTTCCTTCCTCAGCCCACACAGGAGCCATGGCAGACAAGGAGGAGCAGATACAGAAAGCCCGACTGGCCGAGCAGGCCGAGCGCTACGATGACATGGCTGCGGCCATGAAGGCCGTCACGGAGGGGGAAGCGGTTCTTTCCAACGAGGAGCGCAACCTGCTCTCTGTTGCCTACAAGAATGTGGTGGGGGCTAGGAGGTCCTCGTGGAGGGTTGTGTCCAGCATGCAGCTTAAGTGTGACGACAGCGGGAAGACCGTGCTGGCTAAGGAGTACAAAGAGAAGATTGAGTCGGAGCTGAGGGACATCTGCAAAGAAGTACTGGTAAGAAGCAGAGCCAACTGAGAGGATGAATATGGGGGAAGTGGGGAGTAAATGCTTAAGCAAAAAGACATCAGGTGTTGTAAAGGAGATGGCTGTTTTCAAGTGGGAGCTAAAATAATACCACCTGACCTACTATTTGAGTGACAGTGGGGGGGCGGAAGGTAATGAGCAAGTATTCAAAGGGAGTACTCCACTTGGTTTGTAAAATGTCAAAGGTGATAATGAACAGGTGGAAACTATATTGCAGTGTCCATGGATTCTACAGTAGAACAGTTTGAAACCACATTTACAAATGGCTTCTCAGAAGTGCTTTAATTGTAATTTTTCAGAGTAAACCTTCATCTAACAAGGAGTCAACAGACACATGGTCTGCTGTGTATTGTGTTTTGGATTTCTCTTATTTGGGGGGGAAAATGTGAGAATCTGGTCATAAGGGTTATGTTTGGGTGTAAAACAAACTTCAATTCAAATAATATTACTATACAAGTCAGAGGTAGGCAGCTTCCTGCCCCAAAAGATGTTTGAGTATCAGACTACTGGTTTCAAACATCCATCAACTGGTGACTAATGGGAGGAGGTTTTTGCGTAAAAATGTATGAACTAGATCATTGAATAATTTCCCCCCCTACATTTCAACGTTTGCACATCAGGTACACATTTTTCACAGCCTGTGTGCAAATTTATCAGATAATGTACCCCTTGTTATAGTTTTATAAAATAACCTTTCTCCTTTTATTTTTTATTTAAAGTGTCTAAATACCTTTTTTAAATGTACACCGTCAATCACAAGAAATAAAAACCAAAGAAATGAGAGTGACTGAGTTTAGGAGATTAGTTGCCTGTCAGTGTCCCCGCTGTTTAGTCAACAATGTTTTTTGTGAAAGGGCAGAATTAGAAATGTTATCACTCTTCTAAAGGGGGTTCCTGCTTGAGCAGCTATGTCATATTTCAACGCTAATACAGCCGTTACTTGTAGGAGCTGCTCGACAAACATCTAATCCCCAAAGCTGAGCCTGCTGACAGCAAAGTATTCTACCTGAAGATGAAGGGAGACTACTTCCGCTACCTGGCTGAGGTTGCTTCTGACAACGACAAGCAGGGTGAGTAAAACAGACCTTTTTTTTTTCATTAATGTTTTTCTAATTATTTAGATGCGTAGATATCGGCTCTCTCAATGCCTCTGTGGATACTAGTATGTAATACACTTATGGCACATGGATGTAATGGTTCCTGCTAGTGCTGTGATCTAGTTTTGTTTCTATGGCGATGGGTGTTCTATTAGATGAAGAGACAAATGTCTTCTGATGAATGGGCCTTAATATCCCCTTAGAGGTGAAGCAAGGCTCACTTCAGGTGTTGTTAGTGGCCAGAATACTGACGCCCTTCCCATCCTTGATAAACAACTGCTAGCCAAAATGAGACGACTGCTGCTGGGTTGTCATGGCAACAGGAGCAGCACCAGGGTGTTGGCTACAACGGGTTGCAGATGGCGCATTTAGTTTCTTCAGCGTTTTTTTATATGTTCAATTTTAAGTGTCTGCTTTTCATTGTCCTTGCATCTCTTACTGTCTTGCCTCCTCGCCTTTGTCCTTCTCATGTGATATACGGGGAGAGGAGGCAACAAGCATTTAACAAATTGTAAAATAATTACCTCAGACACACACTCATTCAGGTTAGAGACCTGCCTTTACCTCAAGTCTTTTTTAGGAAAACCTAACCTCCTGTATTCACACATTATTTTGTGTATATTATAGTTTATCCATGCAATACTATCCTTCAGCTACAAAAGACTAACATCTCCAGTTAATTTGACATTAGTTTTTTTCCCAATGCAGCATTGTGACTGTGTAACCACAGCCGTGCAGTACTGATCGGCCTAGATGTACGCATTTTTGTAACGTGTTAACGGTTTGTTTTTTGTCTCTGAGTAAAGAAATATGCTTATTCTTTGTATGTCCAGAAATCATCAACAACTCACAACAAGCATACCAGGATGCCCTGGAAATCAGCGCCAAAGAAATGCCACCCACGCATCCAATCCGCCTAGGCCTCGCTCTAAACTTCTCTGTCTTCTACTACGAGATTGTCAACTCGCCGGAAAAAGCCTGTCACCTGGCCAAGACGGTACAAACAGTTCTCATCACACTAGTAGTTTATTTTGTTGTATTGTTTTGGACACAATGATCGTACGGATGGCTATTTCTTGGATCACACTTTTCTCTATGATTTCATGTATGGTAGTCATTTTTAGTATACCGTATTTTCCGGACTATATGTCGCTCCGGAGTACGAGTCGCACCCGGCATAAAATACATAATGAAGAAGAAAAATACATAAATAAGTCGCACTGGAGTATACGTTGCGGTCGGCGAGCGCTTTTGAGGATGTACGTTACTGATGTATTTACCTATACAAGTTACTGCCGATGTGGAAATTATCAACACAGGCCTAAAGCGCCCTCTTGCGGTTTAGTGTGAAATTACATGATATGTTCGAAAATTTTACACATAAGTTGCTCCAGAGTATACTTCGCACCCCCGGCCAAACTATTGAAATAAAACTGTGACTTATGGTCCGGAAAATACGGTACTTGGAATATATTTGGATTGTAATTTCTTCCCCATGTTTTGGTCTGTCGTGTACAACCTGTCGTGGAAACTTGTACACTGTTTTTTGGAAACGCTGACGGTGATCTTTCTTTTCCAGGCCTTTGATGAGGCCATTTCCATGCTGGATACCCTCAACCATGAGTCGTACAAAGACAGCACCTTGATCATGCAACTGCTCCGTGACAATCTGACAGTGAGTGCTTCAAATCCCTGAATGTCTGCTGTCTTATATTTTCCGTACCCGTTAAGTTTCACATTAGTCCTATGACAAAAGATTTGAGATGCAAATGTTTTTTGTTTTTTTAAGTTTTTTTTTCCGCCTTTAGTGGAGCGTAATCTACATAAAGTTGCTGAAATTGCATAAATATCTCCTTTTTGTAGTTCTCTACAATGATCAAAGCTCCAAGTCGTCTCGCCTGTAAAATGCGTAGGCTAGGTTTTTTTTTTTTACCACAGAGCTAACGTTAAGGCTATTTTGGTTAACTTCGAGTGGAGATTGCCGGTTTGTGCGCTGATTCCAGTGTCCTTTGCTTCGTCTCAGCTGTGGATGTCAGACACCCAATGTGAGGGAGAAGAGACGGAGCAGGAGCCAGAACCAGAACCAGAACCGAAGCAGGAGCCGGCAGCTGAAGAGAAATGAACTTCAGGGGAAAACAAAACGAGAAACACATTTTTTTACCTCTCACCAGCCTAAGTTGTATGTGTGGTTGTGTGCACATACATGCACAGATATGTATGTTTACACTCTACTCACAATGTGTAAAGTACAGTATGTGTGTGTGTGCGCAGATTCAAGTGTGTTTGTTAATTGTATGAGCACATCCACAGAAAAGAATGGAATTGATTGGTTTCTGTTTAACGTTTTGTCAACCGGTGGATATTTGTTTTTATTTTGTTTCTCGTCCGTGGTCCAGTGCAGATGAAATCCCTCCTTTATTTTAGAGCCCAACCAGCCCCATGTTCTTTAACCTTATTCACTGTAGCAAACTGAACTCAAACAGAACCACCTCTAACTTTGATAATTTATACGTTTTTACTTGAGGTCAAGAAAATCCCTCGATGCACATAAACTGAAAGGAAAAATTAAACAAAAATAATCAGAATGACAATGATTGTACGGATGGCAGAATTTACCATGGTAAAGATCTATTGCGCACTGCTTGGATCCATTAATGTCCAGTGTAGCAGGTAGTGTCTTTATGGATGGTACATGTGTCATGGCGCAGTGGGTTCTGTGTGCATTTGGGTGAAGGACTTTTTTTCCTCCATTTTCTTTTTGTATGAATGGACACTTGGCTTGATGGTTTGAGAGGTTTACATTCCATATAACTGACATCTTTTCACTCTTAGTGAATTTTGACTTTAATTTCCTGAATTTTCCACAACACATGACAAGGTATGGACAGCCTAAGATGACGTGAACAATCTGACAAATGGCTCAATACTGTAACTTTTGATATTTGATCTTTTCAGCAGTGCAGAGCATACTTTTGCCATGTGCATGTATGTGGCTTTCTACTCTTTATATTCAGGTGTTTTTGTATTTTCATTTTGTGTATTCCCCTTTGACTCCTGGAATGTATGTGGTTCTCATTAGTATGGTATGAGGGTTAGTCGTGCTTTGAAACTGGCAGGTTTTGCTTAGGATTTTAGCTTGAACTGGTTGTTTTACAGTAATTTTTCTTCAAAGTACATTGTGAAAATAACTAAAACATGCTAAATATAAACTGATTATCAAATAACTTGTTTGAAAGCTGTGTTATGACCATTTAGTCCCAGAGTAGTGCCAGTTTCTTCCAACTACAGCATCTTGATTTTAAAAGATGGGATGCAGGAATCGGAACACTTGAGTACGTTATTTGGTTATGTGCTTTTCATGTAAGTGGAATTAAAACATTAAAATCAAGTGTGCTCAGCTAAATGTATTTGCTTTCTAAACATTGAATGCCATCATTTCAATGTTTAACTCATGAGTGGCTGCGGCTCGCCTCTGTTGGGCACCAGCTCCATCTACCATGTTTTCCCATCCCAATGTTGAAGACCAATACGTGCCTGCCATTACCTCCATTGGCTCTGATAAATTTGAGAAATTTAAAACTAGTAAATTGCCTTGAAAAATGCTGATGAGTTTATATCAAGGAATCAAGCTTTCTTTTAAGGCTACACTGCCACCTGCCGATGTGGATGGTTCAGAAGGACTGTTATGCTGCGTTTAAATGTGTCATTTATTTTACAAACCTAAAAAGAATTGGTCCAGCTGGACTGAGACTACATTTGACTTAAAGACAAATCAAACTCAATGGATGAGGCTGTTTTGATATGTTTGCATAATCAAACTATGGTTTTCACACAGACAGGTCATAAGCATGCTAATGTAAACCTCTTTTACCATACTAAGCCAATCACTTAAAATCAATCAAGTAAAGCCATCTGTTTCGCACTGATCAATGGCATTTAGATAACAATTTCGTGAATGCCGTCATATGAAGTTTGCACCACGGAGTTGCACCACAAAGTAAATACATGTATGTCGCAAAAGGTTTGTATGTGATGAATTCCGGCATATTATATTTGCTATAAAAGGCCCTGCCACACGAGGAGCATTATGGGTTGTATGCAGTAAAACCACATGCTTGACGCATGACAAGCCCGTGACATTCCGAGCACCGGGAGCGAGGATTTATCGTGAGCACTGCCGACGAATTCACGTCGTCCCCACGTAGTGTGACCAAATAATCGAAAACTCTCAATTTCAATCTTTAAAAATACGTTTTTGCATGATTTCATCATCATGCGTACAGATGAGGACAACGCCCCTTTGTCGGCTTCTCTTTTTTTTTTTTAATTCCACTGAAGGATGATTGGTCCGTTTCGGTGACGCGCCCTCTAGTATATATAAGTCTACTTCCTCTTCCGTGCTACCCTCTACCCCGGCTGTTAGTGCTGTGTGAGTGCGTGTGTGCTCCTGAGCTCGCTCGGCACACGTTCTATAAAAAAAATTAAAAAAAAATAAAAAAAACCCTCAAAACGTAAAAAAACAAAAAATCTTTTTTTCTTTTTGTAACACCGGTGAAGCTGGAGTAACATTGGACATTCCAGGACTGGACGGGAACGTGTTGAAGGGGCTGCCTAACAAATCCTACGGCATTTTTTTCAGTCGACGTGTTACTGGTTCAGAACCGAAGCTAAGTACCGTTCCTTTTATCGTTGTGTGTCACGCTTCGTCGACGTTTTGCCATTTTAACTTATTTATTTTCTACAATTTTACTTGGAACGCTCCCAACTGACAAGCTAACGGTTTTTTTAACGTTCACCATCAGCATTCTGACCCCTAACTGGCGTGACGCTACTGGCCGCGAGAGCATCCAACATTCTAACTGTGGTCGAAAACTTTTTCGCTCGGAAAATTAGCCTGGCGACTTCTTAACTATCCTCCGCGGACAAACAAAAATGAATCCCAGCGCCCCCAGTTACCCCATGGCTTCCCTGTACGTCGGGGATCTGCATCAAGATGTGACCGAGGCCATGCTGTACGAGAAATTCAGCCCTGCCGGAGCCATCCTATCGATTCGGGTGTGCAGGGACATGATCACCCGGCGTTCCCTTGGGTACGCTTATGTCAACTTCCAACAGCCAGCGGACGGTAGGTCACTTCTCAATATAGCTAGCCACTACAATGCTCATCATTTTACCTGGTTTAGATAACTGCATGTGCCATGTGAAACGCTAGCCGCTTTCTGCTACACGTGACTACGGCCGACATGTTGTCGGTAGGGTCTCCTGAGTTGAGCCTCCCAGCAGTGGCGTAGCAGTAAAGCGCCGCGCCCGCCCTGCCCACCCTGGTAATGTAGCAGTGGACTGCTACCGGCCAGCTGAAATTCTCAATGCCTCTTTATCTCGCTTCTGTCAGGAACAACACCCCAACTGTTCTCCCCGCAGAGCTGACACAACATTTGGATTTAATCTCTCCTCTAAAATGCCGGTCAATCAGCTTCGCAGGGATCTGAACATGCGTGTCTATTGGATAATTAAAATAAAAAAAAAGAATAGCGTGCATGTTTGTTAAAATTTAACGCTACGTCAGCCCTGCATACATCATAAGCCAATTGTCTATGCAAAACATGTGCCGTATTCCCTTTCCCAAAAGCTTGGCTTTTGTATTGTTGTATTTAAAAATGTCATAGCCAACTTGAAACTTAAGCAGCTATTTTTCAGTTTCCCTAAAAATCCCTTCAAACACTTGAAACGCTGTTAAGAGCATATGTCATATCCAGCACTGTGAGGATTCAGTAGTAAATGAGCTAACCCCTGTTCTTGTCTTTCCCTTAGCTGAGCGTGCACTGGACACCATGAACTTCGATGTGATCAAGGGGCGACCTGTGCGCATCATGTGGTCGCAGCGTGATCCGTCCCTGAGAAAGAGTGGTGTGGGGAACATCTTCATTAAGAATCTTGACAAGTCCATCGACAACAAGGCCCTGTACGACACCTTCTCTGCGTTTGGCAACATCCTGTCGTGCAAGGTAAAGACTATTCCCACTCGGGCTTAACCCACACTGACGCGTTTTATCTTTAAACCAAGGTTTTAATGGCAAGTTTACCCTCACTCGCAGAATAGTTTTAGATTCCCTGTCATATTAGCACACCCGAAAACACTGGGAATGTGGAAGCTGGTGTACATTTTTTTTTAATTAAAAAAAAAAAAATCTTTTTACTGTTACTACGCTGCAGGTCTTACTCAATCTCCCTTTCAATATTGGTCAACATGCGTCTCCCACTCGTTTCAAAGGCCGTTGTTTGTTTTCTTTAGGCGACATGACGAATCGGGGAAGGACACATTATTGTTGCTAAGACCAAATTCATTGAGTTGGTCCAGAATTGAGAGTGCAACAAAGTGTGAAGTCCTCTGGTCATTTGAACTAGACATTCTTCATGGGACATTATGCCTGTTTTTTTTGCCCTTAAATGAAACTTAAATTGCTGCTTTTTAGAAATGACTAATTTCTCCCAGGCAGCCATGCCTATTTTCCAATGAGTATATTCATTGGAAATTTTGCAATAGGAGGAAGGATTTAACAGTCCAACCTTGAACATCACAATAGAAAGTTTGTTTCAAAAAGGCAACAAATGAGACTGAATGAGTTCTGATTCAATGGACTGCATGTGTGTGGTTTCAAAGCAGCATGTGTTTCTTTCTCCAAGGTGGTTTGTGACGAGAATGGCTCTAAAGGCTACGGCTTTGTGCATTTTGAGACTCAAGAGGCTGCCGAACGAGCAATTGAGAAAATGAATGGCATGCTTCTCAATGACAGAAAAGTGTAAGTGAATGTTTTAACTCGTTTTAAACTAATATGTGAAATTGGAATGAGTTTTTGTTAAATTAATACACTGTCTGAAGGTTGTACAATAATACTCGAGCACTTCTAAAAATATGACAGAATTTGACAGATTTGTTGCAAAAATTCTGCTATTGTTACATTAAGCAGAACATTATTTCTATAATTAACATGATGTCTAATAAAGATGTGCTACATGTAAATTTCAATTCAGATTCGTGGGTCGCTTCAAATCTCGCAAAGAGCGCGAGGCTGAGCTGGGTGCCCGAGCCAAAGAGTTCACAAACGTCTATGTCAAAAACTTTGGTGAAGACATGGATGAAGAGAAGCTGAGGGATGTCTTCAGTAAATATGGTCAGTCTGCGTGTCCAATATCTCTATAAAATAACTAATTCTGCACCTGTACATGGATATGCCATCATTTACATAAAATGCTACTGGGCAAAATGTAGCTATTGAAGTTGATGTCTGTGTTTAGGAAACGCAATGAGTATCCGCGTCATGTCCGACGATGGTGGGAAGTCTCGAGGTTTCGGGTTTGTCAGCTTTGAAAGGCATGAGGACGCCCAGAAGGTAAGTGCCGTACCAACCGTACAGAGATGTCCAGCCCTCCATCTTCTGAGCTGACCATGTTGTTTCTCGTTTGCTTCAGGCGGTGGATGACCTGAACGGAAAAGAGTTCAATGGTAAGCTCATCTATGTCGGCCGTGCCCAGAAGAAGGTGGAACGGCAGACGGAGCTCAAGCGCAAATTTGAGCAAATGAAACAAGACCGCATGACTCGCTACCAGGTCTGTTTTCCCGCTTTTGAATCCGCCGCAACGTCTTGCGTCAGAGGGATAGTTCAAAATCAGTGCGGTTGAAAGAATGCAGCTTTGTCAAATTTGGTGCTCCCTCCTTCATAGGCTGCACTGGCCAAAGTGGCTGCAACATTGACTCTGTAGTTCATGGGCCCCACTTTTCTTCACTGTAATCTCTGGGGATAAATGTTTTACAGACAAATGCATTAAATAATTGGCATATTTTTTCCATGGGCTTATTTTGAACTAACGTATGTTTCAAACGCGTGCAAAAAAGATCACAAGATAACAATAGTCTTGTTATTTTCAGGGTGTCAACTTGTACGTGAAGAATCTTGATGATGGGATTGACGATGAACGTCTGCGAAAGGAGTTCACGCCATTCGGCACCATAACCAGTGCCAAGGTGGGACGTTTGTAATTGACACGTGGCTTAATGACTGCTTTCATTAACTGGTATCCAGATTTGTTCATTGGTTGTGTTGGACTCTCTCGTTCTCAGGTTATGATGGAGGGCGGGCGCAGCAAAGGTTTCGGTTTTGTCTGCTTCTCGTCCCCAGAGGAGGCCACAAAAGCGGTGACTGAAATGAATGGCCGCATTGTGGCGACCAAGCCGCTATACGTGGCCCTGGCCCAGCGTAAAGAGGAGCGCCAAGCCCACCTGACCAACCAGTACATGCAGCGCATGGCTAGTGTGCGGGCTGTGCCAAACCCAGTCATCAATCCCTACCAACCGGCCCCGCCCTCTGGCTACTTCATGGCAGCCATACCTCAGGCCCAGAACCGTGCTGCTTACTACCAAGCTGCTGGGCAGATGGCCCAGCTCCGCCCGAGCCCCCGCTGGGCTACCCAAGGTGTCAGGCCACAACGTGAGTATCTTCAAGCTCCCGTTCAATCATTGTGCACATTTACTGTCATCCTAAAGCACACAAGTCGTTTGAACACACAAAAATGTAATTGCTTTGCGTACAGACTTCCAGAACATGCCAGGTGCAATGCGTCCCTCGGCTCCGCGCCCTCAGACCTTCGGCGCAATGCGGCCGCCCTCCCAGGTTCCCCGCATGATGTCCGCCCAGCGTGTCGGTAAGTAATCTACACATGAGTCAATAGTCAAATACATGTCAATTGTATGCCTGCTGCATTTGCCTTTTTACTTACTTTTGTTTGTTTCTGTACCCCTGTTCTTGAACTAGCTCAGAGCATGGGCCCGCGACCGGCCGCCGCCACCGCCGCTGCACTAGCTCCTGTGCGTGGAGTCCCTCAGTACAAATATGCCGCTGGAGTCCGCAATCCTCAGCAGCACATGCCTACTCAGCCACAAGTCCCCATGCAGCAGGTAGAGATGTCTACCGACTAGCCTAACTGCTGCTGACATATCACATCCTCCTTTTGAGATAAAATATCTGGTGTAGGTTTAAATGTACTGATGAAATTTTTGGTTTATTTCAAATTTCCTGTCTCTTTTTTTTTTTTATTTTGCGCGCAGCCCGCAGTCCATGTTCAGGGTCAGGAGCCTCTGACAGCCTCCATGCTGGCAGCTGCTCCACCACAGGAACAGAAGCAGATGCTGGGTAACACACACACACACACACACACGCGCACCATATCTTCTGTACTGTATAACGCGTATTAATGTTGTTTCAGTAACCCTGTCTTGTTGAGATACTTTCATTTTGTTTTAAACCCTTGCGTCACTCCTCTAGGTGAACGCCTCTTTCCGTTGATCCAGAACATGCACCCAAGTCTGACGGGGAAGATCACTGGCATGTTGCTGGAAATTGACAACTCCGAGCTACTCCACATGCTGGAGTCCCCAGAGTCTCTCCGCTCAAAGGTAAGAACGTTAGTAAAAGTTAAGTGTTATTGAGATTGTTTCCTTCCCTCAGACTTGACATTACAAGGAGTTCAAAGACTTCACTTTCTAATTAAGTCTCTTAATAAAGTATCCCAGCAAACATTTACTCAAAAGGAGGTGAGTTTAAGCTTTTGATATGCAGGAAAGGTGAATATTGTGGCAAATGAGCACTATTAAGATACAACAATGATGTTGTGGCATTAAACATTCAAACCCTTTTATCGTTGCAGGTGGATGAGGCCGTGGCTGTGCTTCAAGCCCACCAAGCAAAGGAAACCGCCCAGAAGACAGTGACCAACTCAGCTGGTGTCCAGAGTGTCTGATCCCAAGTTAGGCCGGCGTTGAGGGTAGATTATGGCTTCATGTGCCGCATATTTAATCTTATTATATATTATCGATGCTACATTCAGGATTGCCTACACATGGCTCTCAAAATCACTGCTGGAAACTAACGGTGCTAGTAACATAAACAGTGCAAACAAAGGCAGTAGTGCTGACAAAACTCAACTCAAGAGGGAACTTAGAAGGTTGGGTGCGGTGTTTCCACCACGACACTGGATCAGCACAATGCAGAACAGCAGCCGTTAGCCAGCGGCTTGCCTGCACACCCAGTTTTGCAAACAAAGAGCTGGGATTAGAATAAACACTGATTTCCTGCTCAGGTAGCAATTATGTCACTACATCTTTACATGGCAATCAGCAAATGGTGGTTTGCTTTTTTTGCCACTGGCTTTTAAGATGTGCGCGCCATAAAGATGTACAATAGTAATTAGTAGCGTTACGGATCAGGAGCCACAGTTGGGATCCGCAAAGAAAAAGAGGCGGGGGGTCAAATAACTTTGCTTTGTTTTGAACTGATTAATGAATCGCAAAGAACTGTTGGCCATAGTTTTCTTTTCAGAAAAGGTATAAACCTATTCTGAAATCCGTTTTTCTAACCATAAGAACAGCCTCATTAGCGCTGGGCAGCCCTGTCTCCTTGCACTTGTGACAGGGAGCGGCGCAGTGAGTGCGCTCTGCACTTTTAATGACTCATCGATATGATTATGGATCATATTCATAATGTTTTTAATGTATAGTTATCGAACTTTATTATGACGTACCTTGCATCATTAATTCAGGGACTTTTTACTATGAAGGGTAAAAAAAAAATGTGGTGCGCCCTAGCAAAAGAAATAATCAGAACCATGAGGTGATCCGTTACAACAGTAGTAATATGACTAATTGTGTGTTTTGGGTTTTCACAGGAGTGGGGGACCTCGGGTCCAGCTTCACCGATGGATTTTACCATTGAAAAAGATAAAAATTCATGAAAACAAAGTAAAAATGTCAAATGATATATAATTAAAAAAATACCAACGGAAACAAGTCTCCAGCCAGGCCTCTAATGAGCAGAAACACCAGGCCTTGTTTGCTGAGTTAAAAAAGAAAATAAACAAAAAAGAGAAAAAATTTAAAATAAAAAAACTACTTTTATGAGAGGTTTTAAAGAATTATCTTCCAAAATAAGCATTCCTTTTCTGCCTTTTTATTCCTGTTTGAATGTTTAGGTTCCCGCAGCCTGTTATTGTGTAATTTCCCTTGACCTTTGCTTGCTTCAATAAAACGTATAAAGGTATCTTTGTCTGTTTGCTTTTTGTCAAATAACAATACGCCTGCACCCATGACTCGTGGTACGAGGTTCTAGACCTGTTGGCCCAACCAACAGAAGTAAAATGATTAAGTCCCCAAAGAAACAAACGCCCACTATACAAAAATGAAATGTGCACAGTGAAGTTGTGTTTCATGTTTTTATTGTTCTTGGACCCAGAGGATGGCGTCAGCAACCACTGAAACGCGTATCAGGCCGTTGTAATTTGGCCATTGGATGACTGCGTTTGGCACATGCATCTTTTTGGAAGGACCGTTTAGTTGGCAAGAGCCAAGGTCTGCTCTGTGAGCTTCTGGACGACCGCCTCAATCTGCTTCTGGAAGTTCTCAATCTGGGGCTGGAACTGAGCCTGCATGTTGGCAGTCAGGGGCTTGATTTGCTCCTCGACGTTGGTGGCAGCAGCCCTCAGCTGCTCCTGAATCTGAGCGACCAGAGGCTGCAGCTGGGTCTTCCTGTCCTCTATGAAGGCCCTGTGAGGAACAACATGATTAACCATTGTGTAACCACTAGCATGTTCTTTATTGCCAGGTTGTGAAAGCATTGTTTTCTTTAACAGATAACTCCTTTTATTACCAGGAGGAAAAAATAATAGCTCCATTTTCAATCCATACGTGTGTTACTGACACCAATTAACTGGGGTGAAATACGTGTTTACGTTCTTGGCTTATAAATTGACACATTCAAGATATGTACTCACTGAGCCTGGTTTGCTACGTCCTGGCTGCGGATAATCTCAGTCACGTCCGCAATCAACTTGGTCTTCATTTCATCGAAGTACTGACCGAGCCTTTCAAGATCGGAAGCCTCTTGTGCAAAGCCCCCTGTAGGTTCCAAAGATTAAAAAGTAAATTAAGTTGTATTCCGTTTTTCGAAGTTAAAACAAAATACTGACATGCTGTTATTTGTAGAAGATAAAGAGGTGAAGTTCATACCTTGTGCCAGAGCAAGCACAACAATGGTTGCAATGAGGGAGTATTTCATGATTGCGGATTGAAGGAGACCTGCAAAAGGAAACGTATATAGTTGGCGATGTGTACTGATGTTACAATACTGCATTGTGCTCTAATTTTTGCTCTGTTGCCATATAATCATGGCTGTCTTGACTTAAAAACGCCACCCTGTTTTAGCACATTATGTTGGATTTAAACTTATTTTCTTTTAAGTTTAATAGAAACGTGTTGCTCAATCAGATGCTGATGAAGGTTCTCACACTGGGAATGTCCGCCTCGCCTTTTTCACACAAGGTAATACATATATTTGTTATCTGGCTTATCAGACGTATCAATAACTGTAGTAAAAAAGACCTTAAATGATTTTTTTTTAAAGCTATATAAGTGTTATCTATGTTATCGCTTTTAATGAAAATCATAAAACTAGCACAACTGTTGTGACTTATGAATTAGATATTTTCTAGTGTATAAAAGTTTAAATCAATGTGTATGTGTATATACACATACATACACACACACTAATGTGTAGCATTGCTATGGGGCTTTGTGTTAAGAATGATGAAACGATTTAAAAATTTTTGTTTTGTTTGTTAAGATTTTGTGTTCACAAACTATGAATAAGGACATTCAATAACATAACAGACCAAAAGGATTGGCCTGGCGTTTATGTTAAGTAAAACATTGAGAAACATCAACTATCATCCAACGTCAGTTTTCTGATTCAATCTATAATTCTTAAATTTAGGAATAATTTGCAGTCTTAAATTTCATGAAAGCTATTGGAATTGTCATTGTTCCAGATGAAAAAAAAAACAGATTTCTACTCACTTGTACTGCAGGAGACGTTGGACCTGATGGTGCTTTCCTCTCAGACTCCCAACGCATCTTATAGTCCCGCATGGTGATGCAGCCGTGACGTGTGGATCTGATAGGACGATAACAAAAGAAACGACACCATTGGATGTTTGTGCAGGTAGAGAATCACAACACTGACCCTCGATAACTCAATCTGCCACCTGGACACACTAAACCAAAGTCCGGTGGCTCTTCTGCTGACTTTCAAACATGAGTGTACATCTTATCATATTGATTAAATAAATGGCTTAATCATCGGTAACCGCATCGCCATTATGATAGTGAGGCAAGGCCAGAACATCTAAATGACACAACAGTCACCCGGAGAAGTCACAAGGATGTCTTGTTTAATTATTGCTTTACATCGCATTTTACTATACTGTTGTAGCTGTAAAATAATTTAATAAATCTATAATTTGGTTTAAATAACTATTTGGAGGAATTCTGCTTTTATTTGGGGGAATTTTGCTTTTATGTTAAACACCTTGCAAATTGTTTGAGTGATTTAAAGTGATATAAAATGTGTGTTTGGTCATAACATTTCCATTTTAGATTATAGAAATCTATGATCACTCCTTGGGCATCATAGTAAGGAATTAACAGCATTAACCCCCCAAAAAGCATTATACGTATACACATCATTTATCACTATTGTGAGGAATAAGACCTGTCTGTGCCTGCAACAGCAATTTAATCTGGGTTATTTCAACATTCAGGGAGCTCTATTAGCCTACAGAAGTGGGGACGGGATCCTGTACAACGAAACCAAATACACTGAAAAGTAGGTAAAACAGACCAATGACCCGGGGTCAAAGTGGAGAGGATCACATCAAGCACCAGATGTGTGCACTCCCCCCTCTCCTCTTCTCCCTCCACACCAACGACTGCGCCGCAGTAAACCCATCTGTCAAAGTCCTGAAGTGCGTTGTGAGTCTGCTTACGGAAAGGAAGTTGAACAAATGGCCCTCTGTTGTAGTCTGAATAACATGGAACCCCCCACCTTCCTTCCCCACGATACCCAACAGCACTGTGTCTGCTGTGGAGACCTTCAGGTTTCTGGGATCCAAGATCTCCTAGAACCTAGAAGTCGGCCCCAGAAATGCGCACCATCACGAAAAAAAAGGCCCTGCTGCTGTCTTTCGGGGAGAAGTATGCAACTTGTACATGTGGCTCGAACCCCTCTACCTTTAGTCTATATCCAACACAGTGTTCCAGTCTATCTTTATGGCTGTTGTAAAGTGATTAACACTCATCCCCACTCCTCCTCACTCAGTCATAAACAATTCTACGCGCGGGGGGGAAATGGGAATACAGGGGAAATGTGTGGGCTTAACATAAACATCACAAGCTGTTTAATAAAACTTGAACTAGAATCCTGTGACTCTCTCTCTTCATCCAGTGGGAATTACCTTCACTGCAGTTTTAAAAGCTTCGATCAAAACCAGATGTGGGAATGTATTCTCTCTCTGTGCTGTTCTGGACTGTCCTGGAAACAGCTTAGATGCTTTATGGCTCTCCAACCCACCTTTTCAAATGAAAACAATAACAAGCTGGTATGCAAAGCATGCAAGGAAGACACGGACCCGACTACTACATAAACTCAGAAAAATAAAGAAATTGGATTGTCTTTGTATTATTACAAAAAAAAATTGTGTTTTTACTTTACTTAAGTAAAGCTTTCAAATACCAACCCTGTCCCCTTAAAAAAGAACATGAATCAATTTCAAGGAATATAAAGAGAAGCACGGTGGTAGAAGACATACTTACAGCCTGTACTGAAGTACAAATATCTTTATGTAAAAAAAACTTCAGTAAAGTTAAACCACCGTGATAAGTAAAAGTACAGGTTCACCTTTTATGTCAGGATTATATTGCAAATGATGTATCAGTGTATGAGCAGCACTTTGCTGCCGTTGCTGATGGGGGATCAATCTGGCTTGAACTACTTCATAAACGGTAAACAAGTATTTAGCCTGGTAGTTCCCAACCTAGACGTCACAGCCTTCTTCCGGTTCACCAGATAAATGTAATGGTACATGAGATGATTGATGAAGCTGAAGACAACAAAGTGGTGCAACACAAATTTGTTTTCCCAAATTTCCCTTCTTGGAATCTTGGCTCTGTTGAGAATTATTGGAGCATTTTACTTCTTTGGGCTTCAAATTGTTATTTAACTAAAACCACCTTAAAGGCTTGAAGGAGAAATGTCTTTGGGTGCAGCTGCCAACATTTCTGAAAATATAAAATCTTAATCTTAATAGAAATTAGTACATTTAGCCTCCAAGTAAATATAAGGAAATACAACATACAAAAGGAATCACTTAGTGGAGTAGAATACAAGTAGTAGGGAAAATCTCAAGTAAATGAATACATTTTAGCTAACCGTGAAAAACGCAACATGTTTAGGCTGGCTGACAGGTATGCCAGCAATCTCATCAACAGGGAGAGAAGGAAAGCTAACAATTAATGGCAAAAAAAATCAATGGCAGAAAACAAGCATGAGAAACGGACTGGACCAAATGTCACAGAGTTGCATAGCTGAGGTTATTAACCGCTGTAATGAAACGAGAGCACGCCCTCCAGTGAGCCAAATACTCATTGCAATCCTGGTACATGACTGCTGTGTTTGTACTCAAGTAAACAATTTAAAAAGGCCAGATCTGAAATGTTCGGTTTGGGGGATTTTTCCAGTCCTTCTGTCTACTCGGATTTGTTAAAAAAAAGTGTTTTTGCAGTTCAAGTTTAGAAAAAAAGATCCTCCTCCACACTCCCATGGCCCCAAACCAGACCACAGACAGAATGAAAATGTACCCAAGCCCCAGAACGTCATAGAAAAACCTCTTGGAAACTCAAGAGGATGTCCCATTTCCTCTTTAATCTTCGGTGGTCCACTAACTCAAAGTTTGATCAAGTTATTTCGAACTTTGAACGTATGTTTCAAAGAATGAGCATCATTGTTTTCCCCTCTTCGAGTAAATTGAGTTACTGTGCTTCCAAGTTCTAATCACATGCTCCAGGCTGCAGAGCTGGAGCTGTAAACCCTCACTGGAGCTCCACTGTTTCTGCCAGAGAACAGGGAGGCTCAGATTTCTTGGCATGATGTTTCTTTGACTTTCGACTGCTGTGTTCATGAGCAGCAGAAAATATCGTAATTCTGACAACAGGTTGGCACAGGAAATTATTTTATATTACTGCAAAGTAGAAAAAAATAGTTTTCTTATATTATATTTACGATACTTACGAAAAAATGGGCAATCTGGCTCACATATATTACTGAATGGTGCGAAATCAGGGGGGGATTTAGAAGTGGGTATACGCAATGCTGACTGAAAAATAAGTAGGTATACGGTATGTATACCAGCGTATACCGTGGACTTTATCACTGACAAAGGGGATTTGGGTAATGTATTGCATTGTCAGCATTAAATAGCCTCAAGTTAAGTACACTTCAATACAATTGGAAGTGCATCGGGCAAAGTTTGTGATTGAGTCAAATATTGACGTCCAGGTTTTACAAACACGTTTAACATCCATCTCTGGTGAGAAGCTGCAAACTCTAATATTCGGCTATGTTGTGTAATTTCCTTTTTCAAGCGTTATTTTTGCCTGGCTTGGCAGCTTCCATCACTAAATGATTTGATAACATTACGTCATCCTCATGTCTTTTGATGTAATTTAATACAACACAACCAAGTGGAGTACTTTTCTGTTTGGTCTAAACCCATCTGATAGAGTCTAGATTACTAATTGTTATAACATTAATTTGGTTAATGTATAACACAATATTCACAAATCTTAAATTTGCCTCAGAATGCATTTCGATGATAACATCATATGGCTCACTGCCATTAGAGCCGGAATATCTGAATTAAGATAAGAAACCAAGAACAACATCTACAACCATTATGTATGATTTGTTAAAGGTAAAGACAATCCACTAACCAAAACAACAACCCGATTATTTTGAGTTTGTGGAATACGAGGGACCATGAAGGCATCACGTGACTGACAATCCCGCAGACTAATCCAAAGAGCGAGGATGCACAGCAGCGGTGATTTGTGTCGAACGAACGTCGGCGAAGTGCTCCCTTCGACCGTGGTAGACTAAACCCCGCTAACACCCCGTTCCCCGAGGCCTCAGATACCACGTTATTCTTTTTTATTTTTTTACACCTGAAACCTTCGGGGTTGATCGCCACAAATTAAATCCAGACCGGGATTTAACGTGACGTCGGGACAATGGAATCCAACGTGATCCCGGACAGCATCCGCCCTCAGAGGCTGCAGCCGGGCATCGGCTTCGGTTCCGGACCGACCGGGACCCTCCGCTCCTCCCTTCGGCCCGGTGTCACGGTCCCCATCGCGCCGCTGTTGCCCTCCCCGGCCTCTATGGCCGCCTCCTCGGGGCCTCCTCCGCCGCTGCCCCCGCTGCAGCTCCACAGCCTGTACGGCGGCATCGGAGCCGGGCTCGGGGCCACCGGGCACTGTAACCCGGGGAACCCGGCGGTGCTGAAGGAGGCGGTGGAGGCGGTGGTCCGCAGCTTTGCCAAACACACGCAAGGTTACGGCAGAGGTAACGTCCGGTGGTCACGCGGCATGTGTGTCCGGTGGCGAGAAGGGGGATTAGATACAATGTTGTTCGGTTTGGGAGTTGTGAGGAGCAGAACGCTACTTTTAGCTCGTTTGGGAAACACGTTGAATCCCTCTCAATGACACGCAAACTATTTATAGTGTATAAACTGCAAACTATTATCACTATTGTCACTATAGTGTTTCTTTCCCTTAATATTTCCTGAGTAACATTGTCTTTAACCACTTCATGAAAGGATTAAAGTCGATCATCCCGGGGGATTACAGGAACAATACGCCGTTACCCTGTTGAATAGTTTCACATTGGACGCGTTACATCTGCAATGTTTATATTAACTTGCTTTTTGTCAGTAGAAAAGATGTTGTGGGTTTCTCCATCCTTTTAAAAAAATGAGTAACACGTTGCCCGCTATTCCTCTTAGTAAGTAATGCCAGATGGATGTAATTTGCATGACTATTTTCTTTTAAGAAAAAAGCATGAATTAGGGACGTCCCATAATAATGATTAAGAGTAATGCTCATAGGTATTTTATCGCTAACCAAAGCTGCTGTAATGCCGGCTGTTGAGCTTAAACAAGTGTTCCTGTCTGCTAATAGGATTTCATCCTAAAAGATTGTCCCTTTGTTCTCCCAACTAATAGCTTCTCCCCTCTATTCCGTTTAGGCCACTTTACACGTCAACAAAGGCTACACAACACATACTGCTGATATCATTCTTCATAACTGCTTAACGTAGCTCCGATTATGTGATGTATTTCGGGTAACGAAATGCTGTGGTTGAATTATCTTATTTATACAGAAAGGTATGAGTTGTATGCGGACATAATAATATGTGTTTCTCCACCTTTTTTCTCTGTGCTATAGATATAAATATGTCATTAACAAGGAAGGCTTTCATTTCCACGAAACCTCAGACTACTAACACAAAAGACATTCTTTCAGTTGTGACCTATTGTCTTAGTATTTTATATCATACCATGTTTGATATCTATTTCATAATCCTACCCCATTTTTTCCTCATGCGATACATTTGTCAAATGTGTGCTGATTGTTACCAGGCCTGCGCCGCATTGTGGGTTTTAATCGGTGCCAGAACCATAACCACATGTATTTCTCCTCTATCTCCGGATATTTCCTGTCTTTCTATTTCATCCATTTCCTGAACCCTTTTAGATGCTCAAAAATAACTTTGTCTGAACGCAGTAAGTCGAGCCAATTTTTCATGGCCCTTGATTTAGAGCAACTTCATTCAAATTAAATGCATTTTATGGATCTCCCATTGCTCATTATACATGTAGAACCTCACTGACTTCACCGTAAGTGAGCAACAAGCAGACGGAGTGTGTTTCGTACCAAACAGTCGTAGCTCAGCAGGATAGAGAGAAAACATGACATAACTCCCTGCTGATACAACCCCAAGCAACAGTTTGTAACTCATCTTTACTGTTTTCCTTTGTTGTTGTTTACTTCTTGGGAGACAGGACTGTAACTTTCTCATTTGAGCACATTGATTGTACAGCCTGGGTAGTGTTCTGAAGCAGCTCTGCAGAAGTGGTGCAGAATCTTCTCTAAGCAGTCATATAAATATTTTATGACATCCTCGAGATGACCTACATCCCACCCTTTCCATCTTTGTGTTTAGAGATGAAGTCAGGGACTAATGGCACTTTAGAGTTTGTTGATGTACCAAACTGACAGGACGTAATTCATTATTTATTTTCTATTTATCTCTATGCCCTCCAGTAAACGTGGTGGAAGCCTTACAGGAGTTTTGGCAGATGAAGCTGACCAGAGGCGCGGACTTGCGGAACGGCGCTCTTGTCGTCTATGAAATGGTCCCATCCAGCAGCCCGCCGTATGTTTGCTACGTCAGCCTTCCCGGGGGCAGTTGCTTTGGAAGTTTCCAGGTACCTCGCCTGCACTTTCTTAGCATAATTGTAATGAAATCGTTACAAGTGTAGTTTTGTTGTTGGAGAAACCAGGGACCATGTCACGAGCTTACAAATTGCAAACATGACATATAAGGATGCAAGACCTGACCACAGCAACTTAAGGTCTCCGTGCGATGTTTCTAACTTAACCCTGAAGACTAAAGCATGTTTTCTTCACCGTTTGACAGTTCTGTCCCACCAAGGCAGAGGCCAGGCGCAGCGCTGCCAAGATCGCTCTGATGAACTCTGTGTTTAATGAACATCCCTCGCGCCGCATCTCGGACGACTTCATTGAGAAGAGCGTCAGTGAGGCCTTGGCGTCCTTCAATGTAAGTTACGTGGAGCTTTGCTTACGTCCTCAATTGCGCCACGTTGTGGTGATGTGAGGACGATCTCCTCGTTATGCTTCCCACAAACTCGTATTTCTTTCCAGGGAAACAGAGAAGAGGCCGACAATCCAAACACCGGAATCGGGGCTTTTCGCTTCATGCTTGAGTCCAACAAAGGAAAATCCATGCTGGAGTTCCAGGTGTGTAAAGTTTGTGTTAAGTACCATTTTATTCTACTCCGGTAAAGTAAATATAGTACTGGCAAGTTTGAGCCAAGATTCTGTGTTTAAATGTTTTGCATTTGTTGAGCTTGCTCCTGTAATCAAATATAGAATAGTTAAACATTTTAAAAGAGATTTTGTAGTTTGTATACCTCAAGCATACCAACAGCTAACCACAGCCTGAAGCCAGAGCATCCAAACTCTTTGTATAATTGGAAACAGGACATTTAAAGCATGGCTGGTTTGTTAAACTGAGTTACTACAACTCTCTGAGTGTACTGATGCCAGCGCATTTCTTAATTCTTGCCGGCTTGGCTCTGTTTGTCTTCCAGGAGCTGATGACCGTCTTCCAGCTGCTGCACTGGAACGGGAGTCTCAAAGCCATGAGAGAACGACAGTGTTCCCGACAGGTACTCCCAGTCATCGAGCTCCCTAAACAAATAATACACAATCAAAGATCAGCCTCCCTGCCAATGTTGCATCGAACTGGACACATGTTCTCATTTCTATGTACTTCACTACCATATACTACCCCTCTCATTTGCAGGAAGTGCTGGCTCACTATTCCCACCGGGCTCTGGATGATGACATGCGCACTCAGATGGCCGCCGACTGGGTGAACCGGGAACAGAGCGTAGCGAGCACCGTCGCACAGGAGGTGGCGTCGACGGAGCGAGAACTGGAGGACGCCAGGCTGGCGGGCCGAGAACTGCGTTTTTACAAAGAGAAGAAGGACATCCTGATGTTGGCTGTGGGCCAACTCAATGCTGCCAACACAGCCACGCTGCCCTCACACTAAACCTGCCTTCACACTGCGTAGGATCCCTGGTAACAGTATTAACCGCTTTATAGATATAAAGGGGCTTTGTCTGAACTTTTATGTTTCAATCAGGCCTTCACTTACAGTATACACATCAGTTCCATAGCTCCAAGTAATGCCGCTATGGGCGTTACCTCTTTGTGCCTAGAGATGCAGGATAACAGTGTTTTTTTTTTTGTTATTACCTGTGAACTTGCTTTGCATTCCAACTGGGTTTATATGTGTCAGTATTTCGTGCTGTATTTACTCAAAGTAGACAGAAACACGCAGCCGGCCTTTCATCAGTGAATGTACGAGACATAAGTTAGTATGACCCTTCAAATCATTCATCATTCGATCAATGTATGGACCAGCAAACTTTTTTTGTGTGTTTACTTGTGTGTGATGGCTGGTGAAGAAGGTAAAAGCAAAATCAATATATATGTATATCAATAATCAGAATATTAAAAAATATCACCAAAAGAACACAAAGTCAGGATTTAAGATCCCAACTTATCACCCGTCCTTCATGGGGACAAAAACTTGTCCGTTGAATGACGTTACTGTGGAAATGACAATTTCAAATAATGCGAGAAATCCCAATAAGCAGAAGCATTTCAAACATAGTTATTAGCTTATGTAGTAATGTTTGGGTGTTTTGTTAAAATGTCAGCAGGTGACTGCCGATAATGAACCATCACTATGATTTATGTTTTTCTTTTTGAAGGCATTATACTTTTTTAATGTGCATTTTTTGCTTGGTGACCTAGACACTAGCTGAATGTATATTTTCAGTGAGCTATCAGCTAAAGGATTTGCAAGGTGATGCTGACATTTAAGGAGCTACTCTTGGGATACATGTTTTGTTGGTCATGTGCTTCATTCATAGGAGTTTCAGTAGTTGTTGCTTAGGAGACTAAAATGGAGGTTGCGTTCTCAACAGATTCAAAACAGATTTGCGGCAAAATGTGCAGGCCAAAGAAAAGTTAAGCAAACTTTTAAACAAGCTAGTTCGTCCCATTTAAGTCGTTGTGGTCGATTAAAAAAAACTCTTAGCACTTGGTGTTTACATGTTCTTTTACCTGAGGCAAGGATAATCTTTTAGTTAGCCGTACTGGTGTATAGCCACAGGCTAAACACAATATATCACAATCGCACTTATCACCTTTTAAAATGATCTAATTTTGAAGGACCTGGTTTTGTTTATGTCGCAAATGTGATATCTTTATATATATGTAAGTGTATTGAATGCATTTTACGGATGAAGGCTTTTCAGTGTAGCCTTTTGTGGATCCCATATAATGGAAGTGAGCGTTTAATCGATAACAGGTGTCTCTGGTTGGATGGAAATGTGGAAACAGATTCTTCCAAGTTAAGCAGCAGGAGGGCTCATTCTCACCGCTGAATACTGGATTGTCAACAGAAGAAAACGATTATGCTCAACTTGGGTTTAGAACAAATAGAAAATCAAAGCAGCATTATTGCAGTGGGATTAGAGCCAAATCTAATTGAATTATTTTTAATACTGTTTCTCTTCCTGGGGATCATTGTGCCTTCATTAAATTGGTTGCATGCCACAGCTAAAACTCCAAACACAAAAGAATCATTAATTAAATTAGGTCTTTAAAATATGTTCTACTCTGCTTTACCATGTTTTTGTGTGTTTAAGTGTAAAGTTAAAATGATAGATTACATGTTATATTACTGTTACATAAAGTTACTTGAAAAGGAATAGTTGGACAAGTGGGGAAATTTGCTCAATTCATTTTTCATGAGTTAGACAAGAAGATTGCTAACGTTTTTATATATGTGTTTCACATATAACGCTTCAGCCGACCAGCTTAATATGGCAAAAATGTTGGATGTTTTCACCTAATTTGACGGTTAGCAAGTAGTTGCCAAAATCTCAAACTGTTCCTTAAATAAATGACATGAGGTTGTATTATGAAGGATGCATTATATTGTACTAGCTTTTGTAAAATATTTGTTATCATATATATGGTTTGATTGGTACTTATATGTTTTCTATTAATTTGTCATATTGAAAAAGACAGTTATCTTAAGCAAATACTGAACATTTCAAATAGACTTTTAATTGATAAAAAAAACACTTTGACCTCACAATTCTGCAGCTTTTTTGACTTTTGTCTCATGCCACCAGATTCTCCTGCAGATGCATTTTCTGAACTTATCAATGACTTTATTGTCCCATGAACCAATTTGGTTGGATCGGAAAAGCTGAATACAAATAAGGGGCCGCAGAACTTAGTGTGCTGTGGGGGTTCTTTGTGTGTTTTTTCTGTTGCATTTCTTCTACAGTCTTTGTGTGTTGTATTGTTTTACATGCCATTAATCTCAGAGCTCGCTTCACACAAATGCCTTTGACCTTTTTTGTGATCTTTATAAATGAAGGCTTAGGCTTTGACGCATGGTATGTTGATTTAGTCTGCTTTTAAGTGTTTTATACTCTATACATAATTGTTTTATAACGTTTTTAAGGGCCCTTATTGTATGTATTTTCTATGAACATTTTGTATTCTGTGTTTATACTTTTATTAGATTTATATGATGAAATAAAATGGTTAATAAAATGTTTATTAATTGGTCATGTATAACTTATTAGTGCTTAGTGCACAACTAGGACCAACTAACTCTTACTAAATGATTGGTTGTAATGGTTTATTGGTGTCACTGTAAATTACTATAAAAATGGGCTTTACATAAATGTACACATTGTATATATTATATATACACCCTCTTAAACAACTGTGCGGCCTTCCAGAAAAACCCCACTAACATCAAGTTTGCAGATGATGCTACGGTCAATGGAATGATCGATCACTGGTGGGGTGAGACAGCGTAGAGAAGAGAGGAGGAGGACCCTGTGGCCCAGTGTCAAAGTAATAATACTAAGATAAGATGGTTAGTCAAAAGCATATTTTGACTATAAAAAGTTTTACAAATTGTATAAATGCTCTTTAATTCCTGGTTACTTAAATATATCTTGTTTACAGTAATTGGTCCACATCTGTGATCGGCTGTTATAATTCTTTACCTCCGTCTCCCGCACACGGACCGGAAGAGGCGGGGCCTCAGCACAGGACGCTCGTCTGGCGTTGATCGTTCAACATGGCAGCGGGACCAATTTCAGAGAGAAACCAAGGTAATACGTCATTGTAAACCCCTGTTCAGACTTTCTTTAACTATATATTCACATCTACTAGTCGGCCATACTTCGAACCCCCCACGGTGTTGCTTTGTGCTCCACCAAGTGTCAGTTTAACTGTTAGTTTTAGGGTAAACAGCCGGTCGATCACATGGAGCTGCTCAGTTGTTAGCTTGGTTTGCCGCTAGTTCCGCCATTCATTGAAGTTCTAATTTACTTTACTTTTGTACATTTCACTCGTTTGTTGCGTAAGAGCCAATGTGGAGCTTTGATTTATGATTAAATGTATGACAACTCTGCGCATATCAGGAGCAGAGGTACCTCCTGTTAGCTAACAGCTAAAGTTAGCCTAGCAAGCTAGCGTCAGTCGTGTAACATTGGAGTAACATAATGAATGATCCCACTGCAGATCCATTTGGGATGTAGCTTAGTCATTTTACAGTGTTTGATACACAAGGTGTATATTCTCCGTAATGTACATTGTTGGTCTTATAACAGTTATACCAGGGAGAAGGATAATTCATTATTGTTTACTTGTGTCAATATAATTATAATAACGCTAATATACCATTTAAAACAATAATATGGTTACTAATTCTTCACCATTGTATTGCTATTTTTTATAAATCTGATATCCTTCCGTTGGAATATCAAAGCGGTATTAAACTATATATTCCAACGGACTGAAACATTTGATCTTACTCTTAGGTCTGTAACTTTATATAATAATGTTGAATAGTATGTTTGTAGGTTTATGGGATTTGTTAAATTATATATTATTATTTTATTCCACAAAGTCAAATAATTCCTAATATATGTAACACTAATGTGAAATAGAAATAGCCGATCTCCCTCACTTCTTACCACTACAAACATACAATCCATGTTAAGTTGGGTCCAATTTTAAAAAAATTAAAAAAACGTTAATATCACGTTGAATTTAACTTCTCATTCATTTCTTCAGACGCCACTGTGTATGTGGGCGGCTTGGATGAGAAAGTGTCAGAGCCATTACTATGGGAGCTGTTCCTGCAGGCTGGCCCTGTGGTCAACACGCACATGCCAAAAGACCGGGTCACTGGTCAACATCAAGGTGGGTGTCATAACTATTCTTCTCTGACATGGACATTGTCAAGATAGTTGTCTTCACCCAAAAAACTAATTGACTAATTTTACTTTCATTTTCAGGGTATGGCTTTGTGGAGTTCCTTAGTGAGGAAGATGCAGACTATGCCATCAAAATCATGAATATGATAAAGCTCTACGGCAAACCCATCCGAGTTAACAAGGCTTCCGCACACAACAAAAACCTGGATGTGGGTGCGAACATCTTCATCGGTAATCTGGATCCAGAGATTGATGAGAAACTGCTCTATGACACGTTCAGTGCCTTTGGCGTAATCCTCCAGACGCCAAAGATTATGCGAGACCCAGACACCGGAAACTCCAAGGGTTATGCTTTCATCAACTTTGCAAGCTTTGATGCATCCGATGCCGCGATTGAGGCCATGAACGGGCAGTACCTCTGTAACAGGCCTATCACGGTGTCCTACGCCTTCAAGAAGGACTCCAAAGGAGAACGACATGGCTCGGCCGCAGAACGCCTCCTGGCTGCACAAAACCCTCTTTCGCAGGCAGACAGGCCGCATCAGCTGTTTGCTGACGCTCCACCACCCCCAAGTGCACCAACGCCGGTTCTCACTGCAATGGGGAGTGCGATGTCCATGCAAGGTATGATCAAGGGACTGTGGTTAAACGTGTTGGCTTTTTTCTTTTCCATAGTTCATCACTTAACCACTGTTGCAGTGTTTAGTAGAATAGTTTCTAACCACCTTTTTTTATCAGCATACCATTGGTATCCCTTTTAGTAATAGCTTAAAAGAATGTTATTGCAGGTGATGTGCTCAAAGAGAACGTCTGATTCATGGTTACATCTTGAGTAGTTGATCGTGGGGACTGCCATCAGAGCAAATCATTTTATTTACCACATGGAAGTGCAACTTCTTTGGCTGATGAGTCTTTTATGAGTGGGTGATAACATAATCCATTCAAATTAAACTTGATAGATATCTGTAACTAAAAAGGAAAATGGCACTTGACGAAAGACCCCATTTTATGAGTTACTAATGGCCTTTTAAAAGATTATAATTCATTGTTGTTGAGAAGAATATATGATCTGTTGTAAATGCTATTTTTTTTTTTTTGTGCAGGCATGCCCCCTCTAGGTTTCCCTAACCTCCCGCCTCCTGGATCGATGCCTCCGTCAATGCCCCCATCAATGTCCATGTCTCTTAATTCAGGGGGCCAACAGGGTGGCGGCGGTGGGCTTCCACCCGGACCACCACCTTTCCCTGGCAGCATGCATCCAGGTAATGGTCATTAAAGATTCAAGTGTTTCCACATGGTGTGATGTTATGCCAAAAATATACTGACATATTTAAAAGATCTACGTGTTCTCCAATACTGTAATCAAAGTTTTGGGGTAATTTCAAAAACTGTCATTTTTTCTTGTAGCTATAGACAATTTGTTTCTGTTGGTTTCTTATTGTTTCTTGTTGCACAGGTATGGGCCAGATGCCCATGCCCCCTCCTGGTCCTCCTGGTATGGTGCCTCCGCCTCCTGCTCCCCCAGGATCAAATCAATCACGGGCACCGCTACCACCGGGCATGCCCCCACCGATGCCGATGGGCATGCCACCCAGGGCACCGTATGGACCTCCCATGGGTAAGCGCCTTGGATTTTCTTTCTCCTACTTCCTTTCCGTCGCAGCCACGCATTTTGACTTTACCGTAGCTGTTGCGTGGGATAAATGTTTTTTCTACCAATAAGCTGCCTATACCAATAACAGACTGGTCAGGGTTTACCTTTTACCATCTTTTCAGATGTCTGGCCACACTGTAATGTTCTTGCGTATTTAGGTACTTACTGATTTTGAGAAGGATCTCAAATGAGTATGGTCACCTGATCACTAACCGCAGGTAGTTTAGTAAAATGTTCTTTTTTTGGTGGCACTGCTTTATGCATGTCCCGCGTATTGTTGCGGGTACTGATGCGTTCTCTCTTACTCAGGTCACCCCGGGCCTCCAGGTATGAGAGGGCCTCCTCCCATGCCTCCACCTGGCTACGGAGCAGGCCTTCCTCCTCGTCCTCCTTTTGGCTTCCAGAGAGGACCTCCTATGCCCCCGAGACCCCCCGGTGTCCCACCACACGTTCCCATGAGAGCACCAATGCCACCATAATATGTGTCAAGCGGCAGAAACGGGCTCTCATACGTTTTTTTTAAATTTCTTCTTCTTTTTTTTTATATCTTACAATCTACTCAAGTTTGTAATAGTGACAATAATTTAACCCCGTTTGTATTTTTTCTGGTCATTGTACAGATGAAGACCTTTGCCGAATAAAGTTTTTAGTACTAGTTTCTTACCCACTAATATTCTTTTTTTGGATTTGCGCAATTCTTATAAATCCCATGGTAATGAAGGCTTTTCACTGCGGACATTTTGACGTGTCGCGATCGGGAACGACCTTAATACAGTTGCCTTGACTGCTGACCAACTGGCATTGTTGTTGGGACACTTACATTAAATGGAGACGTCAGTGATGTTTGGTCCCACCTTTGGTCATGCTGTTGTAATAAAATGATTGCTGTTGGCAAAAAGGCCAATTCATTTAGACATTTATTTTGTCTTCTGAATGTGGCTTTGGTCCCATCGGGTTTTGAGGATCGGACGATCGGATTTGGCTACAATATGTTAATGCAGAGTATCTCAATTCAGTGTTTATGTGTACTTTTTTTTGTAGGACTGTTATTTTGAGTATTTCTACATTGTGAATACTGCTTTTAATATTGCATCCTCCCAGGACAAAAAGTAGGCCCATCAAAACGAAATAAAAGGAATTTTCCCACCTTTTTATATGGTCCTACAGATCCTGTTAAATAGAACAATATCTATATCCACACATTCAAAATGTTCAACCAAATGTCAATGAGGATTTTTTTTCCCAACGTTTCTTAGACAACATAGATTTTATATGAATGGCACATGTGACGACATCACACTGTGCAGGGATCTCACGTTTCTCCTTTTGATGCAGTACAAGGGAACTAGAACATGGCCAGTGGTTGGCATGGAAACAGGAGTCAGGTGTGCTTGCACGTGTGTGTGTGTGTGTTTGCACAAAGCTTGATATTCATGTAGACAGACGATCATCTGTCCTGAAAGCGCAAACAGATATACGAAAATAAGGTGTTCGTGTGCGCATGCGTGTTCAGGTATCCTCTACGTGTCCATCGAGTATTTAACCAGTTCCGCGTTCAAACATGAAATTAGATTAGATACGGAAATAAAAACGTAAATGTGACTGGTTAAAATGGGAACTGTGTGCACACTTGAGATGTGCGCGAAAACCCCCTCCAGATACGAATGCGTTAATGTGCTCGTGCGTGTTTGCATGGGGGAGGGGGCCCCTGCACGTCCCTGTGCATGAGAGTGGATGGCGTGGGCTTCTCTCCTCCTGAGCGCGCAGCATCATCAGTCGCTTCACACCAACGGCTCCTTACGCATCATCTTCCTCACCCTCCTCCTCATCACCATCTCCGGGCTGAAGAAGCGTCACATCGCCAGAATAAAGGTGAGCTTGATTATAACGCGAATAATACCCAGCCTCTGGTCCCTTATGTGTATTTACATCTTTGCATGAAGACATCTTGAAGAGTCGACGGGCGTGTTCTTCAACCGTTCGCTTCACACGGCAATTACGATCGATTTTGTGAATCGAGTCGAGCGCCTATAATCTGATCCACGTCGTGACAAGCTGCCGGCAGCGTGATTTCCGAGAATTAGCACAGATGTCAGGACGCCTGCGAGCAGACAATCGGCTGCCAGTTGTGACAGATGTAGGTTGTAATGCGGCCGTAAATTGGCCTGTTAGCGACTAGGCCTTTTTTTTCTAAACATCGATGATTTTGACTCAGATGAAGGATTAATTTAACACCTATTTAATTCACATCCTCGCTAAAAATAGAAACCAAGGGAGCGCAAATGTGGTAACCGTTTCGCGGTGTGAGATATTAGGAGAACGGTCGGTGTTGTGTCGTTGTATGTTTTCTTTAGGTGAACAGATCATGAGGCACGCCACTTGATATTCACATAGAAACCCCCCAGTGTTAATAACCTCGCAGGGGAAATGGACGGCACAGGAAATAAAAACCATCAAGTAAAAGGGTTGCTCAAACCAGAGAGCAGTGTACCATTACTCTTCCTCTTCCTCATCCTCATCCTGCTCTTTGCTGACAGGGATGTGTGTGTGTGTGTGTGGCAAGACTCGACAGCAGAGACGGAATGAGGAAAGTGGGTTTCAAAGCCTTTGTTGGAGTCTCACTTGTGATCACCTTCTCACTACATTTTCTGTATGAAAAAGGCTTTAAAATGAAATGAAGGTAGGTAACTTGTTGCATTAAAGATTCAGCAGTGTGTAGAAGCCCCGTCTCTATCTGCCTCTCCATTCATCCGCCCATCCATCTAATAGTCATTACTGAGCTTAAAGCATGTTGTCGAGTTTATTGCAGTTCATTTCTGTAATGCTCCTACAGAGGCTGACTAATTCAATCTGAAATGATGTGAATTTTCTCATGTTTCTATATTCTGCAGCCAGCATCCTAACTACAGGCCTGTAAGTGCTTGAGTCTGAGGCATTATTAGGTTAGTGTCCGACAGTTTAGCCTGGCGGACCAGGCCTGTGGGGTTCCTTTGATCCGTGCCAGTAAAGGATATGGGACTACTGGATAAATCAAATTTAACATAAACAAATCAAAGCATATGTGTTTAGCCTTGACCATGCAGATGCTGGGACGGGTATATCACCATGGGGTGATAAATCTGCACAACTTAAAGAAAAATAGGCTTCGCATTGCTATTGAAAAACTAGTCTGCACTAGTGCACTAGTCAGGGTTGCAGCTGTTACTGTGGACATTCACATCATAGACTCAGTATTTGTTTGTGTTAATTAGCGCATTTTAACAACCTGTTTTGTCCTTCTGTAATTGCAAATGCTGTTTGTCTGCTTCAAAAAACACAATGGGATTGAATTTTCCTTTTATGTTGTTGTTGGAGAGCGGAGTAACCGTTTAACGTCTCTGGCCCTCTAATACCTGGCCGACATTTAAAGCGTCGTCGTATCATTATTACCCGTCAGACCTCGTTCCTGAAACAGGGGTTAAAGGGAGAGTAGCAGTGATCTCTCTCATTCTGTCTTTTGTTTGCCTGCACAAATCAAGGGGACATTTTGTTTTACTGCACGGCGACCTCACAGCATCTTAATAAAACAGCATGTGGACATATCGTCCTTGAAATACACAACGATACCAATCGCCCCTTTCAAAATGAGATACGATACTGCAGCAAACAGTTAAAATGGAAATCAGATTTTACGGCTTCTTTTTCTCAATTTCAAGCCTCATTTGTTTTGGCACACAGCTCTTCTGCACATAATCTGTTTTTGAATCAGGAAATGTATGTGGCATTCTTTTAGGTGATTTTAAAGTCACCTAAATGATGAAAGAATTCACATTTTAGTGCAGGATGTCAGTGAGCTTGTGTCTTATGCCTCATTGGGTGGTTTCATGAACTGATCCTTTGGAGCACTCTATCTGTCACATGACAGTGCAATCATGTTCACATATGAAAGCTCTTCACCAGGAAATTCTGGACCATGAAAAGTCTATTCAATTTCACTCTCACCACTCAAGGTCTTGATGCTTTTCCCTGTTATTAGTACTCAGGCTCTCTATGACTCGGCAGTGAACAGATGCTGGGCAGATATGGAAATGCAACAGGTGTATTCCGGACAGACATCGTTTAATGCTGGTCAGGTGGTTTTGGTCAAGTAAAACGATCGGTTCAAAGAAAATGACACTGCTCCCATTAAAAAAGAATTATGCACTTGGACTGAAATAGACACAATACGACTACAAGCAGCACATTTCTTCAATGCACCGTTTTTTGTTTTACTTCTTTGTGGTAGTTTTGCATCTTTCTCCTGTCATTTGCGTCCTGGCCTATGTTTTCATTTACTGTCTTTTAGCCCAATTTGGCAACTCCTTTTAGCCATTTTGCCTCTAATTGCTCTCACTTCTTAGTCCTTTTTTTCCTCTCCTTGGAGTAATTTCGTGTCCTCCTATATTGATTGACTTTTCTAAGAAAGTAACTTCCATTAGTCAGACAGAGACATAAGGGTTCATTCATGAATATACCTAATGTAATGGTTCACCAGAAATGTGCTCAGAAGGCCCTCTCCATTACATGCAGAAATAAAATGATACGAGATGGAGCATTTATGTGTCCATTTCCTCCACAGACAAAAAAGGAGCCTGTTGACGGTTGAGCGACCACTCTTCGGGTTGCGAGGTGTACCCTAAACATACTGAAGCTCCAGGCGGCCTCTCCAGCTGTAAAACCCTTTGCATCTTCTTAACCTCTGTAAAATGGAGGAAGGCTACCAAAACCGGACTGCCTTCATTAAAGGCGCCAAAGACATTGCCAAAGAAGTTAAGAGGCAAGCATCTAAGAAGGTCGGCCGTTCAGTGGACCGTGTGACCGACGAGTACAGCAAGCGGTCCTACAGCCGGTTCGAAGAGGACGATGACGATTATCCCACACAGGGGAGCCAGGACGGAGGCTATTACCGCGGCGACAGCCAGGCGGCTAACGACGACGAGGGCGGCCACAGTGACTCCACAGAGGGTCACGATGAGGACGATGAGATCTACGAGGGCGAGTACCAAGGAATCCCCCGGGCCGAATCGGGCAAGGGCAGCCTGGCCGGAGGCCCCGGTTCGGTGAGGGCCGGCGCCCAGGAGTTCACAGACGTCGGAGCGTCCGAGGCCGAGAGGAGGAAGGACCAGGAGGAGCTGGCTCAGCAGTACGAGACCATTTTGCAAGAGTGTGGTCACGGGAAGTTCCAGTGGACCCTGTACTTTGTGCTGGGTTTGGCTCTCATGGCGGATGGTGTGGAGATCTTCGTCGTCGGGTTCGTCCTGCCCAGCGCCGAGAAGGACATGTGCCTCTCTGAGCCCAACAAAAGCATGCTCGGTAAGACTCAGTTTCACACTCACTTTACAGTGTTTCCTCCTGCTGTGCAAGTTCTGGCTGTGTCACAATGCATTTCTAAGTTGCTCCAAGGATAAGGCATTTGATTGTCAATATTCTTCTTACAGCCCACCAATCTCCAAAACCCACCTAATAACAAGAATTGGCTGTGATCTGGCTGTATATTTATGGCCGTTTTTTAGAGGCTAATGTCTCCAGGGGCTTGGGGCTGTGAGATGAACTGCGTATTATTGGTTTTGGTGTTTGTGAGATTCTTTGACCGTTAGAGAAGCTGTTCAGGTGTCAACAGACTAAGCACAAAGCTCAAAAGCCCGTAATCCAACGGTAAAGACAGGAAAGAGTTTCTTGCTGTAATAGTTTCATCTCTCCACAGGTCTCATTGTGTATTTTGGGATGATGGTTGGAGCTTTCCTCTGGGGGGCTCTGGCTGACCGGATAGGCCGTCGACAGTCTCTTCTCATCTCTCTCTCCATCAATAGTATCTTCTCCTTCTTCTCCTCCTTCGTCCAGGGCTACAGCACCTTTCTGTTTTGCCGACTCCTCTCAGGTGTTGGGTAAGTAATAGCAATAGTAAATAGTAAGGTAATATTGTTCTCATTCTGACCTGATTTGCTTCACTGTCGGATATGTTTTAGTGGTTATATCACAATTTATTAATATATGTCTATAGAGTAAAGATGCACGTATAGTCTACTCATTTTGCAGTTTAAAAGAGTTGATTTCTAAATAACACTGTGGGAGCCTATTATTTAAAAATTGGATTTAATTTAGCAAAATGTATGTTTGTATGTCACAAAAAAGCTTTAATAATTCTGTTAAATGTCTGAGTGCATTTTGAGTTTAACATTAGTTGAATAAAGGCTGAATACAATCCATGTACAATCTACTTCTCATTAGTAATTCAGGTCTGGTTAATTCTAGTGAAATTAGAATCCCTACGAGCTGCTGTGAGTACATTTTGCACCAATGAGATGGGCTAATCCTCAAAACACTAAAAAAGTGTATCACAAAAAAAAATAGTTGGTGTTTCAGATCATTTTCTCATAAATAAATGATCTTAGTTCAACATGCTTTTAATCTGGCAAACTAATGTATGTGTGCTTAAACTCCTAATCACAAGGACTGGGTTTCTGATCTTTGCAGGATTGGTGGCTCGATCCCCATCGTCTTTTCCTACTATTCAGAATTTCTGTCCCAAGAGAAGCGTGGCGAGCACCTCAGTTGGCTCTGCATGTTCTGGATGATTGGGGGAATATATGCCTCCGCCATGGCCTGGGCTATAATCCCACATTACGGTGAGTAAAGTGACCCACCCCTGAATTTGAAAGGTTTTGGTTTGCTACCTCTGCACTTCAGCTACAAGCTAGTTGATCGTCTGCATTTTGTCACTCAAAGCAATTGTTTAACATTCTGGGGGAAAATCCCAAAATAATAATACTGTTTTCACACTGCAGCTTAATATCAAAATTGTCAAATGATGAATATTTTTGCAGCCTTAGTCTTGCATAGTTAGTGTTCAGTTCTGTGGAAAATGCACTGTGGCTCTGACTTCGCCTCAGAGTCAAATCAAATTAAATATATCCCGCCTTTTGCTCTATGAAGATTGATTCTCTGACCTTATCTGTTACTTTCTTGGCTCACGTTTGCAGGGAAAACCATGAGGTTTGAGCTCATTACTTTGTGTTGGTTGTTTTTGTCTGCTCAGGATGGAGTTTCCAGATGGGCTCGGCGTATCAGTTCCATAGCTGGCGTGTCTTTGTGTTGGTGTGCGCTTTCCCCTCCGTTGCAGCCATCGCCGCCCTCAGCGCCATGCCAGAGAGCCCACGCTTCTACTTGGAGGTGAGCAGATGTGCTTGTTGACAGCGGACGGACCGTGGCAGCTGGTTTTACTTGTGTATGAGTCATTGTGAGGAATCATTGGAGTGAAGATTTTAAACGAAGGAGAATTAAGAACTACAGAAAGGTATGACCTTTCTTTCAGAATGGCAAACATGACGAAGGCTGGATGATTCTGAAGCAGGTTCACGACACAAACATGCGAGCCAAAGGACACCCGGAGAAGGTGTTTTCGGTGAGTATCTGCGAGACAATATTGTTTTATCAAATCGTCAATAGTTCTCCCTGAAATGATTTCCCCATTTCTGTGGGGAAATCATAGTGGAAACATTTCTTTCCACTTTGCCACTTTATATTTCAGTATGTCGGAACAGTATGTAAAAGGTACAACATGTAGCATTTTCCCAAAAAGATGTTAGGAAGTTATGACATTCTCATCTGGCTTCAAATCATTATTAAACAAGACTCAAGTTCTGGCTTTTAAGAGGTAATGCATTCTTATTGTAAAAAAAAGTAACAATAATGTGTTATCTGCCTGACGTTCCTCAATGAAGGACCCAAAGGCAGGACAAAGAGTTTCAGGAGGACTTTACAGAATTCAACCTGGCTTCTCTTTAATCCAAGGTTACCACAATTAAGACGGTGAAGCAGATGGATGAGTTGACAGACATCGGCACCGATACTCCGATGTGGCAACGCTACAGGATGAAGATCATCAGCCTCTCCCAACAGGTGACTGAAGGAGATCTGATGCGTGGAAGCCAGTTCTGGACCCAAACTGTTTTGAGATCAAATCAGAGATCACTTCTCATTTTAAAACATATCATAACATTCATGTTTTGGGGAAACCAGCGTGGCGGCTAACATGTGGCATTTAAGTTTTACCTCCTGTTCCTCCTTTTCATGAACTTCATTCTAACTCTACAAGTAGCCTGCCACCGGTCCACTTTAGTCATTAAATTGCAATGTGTGACAAGATGAATAATTTCATCACAACAAGTCAACCGTAAAAGTTTAAATCTGGTGTCGATCACTGTTTTCTTGATCTACCTGTTGCAGATACGGAATAACATCCTTGCCTGCTTCAACCCGGAATATAAACGAAGGACTTTCATGCTCATGGCTGTTTGGTTTACAATGTCTTTCAGGTAAACTAGAGACTCATAAAACCTTTGCTATGTGTTGGATCATGTTCACCTTTGATGCTTATTTCCTATCTTCTGACCCTTAAAACTTTGCAGCTATTACGGTTTGACAGTGTGGTTCCCCGACATGATCAAGTACATCCAGAAGCAGGAATATGAATCACGCACAAAGACCTTCACCAAGGAACGAGTGGAGCATGTCACCTTTAACTTCACACTGGAAAACCAAGTGCATCTCGAAGGACTCTACTTCAATGACAAGTAAGTGTTTAGTGAGTCGCCGTTTTCAGGTGAGGCAGTTCAACTAAATCGACAATGAAGCACAAGAATGAGATCACAGAACAGAACTTTTAGCTGACAATGAATAACCTTTTTTCCAGGTTCCTCAACCTGAAGATGAAATCCATGGTGTTTGAAGACTCGGTGTTTGAGGAGTGCTACTTTGAGGACATCACCTCCATACATACCGTCTTTAGAAACTGCACCTTCATTGCAAGTTTGTTCTACAACACGGGTAAATATTAACTCAAATTCATTTTGTTTGGTCAATGTTGATATGAACAAGGTTCAATTGTTTAATTATTCAATAACTTTGTTTATAAAATGTCAAGAAACGTAAAAAGTCCTCACATCACTTATTTTAACAGACCAAACCTCCAATTATAAACCAGCTGTGATGATTTACATTTCAAGCACAGAGCATTTTCGGGGGCCAATAAATCAACGTTGTAGTATACGTGTGATATTCATTGTCCTTTCAGCTTTGTTTTGGTCTCCACCGCTCCCGCAGTGTCATACCCGCCTCTCTAGCTGCTAAATGCTTCACTATGTTCGCACACTAGTCACTGACTAGTGGGGGCTGCCTGCCTTTGGGTGTCGGGCAGGTAGCAAACTGTTAGTTTAACAGATTTGTTAAAATGAAGAAAAAAGAAGTAGTCAGGTGATAATTATATGTGAGCATTACTGCATATAATTATTTGTTACATTGGTAGGGTACAAACATTGTTAATATCGAATTCAAAGTGATTTAGGTAAATGTTTTTTTTATCTTTATAGCCTGATTTTGTTACACAACTGCTCAGCAAAAGAGACTAATCATTTCAGAGACAATGTGAATTTGAAGTAGATTCATTACAGCCTGAAGTAGAAGAGATAAAACACGGACCAGCAGGACCATGGAAACATTCCGCTGCCAGTATCCCTGGGTTGCGATAAAGATGACTGTTGCCATAGCAACGTAAACACATCCAACAGTGATGCAATTAACTGTTAAACAGCACTTCATGATTACAAAAACACAGATATAATAATGTGGCGGGTAATTACAACCAAAGCTTCTTCTAGGCCGCCACCTAATATGCCTGAATATTTTTCGGGGATTTGTATACAAATGTGTTACTGAACGCAAAAATGCACACAAAAGTATTTGATTTATAAAAAGCATTGTCTCTTTTTTGGGTTAATGTTCTCTTCAAGCCTCTTTTAGGAAATAGACTGTAAATTGTACTGTAGATTTTACCCGAAAAGTGCATTTTTCCATCCAGAAAATGCATTTAGAAAGCACAGATTTTCATGTCACTTAATTTCTTAAGTAGTCATACACATCACCTTCTTCTCCTCCATCAGATTTGTTTAAATACAGGTTTGTCAACTGTAAACTGCACAACAGCACGTTCATCCACAACAAGGAGGGCTGCATGCTCGACTTCAGCGACGACTTCAACAATGCCTACATGATATACTTTGTCAACTTCCTCGGCACGTTGGCGGTGTTGCCTGGCAACATCGTGTCGGCCCTATTAATGGACAAAATCGGCCGTTTAAGGATGCTGGGTAAGTAAATGTAATCAATGCAGATAATCCATTCATGGCCTATTTCATTCATAGGGGCTATTTAATTTGATGTAATCCTAATTCCCCTCTCTCTCTGATCAGCGGGATCCAGTGTGATATCTTGTGTCAGCTGTTTCTTCCTGATGTTCGGCAACAGTGAGTCGGGGATGATTGCCCTCTTGTGCTTGTTTGGCGGCATCAGCATTGCCTCTTGGAACGCGCTGGATGTGATAACAGTGGAGCTCTATCCCTCAGATAAAAGGTAAATGGAGATGCACCAATTTACCAGGCGTTGTTTTGATTTTATGTCATTGTGAAATTGTGTGGGAAACGAGGTGAAAATGTAATCTGGGTAATTATCTTTCCTGACACTTTATTTTGTATTCTAAACTGAAGCCCATTGCTGTCAATTGCTGATGCAGGTTTTATGCCAGAACACGTCTCTAGATTTCTAAACATTTGAAATGCAAAATACATGTATTTAATACATGTACAGATATTGGATCCTCAACTGAACCGAAAGGCACAAACCTCTGATACAATTTATTTCTTATTGGTTTAATCCACTCAACCCAAATGTGTTAAACTAAGCTTAACTTTGATTAATGGGCTTTAGAGGCACCGGGAGGTGCATTTTATAACATTAGGAGACAGACAATTTGTTATCCTTGTCGCCGTGCTAAGATAAGATAACTGGCTCCAGATACACATCTAACTGGCTGACATGAAGAGGCTTCAATCTTCAAAATGTAAATTATGGTACAAGAGTAAATAAAGGTGTTTTGCCAAAATCTTGAACTAAATTGTGAGTGTCAAGAAAAAAGACTTATAAAATATGATTGAGATGAAGCATATTTCATGATTGAAATGAAATACGCTCAACCTCATACTATATGGAGTATAAGAGTGCAAACAACTCCTTCAAATAAAATAAACCACTTTTTCAAATACATTACTCTGGCACACCAAAGCTGTGATCAGTACAGTTAAAACTAGTGGTCGTATGAGGGGATGAAACTCTCTCTCTCTCTCTCTCTCTCTCTCTCTCTCTCTCTCTCTCTCTCTCTCTCTCTCTCTCTCTCTCTCTCTTCTTGTCTTCAGGACCACAGCATTTGGCTTCCTGAACGCCCTCTGTAAGCTGGCGGCGGTCCTGGGCATCAGCATCTTCCAGTCATTCGTGGGCATCACCAAGGCAGTGCCCATCATATTTGCTGCTGGCGCACTCGCCGCAGGTAGTTTCCTCGCAACAAAGTTGCCTGAAACCAGAGGCCAAGTGTTGCAGTAAACAAAATGAACAGAGAGGGGGCAGCAGAGCGCGGCTGGAGCGATGGTTGTGTTTGACAACAAAGAGCCCGAACATCCCTGAGAGCTTCAGCGCTGCCCGACACACAGAGCGGACGGCCATCCCCATTGTAAGCCCAGAATCCTTTGAAATATGGATCGCATCACTATACAGGGATGCCAGAGAGGAGCACACAGATAAATAAATAAATACTTAAATACATCTGAATGTTCAGCTGCCCTGTCAGGTTCTAAAAAAATATTTTTTTGTGTAAAACGCAAATGGAGAGGCAGTACAAATTGTAAAGTGCAGTGAGGATAAAATGTAACTTTCTGGGAGTTTTCTCTCACAGGCCCACAAATCTACAATGTATAACACTATTGAGAAGACAGACATTGCAAAAGCAGCAATTAGTGAGAGAAGGTGAAAAGATTTAGTCAATCTAAGTGGTTGGTTTTTGAACATGAATGCGGCGTTTTTATTCGTTGTCTGGCCTCAGTAACTGGCTTTCACTGCTGCTGTTTCATGTGCTGCTTGTACAGTGACCTTGACATTTCCATTTTCTTTGAAATTGATCTGAGTATGAATTTCAGGGTGAAAATATTTTCTCTATTAGTCGCTTGAGATCCTTCACCACTGCCTTCTACTGAAGCCAGACCTGTTTCTACCAAATAATAAGAAAACATTCCAGTGGGCTTGATTTACCCAGAAATAGATACTGCTACATGTCGTTGCATGAATCCAATCTACTTCTCTACTAAAAGCCTCAGAACACCGACAGGTGAAGATCCATTTCACAGGATTCTCTCTTATGAATGGGAATTGTTTGATCCAGCTCCTCGGTGTTCAGTGTTACAGTAATGTTTCCCCTCGCTGTTGTAGCTCCATACAGCTGTGGCAGTATGATGTCTGCAACACAAGGATGTCTTTGCGACGGATTTTGGTCATGTGTGTAATGTGAGGACAGGTACTGTTGTGTAATATTTGCCTAAATTAGTTGTCCGAGTGTGCATGGGTGTCTTTGTTATGTGAGACATGAGAAAGTGTCCATTTCATACAAATCAGTGTGGTCCATATTTTACTCATCCAACAGAGAAATGTACTGAACAACGGTCACACATTCATTAAAAAAAAAACTATGTAGCTCAGGTCTGGTAAAATCTTTAGGCCACTTAACCAGTTGGTATCATGTTAAAGCGCCACGCTAACAAATTATTGTAGATGCACGATGGTTTTCTGGTGTTTCTGATTAATCATAATAATTTCATATGCACAGCTGTGTTAGTCAACCTTTATTCGAAAACAAGTAATTCAATGATGTGTGAAAAGTGAACAAAAAGTTCGACAAACGTACAATCCTTTTGCTGAGCTTGTTCATAACAAGGAAAAAAAATCGATGACATTTCTATTTTCATCCCCGCGTTTGGTTGTTTCCTGTCTCCCCTCAAAAAATACACCTAATGCAGTATCCTTTCTTTAAATACTCCTTAAAAGTCATGATGAGACTTCACTATACTAATAAGCACATCTCAAATGGGACCAAAAGAAGAAAACAAAAAACATTCCTGATGATCATGAAGTGCGGCACACATCCATTGTCTCATTTTCTTTTAAGGGGTCCTCTTCCTGTCATTCTTTCATGCATCCATTTGTGCATGTTATACCTCATTGTGCGATATCGCTTATCAAAAAAGTAGTCAAGAAAAAAGATACTAGATTTTGACTTCCAAATCTTAATTGAACCCAGTAACTCTAAAGGAGTTACACATATTTTATACATATCACTATTTCCCCAGAGGTGTGCATCGATGTGTGTGCTGACAATCAGTGATCGAGTATGTGTGTGTCTGCCCATGGAGTATGTTGTGTGACCGAAAGACATTCTCTGGATTATGTGTGTTTGTGTGTTATTGTTGCCTACTTGATCTATATGTCTCTGTGGGATTTAGAATTAAAAAATAATAGTTTAATTAAATTTGATCCGCTTATTGGTCTGTGCGCTAGCTGGTTGTTAGCTTTGTTTGGTATGAATGCTGCAAAGGGAGGGAGTTGTAAGCCCAGCTGTTTTTAAAGGCAACAAAGCCCTTGTTTTTGTACAGATTAAATAAAAAATATATTAGTGATATTTACAGGTATTAGTAGCCACAATTTGTTGCCTTTTTAATTAAGCCATGCTAACTGTTTCCCTCTGTTTCCAGTCTGTATGCTAAGCTAACCTTCATGTTAACTGCAGAGGCAAAAAAACAGATGGATTTCATCTGGATGAAGGTTATAAACTTAATGCGTTGGTTTGAAGGAATAAAGTTGTTCTATATTCTCCGAGTGCTGCTGGAGTTTTTACCTCTGAGATGAAATTTAACTGAATGAGAAAAACATTTTTCCCAAAATGTTGAACTTTTCCTTTAACGCTGTCCAGTCTAGATTGCATTTTCAGGACCAAATCTCTCCTGTTTGTATTCAATGACAAATACGTCCCGTCTTATTTGTGTTGGAAAGACAGTTTGGATGTGTTGTTAGTGTGTGTGTGTGTGTGTGTGTGTGTGTGTGTGTGTGTGTGTGTGTGTGTGTGTGTGTGTGTGTGTGTGTGTGTGTCTGTGTATGTAAGCTAACGCTAAATTATCTGTCCACATATTTTTTTATTTCTTTCAGTTGCGATGCTTTAATCCGTGCGATGAATAAAGCTCAGTTGGGGACCACAGAAATATATTTACACAGAGAGAAGAAAATAATAATATATGCAGTTTATGATCATTTTCTGTTCTTCATAATAGACTTGGGTGCTCTTTTGCTGATACAATTCAGTCCTCAAAACAAAATCCCATCAAAGACACAGTTTCAGAGATGACACGCATGCAGTTTCTGACTAGAAATATGGAAAAGGGAAACATTTTAATTTTGAACCTTGCCCTCTATCTGTATTCAATCAATCGTGACGCATGTTTGTGTCGTGTTGTCTCACTTCTTGGACGTCCTGTATGCCAGCTGTTTTTGTCTAAAGCAAGAACTAGTGTTTTTCATTGTTGTACGATGACAGATTTGTTGCTTGCAGTGATTGTCCTTAATCAAAGTGGGGTTGAAATAAGTGAACCGTGAGTATGTTTTCTGAAAGTAAGCTAGTGGTGACCTTGTTTACCTTGGACCCAGGTAACCTTTAATATATGATTAATACATAATCTATCCGGATTTCAGGACATACGTGTAATTAATCTTGTTAGAAGATAAATGACCAAGAAAGGGCAATATTTTTGAAGCGATGGAAATGAACAAATTAAGTACAACTACATTTTTACATTATCGTTTATTCTGTTTTAAAAGAGGGAAGTGTAATTGTCAAGGTTTCCCAAATTTTGAGGAGATAGTTGGTGTTTAATAATGACCCCCCCATCAAATTGAAGCTCCTGTTGATAATGTAAGTTTACTATAAATGTCACTGTTTAGAATTGGCATTCTATATGTATGAACTATCTGAAGAGTCACTGGTTTGAGTTTTAAACATCAGGACGGCAGTGATACGGGATGAGTTAGTGAACATAAAGGATGGGGGGGGGGCTCTTTATGCCACGTTTTTTCTCAACTGCAAAGACCACGTCCTGAATGAAAGGGGGGGAAACTATGCCAGAAAAGAACTCCCTCGTCTGCAAAGAACTGGAATCCTTCAGGACTGACTGAAGGATGTTACGTTTGTCTAGTTTTACTTGATCTGTTTGGGTGATAATGTTTACTCTAAATGTGAGTTAAGTTAAAAAAAAAAAAAAAAACAAACTCAATGTACTTTGTGTGGAAACTATAGTTGTTTGTACGTGCAAGCTTGGAATTTGTGGAACAAAAGATCAAGGAAAAACTATTCCCAAAAAAAGTTATGACAAAACTTGTGTGTAGTCTTGATTCTGTAAATGAACAAATTCCGTGCTGCTGGTGGATAATAGTGATGCTGAAAAGGTGCTGTATTTATTTTGTGTGAGCATTAAATATGCTGGGATTTGCACTTGTGTGCCAATTATCCAGCGCTGTTAAACAAATGATAAATTATGGAAATAAAACCAATGTCATCTTTGCATTACACAGCATGAAGTCAACATAAATATAAAACACCTTTACTGTCAAGATCCAGCTCTCATAGCAGTCATATTGATGTTATAGTTTCCTTAAGTTCATCAAGTTCAGATCAATGAAAGGAACATCACCCACTATCGTTTAATTACTTCAAATGAGTTACAAGCAAATTGAGTAGTTTCAGAAAATCTTGGCTGGCTGTACTTCCAGTTTACTGCTCACAGGATCAAGTGGTTAAAGAAAAAAAAAAAACGTTAAAAAACATTTTAATTCACAACCACTGATGAGAAATAAAAACATCCAAAAAGTATTATTCTGCTTATTACATGATGGGGAAGACTGCATAGAGCGCGATGCCACACTGGTTATGGCTGTTCCGGGCCATCTTGACGTAGCCTTCTTCCCCATATGGCAGACCCCAACTAGAAGTCAAGAATATTTACATCATTAAACTGTCAAAAGTCCTGCAATTCTAAAAAATAACATAAAAACAGAAGGCCCAACAAGAGTTACAAGAACCCTAGAAGATAAAGTCTGAGAAACTAGGTCTTAAATGTTACCCAAGGCGTACCGATACTCTTGGAGTACACCTCACCTGCGTTTTGACCTCAGTTACCAGGCCCTCATCCCTCCAATCCAGTGACCGTGGTAGAGAGGTGTTGAGCCTGACAAAGTTTGAAGGACCCCTCTTAAGGTCAGAAGGGAGAGCGGTGCCCATCAGCGTGCCAGCAATTTCCTCAGTGGTCTAAAAGGCAAAAGAAAATGTTATTTTGTATATTATGTCTTTGTGTGCATGTGCAATAGGCCACTAACCAGATCCCCCATATGGTTCATTGCCAGCTCAAAAGTATGCAAGCCCAGAGAGGCTTCAAGGTTGTGGACAGCAATCATTTCCAAGTTATCTTCCCAAATCCGCCTGCGACCAGACTCCTCAACCTATAACACAGTATTCATATTAAAAATCACACGTGATCGGAGTTCATTTATGGATCACCCCCCCCAACAGATAAAGGGAAGAGAGCTATGCTGCCTGTGTATACAAAAGGGAATCAGAAGACAATATGCCATAAGAGCAAGGAGACATCATGAATTGAAAAACAGATTGAGGCAAAAAACTGATCTGCTTTGATTTACTGTCCACTGATTTGATCTGTTTTACCTGGTGAGAATATTCTTTATTATGAAACTTCTTCCAGAGCATCCAGTGTCGATCGTCTGGTAAATTGACAGCTACACCAGCAAAGCCACACAAACTGGTGAGAAGCAGGCTCCAAAACATCTCTGCACCCAGAAAGAGAAGAACATGTGATCAACACAGGAAAAACAAAGGGTTATTATAAGGTGGCCTAATAGGCTGGCTCAAACTTTGATTGGACATCTGCAGCTTATCAAGACGCTCCCAGCTGACATCAATTATCAATGAGAAGCCATGACAATAAAACCTGAATGTGTATGTTAACCAAAGTGAGTAGTTAAAGTAATCATATTGTATTCTTCTTTAATGACAGATCCCCTAAAACATGACCAACAAGGGAAAGTAACCAGGGCAAAATCCAGCCGAGCCTTAAAATATTTATGCATCACCATACTCACCACACACTTGTAAATTAAACCTCCAGTAACTTAATCTGCCACTTGGGGGCAGCAGAGATATGACGTAAACGTAACTGACAGAATCTAAACTACATGATACGGTTCGAAAATATTTGTTGTGGAGCTTGGGCTCAATGTTGCTCCTTGCTCTTTACACAGGCTGGTGACCAAAATGAGTTGTACTGAAACCCCTACAGACCACCGTGTAGTTTACAAAAAGAGTCATATTCTCACCTATGAATTTATAAAATAAATTTATTCAATAGTACAAAATGAACATGGGCAAATCCAACGGGTAAATATTAAAGTCAACATTTACAACTAAACCGATCACATTGACAAAACAAAGTGGCAAAATGACAAATATAAAATCTTAATGAAGTGAGGCAAAGTCAAAAAAGTATTAAGTAATGATTACAATATCCAAACATAATTGAGAATGGCTAATAAAGAAGATTTATCACAATGAAAAATAAGATATCTAACATGGAGGACGGTACAATCGGTACAGTCATCTGACTTCAAAGATTGAAACTTAATTCTGCCTAAATGATTCAGGTGCGGGTCAGATGTCACAGCGTGGGGAAGACAGCAAAGCTTGCGATGCCACAGAGATTATTGTTGTTTCGGGCCATTCGAATAAATCCTTTTTCTCCCCATGCAGTTCCCCAACTGAAATCACAACACCTCTTACGTTTAATATTTAACATCGGTCAAACATTTCTTTTCATTGAACTTCGTTTCGCTTTGTAACCTGTTCACCTGTTTTTAACCAGCCAGAAGTCCTGTCCTCCGTCTGTGCCGTAGCCCACAACCAGCACAGCATGATTTAAGAACTTTGGGTTGCAGTGTGGTACGTTATATATACCTGAATAATATATAAGGTTTACATAAGTAACAGGTAAAACAATAGACTTCTATTATAACGTGAATCACCTGACAGCTTAGATACGGCTGATCATCTTCTCTTTGTACTCAGGACTACAGTTTTCCTGATAATGTCATTCATCCCTTGCGTGTGGACACTATTCATATTTAGGATTTTGTGGATGGGTGCCACTTCATCACATTATTTAGTGGTAAACTATGTGTTAAACTAATTTAACTGAGACTTCAGGCAGTAATGACCTTCTATTTGTATGTGATCACTCCTGACAGCTTCCAGTCTACTAGAGACAATAGTGTCACAATATATAGTGTCACAATATATATATATAAAATAATGAAACAGAAAATGACAGCAAAGCCTAGTTTGTTTTTACCAACCTATATATGAGCTTTACTGAGTCATTTAAATCTATATTTACCCTGATATGTCATAGAAATAGCTTTTTGTTCTCTCGGCTGTGACTCAAACCAAACCAGGGTTCAGAGCTGCACCAACTAAGCCATCACTCATCAGTCTGGTTGCATGAAACGCTCAAAGGCCAGAAGTCCTACCTCCTCTGTAGAAATGAAAAGACGGCAGCATGGCGTTCATGCCCACAGCGACGGGGCCCACTGACGCCACCGCAGCCTGCAGAGCCTTCTCATCTCCTCGCGGGAGGATGTGTAAATCAGAGCAGTAGCCGGCCTTTCCCTTCACAGAATACCGACATTTACCGTCCTTCAAATAGAAATAGATCATCCGTCACTATTGAATACAATTGGTTAATAGCATTCTTGTTTTCTTTATTCTGAAACACAATCCTAAGAAGTTATGTATCGTTTGCTATATTGTTGAATATGCAAAAAAAACGGAATATGACACAGTATAACATTATTTATCTAATCACACTGTACAGTGTAAATATCTGTAATATATCTATTAATATATATATATGTATATATAAATATAAAAAGTTGGTGCTTAGTATTGAAATTTCATCAGATATGCTCAACTACTGAACATCCAAACTAAACCAATTTGCTTGAAGATAAAGGGAGGAAAAAAGCATTAAGCACATAAGAAAGAGAGGAAGTAAAGGGGAAGAAACAAAAACAAAATCTGTTCTCCAACATCAGGGGAATGAAATAATAATTTGCACCAGGAGCACCTTGTGCTCGTAGGGGTAGGAGCTCTCTGAGTCTACGCCTCGGTTGCGGATGATGTAGCGGAAGGATTTGGCGATGTATCCTCCTCTGCAGCCGTAGTTTCCGTCGTCGGTGCTGCAGTCCACCAGGTTCTGTGGGCTCAGGGGGACAAGGACACCGGTTCGCTTCTTAATCTGTCCCTCAAGGGCTCCTATAGAGCTGAAGGCCCAGCAGGAACCACACCTCCCCTTGCAAAAGAGAAACGGTGTTCATTACCAGAGGTCATTTATAGATGGTTGTCATTTCCTTCATTGCCTACCTGGTTCTGGACTGGACTGACCAGGCCGTCATTCCTCCAGTCCACACTCTCAGGGGTCAATAAGCCGCCACTGTCCTTAAAAGTGCCATTTATGAAATGAACAGGCGGCTCCATCTTCAGGCCGTTTAGCTTCTCGTTGATTTCATCTGCTGTCTTAACAGAGAGGAAGGCAAATATTACAATGTCAACCAGCAAAGAAAGAAAGAAACACAAGCAAACAAAACCTACAGAAAAAAACAAACTGTTGAAAAGCAACAAAGACAATACATTAACAAGAAAGATAATAAATAAATAAACAATAAAAGGCAACCAACATAGAAATGAAGACGGAATACCAAAAAGGAAAATGCATCAAACCAATATGAAAAATAAAACAACAAAAGACAGCAAACACAATTCAGGCTCAGTGAGCACTCGAAAATAATATAAATAATTTGGAAGGAAAGGAAAAGTTACAAATAACATATTGTACAACTTTTTCCACCAACAGGTGCAAGCTAAGCTTATTAGCTTGGTGGAGGTGATAACGATATTAATAATCGTAGCTAATTATCTGCAATAAATATGGTGCAAGTATTTAAATGAACATCCCAAGTGTTGGGTTACGTCTAAACCTTTACTCATGCACTGGACTGAAATCACAAATGTTTTCCTACCATGTCCGACAGGTGATTGGTTCCCATTGTGAAGCTTTGTTTCCCTGCTGAGGCCTCCTGGTTGTGTCCCAACTCCACCTGCAGGTTCTTCTCCCAAACTGCTCTCCTGAAAACGCTCTCGGCCTGAAACCAAAACGCAGAGTGGATGATCTCTGCGCGATGAAGAGGGGCCAATTAGGTCCTCACAATCCTACCTCGCTTTCATAAACCTTGTGATGTTTGAGCCGCCACTCATCCCAAACCTTGTGCAAGACCAGGGAAGCGTTGCCGAGGACCTGGAAGGCCAAAAGCAACACAGAACACAAAAGGCGCATCCTGCAGAGGAAATGACGAATACAGTCACATTATATATGTGGAGATACGACTGAATCATATAACGCTTAGTTAAAACGACAAATTGACTAAAAAAACGTTATTTTCTTTTGTGATATAAAACTAAATATATCAACTTAATAAACTAGATTCATTAAGATATAACGTAGGCATGGTTGAAAACAAAACGAGATGAAGGCAATAGGCTGTTTTTTAGCATTGCAGTCTGTTTTAAAGATTTTTTTGCCTAAAAGAGGAAAAAGTTAAACCTGTAAAAGCTTCTTTCACGGAAAGTAGTTTGTGTAATTGTAGAATAAGAAGAGATGCCCTCACCTTGTCGCAGATTGACAGGGTTAATGTGTCCCGGTGAGCAAGTGCAACCGATTAAAAGAAACCAGAGACTTTCAACACGTGAAAGAGGAAGTATAGTTCCCTCATGCAGTAGTTGTTTTTTTACCCTGTTTTGCGCGGCATCTGCTCGGTGGCTTGTCATGTGAATCTAATTTACCGAAAGCTGCAGTGGCCACAAATACCTTTCCAGCGCGAGAGGGGGAAGTAAGTCAAATGCCAGGAAAACATGTAAATGAACGATCCTGTGGGCAAAAGTACATTTAAAAAAAAATCAGTGGACGGGAAAGTGATGAATTTAGAAACTATTTGGCAAACTCAGATTATTCGTCATAATTAAAGTGTGTAAAAAAATCTCTGAAAAGACCACGCATCACCTTTTAGTTGCATAACAGGCCGAGTGTATTATTAGAGCTTTCTGAGGGAAGAAACTACGTCAGCTTTCTCCCCATTCAGACGTGCTGGATATGTTATTAGCTGGAGGAGGTTTAACCTTGGATTTTTTCCATTTACTTATCCTGCCTGATTTACTGCATATGTGTGCTTCATCTTTACACTACTATATTATGTTGTTACTGCAGCAACCCGATAAACAACAACAAAACAATATCACAAGGGGTAATTTATTAATATCAGATCAGATTTGATTTTTCTACAATTAATTGCTGCAGACTTATGACACGCCAGTTGTTGCAAAACAATACGTTCCTATGTTATTGATGTTAATATTTAAAATATATAAACAACAAAGTTGCTGGCGTTGCAATCTGCAAATAACCACAAGGAAAATGTGTCTGAGGATCCCCCATATTTCCCTCCTGTCTTTTTCCGTCATCTCTCCATCACATTCTAATAAAAAAAGAGATAATCACAGCAGTCACCACTACAGGGAGCAGAAATGACAAAACACAAGGTTATTATGCATTTAGGAGCCCTGACTTGGCCGAGGCTGTGACTGGCGTCGGTCACTGGTTTTCTCTTCCGGGGTTGGCCAGAGATTCGCTGATGACCGCAGGTTCCTTGAGGTACCAGATGGTGGGTTCCTGACTCAGCAGCAGCTCTTCTTCTCTGGTGATCAAGCACCTTTGTTGCCCACATACAGTCTTCATTATCCTGCAGCTGAGGAGAGGCAGGCCCTTCTGATTTAAAAAGAAATATAAACATTAAGAGAGAACTTTAGGCAAGCAAATCCACAACTGAACCTCATTTACTTGAAGCACTTTTCATACAACGATGCAGCCCAAAGCGTTTCATACAACATAGACACACAAGTTAAAATAAAAGTACACAACGTTAAAGCAAATTTAGCGATAACGGAAATTCCGACAATAAACAACAACTTGTCGCCCAATTTGATGTAGACCGGTTATATTCATGGAGCTCACAGTCACTCTGACGGGCCACAGAGAAGACGTTCCTTTCTTCCTCAGTGACAATGCTTAAATTCCTTCCCATCTGCTGTTTGCGCCTAAATCTCAGCGTTTGGCTGACCTGAGTGCTTGCCTTCTGTCATCCAGTGCAGCGTGCTGGATGCAGTCCAGGAGCTGGTGTATATAATCCCCAGCATGCTCCGAGCACCCACGCGTCCGCAGCCAGGTTGTTGTTGCCATGAGGACCGGGAAGCGACCGGGAAACCAAACCTGCAGCAACGCACTACTGCGTTTCAGAAGAGGAGGATGAAGCTTTGTTGTCATGACATGTCTCTCTATTCCTCTCCCCTTGCAGGGTTCATCTGGATTTATTTCTGAGCGATAAAAGGTTTTGAAGATGTGCTCTGCTCTTTTGAATTCTGTATCTTTGTGAAAAACCCACTCGCAAATGAGCTACTTTAAAAAAAAAAGTTTTTATTTTTTGACAAAATAATTGGGAAAATGTGATCACAATGACGAGCCCTCCAGACTGAAGAGCCGGTGAGTTACAATACTTCATTTTCATCTGCTTCCTTCCACACACTTACTATTATGCTCAGCATTGTAAGATCAGAATGGTATTCTATTTGAGCTCTCGAAGCCACAAACCCCAGCGAATAGCTGTGATTTCACCTTTGTACGCTGTTTTCAGGTAGGCAGGTGAGCTCCCCGAGGAGGTCAGGAGGAGTCAGTCTCCATCACGCCGTGCTCTGGAGAGCTGATTTCAACAACAGCAGGCAGACAGTATTCCACAGCATGTAGTACAGAGAAGAAACGACCACTTAGGACTCAAAAACATGAAGACAACAAGACATTCTCCCAAATGTGCTTTCTGAATTATTAGTGTGCTATTTTTTTTAATCAAATTATTTTAATGAAAAATAATCTATTATCTCTTATATGCGCATAAGATTGTTCAGGAATCAATCTACATTCACTTTTCTGCTTTCTTTCATAACCTGCACTGTTGTGAATATTGCATACATCAGGACTGTAGTCTTCCTGTCTGTCTCTCTTCGCACATGTTCTTTAGTGTTGCATCGTTCGGCACAACAACATGTGCAGAGATCTGAGGGTGGCATCGCACGTTTTTTCCCAGCTCTCTGTTGGCAATTTCAACGTGTTTCAGCAAGTGACACATTTTGATGAGCTGATCCCTTTGTTGTTTTTACAGGCATACCGTGGCGTACAAAGTTAAAAGAAATCACATTTATTTAAATGTTCACAATATATGTCAATAAAAACTGCTGAATATTATGTGAACCATTGACCCTGTACAACCTTTATCAAAATGTATCTCTTATTTCTTTTTGCCCCCTAGTGGTGAAGTTGTTGAGGGTCAGCGAGGGTTCACATTAATAGAGACACCTTCAGAATCTGCATTGACAAACTCGGATTTTCGTGTACGTCGTTGTCAGATAATTCTAGATCTAAGCGAAAGAAAATACAAGTCCAGACCTTGATCTGCGTTTGGCTGCAGCCAAACACTGTTGTGTGTTGATTGCATTGAAGAAAATCAGTTCTAAGTTTTAAAGTGCCGATATTCTAGGACAAGAAATAGGCAAATTAAATAGACTCATATTTGTATTGGTTAGGTAAGCACTTATTCAGCACTTAAAATTAAAGTACTACGCTTTGTAGGTCTCAAATGTTGAATCTTACAGTAAGTAGAAGATCAAATTAAATAAACAGAAAAGCAAAATCCTTTCTTGATCCCCTTTATATGATTGTTTCCTGTTCAGCAATGGGGTAGCAAAGTTCAAACAAATCCACAAGCTATATTGTCGTACGTTATAATCCTTTTAAATAGATTAAAAGAAGTCTCCACAAAATGTAAAACAAATAAGATATTTTCAGCTTGCAAATCTACTTTAAGATTCACCAAAGTATCTAAATAAACGGAAATATCAAACTGTTAAATGTAATAAAAGCCAAGGAGTATTTTTCACTCTTGTGGTTGTCAGTGACTGGAGGCGGTGCCTTGGAAGGAAAACAGGCAAGGAAACTTTATTGACATATTATAGAGGGAGGAGCAGTAGAATAAAAGCTATAAAAATCAAAAGAGAGACAGCCGGAGAAGACAAATGAGTTACTAGCTGCCTTTTAAAGATGTGCTGACTGTGTTGGTCTGATGAAGGAGGCTGTTCCAGGATGAATGAATTCAAGAAATGCAGACCACATAAAAATAAAACAGATGGGGCAAAATAAAACATTTATTTCATATTTAAAAAAACGGTTAAACACACTACATCACACCTTCACTCTACGAGCTCTTATGTGCTGCTGTAAGTCATATCCCCCCTACTAATATGACATTTTAATCTCAGCTGTGTCTCTCATGCAGGAAGCCAACCAGATGTTTGAGGGGATTGCCGTGCACCAACGGCTGTGCTGGGGAGCGATCTACCTTTTGGCAGCGAGTGTGGCTTTGCCATCTGAAACGCCGCGGCCGTGTCCACAGTCCTGCCGCTGCAACTCCGCGTCGCAGGAGCTCAACTGCTCCAATGGCCAACTTACCGCAGTGCCTGACAGTCTCCCACAAAACACTAAACTGCTAAACCTAACACACAATAGGATCAAAACTCTGGTGCAACGACAGTTCCAGAGTTTGCCACAGCTTTTAGAGTTGGATTTGAGTGACAATCTTATGGCAATAATGGAAGTGGAAGCATTTCTCGGCCTGGAACAACTGATAACTCTGCGTCTTGCTCGTAACCACCTGAAGCTCATTCCTGTCGGAGTGTTTGCTGGTTTGCCAAAACTTAAGGTACTGGACATAAGCAGCAATGAGATCCTTGTTTTCACAGATTTTACTTTTCGTCATCTCCCTTCCCTTCAGTTCATTAAAGCGTCAGATAATGACTTAGTTTTTATTTCTCATCAAGCTTTCGCAGGCTTGACCAGTCTGCAAGAGTTGCACCTTGATGGCTGCAACCTCACTTCTGTGCCGACAGAGGCGCTCACACAGCTCAGTGGTTTAAGAAGTCTTTATTTTCACCAACTGGGCCTCACCACGCTGCAAAACTACTCTTTCCGTCAACTGGGGCGCCTCAAGGAACTCGTCATTACTCGATGCCGCTGGCTGGAGACCCTGTCGGGAAACAGTCTCTTTGGCCTGAATCTTACGTCTCTCACCATCAAACGTTGTAACCTTAGAGCGGTCCCCTACATCCCTTTACATCATCTTGTATATCTTGTATACCTTGACCTCTCGTTTAACCCGATCACCGACGTTCATGGGAACCAGTTTGGAGACATGCTCAGACTCCAGGAGCTCCATCTGGTGGGCTGCTTGCTGCTGCGTATCGAAATCGAAGCATTTAAGGGTTTGGCTCATTTCAAATTGCTGAATGTATCTGGAAATCTTCTCACAACACTCGAGGCGGGGGCTTTCCATTCCATGGACAACCTGAGAACTCTGGGACTTAACAACAACCCACTGGCATGCGACTGCCGCCTGCTGTGGTTGGTGCTGAGGCGACAATATCTGGACTTTGGTGGCAATCCACCAACTTGCTCTACCTCAGTCCATTTGCAGGGACGGTATGTTCTCGACTTTACCGAAGCGGAGCTACCGGGCCTGCTCACATGTCGGCAGCCTCGCATTCTGAACCGCAAACCTCGAGAAGTGAAAGTAGACCAAGGACACACGGCGGTGATACATTGCGTAGCAGAAGGTGACCCTGTGCCTTCTGTTACCTGGATAAGCCCTCGGCTAAAAACTCTATCTCCCATTGGTAGAATACGGGCTGTCTCTAACGGGTCGCTGGAGGTTCGCTATGCTCAACCTCAAGACAGTGGTGCTTATCTCTGTGTGGCATCCAATGCTGCAGGAAATGACAGCCTGCCCATCAGCCTTCATGTCCGAGTCTTTCCATCAACCTCTAAAAATCACTTTCGTCTTAAAGGTTGGTTTACCTTTCCGTCCGCCTCTCCGAGTGTCAAAGGAAGTCAGATTATCACATTTGATTTAAAGACATTATTAGTCGTTGCAACCATAGGACTTCTTTCATTTTTCAGCTCCGTCAGCATATGTTTCATCTTCATGTTCTTCTGGAGCAAGAGTAAAGGCCAAATAAAGCACACAGCCACGATAGCATACGTCCCGCGAAGCACCGTGTCCAGCGGTAACGGAGGGAAAGGCAACTGTATGGAGAAAAACAGGTTCACTATGAAACTAATATGACTGACTTGGGTATTAAAATGTTAGAATTTCCATAGTTATAATTAACTACATTTTGGAGCATGTAGACATACAACAGAGTATAACTTTTAATTCATTCATATAGATATATGTCGTCATATAAAAAGCATGTTCGCTAGAACCCACATTTTGAAAAAGAAAATACAACACATACTGTAAATTGTGCTGGTATATTCCCTTATGAATATAAATAGGATTTAAGTGACAACTAGGAAAGGACGTCATTTTTCATTCCTGTCACGCTCCGCTATAACAAACCCTGAATGTAAAGCAACATTAAGCAATACATTTATTTAGCATAATGCATGTAACATGAAAAGACATAAATGATTTGTTTGTTGCTTAAGCCTTTGTTTATTTGTTTATATATTAAAAAAATTAAAAAACGTCTGTGTTTTGAACATTTCGTTTGAAATAGTCATTTAAATTAAATCATTTCCTCAGATGGTAACATGTTAACTTCGTATTGAGGTTAATTTTATTTATAATTTAATAATAGCATATGTTACCGAAACAAAATGACAAACTACACATTTAAGGAATCATGGTCAACACAAGATCGCATAACAAAACGCAGATGTAGACAAGAAAAACATGAATAACAAAGCTATGTTAAAACTGTTTACTCTATCAAGTCAACTCACGTAAACATAATAAATATTTATGCTGTTGTCTTTTTTCAACGTCATGTTCCCCGTGCCCCGGAAGTACACCAGTTGCACCGGATGTAAGACAAGAAGACAGCAGAATGTCTTAACTGTGAATTGAGCTTGTATTATTGCTGTTAGGAAACCCTTTTTTGGTTATAATACAACATTTAAGGAGTATTCAAAACTTAATCAAATAAGGATACAAGCAATAATAAATGCATTAAATCGAGAGGTACATAGGTACCCCAAAACAACCCATAACTGTAAGCACCGCGCTAGCTAGCTAGCTAGCCAGCCAACTAACGTCGGATACCCACACATTTGTTAGCATTGTTTACAGATATCAGCCATGACTCTGGCAGTAGACCGGCAACCCAGAAAGACTGCGGGTAACCGCATGTCAAAATTACTTGATGCCGAAGAAGAGGATGATTTCTACAAAACTACGTATGGAGGCTTCAACGATGTGAGTAACTGAACCAAACTGACCGATAGAGATTTAACTAGCGTAGGCTAACGCATTAGCTCTGGGCTCCGCTAGCTTGTTTTGGTCGCGGCCGACTAACGTTACCAGATCTGAGTTCATGTTTGTTAAACGATTTGAAACCAGTATGTTGATTTGGAATAGAAATGGGGTTGAACACAATCCCCGTAGTATAAATTAGGAAGTTGAATTTCAGTGAAGTTACATGTCGACAACAGCGTTCTCAGTGCTGCTTATTGAACTACACTTTTTAATCATTAACTTATTATTTTCGTTTACTACTATTGTCTACATTTTTACATAATACATTATCTATCAATGCAGGCATTGTGGATTAAAATGCTGACAAGCGCATTGTCAGTGATGCAGCGGCTCGCAGCCGGGCAGAGATTTCTCTGCGTACAATAAATTATATATTATCTTATCTCATAATATTGCATTGCATCTTTGCAGCATCACACCATTTTAAGGTTCACTTGAGAAAGTCTCGGCACTATTAAAAGGGATCATCGTCCCTCCAGTTAATGACACGGCAAATATTGAGAAGATGAAGGCTCCAGATTGTGTGAGAAGTTCTTGTCAATTGGGCTCAAAGACAATAATACGAGCGGTAAAAATGCATACAAGCTCAAAGATGAACTCTCATTCAAAGGAAATTATTTTTTAGACCAGAGGCATGCCGAAGGATGCCTCTACAAAATGTGTCTTCAATTAAGGTCTTCATTAGCGGTGGTCGTCAAAGCCGCCATGCCAAAGTGATTCATCCAAAACTGTGACCAGGCTACAGCATTTTAAGCCTAGGTCTGTCTCAACCACTGACACCTTGTGAATGCTCAATGAGACTTCCAGCCCCTTAATGCATCATCCCTTAAAGACAGGAAGGACTGTAATATTGCAGATGCTTGAATTAAGATTTCAAGTTGTAGGCTTAATTTTCAGTCTCTGGGATTCTCTTTAAGCAGCTTCTAGTTCTGGCTTTAGTCGCTGTTGAGGTTGACCAGAACCGCCAAATCTCAGCCTTTCTTAACACATCACTAAAATGGTAAATGGACTGTACTTGTATAGCACTTTTCTAGTCCTCTGATCACTCAGGGCTTTAACACTTGATGTCATCATTTGGCCATTCACACACTGATGACAGCAGCTGCCACACACAGGGGCACCGTCCCAGTGTAGCATTCACATTTACATATCATTTAAATAACCCCATAAATGTAGTGGTCTTAAGGTTGTTACTCTTTGCTTTATAATGTCCTTTTTGTTTTAAGGAATCGGGAGACGATGAGTACCATGGAGAACATTCAGACACAGAGGACGAGGTTGACAGCGACTTCGACATCGATGAGGGGGATGAGCCAGACAGCGACCAGGAGGATGATGCACCTCGAAGGAAAAGTCGAGTGGTCACTAAAGCATATAAGGTAGTGACAGTCATTTTAGGAGCCCTCCGATTTTGAATGAAGTTATTGCATTAAAAGTTAGATCTATTCATTGTCTTTAGTTGACAGTGCAGCATAAAATAAATGTCATGCTTTGGTAACAGATTCACTACACAAACGCAGAAAATTAATGCTTGACTGAATTGGCAGTTAATGTTTTGTTGTATTTTTTCAATGTAGGAACCAATTAAAGTGGCAAAACCCAAACCAAAAAGACCCTCAGAGGAACAGAAGAAGACAGAGAAAGTTAAAGTGGAGCTCAAAAGGAGAATTCCACAAGAATTCCAAGATTTTGGCGAGAGTAAGATCGGTACATGCCGCCCATTAGTTCCTCACTCACTGTTTTCAGCTCTAAATAAAGGATCCATAAACGCACGCACACATTTCAAACAACGTCAAATTATGCTTTTATGGGGTTTTTGAGCGTTATCCTTTCATCACTTTTTAGCTCGGAAGTCTGTGCGACAATCCACCAGTGAACACACGCGAAAGACCAATCTGCGTTTACAAGAGCGTCAGGATGCCCCTCGGCGGCGGAGAGGTGCCCATCGGGACCGGCCCCTCACTCAAGATGAACTGCTGGCCGAAGCCAAATTAACAGCAGAGATCAACATTCGATCTTTAGGTAAGAAGTACATTCATCATTCATTCAAAAAAATAAGAAAAAATGTAACTCTTTAATAGGTTTTTTATAGTGCAAGTCATAAAAATAGAAATATTAGGAATACTGCATAACTGTTGAATTAAGGCTCATTGTCCTAAAACTCATAGTAGGCTGAGTAATATTTCCTCAAGTAAAGTAAGTAGGAAGGAATTTGTGTGGAAACACAGTAACCGAATATATTTGAATTTACATGGCCACCTGTTTAGCAAAAAGATGCATAAAATCTCAATGACTATTGTACAATGCTATATTTCCTGATGAAGTATGAAAAGTATGAAGTAAATTAGCTACCATGAATCAACCAATATCAATTTGTCACCGATTTATATTGACTACACCGGAAATATGGATGCCATTATTCATTTTAATTTCTGCGTGTAGAGAACTATGAACGTCTGGAGGCGGACAAGAAGAAACAAGTTCACAAGAAGCGCCGCTTTGAGGGACCAACCATCCGTTACCACTCCGTCCTGATGCCGCTGGTCTCTCACTCAGTTTTAAAAGAAGAAAACGTGGATGTTGAAGGGTACGCGGGATCTTCCGCTCGGTGTAACTGGCTTCAGAGAAGTCTTTTTTGAACCGTTCTTTACATCAATGTCTGCTAGAATTATCTGCTTCACCTGCATTGACTTCCTGTGCTCTCTGTTTACAGGTTGGATCAGGACGTCCCTCAGACTGCGCCTCAAAACCCTGGCACTCCTTCCCAGCAGCCTGCGGGAGGCCTGTGCTCCCGCACCTACATCACATTCAGCGACGACGAAGCCTTCGAGGCGTCCTTTCCACACAGCACCCAGTCGAGTCCCCAGCTGCCCGTCCAGGAGGTCTGTCCTGTCACCCACAAGGCGGCGCTGTACAGAGACCCCGTCACCGACATACCTTACGCCAACGCGCGGGCCTTTCGCATCATCCGGGAAGCGTACCGCAAATACGTGGCCGCTCACGGCTTTCCAAACACTTCGGGCGGGGCGGCGGGGCTCGACTCCTCGACGGCGAAGGCGTCCCGCCAGAAAATGGTGGTCAAGCAGAGTGCTATGGCAACGTAGATGACTTTAGAAATAATGGATGACCTAAGTCGGTAGAATGAGTCTATGGAGGGACAAGAGATTCAAGAGCTTCTGGCCGTGTCTGTGATGAACATTTCAGTTGAAGCAATGATACGCTTGCACAGATTTGTCAGTGCTACTGTTGACTTGACATTATTACATAACCAGAAATAAAGAACGTAATAATACATCGAACCGAATCAGTTAGAAAGTATTTTTCTTTTAAAAATGAAAATTCTGTCCATTTTAAATAAATGAATATTGTCCAAGAACACCCAGACAAATCCTAATTGAATCTTACTGTACAGTTTCTTTGTCTGACTCATATGTGGGTATGTCAGGAACATAAACATGTGGAAGCAGAATTAAACTCTTTCACCCAAGTGAAGGGTATTACGCACTGTTCACACGGGATCTGGGATCCAGGATACCTCCCCCCTTCAACGAGGGTGTATGTAAGCACGACTTGGTCCGGTAGGTTATGGCTCAAGATCTGCGAAAGTTCCGCGTTGAGTGTGTTGCTTGTATGAGCGGTTCACGAGAAAGCTGCAAGCAGCAACACCACAGGCAAAGCTTTTGGCCCGTTCTTAAGAGGCTTGTTCCGCACGAGTAGATGAAAGCTACAGATTGGCTTTTTGGAAACAAAGTAGTTCTCCATCTGCACATTGACAGCTTTAATAGGTTGCACCTTTTTTTACTGTCTATATATTTAGTTTCCACAAATGTTCCTCTTTCCAAACAAAAATATATATATTTGAAGCCTAATATTATGAACTCTGAAGCCTGTAACAACCCATCCGGCATCCTATTAACACGAATCCCATCTGCGATTCCCGTCACGACTTCAAATCCTTCCTCACTACTGATACTGGGGCATGTGTCATTAAAACTAGTTTCTAAACTTTTACCCAGAAGACAAATGACAAAATATCTTTGTTTAAAAAGCATTCAGTTGCAAGTAATTACTTGTAATGCACTGCTTTTATTCCACATAAATCCCATCACAGTATCTAAATGAGCCACAGTCGACATTCTAAATGTTTCAGGCAGTTGGGAGGCGCTTAGAAAAAGCTTTCTGTTCCCGGTAAGAAATAGAAAATTGACTTCCACTCTTGAATGTCACAGTGAAAAATACTGCTACGTTGATCCCTTTGGGACTCTAAATGATCTTTTCTATATTTATTCTCTCAGGCCACAAATGCAGAGCAACAGCGTGACTGAGCACCACTGAGTGCTGGTCACCTTCGACCCCTCTCACATTGAACATGAATCTCCACTGTACACAGCGGCCTGCAGCTTTCGGCCAATGTGTTACATAAATGTCCACGCCTCCTCTGGCTATGATCATTTAAATGTTTAGTCACCAAGGTTTCAGGGTTAGAAATCCACCTCCTTGAATAAGAAAACTAGCTTTTCCATCGTTTTCCAGTGGTGTGGTAGTTTTGACTTTGACACGTCAGTCGGAAACGTGATTAATCAACGGCGTGAACCTGAACCTAAACCTGCAGTTCCTTTGGAGTTTCAAGTACAAATGTTTAGCCTTCGAGCAGATGGTTCAGGCGCAATCTCTTTTATTTTGAAGGAAAGCTCCCAATTTTTTTTATTTGATGTTGCTGCCAGGAGGATCAATGCTGCATTGAAGCGGATTTCCTCCTCCTGTTCCTTTATTGTCCTGATGATGTTAAGCGGAGCATCCAGCTGAACAGCCAACCGAAAAAAAGCACAGCCTTCATTTCATGATGTTTACCTGTAAGCTGTGTTTCATTAGAGGCGAAAAAAAAAAGAAAATGTATTTTGTATGATCTCATCTAGAACTCCCCTTCATGTCATTTGATTGATGAAAAAGATAATCTGATTGAAAAATACATTTAAAATAGGTTTATCACCAGGATGAACATAGCCAACGGGTGTATTTAGCGGTAAAGCGATTAGAGGATTTATTTATTGCTTCATTGATCAATAGTGGATGAAACTTGACCAGCTTTTAGCGATTTATCAGCTTCTTTAGTTTATCTTTGAGAAAACCTGAATGTCTTCATCTTTGGAGAAAACTATGCAATTTTACAGCATTAAAATCAATTCTAGGCAATCTTAATTGGCATGCTGGCTCAATTTTCTGTTTTAAAATAATATATATATATATATTTTTAGCTTTATTTTAAAGTTATTTCTGAGGATTTTACAACTTTTCTTTATGTTGTTGATATGTTGATGTTGATAGGATAATATCGTTGGTGCCACTGGTCGCCACTGTTAGGTACCAAATATTTTAATTATGTTGAGTATATACTGACATGTTGTAGACCAATCAATGCATCCAGAAAATAATTTGTAGAATACATAATGAAACTGACCATCAGTTCTTCTTAAGATGAGGCGTAATCACTATGGTATCTGCATTCATATGCCGTTTTTGAACCTTTTTTAGGATAATGTCACTTTGCATAGGTGTAGGTGAACAATAAGTGCTTTTAATTATGAGCCGCTAAAACGAAAAAAAGAATCATTATGCAACAGAAATGCTTGTTCTAACATGAACGTGGCATGCCATATGTAACATTGAGGACTGTACTGTTAGTGGTGACGTCGTATTCCTCCAACAATCCAGGCACCGCTGATGACTCCAGGAACGAGGAGCAAATCCGCCTCACTTGTCAGATGGTCTCCGTCATGGCACTAATAACGGGGCTGACGTGAGAGGCAGAGGCACATCTGCCATCTGGAGGTTTTTCCTGGTTAGACGACCGAAACTTACTTGCTCAGTATTTTTGGATACGCTGAGTTGATAGTGACAGACTGTACTTTGTCTTCGTCGTAGCAGCCTGCCAAACAAATTAACATAGAGTGACCGAATAGCAGACAAAGATTCTCCTTAGAATGAGGTGACTAAACACCACAAACAATTTTTTGTAATATACCAATACCAATATTTAGTATGATCACAGAAGTATACTCTGTTGCTTTGTCAGGTAAACAAGCGTTTCTTTAGACGACCACATTAATCCAAAATAGGAGGAAAGGTTCTGTGAAAAGATTGCTTAAAAAAAGAAGGGTTGTGGGTGTAGCACAGCCACATTGTCTCAGATAATCTCACCAGCCCTCTCAGGAATAAGACGTGTAATTTAGCACACATTGTATGCACTTTTTCTTGTCACCCCCTCACACACACACACACAGTAACGCCCCAGGTCCGACTGTATTCAGCTGTGTAGCTTTCCTTTTAAAAGATACAGATATGACAAATCAAGGACAAATCATCACAAGACCATATCTAAAGGTTTTTGAATCGTCATGGTGTCTCTTTCCAGCAGCACCACCATACAGATTGGAAAAAAATGCATTTATTTTATCGTGCCTTATTTAAATTTTTTTCAACTCAATACTTGTTCTTTGAAGGCAACTGCCGCCCACACACTGTGCCACTTTCCTTTGGCGAAGAAGAAAACAACCAACACGTTTAATTCAAAAATAACAAGTTATCCTTCAAGCGATGGTGATGAATTTAGTGTCAGGCCAAAGCCACAGTCTCTGGGGGATAGACAGATTTAACGGGATGTGGAATGAATTCAAAAAATATTCAGCTATTGGTTTCGTTTTTTTAGGCATTACATTGAAAACATTTATCATATCTTCTGCAACACAAGAATACTGAAAGCTTTGTCTCCCACATACGGCACAGTACATATAGTACCAATTGAACAGTTTTCAGCATCGGAAGAGAGGCAACTGCATTATCACTCGTTCTAGTGTGGTAGTTGCCATGGAGACGAGTGTAGGTGGTGTTCTCTGTGCTATGCTTCTTCCCTAGTCCTCTCCCCTCTTCTGTTGCCCACCCTCTCTATTCTGCTATCTGCAACATCCGCGCAACTTTCAATCCTTTTACTCAAATAATTCTGCTTGGTTTGGATTCTGCAGGATTTGTGTTGAGCACATTTTAACAAATTAAGTTGAATTGGGTAGAGAGTATTTGAGGAGCTACTCTTTGTGGATTGAAAAGGTTTACATGAGTATGATTATATTCAGGTACTTTGATATTAGTTAGATTACTGTATCCTCTTCTGTTCTGTGACTGTTGCTTGTGTTTAGATTCCTCAGTTCATTTGAAGATTTGGTTTCTTTTCCCTGTAGATTCATTTCTTGCTGACCATCCAAGTCCTTGTCAATTGCTTCTTTTTGCAGACCAGCTATTCTTTTATCAGTTGCCATGGAGATGTATGTGTTTCTGTGTGTAAGTGAGTGAAAGAGTGGGATGTATCATTTCCAGTTCATCTTTTGGTGTATTTTTGCATATGTTTTCCAGTGTCCCAAGTTAGTCTTTGACATCAGCTGATGTTTGTTTCTACCCATCAAATCATTTCTTGCATCCTATCCTTTGCTTTGAAGTTAATTCAATGCATGTTGTCTCGGCATCTTCAACAGATCCAATCTGTAATGATTCATTTAGAGTTTAGTTAACATTTAGTCTTTGTTGTCATACCATTTTATGTTAAGCAGCATGAAGGGTGTTGTTCGGCCTATTTTAGGGCACCCCTTCATTTAATTACTGTTTCTCACATGGACAATTTATTTTTTACTCATTTTAACTCATTTTAACATGCTAGATATGTGTGTGGGTTCTGGTGTGTACGTTCTTCTATTCCCTTCAAAACGACAACCCAAAAGCCTATCATCATACTTAGCAATCTAATCCCAAGGCACTAGGACCTGGGGAGGCTGCTGCGCTGGCTTTCTCACTCTACCAAGTAAAGTCTCTTGTCAACGACAGCCAGGATCTCTTTGCATTGATATATCTTTCTAGTGTTTCGAAACAATAATATAATCCCTAATGTTTATAATCATAAACAAAACGTCAGTGCCGGCCCGAGGCTCTTGGGGGCCCTAGCAGAATTTGATGTCTAGCACAGGTGACCACGCAGAGTCACCTGTGCTAGAAGATTATTGGCACAAATGTCATGCTTTAATGTTATAGAGAAAATTATAAACAAATACAGTGAGGTTATAATACAAAACTAGGGCTGCTTGCAGATCTTTGCCTCCCTAACCGGACACCTTACATCTAAGCTACCATCCACGCTTATCAATACACACACGTGAGCCGGCTGCTTACGCCGGCTCGCGGTTCGCCGGCAGCTTTGCTCGGCTCGCTGGCTGCTCGGGGCCCCCCGGTGGCTAGGGGGCCCTAAGCAGCCGCTTAGTTCGCTTATGCCTCGGGCCGGCCCTGCAAAACGTCATAATGTGTCCCTCATAACGCTACTGTACCTGGCTACTATGCATTTGATGGACCAGATGGGCATACGAAGATTCTTAAGGAGAGTCAGATGAGCGAGAAAGGGAGACTTGCACCGGTGCGATGGAGGTCAGTGGTCTACAGGTCTAGAAAGAACCAGTGTTTTTTTTTATTTCTTCTACTGTGGAAGAAATGTATAGGCATCTGTGGTCAGGCCTAGGCTACTCCAAAGCACAGCCCAAAGAAGATTATTTCATAATAACTTTGTGTAAAGTCAAAGTTCATTACTTGTGTGGTCAGATGACCCTGAAATTCCGTCTCTTGTGTTATCATATGCTGAATGCAATATGAAACGCTGAAACTACAGAGCAAAATCACACTCTTTCTGAACATCTATGAACTGTTTGAATCAATGCATCTGTGGCACCCATACAGATCCCCTTCACCCCCATATTAATCCCATTGGGGCTATGCTGCCCCCCCTTTCCTTTCCTTTAGTCCTGGAAACGCCCCTAAACAGCATCATGCTTGTTATATAGAGACATAACTGGGTTGCCCTTCTTTAAGGGGGATTTATGTAACGCAGTCTTTTGATATGCCCACAAAATGATCCATGACACATTCAGGATAGAACAATTAGCAATACACGTTTATGTAACATGTTTACATAGCAGATATTAAAATACAAAATGCTTTTAAGCAGAGCAATTACTGATGCCTCCGCACTTTTGCACCTATGGACAGTGTTTGTTGGACTGTCAGGCATTTTTTTTAAGTCATCACAATTAATCGGATAACAGAATGTTCAAATCAAAATGAGTCATTAAACGCCCCATCACCGAGGGCCTTCAAGGACACGTTCACATTTTTCCAAGTCTGTAAAATGTATGAACATCACATCTCACTCTTTTTAAAAAAAATTCTATTCTTCTAAATATGTGTAAATATCTGAAGAAACTAAATCCACAGTCTTTCTCCCATGCAAAAATGCGTTCTAAAATACGTTGGACATGAGGATCAGTTTCACTTAGTTGTCCTACCTCCTTCTGTGTTTTTAGTGCAACTCAAGCTTCTCACCATTGTGAAGAACTAAAACTGATGTCATCAGGGTTATCTCCATATGTGCTTGTAGACATCTGTTTTGAAACAGAAAGCCTGGTGCATGTAAAACAGCCTTTTACCAGAGACGGAAATGTTACGAGTAGATGCTATTGAGTTTAATTATGGGGAGCATAACATCCAATGTTTTTGGCTCTTAATGCTTTCTATAGGGACTTATCTGGTCCGTTACTCAAACTGTCATATCTCACTGTTCCTGAAGCAAAATTCCTTCACCAACGCAACCTATTGTTTTGTTATAGGGCAGGGCTGCTATCGGTCTGAACGCCCACTTAAGTCTAAGTCTGGATATTTCTACTTCTGATGCTTTTATTTGAATTATTCTTAACGAGTAAATTAGAGAACCGGTTATTATGATCACAAATTTACTCAATGTTACACAGGCCTGTGAGAAAAGATATGTCCAATTGGTCTCTGCGGCTGATTAAGCCTGAATGACCGCTGTCCTACATCTATCATGTAAGACATGGCCATTAGGGATATTATCCACATTATGATTAAGATTATAAGTGAAGTTTACATTGTACATCATGCATGTAACAAAATGTCTCTTATCATGCCTTCCTGGTGCATAATGTTAAATAAAACTATTGCTAAACTCTGAATCTGGGCCGTTTGGGTCTTCTTGTTAACATATATAATATATACGTTGCAGTTTCAGATAGCACTGTCCTAATCAAAAAATGATCACATTAAATATTATTTGGACGTCTTGACTAATGCTAAAGCTTTAAAAAGCCTCTAAAACGTGCAAAGCTTGAAGCTACACTGCTGAGCGCCACCCTCCTGTGGGAGACACCCACTATACATAATGAAGAAGTAACTTGGATGAACTTTTTTACACTGCTATCGTGATTATTTAGTTGGATTTTCGGGTGTAACAAACTGCAGCGGCAGGGTGGACTCGAGCCGCCTTTTGGAGGCGTTGGTTTCTGTATCTCACGCGCTATCTCCGCCCTCCCGGGACAGACTTCCACGTTTACCGACCACCTTTTTTTTCACGCATTGCCGTTAATTCAAAACAGGTGCGACGGACTAAAACAATAGAGCGTCGCTAAGGACACTGCGTTAATGTAGCACCGGACCCCCCCCCCTGCTAGTGAATCTGTGGATTATGGGCACGTCGTTACGCCGCGCAGGGTGAAGTACAGCAGCTTTCCAAGATCAAATCGCTCCGATAAGAAGCGAGCACGTCAAAAAATGTGCATGAATCCGATGCCGCTGCATGCCATCGGGATACCTCTCGGATGTTTTTGCAGTTAGGGTTTTGTCGTTTAGTGCCCTCATTTTTTTTGCAGTATTGGTTTGTACGCTGCTCTGGGTTGGCGCACAGCATCGCTTTGATCATCATCATCATCATCATCATATCATCACATTGATATCGGTAACCTGCGGGGATATATTTGCAGTAGTCGTAACCATGCAGAAGCTGTGTTTGGTCGTGCGTCTCTTGATATAGGCTAAGTGGTAAACGAAGAACTAATTGGCTCCGTGGATCTAAACGCGCTGATAGGACTCCTTGTCATCGCCGCACCACACAGCGACGCAGAGAGGTGGGCAGGAGGAGGAGGGGTGGGGGGGGCTGTTTGAATTCACACGTGCCCAGAACAAACAACTAAGATGACAAAAACCGCCTTCAGAGATTGCCGAGGAAACTGCATTGAGATCACATCTCAGTTCCTGGATTGCAATAGAGCTGCTGGACAGGCGTCAGGAGAGGAGGAGGAGAAGCAGAGGAGAGCTGCTGAGCTGCACAACAGAGCCCCCGCTGACAGGCGAGCTTTGGCTTTTGTGATGGACTGAGCTGGAGGTCGACGGGACCCCCCGCTCCCTTACCCCACTGTGACCGCCAGCTTCACGTTTCCCCCCTCAACGGCGTTCGCACTTCACGAAAGGCATGTATGGACAGACCGCAGCATAGGTGAGAACAGGAGGAGCCGCCCACATTGAACACATTGCCTTGAGATTGAAATACAAGTTTCTCAAAGTGGACAACTCTGCTCTTTTGTGTTTGGGGGGGCAGTTTTTCTCAGGCCTGCACAAACTGATTCTAGCGTTGTCCCAAAAAGCAAGTAGATCTGGAACCTCAGCCTCTTCCTAAGTGCCCTGGAAACACGCCGGATTCTGGGTGCAACCTCAGATGTAACTGAGCTGTCAAGATTTCATCGCCAGGAAGTCCTGTTCTTTTGGGTAAGTGTTATATGCATGTGTGGGCGGGAAATAAAGTGCTGTACTCCAAATACCTTCCTGATCTCGCAGTGAGGTGATTGCTGAAGGTTGATGCCAGCTGGCCTGGGGAGGCTCACTCATCGCGCTTCTGAAGCCGCCAGTCCACCTCACAGCGATATTTTTCTCCAACACAGGCGGGAGGTTCTGTACCAGCTGTTGGTGCGGTCAGGTGCGGGAGGTGTAGAGGTGGTGGGGGTGGGGATGGGGGGCGGGGGGGGGGGGGGGTCGCTAGGTCTTGCTGAACCTTTTTTTTGAAAAGGTGATGATATTGTTGGCTAGATGACCTCTGATGACAGTAAGGAATTCAGCCAAAGTGGGTAGAAAATTCAAGTTTTGCCGGGTCCTGGTGAAACTCGTCAGTCATCTGTTTAAATTTACCGGTTTATATTGCTGCACGGCAAGACTCCTCTCCTCTAGCAATGTCCAGATGAATGTTTGATATGGCAATATATGGAGGGTTTCAACATATAAACTCCACCAAATTCCCCTTTCCAATATAAAGTCAGTGTAAGGACCAGATTGATTGGCAGTTACTCTCATATCATTTTTAGCTAGTTAGGTGTCTACATTGAACAGTCAGGAGGTCCTGAATGCTCAGTTTATGCAAATTCGAGAAGCAGTCAACCAAAGGAAGCTGATGTAGCCAATAGATTTCCAATAATTGTAACTCCTGATACTAATGTACGCATTTAAAAGACAAATAAGCTGCGTAACTTTAGAAATCCCACCATGTTGCAGTGCTCCTGTTATGACACAAGCTTGCTTGGCTTGGCTGAGTTCAACATAACCTTGCAGGGGACAGTTTAAGAAGGAGACAAGGGCACGACCAATGACTAAAGGGAGGCTGCTATTCTAAAGCTCCTTGACTCAAAACATAGTTTTAACAGGGTCTTCCCATCTGACATGTAACTTTCCTGGGATCTTCCGCCAGCTAGTTAGCAGCTCAACATTAGCAAACCAAAACCACTGCCAGAAAAGAAATTTCCATACCACCAATTTTACCATAACAATAACGGGGGACATTGTTGGCCCGATATGTTTCGTCCTCCTCCGTCTCTCCCTCCGATACGCCTACATAGCAAGCTTACCCATCCAACGTTTATTCCCCTAAACGGAGCAGACTTCCCGCCCTGATTCCCCAGCACCCTTTCTCAGTGTCTCATAGCTTTTCCTGTTGCCCGTCCCTGGTTTTCTTCTCCTTTCTACGTGCCTTGTTTCGCGGTTTTATGGCGGTACCATTTTTACCGTATTCATCACTCATGTTAGGTGACGATTTCAAACGTGAATGCAACAACGTCACTCCAACATGGCGGCTCGCTGGCTAGGTATACTTCGTAAAGGATACAAGTTAAAGAAAAATGTATTGTAGCTTTCCAAATCAGATTTTACGCATGGGGTTTTTCCAAATATAACTAGCAGTGCCATTTGCATGTTTCACGTCCTCTTAAAGTAGGGACAATGTTGAAATTACCAAATAAGATTATGCAGGTTTATTTTACTTTCCTCAAATGAGTTCCCTCCGACTCCCATTCTCTCTTTTCACTGGACATTGCACGGGGGTTGTCTGAGTGTCTTGCGGAAGAAGCGATAGGATACGCTTGTGGGATACGCTTTCGCTGCATGTGGCCGTTTCCTGTGCCTGCAGGTATTTGGTGTTTGGACACTAATGTAGCAGAAGTATGATTTGAGGGCACTATTCTTGCAGTACATTATATATTGCAATGCAGTGTCTTACGTATGTAGCTTAGGACAACATAATGCAGTAGGGATGAGAGAGAGCGGGGGCATCTTCAGTTCATGAAATGTCTGAGGCTTAACACTTGATAGAACGAGAGAAGTCCGGCTCACTCTGACTCACTCCCCCTCGCAGGGTTTCCTCATCCTCCTCCGTATGTTACACCTATTTCATACGTCTATTCACAGGATTATTTTCTTAGTTTAGCTGAAATACACTGGTGAGAGTCATGGCCATCTTTTAAGCGTTGTCTGTTCCTTGTGAACTTTTGAGAATCTGCACTCCTTGCCTCTCTGCCACAGTTGTCAGCCGGGTGCCTGACAGCCAGCACAGATCTGAATCTACTCCAACACCAAGTTTCCATCATAATTCTGCTGCTCTTCAGCCATCTCCAATGCATCGCATGGTGGGGGCTTTCTCTCGCTGCCAAGGACAGAAAAGCTTTGTCAGTCGGTTTGTCAGAATGTTCTCTAAATAAAAGTGTTCTCCTGTCAGCGAGCTCCCGTCCTGCAATCTTCTCATTGTTTTCTTTGTCATCATCATTTTTTTTTAGGTATCCAATAAAGAAAACAAAAGATACTTTACCCTTCTAACCCAACAGTCATTGACACTATCTTTTTTTTTTTTCTCTTGCAGAACTGCCTAACCTCTCCTTCTTTTCGCCTCTTTTTCGTACATTGCCACTAGTTAGCAACCTTAGATTTTCCAAATGCCCCTGTTGAAAAACATACATATTGGTAGTTTCTTATTGGAATTCCAATTGGAGAACAGGGCACATTAAACACTGTTGTGTCTGTAGGAGTGCTTATCAATTAATCATAGAAACAGCTTGTGGCTAAGCAGCATCATGACATTTATAATACACTGCTATAAAGGGCAGCTATTATAAGTTGAACTTTGCTTATAATTAACACAAGTATCTCATTTAAACTGAAATTATCAAGTTTTGTTTTTGTCATATTTTTCTGCATTAACGCTACTTTCCTTTTTTATTTTGAATTTCCTTGCACAATAATGTTATTTTTCTTGCCAATGTTGTTGAAAGTGAGTGTGTGGATTTAAAAACTAAAAAAAAAAAAAAAAAAACCTTGTCTATGCAATATAGCTGCATGGACACATCTTCAAAGACGTGGCTGCCGCATCACAGTCAGTTTGGGTTGGTTGGTCAAGCGGAGGTTTGCTGCGGCGGACCTGGAGTTTTAACCCCAAGTGAGTCAGTTTAGAAGTCTACTTTTCTCTACTGTCAACTGTACCAAACTTTTGCAGCCTCTTTCCTTGTCTGTCATGGTCCAAAGAGATCCTTTCTCTGTATGTTTTTTATATGTTCCCCTTCAACACGCCGTTTTTCTCTGACATTCATCGACGCCCCTGTTGCCAATGCTAAATTGAACGGTTTTTCAGCCCTACAAAGCTTTAGAAAAAATCCTTAATATATTAAAGATTTTTTTATTGCTGCATCCTCCATCGGAGCATCATTGACCCTCTGAGCCCTGCTTTGTCACAGTGCCAGAGATTTATTTTGACATTCTCTTGGTTTGATAGCGCCATTTGCGTTTTTCTCTGGCTTTGATACACTGCAGTCTTCCTCCTCTCTATGCTCTCTGTACTTCCCCAGATGAAAGCGGCCATTGCAGCTCCCTCCAGGGACAGGAAGAGAAATAATTTGCTGTTGTTTCATTACAAACACCTATGTAAGCCCTATGCAGGACGGTTTTGAAGTGTTGGGATTAAAGAAAGAACAGGCAGTTCAGTTTTTACAGGAATTCTTTATTAAAATGGCCTTGTTTTAATTGCGATGAGATGATACAGAAGTAACTCAGTGTGGTCTTGAACTCCAAATTACTGCTTTTATTTCTTATTTTAAATGGTCTTCTCATGTAGAATCCCAGCACTAATGCTTCTAAATACAGTAGTAAAAAAGAAGGTAGCTTGATGGAGAGCTGTGCACAAGCTGCGAACATGTTCCTATGGTAACTAGGCCACACTCCCCTTGGCTGGCTCTCGCACACAGGCAGAGGGACAGGCAGGAAGAGGACGGAATGCTGAAAACACTGGTGATGGAGGGCAGCTTGATATTGTTTTCTTCAGAGTAATTAATGGATATTGGCATTTAGTACATTCAAGGATGTTTCTTTCTTTCTGTTTCGCCGAAAATATCCTGCCGGTATAAGGTTTCTTTCCCGTGGCTCCCTCACGCCCACACAGCCCAGCTTCCTCTACCCCTCCACCCACCTCTGCTTTGAAATCCTGCTGCTCTTCCTCTTCTGCGCATTTTAACGTTTTCTTGATTACAGTGCTGTTTCTGAACACGGCTCCAGAGTGGCTCTGAACACCGTCAGGAGTGTCACTTGTACATGTATTTTATTCTCAACTGTTCTTAACATTAACCCTTGTAATAACAGCATCACATTTTTTCACTGCCGTGGTATTTTTAAACTTACAGGCCAGTTTAGCTTCCCCTTTAACAATATCTTTGTTATCCCATCTATTTAAACGAATTGTGGGTTGCATACCAAGTGCCGAGATTGCACAGATTACATTATATTTCTGTGCGTGTGCCTTTTGCCTTCTTAACTCATAAACCAAGCTTTAAGCAGCTCTTAATGCCAGTAGTGTATGTCTCTGTGTGCTCTGCATCTCCAATGGCATCCTGTTTTAGTTTTTGTTGTAAATCTCTGCTCTCACTTGAACTGAGTCAAAGCCTCCTGGGGCGACGCTTCCAGCCTGTCGAAGGTTGATACAGCAACATTGACTGTCTGTCACGTAGTCAGATTTTTTGGACAGCTCGCTATTAATTTATGGCCTTTGCAGTGTCTGTGATGCATTGTATTTTGCTGATAAATTGTACTTGGCTGTACAGTTGACTTTTTTTTATCTTTAACATGCACTTGGAGTTACGCGTTGGCCTAAAGATTCAATACTACGTTGAGCAAAAGATGTGTACTTCACACATTTTTTGCTGTTGCTTTTATTTGTTTAGTCGAGTGGGTTTATTTTTGAGGAAGACATCTGAAATAATTTTTAATGAGTTGGGACCTGTATTGCAGATTTATATTTTGTACATCCAAAATCAATCACCAAATTCTCCGGAAATATATAGTCAATTCAAATGATGAAATATAGACCTATCATAAAGTTTGTATAACACATTTCAACAAGGCAATTTACAAAAAATATGTCAACATAAGGCGAAAGGAAATTTTAAAAGCAATTACGAAAATTGACTTGTCTTACTTGGGACTGTTTTAGGTTCCTAGAACGACGTTCCTTCTTGAACATTAAAGATTTTGCACACGCATCATCCTTGAATCTGATTCAAATAAAGGCAGCAACAAACAAAAGTTTGAATATTTAGCAGCCGAGAGTCTCAGCAGACCCGCAGCTCTCTGCCGGTTTGTTCCAGATATGTGGAGTAGAATAAGTGAAAGCTTCTTCTCCATATTTTGAAAGCAGACCCGTCTCAGACGACCTGAGGGGTCGTGATGGTTAAAGTATTTTGGCCCTAAACCATTCTGTGTTGTACAGGAAGCCTGTGTAAACACTAACATAAGTTGGACCCTTTTTAATAGATACAAAGCCGTATACAAATTGAACTGAAAAAGCTCATCTGTTGGGATATATGGTTGTCAATTAAGTGTCCAAATGTAACAAATTGGCATTTATCTGACTTTTTAACAACCCATTTTTGTAATGGGCAGATCACAACTGCATTATAATAAGATTTAGTTAGTATACCTTGGCACATGGACACATTGGAGCTGGAAGCATAATACCAAATTCAAAGCCCTAATTATCATGTTGTTATTGACATGAACAGTATTTACTAGTCGGAATATGGCAATTAGGGAGGCTTCCATATGACGTAAATGTGACATCTGCCCCAGCAGGCCCGCCTGTGAGTCACCAGAGGCGCCTCATTGTCAGATGCTCCAGACCAGTGTGTGCGTGTGTGGGGGAATGTGTGTTCTCTGTTACTGGAAACACTGTCCCACCAGGACAAAGTGGACTGCTGCACCATCAATACTGCAAACAGTCTGGATAAAATGAGGCTTGCTCACTTTTTTCCAAAAGCTGAGCTTCCCCCCCTAAACGCAGTGAATGGAGTCATAGGAGTCTTCACGTATGACGTACAACCGGGATAGAGATATTCCTCGTGGATCATCTGCAGTATAAAATGTCTCTGCAGGATTCCCCCGTGGGTCACGCCAATCACTTGTCCTTCAAATGACCGAGGTATCACTGAAATGCAACGCATTCCTTTGCGATCCCCGGACTTTTCCTTTAGCGCCACCATGAGGTTGACATTATTTTGTTCTGAGTGAACTCATGATGAATGCCAAGACATTTGGTGCATCTACAGTGCTCAGGTAGTTATTATTAGTAATCAGGCAAACTGTTTGGCTGACCGGGGGAGGAACCTTTTTTTTTTTTAGGGGGGCTGATAGGGGGGTGATTGCATATACACTCGATTGTTAGAAGTTTTTCCGCGTCGGGGTGCTTATGCAGTGATCACTTAGCAAAGAGATGGCAAGAAAACAAACCTGCGAAAAGTGTAATGACTTGAATGAACTTATTAAGTAGAACAACATTTTCAAATGTGTATTAATAGAGCGATGTGTACTAAAGGTTGACTATGTTTCTCCATTACCCACTCCCAGCCTTCCTCTTTTTGCCTTTTCCTCCCTCTGTACCACAGTTAGCTAGAGGATGTTGCCACCCACACACTCCGTCCTGACCGCAACTTGCATTCAGAATAGCCCATGTCAACACGTCCGTGTGTTATAATATGTTGTTTACTTAAAGCAGCACATGTAATAGGTGGACGTTTTAGTGGCAATGCCATTAGAAATCAAGAAATAGCTCACTTCGCTAGAAACGGTGTGATGCTGTATTCCACTTTCCACCTTTTTTTGTGCAAATATCTTCCACAGTTCAATTAGATGCCCTTGAAGTTGTTTCCATGGATACCAAACAATTAGCTTGGATTCAGAATAGAACCTGGAGAGCCCCCTATTTAGAGGCGTTGGGAGCACGGATATCATAGGAAGATTTTCTTGTTCCTCTGTTGCAAACCCCTTCCTTGGGTGCAGGAATGCAGAAAAAAAAGTGTTAATATGGCTCCAACAGATAATTTACTGAAGACTAATGGCAGAGCAAAATGAACGTCAATGTGTGCCTATCTGGCGAGCTCACGCACGCTGCTCTGCACTGAGCTCGTACGGCCGTTACTCTGTCAGCACTTTTGCTTTAGTTTTCCATGTTGATGCTCAGTCACACTTAAGACACCTCCAACTGTGTTCAGTGGGAAATTGCGGACTGAATTGCGGTTATTTCATCCATCTTTTGGTATTGACATCCTGTAACTATCACCTAAATGATCTTGTATTGATTTGTTTCAAGTTAACTTAACTGAGAGACGAAAGAGAGAAGAAATCTGGCAATTCAATAGTTATTTCTGTAACTGCTTGTGTCCTGCGGCGTACGTCTCATGCACGCGTGTCACTATTTTTCAACAAATGAATCCATGTAGCAAACCAGGAATATGTGACATCACTGGTTATAAAACCAGACCTTTCTGAAATGCTGAACAAATTGAATATGTGGGTGGTGATTCAGGGTAGGGTAGGACATATAAATATAAATACCTGTATGCATTCCCGTTGTTCACATGGAGAGAAGAGGAAATCTCGAGGATGCTTTTGTGCATTGGCCGCTTTCTTTCTCAGCCAGCGCAGTGCGATGTAGAGAAAACATCGGATCGTATTCCCGATAGCTGTTTGTACTTTTTTTTTTTTTTATAGATCCATCACGTTCCAGTTTACGCAAGTCAGATGAAGACTATAAAGTTTCTTATGAGTCATAGTTACTTTTTCGCACCAGATAAGTGTCCAATATTCTTCTCACATTTGCCTCTTTCTGCATGGGTTTTGGATACAGGAAGTTTTCCATTGGAGGGGTGACGAAAAGCCCCCATAACTGTCCCAGTGTTCTGTTTTCTGTGTTTTTTTGGAGGCTGTCTGTCCTTGTTAGTCAGCTTCACTAACACCTCTTAGGCTGCATTTTTGGTGTGATGATGGCTTATTTGTGAATGTTATGTGCTTGTCATTTTTTTTTCTACCAATGTTACTTATCTTCCTATTTCGGACCAATGTGCTTCAGTGCTTTTATTCACGTGCAACCATCATTCGTTTTTTGGGGAAAAGAATATACAAATTAAAATGATTACATCATTATTGATTATTATGACATTATTGCTTCCCCCTTTCCTTATTATATGCAGCCAAAATGGGCATAACACATTTTAAATTGTGGAACGTGCTGTGTAATTGCAACCTATTTTAGACAACGAGAGCACGGAACAAAACCCTGTCTGAGCAAAATCTGAAATTTACTCCAACATGATCCACTTGAACTCACCAGTATGACTCACAGCCAGGGTTTGCTCTGAGTGCATCAGACTCCTTATATACCCTCAATTGTATGTGTGATCTGTAAAACATCTCTTGATACATAATGTATTTTTAGGTTCTTCCTCGATTTTCAGGTACTGAGAAAAAAGTACACAAAAATGAGTGACATTTCATATTCTTTAGATTCATGTCGACATTTAGGAACTTTTGTCTGGATCTCATGCATTTGTTAACTGAGTATAAATATTTCATATCCATGTTCTTATTTATTTCTTTTTCTTTTTTCAAAGACCAATCCCGCAGGGCAAGTTTTGCCTCTGTAAGACAGTCGAGCATGGAGACCCCTCCCAATGCCACTCCGCAGCCCTTCAGACAGCCGGTGAGTATAACAATGTTGGTCAAGCTCTCCTGACGCACACGCAAGCTTTCCGCTGCACATGTGCGCTTTTATTTGGCACGGTGTGCTCAAGGGAGAGTCTCCTCTCGAGGGATGCTTTTCATACATTACGTTTTATAGTTAATCCTGCTGTTAAATAATCATTTAATTTAACATAATTTATTTCAGTATGCAGTTTATTCCAACGGCGTTTTTACACTATATCCTTTTCTATTTTACCTTGTTGAAACTTCAGAGTTTTCTCAATCGAAGGCTGAAGGGCTCCATCAAGAGGGCCAAAAGTCAGCCCAAACTGGACCGGACCAGCAGCTTCAGGCAAATGATTTTGCCCCGGTTTCGAAGTGCTGACCAAGAGCGGTAAGACACCTTTGCTGTATGTCAGCATTGAATAACTCAAGGTGAAATCAACTGTCAACTGAGCGTCATATTGGTCCAACAAGTCAAAGAAATAGTGAACAGTTCTCACAAATATATCCCTGCGTTTGAGTCATTTACTGTTCACGATTCACTTGATATACATGTCATGTGCTGTTGGGTTACAATTGCGTGTTATTGTGAATTATTGTCGTGTCATGGGCAAGATATGTTAAAGCTTTCTGATCTATATCTGATCTATATCTATAACCGGTAGACTTAATGCATGACTGTAGAAGTTTACTTTTTACTAATGATGTGATAATTTAAAAAAAAGTAGCATAAAAATTATAGCAGCATGGACGCTGTGTTGCTTGGAATGATATATTCTTGGACTGTGGGAGGAGGCCAGAGCACCCAGCGAAAAAACCCACACAGAGCCATGGAGCGTACTCTGACGCCATGCAGAGAGAAGCACAGACCTTCTTCTGTATTCACCTTTATTTGATAGTTGATACTGTGGAGCCTCGCATGACTCATGAGGAGAGAAATAAGTATGTGACACGGGGGAATACTGTGGCTGGACGTGTTGTAACCTCTACCATGTCTATTTTTTACTGTGAGGAATTAAACACTGAGCCACAATTCTGACCTACAACCATCACAAAGACGACACACTGTGTAACTTAAATATGTCTGATTATGCACTTAAATTAAGCAAAGCTTTAGTCTTTGGGTGCTACATAACCATCAAAGATCAAAGCTGTTCTTTCTTGGACTGTTGATGTGCTGCTTTGTGTAATGAGTGTGATTTTAGTGGGTTAGGTGTGACTGACCACCTACTAGAATTGCTTCTGCATTGAAATCTAAAGACTACATTTATTTTTGAGCTACAGCTACAATATTACTAACCTCTATAAGTGGACAAGCTGATTGTGCCATGTAATCATAGTGTACGTAACTGATTACAGTGCTGACTATATATACACAGAAATGGAAACCCTGATAATTTAACCTTACTAAGATCGGACTGGCATTAAAACCTTGATGGAAGTTACTTTCACTCACTGCATGAAAGGGGAAAAAAATCATTGGAAACTGTCACGAATTTAGGGAAAATTATATTCTTAATTATCTTGAGGTCATTCAGTAAAATTGTTAGAACCTGCATTTATCAGGATGCAGCAGCCTTTAACTCTGGAAGCGCCCATGACGTCTCTTTCTTGACTTCTGGCTTGAGGGAAAATCCCCACCGGATCTGTGCTGCAACCAAAACAATCCAGTCTCGACGTATATATGGAAAATGTGGACTGGGAGAGACAAAATGTCAAAATATAATGCCGACAGCACAATTCCCTCCTACCACAGGAGATTCACACTAGACATTTTTGATGCCATTTGTAGATGTGTGTTCAGATGTGTTCTGTAGCGCAGGATGTCAAAAATCCCTTTTCTTGTCAAATGCAAAGTGTGTACCAATTCAGAAGCCCAGTTCAAATATGCAAAATGTTTGACATTATTAGAAATGTATTCTGGGAAGGCAGCACTTAAAAAGGTGTTGTGGGTTATCTGAATGGTGTCCGGGATGAAAGGGCTTCCCCCCCCCTGTAACCTCGGCCATTAACCGCTGCCTCAGACAGCTGCCTTCACAGCCTGGTTTGAGTTCTTCCCAAACTGGTAATCCACTCAGTGTTAAATAGACTTTGCAATATACCCATCGGCGTCCAACTTCACACACTAGCTTTACGACGCAGCTGCTCTAACGCTGCTGCCAAAGTTGGTTTAAGAAAGCTCTGCTCATGTACTGCCTTCTGCAATGGCACCGCTCCTCCAACAAGACTATTTACTCCACCTCTGACCAGCATTAAATCTGGCCTGAAATTAGCGCTCCTCCTTTGCTGCATAATTACCAGGTGATTCTTTGAAGCCGCTCTGCTTCTCGTTTCACTCAGTGTTCAAAGCCAGTGTTAAAAATGGAGCATACTGGCTCCGGCTTCTCAGTTCAGATAAACTCCACATTGCCCTGCTCTGTCCAGAGAAAATGTCCACGGTCAGACTTATTTTTAAATAGCTCAGTGATTCTCAAAGTGTGGTAACTAGTGGTACGCGGGGCTCCCTCTAGTGGTACGCCAAAGAATCACTGAAAGATTTAAGTACAGTACAGTTTTATTTCATCTTTAAAAACAGTTTTTTACATGTATTTTAGTACAATGTTTATTTAACTTTTATGTGCAATACATTTTAATTGATTGTCATTATTTAAGTACAGTTTTCCTTCCTATATTTAAGCGCCGTGTAAAATGTTACAACAATATTAAATATACTTCTTTAGGAATAAAACCTCTGCCTTGTTTTTGATGAATACTTAGGCCTACTACGCTACTGTATAGTGTTGGTCATTATGGTGGTACTTGGAGGGCCAAGTATTTTCTGAGGTGGTCCTTTGTGTAAAAAGTTTGAGAACCACTGACATAGATGAAGTTTTTGTTGGGTTTTTTTCTTTTGTTTGTGTGGATTAAAAAAAAATCATAACATAGGCTTTAGAGGAGTTGGTGGACATATTTTGTTAAAATACTATTCTAAGCCAAGATAAATGGTTGCTTTTTGTAGTCAAACTTTTAAAATATCAAGCTGTTTCCTAAATTGTTGTACTATCGCTTTAACTTTTGACTAGCTCCAGCTTTTAGCGTGGATAAACACCACATTTTCTGTTTATTATCCTTTTATAAGCTTGTTTCAGAAAATGTCAAAGGAAAGTTTTTGAACCAATCGGGTTAACAAAAAGGTTTCCAGCCTTTTATGCCGTCAATTGGATCCGCTAACCCTGCTCAGCCTGAGAAACACCGTTCACTCACCTTTTAGCTTCCACCACCGCTTTTCTTTTTCCTGAAAGAGCTGCCCTCTTCTAAAGGTTACCAAAACGATCATGTCCGACCCACTGGCCCCTTTGTATAACTGCATTACAGTTTTTCTGCAGACCTTGCCCCAATTGCACAGTAGTCTATACTCTAGTTACATTTAAATCCTTTTCAAAATGATGATGCCTTTTGTAGTACATTTTTAAGATTCACAATTTCCAGACAGAACCACATGACGTGGGCCAATTTTTCTAACATGCAGTGTGAGTCACTCGAGTTGAGTCAATAGAAAACAAATAGAAATAAAAAAAAAAACTGGTAGACTAAGCTTTTCCTTAAACTAATTTTAAAAGGATCAGATCTCAAAAATCCCATTGAAATTGGGGGAAGGAGGATTTACGAGCTTCAGTGACTCATTTTTGTAATATAGTACCCTTTTTAATTTTTTTTTTTTCCTGGATTGTTAATTGAAAGATTATAAAATATAATTTATAATACATTATTAACTCAGATTTCTTAACTCACCAGGACACGCTTGATGCAGAGCTTCAAGGAATCCCACTCCCACGAATCCCTACTTTCTCCCAGCAGTGCTGCGGAGGCTTTGGACCTAGTTTTGGACGAAGATGCGATAATCAAACCTGTCCACTCCAGCATTTTGGGACAAGAGTACTGCTTTGAGGTGTGATGTATAACCATTTCCTCAGTACTGGATTCACTGTAACTGCTTCCTAATGGACTGAATTAGTATCTTCTTAGTATGTAAAGATGTCAAATCGGGTCCAACTATTAAGCCACTTCTCAGCCCTCTACAAAATGATTTCTATATTTATTATGGACAATTAACGCTAGCTAGTCCAAACAACATTTGTATAAAGATTAATCAAGTGAAGTTATTCTCCATAATGAGATTTCATAATCATGAATATTGAACTTTTCTGTCTGAAGGTGACCACCAATTCAGGAACAAAATGTTTTGCCTGCCGCTCTGCTTCGGAAAGAGACAAGTGGATTGAAAATCTACAACGAGCTGTCAAACCTAACAAGGTAGATGCAATACATTTTTTTTTATTGTCGTAAAATGTAAAAATGACAAGACTGTTATAATATAATGCAGTAACAGAACTCGTCTCCCTCCCAGGACAACAGCAGACGGGTGGAGAATGTGCTCAAGTTGTGGATCATTGAAGCGCGAGACCTACCGGCTAAGAAGCGCTATTATTGTGAACTGTGTCTGGATGACATGCTGTACGCACGCACCACCTAGCAAACCCCGGACCGACACCGTGTTCTGGGGCGAGCATTTTGAATTTAACAATTTGCCTACCATTCGTAGCCTTCGTTTGCACCTCTACAAGGAAACTGACAAAAAAAGACGAAAGGTAATGTCTTCTGTATTGACATGAAAGTAAGTCCAAAATGAATGTCATTGTGCACAAACTATTAAGAATACATTTTGTTTTCTTGATGATCTAGGAGAAAAGCACATATCTTGGCCTTGTCAGCATCCCCATCTCAAGCATCACGGGCCGGCAATTTGTAGAGCAGTGGTACCCGGTGATACAGTCCAGTGTCTTGGCCAAAAGCGGTGGTGTTGGAAGTACCAAAGTGATCAACGCCTCACTGCGGATCAAGTCCCGTTACCAGACAATGAACATCCTTCCTATGGAGCTGTACAAGGAGTTTGCAGAGTACATTACCAACAACTATCGAACACTGTGTGCAGTTCTGGAGCCGCTGCTGAGCGTGAAAAGCAAGGAGGAGGTGGCGTTTGCTCTAGTGCACATCTTGCAAAGCACCGGAAAGACAAAGGTAAACAAGGGGGTCAAATGTAACCGTATTCCATGTGCAACTTATTTCTACATAAACCCCGTTATCTGTCAGTTCCTTTCTTTTTTGAATGAACTGAAATTGAACATTTTCTCAGGAGTTCCTGTCGGACATGGCGATGTGTGAGGTGGATCGGTTCATGGACCGTGAGCACTTGATCTTTCGCGAGAACACGCTGGCTACCAAGGCTGTGGAAGAGTATCTTAAACTGATAGGTCACAGATACCTCAAGGATGCTATAGGTGAGGCTCCTAGTAGATTTCAGTGGCATACTAGCAAATGTAAATTTCTTCCATGATAGAATGGGAGAAGAGTTAGTCACTGTTACAGGGTTCTCTTGATGTACACAAATACAACCAAAGGAAAGAGAGACCATCCTTGTTGGATCCCATTCATTACAGTCCTGTATATTTTACATTTATATTTCAACTATTAACTTCCTTCAGACAGCCTGTTTAACACATTCGTAATTCACACATTCATTAATCTCGTATACTGTCATAATCATCAGACCTACCAAAAATTCTCAGTGACTTTGAGAACATATGTGCAATTGTGTTTTCCTGATCCATCGGTCAGATTGGTTTATGGCATAACCTTTTTTTCTGGGGGGAAACCTTTTTAGAAACATAATGACGGTTGTATCTGCCTACAGGTGACTTCATTCGAGCCTTATACGAGTCTGAGGAGAACTGCGAGGTGGATCCCATGCGGGTCCCGCCATCAGTCCTCGCTGACCATCAAGCGAACCTTCGAATGTGTTGTGAGCTGCTTCTCTGCAAGATCATCAACTCGCTCTGGTTTGTTCCCCCCCCCCTATAATCATCCCTCAGAAAACTGTACGCAAATCTCTCCTGTATTTATTTTTTTCTGCTAAACGCAACTCGTATGTCCATCTTGGTCTATTCTCATCATTTTGACAAAAAGAAGTCTTCCGTTTTCTAAATTTCCTTATGGCAACATGATTGAACAGAGGTTCCAACCTGCCACTAAAGATTTGAAACGAGTGAGAAAAAAAATCATGAAAAACATTCAATAGCTACCTTTTTTTTAATATTTGAAATGTAATAACCAAATTAAATTGAATTTCAATATTTTTCAGTCAGTCAGTTGTATTGTCAACGTTGTGTTCATAAACACATTCTCGAGTCCAGAGTACTGTTGAATGATATTTGTCTCTACTTTTGGGTAATGAAATAATCTTTGTCTTTCAGCATATTTCCCAGAGAGCTAAAGGAGGTTTTTGCCTCTTGGAGAGCCAGATGTGCCGAGCGTGGAAGAGAGGATCTTGCCGACAGCCTCATCAGCTCCTCCCTCTTTCTTCGCTTCATGTGCCCAGCCATCATGTCCCCCTCCCTGTTCAACCTGATGCAGGAGTACCCCGCTGAGCGCACGTCCCGCACCCTCACTCTCATTGCCAAGGTGATGCAGAACCTGGCCAGCTTCAGCAAGTGAGTCCCTGTTACAGCTTTCCTCGTACAGCAACATTATTTTCAATCGGCTCACCTACGCGAGATGGGGGACATGTCACAGACACAAAGCCCCAGTTTTGACTGGGAGGTTACCAGCTATTACTCACCCACAGTGAGCGCCGAAGCTTTTAGCTGAGAGACGTGTTTATATTCAGGTCTTTAATCTATTATTCCATCTTAAATATGCAGGTTCTGTGCAATCAAAATGTCAAAGGTTTGGTGGCAATTTAACAAACTCTTCATTCCAGGCACATTTAAGACAATCAGACATCTTAAAATAATATCTCATTTAGTTGTGGTAGTAATTTATTTCCTCAAATATCAAGTTTCCAAAAGAAATGCGCACACATACAAAAAAAACATTGAGGTAACAAATTAATTGAGCAACTCATTCACTGTGCTTACGCTTTACAAAAACACAACACATAAAACTAAAAAGGTACATCGCATACAGAGCAGATCTCTCCCAAGTGTGTCTGCACTGCCACTGTTACATTGTGCGATGGAATGAATACAAATCATAATTACTGCTTGTCAAGACACCAGAAGCCTGGAAAGGAAAGTAAAAAAACAAGTGGTAATGAATGCAGATTATCAGACACTACCTTCAGTCTTGCTAAAAAAACAAAAATATCCATCTGCCTGAGTTTTAGTGAGGTACCTCCAGTGTAGTTATAGTTCAGCTAGAGATATATAACACAATGTATAAAAGTGTCATCCAACAAAACTCCTACTCACCCATTTAGTGCACTCATTACATCCTCCCACAGTTTAATTCAGACCATTTCCCCCTGCATCCCCGTCTTCATGCATCCTGTCATTTCTGTCTCTGCAGATTTGGACCCAAGGAGGAATACATGTATTTCATGAACGAGTTTCTGGAAATGGAGTGGGGCTCCATGCAGCAGTTCCTCTATGAGATTTCCAACATGGAAGCCGGAGGAAACGCTGGAGGCTTTGAGGGCTACATTGACCTGGGAAGAGAATTGTCCATGCTGCACAGCCTGCTGTGGGAGGTCATGGGCCAGCTTAGCAAGGTACGTAGAATCACCCGCTGCAACGAAATGAAATTAAACATTTCAATCATTTCTTTCTCCAATTTAATGGGTAGACTTGGACAATTACGTTCTGTAGTTCATTCTCAGACAGGATTAATATTATTTGAACTCCATTAAAACTGAGGTGGAATTAGTACTTTAATATTTAATTACACTTGCACTGTTAATTTATTGAAACTTGTACTATATTTGTAACATAATGAAAGTAATGCATATTTCATGCTGTGCCCCCAAACTGTTTTAAAAGTCGTGCTGCTTTAAAATTTACATTTTTAAGTGTTCTTTGAAAGATATTCCCTGTGTTTTGTGAATGAACCAGTGAATCATACTGTATACAGCAGAGGTTTCCATCTCCTGGGGCCAGTACGCTGCCGTAGAACTTTCTACTGGGCTGAATAATCTAGTCTTTCTCCCGACGCCCATTTAGATACCTAAAATGAGTATTTCTGCCTTCTAATGAACACCACTCTCTTAATCCCAAAATCAATATTTAGAACACATTTGTTAACATAGTATTCACAATGAACTAAAGTTGTTTCTCAGTATATGAGGTTTCACCTACATCATAACACCTGCTAGGAGGCATGTACCGGTAAGCGTTAGATTTTCTTGATTTCTATGTTGAAGGATGCCATTCTAAAACTGGGACCCCTGCCAAGGCTTCTGAATGACATCAGCGTCGCGCTGAGGAACCCGCAGCTCCACATGCCCACAAATCACCAGCCGGACCGACCGAAGGACCGACTCTTCTCGCGCCCATCTTTCAATCGTCTAATGTCCTCCGACTTCCAAAGCCTTATGATGCGTGACTTAAACAGGTATTTACCCGTGGCTTCTTTTCTCGTGTACACTATTTGGGGTTTTATCACTTCTACAGTTTAGATTGGCATGTCTTGACAGGTCCAAGATGGAGACTGCAAATGATTTTACATTTGAACCGAGAATTGACTGGCACATTGACTGCTGGCACTTTGTCACGATTACAAACAGAAACCTACTGCACATTAACAGAATAATTACTGTGTATGGGTGTAATTTGCAGTAGCACATAAAAAGGAAAAGAGAACAAAATATATGAGGAATTAGTAGCTAAACAGAACACTGGCTTATTCCTAAAAGCCCGTAATACTAATGCTCTTCAGGCTTTTAAACTAGTTTATCAGTAGTTTCCAGCACCATCTGTCCCTGGACTCTTACCCAAACCGCTTTCCTCAGAGTTTTGAAGCGCGTCGGTACTCCACTATTGTCAGGAGGCCGTTTCTCTCATTACAGCATCTGTTTCTTGCACAACAGCTGAAAAAGAAAATAACGAGCTATAGTTACAGCCAATGAGCCTTTTTTTATGACCACCTAATATTTATGTAAAGCAGGCCAAGGGTCAGACCCTCACAGGGTGTTACAGGTTAGCGTAGGTTGCACAACAATGTTTAATGAACCTGCTGGATCCATTTGTAACGCATGTCTCTGTTGGATATCTGCAGTTCAATAGACATCTCTCGCCTGCCATCCCCTACGACGGGAGTGTCAGCTGTAGAATCCCTCTCATCTAACCTCAACATGAGGCGTCACGCAGAACGAGACCTGCGCTCGTCGAGGGAAGTGTTCTACGTGACTCGCCCGCCGCTGGCTCGATCCAGCCCCGCGTACTGCACGAGCAGCTCCGACATCACCGAACCGGATCCAAAGGTACAATGTCACGACCGTGGTTATTGAATTCAGGGGAGCACTTAGGCTTGATTGCTGTCTTTGCTTTTCGGGGAAAGATTGCTTGCCGATGGAATTACTCTGAAATGTATGTTTAACAGGTTTTTAGCGTTGTATTATTTAATCAGACATTTTCAAATCTCAAGACTCAATTTGATAACAGAATTTGCTTGCAATGTCCGATTTTATGAAGTATTAACCGTTTAAAGGCTAACCATTACAGTACATTAAGTGTCGCCTCATCTTTGTGCGTTGATTTTTACGATCAATCAAAGACATGTTATTGACATAGGCTTTTTCAACAACACAACAAATGTAAATGATATGTTAAATTCAATTTTAAACTGAAAATATACACATTTAGAAATGGAGTTGTGAGTCTTGTCTTTACGGTGCTTTCAGGTCCATAGTGTTAATAAAAGTGTGTCCATGATGGACCTTCAGGACTCCCGCATGAACAGCATCTCCAACCTCAACTCTGTGGGCGACATGCTCACCAGCTCTCAGGCCTCCATAGCCGGCCTGGGCCACAGCTTCGGGAACCTGTGTGGTCCTCTTCGCGTGGGGGGCCATATGCCAGCGGGCTCTTCGGGGTCTGGTTTGAGGCTGAGCCAGATGGGCCACATAGGGGGGCCCACCGAATCCATCTCCCAACAGCAGCAGCAGGCGGCAGCCGCCATGCACTTCCCCCTGTCATTCCAGAACCCGCTATTCCATCTGGCCGCCCAGAACTCCCCGGCTCAGCCCCATCCCCCTCCTCTCCTCCTCGCCCCAGAGTCGGAGAACGGCCACCACGACTATGCACCGACCTTTGGCAACAGCGCTTTCTCCCGCAGCGAGGACTTGTCCGCCCTGCGGTCACAAAGCAGTCTGGTGCAGCCCAGCATTGTCCACTCACACAGTTACAGTGATGATTTCACCCGGCAGAACCAGGGCAACGACTTCGCATGGCACCAACTGTCCCTGCAGGTGCAGGTAGGAGATTCTCGCTTATCTTCATGCACTTTACATTTTGGCTGAAAGGGTTAACTTCTTATTCACAAATATGTGAATCTCAAGCAATAAATATAGAAAATAATAAGTGTATATATAAAACATTTAAGTTTGGCATTTTAACTATGTGGGATCTAATAGTATTTTCATACAGTATATGGATGTGACAATCTAGTTTTATTAATTACAAAAAACTTTCATGACTCCTCATTTTGGCAAAAAGGTGACTGACGGTCATCATCGATTACAAAGTTACGTCTGTAAACAGAACGTTTCCTGCCTCATTATTGAGCGTGGAAAAAGAGTACCTTCAAAAGGAGGGAAAGGGGTCTCTATAATTATTCATAAGTGAAGCTCAATATGCAGAATGGTGTTTGAACGCGTGTGATGGCTCTTCCATAAACTCACTGATACTAATTTGCGATGTTCACTTGGAACAAGTGTCTCTTAATGTCTTTAATCTCTAACTACCTCTCTATCCACTCCGATCGCATTTTAAACCTTCAAACCTGGGGTGCATTATACAGATAGGCTGTTATTGCCCTCCCGCATTTATATCAAGGAGGGTAGGTAGCAGCTCTGTATATAAAAACATTTTTTTTAATAGAAGATGTAGTAACTCCTTTGTATATACTACAACAGATTTCTATGTTTGTCTCCTCAGTAACAAAGTTCCTCAAGTACCACTTTATTTTTTTCTAATGTGATTGAGGGTTTACTTGTAAATTTAAAAAAGTATCAATGTCCGAGCTGCATACTATTATTTTGAGTTGACAAATGACGTGACTGATTTTGTTACACTTTAGATCTCTTACATAAAAGTACACTACAGTTTCAAGGCTTTTGGTTTGTATTCTAAAACTGTATGACTTTTTTCGAGTATCAATTTCTAAATTTTGGGCATTACTCCTAGTTTTGTAAATCAGTGAATCTTCTGGTTTACGTCCTTCATTTTAACATTTACTCTAGTCTCATCAGCGCTTCATCTTTTTTTCTATCACTACTGGATCTACAGATGTTACGAGGACCGCCTCAGCCAGGAAAATATTTTTCCCATACAGTACATGCATTATATTCCACATTCAATTCAATGTACAGTACATTCTCACAGTAGGCTATATTATACATATTTCAACCCTGTGCTTACTATAGATTATACTTTGATCTTCTGAGAGTCTATACTGGAACTTCAGCATTTCCAATAAAGACAAAAAATGTCCCATGGATTTTTGCAAAAGCATTTAATTGATTTAAACCGACCTTTTTGGTTGTGACTTGATGAGTGCAGAATTATACAGTTTATTTATACGGTAATGTAGTCGAGCTATTTCTGTCTTTGTGCGTGGGCCTTAATGGAACAAACCTCCCAGGCTTCCTGTTTATTTATACAGATGGTGTGTTTTACCAAGGCGTCATCAATACATCCATCCACCTACCTACTTACCCTCCCTATATTTCTGACTATTCAGACCTCAGGCCTGCTTCGTTCTGCCGAGTCAGAACGAAACGTCAGTGTTCAGTTTCTGTGCATTTCCGGAACAAAACCCAGAACACCTGATGTCTCCTCAAATTTCAAAGCCTTTATGCCTCCAAATTTAATGCTTCCTTCCCATCTTGCACTGCACTATAACTAAAAGATTTAAAAGGGAATACAAATTACAGTTAAGAAAATTATGTTGATAGCTTTCAGGTTTAGTACTTTTGTCATCATGTGCACTGTTGTTTGCGTTGTGTTATTGGAACAATGGGGAGCATCAAACACTTTCTTCCTTTTGTCTCTTACTGTTTTGGCTCATTTCAGGAATCTCTTCAGCAACAGCACCTGATGGGAATTGTGTCTCAGTCAGGCACTGGGACAGGCACCCCCGCCTCCTTGGCCACACCACCCACTACAGTTCACCATGCACGCCAGTCGTCCATGGCTCAGCCCCAACACTTGAAGTCACAACGGTCTATTAACATTCCAGCCACTGGCACACCTCCAAAAGTTCGTCCGCAAAGCAGGAACCTCCTCCTTGACTCTTCTGACACAAACTTCAGCGGCAGTCAGCCCAAATCGCGACATTCACAGCATCATCCGCAGCAACATCCGCAGCAGCAGCATCCACAGCAACATCCACAGCAGCATCCACAGCAGCATCCGCAGCAGCAGCATCCGCAACATCAGCAGCAGCATCCGCAACATCAGCAGCAGCATCCGCAGCAGCAGCATCCGCAGCAACATCAACAGCAGCATCCACAGCATCAGCAGCAGCAGCAACATCCGCAACAACAACAACAAGAAGCGCAGCTGTTGGTGACAGACAGTCCAGCTCCCGGACTCCCATACCAGACTAGCTCTGCCAAAGAGAGCCAGGGCCCTCCAGCAGCTGCAGAGGAGTCAACTGACACACCCACAAAAAGCAACAAGAAGTCTCAACAGACACAACTGCAGCCGCCACAGCAGCATCTGCTCAAACCAGGCAATAAACAGGTCAGTCTATGGTCTCCTGATTTAAAAAAAAGTCCGGCCTGACGTCATTTTGGTGTCTCCCATTATACGGTGTGCCATTATATCGGCATGTTTGAGGCATTTCTTGCACAAAGACACGGGTTTTAAAGCATGACTGACGTGTGTTGTCGTTTCAGGGTTCTCAGTCAACCTTGAACACGCCGGCCCTCAATGAACGTACTGTTGCTTGGGTGTCCAACATGCCACATCTGTCTGCTGACATCGAGAGCCTAAGGCCGGACCGTGAGGGGCAGCTGAAAGAATACTCCAAGAGCATGGATGAGTCGCGACTAGAGAGGGTCAGGGTCATTTTTCTTCTTTTTCAACAATATTAACTCACTTGCTCCTATAAATACAATATAAAAAGGTCTGGTAAGTTGGCCTAAAAAATGGTAGTATAGAACAACGAATAACAATTACGAGCAACAGTGGTAACGGAACATAATAAATAAATACATTTTCCATACCGGGAAAATGCACAATGAGCCTCTCGTTGGTCAGAAGCGATCGCGCATGTATGGAGACCTGACTGATTTTTATTTTTATTTCCAATGGAAGGGATCTACGAGCACTGCGTTGACTCACAAAGTGCGACCCCCAGTGGAGTTTTTAGGAACGGCGGCTTATTTTATAGAATTACAATTTATGTCTTTGTTATTCTCACAATAGCAAATTCATCCGGGGGGCTGGATTCGGCCCGCAGGCCTTGCGTTTGACACCTGTGCTTTACGGGGAAAGTACATTAATCAGAAAAATTGCATCATGCCACCACAAGTCTAGAATATCAACATGAATAAATACAAAATTGAAGTGTCCTAAAATTTGCTCTTCAGGAGTTCATGATAAAAAATGATATAAAACTATACTTGATTTTTCTGGAAGGTTAAACACAGGTGAATTTACTTTATTTCAGGTAAAAGAGTACGAAGATGAGATACATTTATTGAAGGAGCGTCTGAAGATGTCTCATCGCAAGCTTGAAGAATATGAGCACAGAATGGTGTCGCAAGAACAGCAGACAAGCAAGATCCTGATGCAGTACCAGAACCGCCTGGAAGACAGTGAGCGCCGCCTGAAGCAGCAGCAAGTGGAGAAGGACTCTCAAATCAAAGGCATCATCAACAGGTGATTAGCTTTCAGGTTGAAGTGCAGCTGGCAGAAACAAGGCCACAACAATTACCATTCAAAATATCCACCACATTCAGTTTAATAAAATACACACGCATACGTTTCAGTACAGTGAAAAGAATGAAATGTAGTAAGTTGGGGATGGCCGCTGTAAAAGCAAATATTTGAGTTCAACAAATATCAAGGGAAAATTAATAAACCACAGATTCACAATTTATCCACCTCCCATTTTGAAGAAGGTTTTTGGTCTGCTGTACAAGTACACACAGTGGTTAGTGTAAACAAATGCCAATTTCTGGCAGAAGGAGGATTTGATTTCTTGCATAGTTGGCCCGAAGTCACCAGAAGCTCCTGCTTATCTGACCCTTGTTGCCAGAACACAGACCAGCGTATCACCTGCAGCGTCACACAGCAGCGATTGGGGTACCTGACGTTGAGAATTGTTCGCTTGGCGTTTTCACTCGCCATATTTGCATTTCTTTGACGCGTGGGCCATCATTTTTTAAGCTTCCTCTTGGATTGGTGCTTACAATTTGACACTTGGTTGTTCTTATGGGGTCCAGGCCTCATACCCTGCGCCGTGTGGCTGGAGGCTACACACCCAGTTACCAAAGGCTAACAACAAGAAACACCCCAAATACTAAAACAAAAGGGGAAATACAGGTAGGAAGGGCAGGTTGTCTGCAGATACAGACTGCCACACGTGATGATCGACATGGTATACTTTTCTAGGGCCATACATGAAAATTCTAATTTCGCCTTGAAGCTAAAAAAAAAACATAACATCATGCAAGTTATATTTTATATGTATCCATTCCTAAAGACATAGTTCAAGACTTTGGGCTGTACGCTTTTTTGCGTTAGCTACCGCTCAAATATCTGTGTTCAGAGGACATAGCTCTGAATTGAGATTAGAAGCAGGAGCAAACAGCCATCTTGGCTCCTCCTGATTTGGGCCCCAGATGGTCAAGTGAAGGATATATTAATTTAACACCTCGCCTCTAGTTATGAGTCCACAAACTTCGGCAGTTATGTGCGTTTATATTCAGACGTTTTATATGCGTCTAAAATGAAATACTGCATTTAGCTGAGGTGGAAAATTTGCCTATATTTCCTATGAATTAAAACTTTGACTTTAAAACGAGCACGATGCACATGAAGCATGCAACTTTATTTTTCCATCTCTTTAGTGGACGCTTAGTGACACTAAATAAGTAACTTTCCTCAATCTTACACATGAAACCGCAATAAAGAAATGTTTTTCAATAGTTTGAAGGTTGACTGGTGTGTGTCCATTTCAGTTGTGAATGGAAACGGAGATTGGTTACCATGTTATTTTTTGCACATTTTTCTGAATTCGCACCAGATTAATAACTCACCATGTAGAGCTTTAAATTAAGAGCCACAGAACTCACTCAACATTTTGTCTCCAGCACTAGTACTGATCGTAAAACTACACTGGGGAGCTTTGATGGACAGACGAGTGGTATCAAACACAAGCAAGTATGTGTACCTTGTGTAACCTTTAAATAACTGATACCTCAAGCCAACGTTTTGTATGAGTGTACAGCGCTCACTCATCTCATTTGGTAGAAACCCCCCTAGAGTTGAATGAAATATTATAGTGTAGATGGGAGCACACTGAAAAAGCCCGCAGAACTCATTTCACAAGTCGTGTATCTGAACAGCTGAATTGCAACTGCCTGAATTATTCTGACCACAGTTCCGATTCAGCTTCAGGAAGCTCTGAGGATAGCTGAATACACCCAGAAAAATGTCAAGACCTTAATATCATCATATGGCCAATTAATCCAACATTAAATTTAAAGAACACCGGCTTTTTAAATTTCATTTTTGTGATCCGGAATGTTTGTTTCTATTTCCTTGTCAGACTCATGGCTGTGGAAGATGAGCTGAGAGTGGGTGCCATTCCTGATATTAAGCCCCGAATCCTCACAGACCAGGTTTGTGCCTGTGTCTACATCTTTTATCATCCCTATTTGCTAAACCCGTCATGCCCCAAGACAGCTTGCATCATTCTTACATCGCATCCAACGCATTCACCAGAGCCAGTGCAGGGACAAAGTTTTCAGCTGTCATACACTTCAGCTATTCCCATCCTTCCAAAGTACGTTTGTCACATTGGGGGGGGGAAACATTTCACCATTATGCTGCACGGAAAATACAGTGCTCATCCTAAAAATCCCATACTTTATGTGCACAGGTTAATTACTTCTGTGAAGAAACGTCTTCAACACAGATTTATTTACCACAAGGAAAAAAAGCTCATTATTTTTACCACAGAACGCTTCCATCGTCAGAGAGCCTTGACTCTGACTCAGCGCGTCATTGTGATTCTGCATGGCTCAGTGTCGTGAATGCACCACGTGGGATGGATTGTGACGCAGGTGGAGAGGCTGTGTGTGTGTGTGTGTGTCTGTGTCGGTCGCTTTTAAGTCAATCTCTCCGGAGGAACAACATTTGCTGTCGTTGAAAAATGCATCAAATGCAAAGAAATAAAAATCGTTGCATTGATAGATGTTTAGGAAACTGAAGTTTCTCTGCTGGGACTGTGAGATCGTAATTGTTTTTTACAACAGACTTTTCAACCAAATAGGAACGTGTAATGAGAACGGACGTCCAAGCTGTGCATCCCAATTTGGAGTTTAGCTAGAGTTGGAGAAAGAATCTCTAAAGTTACACTAACGGTAATTTATGATTCACAGGAGTACGTGTGGAATGGTTTAGTTCTTAATGCTCAGAAAAACAGATTTAAAGGATCAGTTCAGCATTTGAGGAAATGTCTAAATTCCTCTTGTCCAGACGTGGATGAGAAGATCAATACTTGTGTCTGTATGTTAAATGTGTAGCTAGTAAAATGACAATCTCATGAGAAAGTACCAGACTCCCTTAACATTAAGACAAGAATAGCTACAACATTTGTTAGGAGTCAAGAGTCTGTCTGTCCTGGTGTGTTGTAAGCTGTAATATATACATATATATCTCCTGCCCCTCTGTTTTTCATGTAACCTGGCTCATCACTTTGTGCCACTGCTTCACCTCCTTTTACCAGCAATTTATTTTCAGATCCACAGCCATGTAAGCTCCACTAGCAAGTTATTGACCGACCTGTCACCCAATAAGACATTTAAACCATGTCTGGATAGTCTTAAAGATATTGTACAATTATTCAGAGGTAAAGAGAATAAATCTACTGGCTGTTTTGAGTAGTTATGCTAAGCTCCTACGGACACGAGAGTAGTATCTTGGAGAATAAACCTATCATTATTTCACATCGTAAAGAAACTATTCCTAGAACCTTAATTATGCTGTAAACTGAGTAAGTAGTTATTTCATCTGTTTTCTCTCCCTTCAGTCCATCAACCACGGCTATGGCCATCCAGGATCCTGACTGCCAATACCAAAGTGACCAGAGCTCATGAAGGTCACTCACGTGTAAGAAGATTCACAGGCAACAAAAACACCTGAAGAGAAGCTCTGCAGTGGATCTACCAGAACCACCGGAGACTCCATCTCACAGCCTCCTTGAAAACTAACTTTGCACATAATCAAACTTTGCCTCTACCAAAACTTGACAATCAGTTTAGCGTGAGGACCAACGTGTGCAGTGAGTTGCCCGCACAAAATGACTACATACACAGTGCCACAACAACGGCAATACACGTACCTGTTTGAAAGGAAAATGTAAAGCGGTGGGGATGAATATGGACGATTGTCCCCGGTTAAAGCTGCACACTTGCTTCTCACCTCAGTGGCTGCAGACAAAAGTTTTCGACACTGCTTTAAAAAAAGCACAATATCCCATCATGGTGACGAGTGACAAGCAATTAGTTGCCATCTATGGTCCTCGGAGGAAAGGCGCAGTGATTAATCAAATCAAAGTGACTAATTTATTCTGATATCATTTAGCAACACTCAATGAAAAACCTTTCACTGACAAACGGTGCTTCTCATTATGATTTTGCATTTTTTCTAGTACAGCAATTGATATGAATAGATGCCAAATATATCTTACAATCAACTTTAAATACAATCTAAACCACGTTGGTCACATTTTCCTTTGGCACTATAAAGATTATAAATGACATCACAAAAAAGTGGCACAAAGCGCTTCACAAAAGACCTGACATGAAATGTCACTGATTTTAAGAGAGGTACTCGACCAATTTTGAAATTAGTTTTATATCTAATATATATATAAATCTAATATCTAACCCAAGTTGAAATATTTCCACCCATGCGAATGAGGCAAATTGTTGCCATTTGCGGCGCCCGTTAAAACTCGGCGCCGTTCACGTCTGCCTTGACTTTGTGGGAAACATTTGCTTCGCTTTTGGTTCGAATGCAGCTTAAGACAATATCTCAGCTTGAGCCTGGAAACTTATCATTTTTAGCTTAATATCAGCGTCTCGACTATAAACAGAGGCGGTGGTTTATGTCCATTGACCAGGCTGGGAAAAGATGCTACTCGTTATATTACGGGAAATAGATCCTTACTATACCACTAATATAAGTAGTATAATACTACTTCACTGGAGTTGTCCCTCCCACGTTTTGGGAAATCCTATACTGTATCTAACAACGTCTTTAGAGAAGATTTGTTAAAAATCTGAAAGATAGTGATGGCTGCAGTTTCTCCAGCAGCGATAGCAGCGCTCCATTTGATGAAAAGTAAGATAACCAGCCGAGAAAGAAACCATGTCTGCCATTTTCAGCCTCTTCATGTACAGCACTTTGTAACATTGCCTTGCCTGAATATTTTTTTTAATAACTATGAATATAAACATTATGTGCAGCTGGAAACAAATCATATAATAGCAAGATTGTGAATTACTCATCGGTCGTGTTTAATGTTTCTGAAACGTAGATGTGCAATGGTTCTGCATGTGCTTTTTAAATGCAAGGAAGAGTGGGTCATTATTCTAGTGTAGAAAAAAGAAAACCGTTTACATGGGTTTCTTATTGGAAGGCATCTTTTTATATCAAACCTGCTAACTCTTACATACTTTTTCAAAAGAGACCGCTGTTGAACCTTTTGCATTATACAAGATCAAACTACTGCGAGAAATGACCGGAAAACAAAAAACAATAAAGTCCTGTCCAAGCAGGGACATGTAGTATATGTGCATACAATTTGACTGCCTCACAGTCTGCGCCACACGGCCCAAAATACCACGGCCAATACAAACAAGACCTTGTAAACATTGTATATTAAATGTCCTATTTTGTAGTCGGGTGATGAATTAATAAGCAGTGTATTGGTTTACTGTTGGTCAGAATAATTTATATTACAAATTTCATGTTTGATATAATTTATCTTAACCTCTTGCCTTTAAAAGATACAAAAGGTTTGTGTTAGAAGACATGTATAAAATAGCTTAATGTATATCTATTCTTATATGTCACATGTATTCAAATCAAGGGTAGGCCTTCAGGCATGTTTAACTTGTGGTAACAGATATTCTATTAACTCTTAATGCTGCGATCCAGAGGATGCGAGCTGAATACATTTCCGTCCTGTGGAAAAACAGATGTTTTTCGAGTATCTCGCCTATGTTTGTGTAACCAAAATAGCAGCGGTGCTTTCAACAATACCCGATTGCAGTTTTGAAATGTGCATTTTACTTATTTGGCCTGCAATGCAGTGCAGTATTTTGAAATATTGACTTTTTTTTTTTAATGAGAAGTTGCAATCCATAAACTGGCAGATGTTTATAAGACATAGAAATCTACTAAATGCCCACGTTTCCTTGCGTTCGCTGCAGCGGTACAGTCTGCTACCTCTGAAATCTCTTTTCCACATGCTGACAGGATACTTTTGCTTCCCTTTATTTTATAGAGAATTCAAACAAAAAAGTTATTACAATATCATTTTGTTTCTGGTTGCCGATTCATTCATGTTTTAGGATTTCCATCACAGAACCATTTCTAAAGTTTGTTCGGTTTTCTGTCATATTTAAATATTTATGCACAGCTGAATTTAATTACAGGGTGAGAGATTCGTCAGACTCAAGAACACAGATTGCTCGCAAGAACTTTTGATATTTTCATTTGCCAAATGCACAAAAATATTGCAACAATCTTTTTGGCCACTGCTTTATTTTGGTTTGTTCCTGCTCGACATCTTATCCTTAATGGTTTAATTTACACCTTGTCTTTCTATTATTTGTTACATAAAAGGAGAGTCGGGATTCTTTGAACATGACATGCGTTAAGCTTGGTGAGGATTATATTGAAGTTACTGGTGAATAAGTGCTTTATGTTTACATAATGAGATTTTAGAACATGTATGAACCTTAGTTGACCCAGGGGAGACGTATCCTCCGCTTTGCTGCAGCTCAGAGCAGGACCTAATAAATTATATATCTTGTATATTTTCAATAAGGGTATTTAACACCCATCAACACATTTAGTTTCTAAAATAGATGTATAGCATAATGGACTGAAATAGGTATTTTTCTCGGCAGCTATTACTCTGCACAATCTACTGTGTCACAAATATATAGTTGGTGAGATTTCTGACTTGAATTGGGCCTGTTGGATGTAATACCTTAATTTACTTAACATTTCTTTGAAATAAGCCATGTCCCATAGATAAGCCATACCCTTCAGTCCCCTAATGTTGTATGGTGGATGTTTAATGTTGGTGGTTTTATTTATAATGGTAGTTATGTAGGTATGATTGCGCTTGTAATTATTATTAATGTGAGTACACTTAATTGATATTATTTGTTTTGTGTGAACTAAGGGAATGTATTCATTTTCAGGTGACTTTTCTGAGGTATTTAAATAAACTAAAAAATCCCAAAATTAAACTTTTTTCAAGTGATCAACTGTAGTATTTTTAGGAATGGTATGACTACTTGAGGAAACAACGTAAAAACTAACTTTATGAGATGCTGTACGAGGATTTTAGGACAAACTGACATTTTACCAAAAAAGAAATCAGGTTTAGTAAAATTAAATAGCTGCAGCTATGCACAAGAATTATAACGCTTCAACATAGTGACTAGGAAAAATAGCAATGTAGTTACGACAGGCCCCTGAAAAATACATAACACACAAACCCACCCATGTAGACATAGTATGCGCTTTACTGCATGTCGGGGCATCTTGGGGACGTGCAAAAACACAAGTACACAACGTGCAGGTTAAAAACTTGTATTTATTCATTTGGATTTCAATAGATGACACAAATGTGTTTATATTACATTAGTACATGATGTTTCTCCATAACACAATAGCAAGAAGTGGAGATGAAAGCGAATAAGAAGGACAATACATTTGTACTGAATTTGTGCATACATTTTCCTAAATTGAAACTTGTATTAACCTCCACTGTGCAAGACGGTTGTGCAGCCCATTCATGAAGGAAAAGCCGGACGTCATATGCACACAATACCAGAATTACACAATCAAAACTCTTCAACTACACTATCCTTGTTCGTCAAAAACAAAGTACATTCGCAAAGAACTGTGTCATCGTGCTAGGATTTCACGCGGTCGGAATTGCTGTCAGGGGCACGTATCTCCTGGTGTCGGTTTGGACCGTCTCGCTGTAGATGTGATTGAGTGGAATAGCCAGGTGCCCCGTTTGCCCGGAGCCCTCCTCGGAAGCCACGCCGTAGGGCATCTTGGACATGATGGCCAGGCTCAGCTTGAAGAGCACGTTGTGCAGAGCCGCGCGGTACTCCTTCCTCACCAGGCAGTAGATGACGGGGTTGAAGCAGCTGCTGGCGAACGCCAAACAGTTGGCCAGAGGGAAGAAGTACGTCTGAGCCGAGTAGTACGAGGAGCTGATGTCGACGATGTCGAGCTGGATCAGGGCGCTCCACAGGGTCAGGACGTTGTAGGGGAACCAGCACGCGCAGAACGACAGCACCACCACGGCCACCGACTTGGAGATGTCCGCCCGGCGCAGCGCGTTGCCGCCCTGCAACGTGTGGCGGCAGAGGAAGCGCAGCAGCAGCAGGTAGGAGAGGATGATGACGGCGTACGGCAGCAGGAAGCCCAGCACCACTCGCAGGAGCTGGTTGTATCCCAGCCAGGCCGTGCCGTCCGGGAAGCGGAGCAGGCACGCCGTGTCGTTGCCGCTGCCCACGTGGCTCAGGTCTGCGAACACGGCCCGGGGTGCCGCCGCGACGAGGGCCGACGCCCAGATGATCGCCGTGGCCACCGGGGAGGTGCAGGACCGGCTGCACTGGGAGACGTGGGGCTGGAGGGCCGTGGCCACGTAGCAGTACCGGGTCAAGCTCATGGCCGTCAGGAAAAAGCAGCTGGCGAAGACGTTGAGGCCGGTGAGCAAGGACACGGCCTTGCACGTCGCCTTGCCAAAGGGCCAGCTGTAGTCCATGGCGATGTCCACGGCCCAAAAGGGCAAGACCAGGGAGAACACCAGGTGGGAAAAGGCCAAGTTGAACACAAAGAAGTTGATGGTGCCGGTGGCGATGGTGTGAGTCGAATACAGCAGGAACATCACCAGCAGGTTGCCCACCACCCCGCCTGTAGCCACGACAAAGTACACCAGGGGGATGACCACTCGCAGCCAGAAGGAGCCGTCGTCGCCGAGGACCTCCGGCCCGAAGCTGGCATTGTGGGGGGTCAGATGGGAGTTATTACAGAGCGGGCTGCCCCTGCAGCCATTCAGGAGGCTCATGAAGAGCTCAAGTCTCAAGTCAGTGTTGGACATGTTGCAAAGGGGGAAAGGCAATCTTGTTGAGGGTCAAGGGTGTCCAGGTATTATGGGCAATGTTTTCCTCCTTGTGTCGGCACCAAAAGAAATTAAGTTGTGGTCGTCTATTAGACGAGAGACATCGATCTCTGCAAGGAAAGAGGAAATTATTATTACATAATAAGCGCTGCAGTTTATGGCTAAATAAGTACATTAGCCTTGTCGGATAAACAAATCACACTTAAGTGTTACCCACAGAGTTATACAATTCAATTTGGTTCAACATAAATAAAATTATAAAGTGATTAATTTCTTCATCTGATGTAAAAACTTGTTATGGACTGTTTGGATCATGCGATAGCAGCTGCATATTAAAAACCACACCAATATTTTACATATAAACTTGACATGCAACACGAATCAAGAAAAATTATTCAAATTTACATGACAGATTCAGACTTAAAGGATATTAAAAACTGTTCATAGATTACATGTAGTGAGACTCTTGGCAATCTTCACTTAATAAAAATCGTACATTTTTATGGATCTCTTTTTTAAGGCTCCTGTAGATTTACTTTAGTTAATGGATCGAAACTGGGTTTAAAACCGCTTTAACACCAACTGAATAATTTGTTAAAAGTTAGCTTTGACCTCATTAACTCTGAAGACAATACATTTTAAAGCTAGATGGGCTCGAGGCAGTCCATTAAGGCAAAGGTTTCTCTAATGGACTATCATAATTCAAGTTTCCATATGCAACTTAATTGTAATTGACTAAAGGTTATAAATAACCAAATCTCAACTACAACAGACAACTTTCTTTTTGAAAGTGTCAGATATAAAACAATTAGGTAAATATATGGTAAATGTTGGAACTAAAATCAACGACACTTTCTAAACAGACAACGAAAATGAATCTTACCTGGATATAATAAAAGAGGGAAACTGTCCGGTTGCAACCATTTGTTGCGTTGAAGTCACCAGCTCTGCTGCACAACACCGGATAATCTCCAAGCAAGACAGCAACAACATTGTGCAATCTACACCGCCCAGAAATTACAGCTCCACCCCATCATATTTTTTTCAGATCAGAATTGGTCTTCAATGAAAGAAACTGAAAAACACATCAATACAACTATTGAAGCCAAACAAATGGGCAAAATACCCTGAAGAGAAAGAACCGCTATCTCGGTCTTGACTCCGGACAAAGAGACATTTTTGGGGGGGATTCCTTGATTGTGAACATATTTTCTACATTTCATCATAATGTCATAAAATGTTGTTGGATTAAGAGATGCACATGTTTTTATGCAACTGGGTCACAACTCTTTATATTCCAGTTATTCTAACAATAAATGCTATAACGTTTTTTTTTTTAAAAGTGCTCCATGATAAAATAAAGTCAGTCGGGTCACTTTTAAACTTTGTTGAATTGTTTAATTCTTCTATTCAACTGAAAAATCCGTTTTCTTTTCTTTATTCAATCTTCCCAGTTTCTAAAAGGTATCGCAAGAACAAACTGTTTAGTCTTCTCCAAAATATCAAATTAATTTCTGGATCGGTCAGGAAAGGTCAGTTAACGGCATTAGTGCAATTTCAACACACGTCTTGCATACTATTCTTTGATATTAATAGAATGGAGCACATGCTACAATTCTTTATCCAGAGTAAACACTTCACATTAGAAACTAGAAATTAGAAATTAAACAAAAGAGTTTAGGTTTTCTAAGTCTTTGCACAATTAGGCCGCATGGTAACAACATGGTAACAACATGGTAAACATGTTTATGGAAATGTTGAAGACACTTGGACATTAATTGTTAAAAAAAAATAATCCATCAAAGCGAATTTGTCCTTTTCTATTTATATCTGGGGCGTTGCTTCAAGATTAGATTGAGCAGCAATGATGATTCTTAATTATACTTCGTTTATAGGGGAAAGAACATCAGCAGTAAATGACTAAATGAAATTAGATTGGAATAGGCGGAAGAGTGGGGAAGTTGATTAATGCGCGTCTATCAAAACTGAGCCTTATTCTTGACCTCGCTGAACAAACCATGCAACGCATTTTTTCATTGGCAACAATGTGCCACAAGGCCAACCTTAACGTTTTCTTCCAGCGCACAGCTTTATTTAGGTCCTTGTTGCATCTACGATCTGGCAGATTATTGCCACTCATGAACACACACTCTTATCTCCCAGCACACCGCACTGCAACTACAGGCCACTGGTACATGAACTTCAATGTTATAGTCCGACTTCAAGCACCGACACAGAACACAGACGCCAGGATATGACAGCTTTTAACAAAGACTTGCTACCAACATCTCTAAAACACATTAAACATTGTGTCATATCTCTAACAATCAGAAGTGTTAAAATGACTTGTGGTTACAAATAGATTTTTCTCTTCCGTCTTCATCTAGCTTGATAAGAAGATGAACCCTTCCACCCTCAATTCTATGTGTGTGGAAAGCAGACACTCTGTAAAAGGTCCATTCACCTCTAAAATCCCCAAAACAACATCTCATTTTTCTGACAACAGCATATCAAAAGTACAAAAACTAATCTAAAGTGTCAAATAAAGACAAATAAAGTATGCGATTAGAACTAGCTCATTTTAACACTATTTGATCAGTGGTGTCATAACTGTCGGATTTATTCAAAAACAAGCTGCATCTCCTCTGGTTCCGCTCTTTTAAGTGGGTTTCATACTCGGATTCCTGCTGCTTTACTGAGCACACTGCCACGGGAGGAAAGGAGCTCTGTGGTGACGTGGCTTTGTCGCCACCTATTGTACAGATGAGGATACAACACGTCTCGGTGTCAGCACGAGGAGGGCAGCAGGCTTTGTAGAGAAGCGCGCCCTCTAGTGACAATGTTCTGACACAGCAACACGCAGCCTTGGTCCATTTACACAAGTATAACTTCAGTAATGCATCGTAATCCATTTGATCCATTTAACAGCGCATAATGAAACGTTAAATACATACTTTAATTAACTTTTTAGAATCAGGGAAGTTGATAATTGTTTTACAAAAAAGAAATATGTCTCCCAGAATGTGGTAAAGTAAAAGTGTAAAGCCCATCTCAAATAGTACAACGAGGTAAATGTAACGTCCTGTCTACTCAAATACATCCCATCACTGCTTTTTTCACCATTAACGCAATTGGCGTGTTGGGACTAAAACCAATCATTTTTACCGATTATGTTAGTTTTTTGAAGCCACACTAAAAAAAAACCCACGTACTGAAGTTTGTTTCCCTGCTGGTGACAGTGAGGAACCGACACCCGTCAGAGCGCATCCACCTAACGTGATATTATGTCGGGTAACGATGATCTGTTAAGTGTGATACGGTCTCCTCGCGACGCGCACGCAGCGGACAGGGGGCGCGAGCCGCGCGCACGTAAAGATCAGCCGCCGCGTGGTTTGCTTTTTTTCTAACGTTAATAACGTAACCAATAACAACCACTGCTGCCGCTGCCGCTGCGCAGGAGGAGGAGGAGGAGGAGGAGGAGGAGGACCGCGCTGCCCTCCAGGTGCTCCGCTGTGATTGAAACACGAAGTTTTACCGCTACGGAGGATAGAAAACCCCGCACAGCGGACGGATGGGCCGTGCGTCATTTGTTGGAGCGTTAATCCATCAAACTCGCCATCGTTTCTTTTGTTATTATTTTTAAATCACTAATGGGATTCCTCCAGGAGCGACCTGCCGCCCATTAACCCCCCAAGGTACGAAGCTAAACCCCGGTGAACTAACACAGTGCGGCGGACAGGAGCGGGATGCTGTCAGTCTCAGTCGGGTCGTACAAGTGTGTCCGCTCGTTTTTTTTGGTGGAGTTTTATGTGTGTGTGTGTGTGTGTGTGTGTGTTTGGGGGGGATTGGGAGGGGGGGTTGAGGGGCAAAGTTAACTAGGCTACAACAAGCCGTCTGTCGGTGGGTCGGGATCGCGGTTGCGTTGAACCACCCGGGACACAAGTGTCCTCTGGATCTGAGATCTGGCGAGCAGCGAGGATTCCCCGGCGGGACCCTGCGCGTCTTTACTGCGGGTCCGGCGCAGCTGGGAGGCGGCCATCCGCGGGCATTGTCAACGCACAACTTGTGGTGAGTGAGTGCAAACGGGACAGACAACAAGGCTGCCATTGTACCAGATCGGCGGCGGATTAACGGAATTCCTTTTCTCTGCACTGTCTCAATGGCCTCCAGTCTCTCTCTCTCTGCCTGCCTGTCTGCCTGTGTGGGTACAACCTCTTGATTTGTGGCTTCTTCCCCCTCTGGTGCTCGTTACAAGCGGTAAACTCAAGCCACCACGCAGCGAGCAGGCCAGAGATGTTCCCACGCAGCCGTGGTGAAACATGTGGATGGGATGGAGCTGACTAGATTGTGTAGTTTTTGTCATTAGGGGTTGTGTGACTATGTGGCAGGGCTGCAACTGACAGCTGTTTTTTGTCATTCAAATTCAGATGTTTTTTAAATTATGCAGAATACCTGCTGCATAACTGTGAGCAACAGTGTTCATTCACAATGGCACAACAGAGATAATGTTTTCTGTTATTGTGCAAAAATGCCAAACATTAACCAATTAAGTACAATCGTGTTCCTGTCAATCGTTAGATTGTTTAATTCCGCATTGCAAGCAGGCGTTGGCAGTATCAGAGGAGACGTGTTAGTGTTGAAGGATACATCGCTGTAAAGCCTAATTACGTCCCACCATCGCCTGTATGTTAATGTACTGGAGAATAAACAAACCCAGATTATTCCATTTCTTGCTCATCCACCCCTCCTTCCGTACACTTGCACATCGTGCACCATCCCCAGCTCTTCTCCCCCTCCCCCCGTGTATGTGGCCAACCAACATGTGGGGAGGTAATCCCAGCTATTAGGGTAATCTCCTCAGCATGACGATCAATAGGGGATGGTGTGCGACGACCACTAGATAAGAGTAACAGGGGGACAAAATTTGTGCTAAAGAAAAAAAAATGATTTAATCATCTAGATTAGGTCAGGAGGCTGAGGTCTGGACAGGGGCTTGTTGCTGGAAGGGGGGGAGGGGTACAGACAGGAAGATGTCAGGGGTAAGGCCATCTCCACTTGTGTGACAATGGGTTTAGACATTTTGTTTTCTCTCAATCTTGGGAGTGAATGAACAAAAACAAAGCTTCAAATGAACAGGGCCAAACCACATTAGTATCATGAGGAAACATGTTCTGGAATAAATCAGATTACTACAACAAATGTTTTGCATGGTAATATTGAGGGAAATCACAAAAAGCAGCATTTATTGAAACAAAAAAATTGTCCACGAAAATAGTCAGAAGAACCTTTTGTTACACAACATGTCGAGTCTTTGAGATGAAATTGTAAAAGGAGAACACCCGAGAAGAAATGAGTGTTCAAAACAGGTCAACGTCATTATGCGGTTGTTTTGTGAAGTCATTGTTAACACACAGCATGCGTCGATGGCTCACGCTCTCCCAAATGATCTTACGTACAAACTTGAGACCTCTTGAAAAGCTACACTATCTCATCAATTGACTTGTTTTGCCAGTATTTCAAAACCCCAAAAAATCCCGCCGTGGTTATTACGTACTAAACTGGCAGGCACTTGTTATTACACGTAAAGTATCAGCAGGTTAATAAATGGTATGCGTGCATACTGAATACACTAATATACAATGTTTCAAACGGTAAAAATATGATCTGTCGATACATTTTTTGGATACACGCGCTCGGTGTGCGTCGCCTTTTCTGATGTTCCAAGCCGACAGCAGAGCGTACAGATGGACCGCGTGCTAGGATTCGAGAGGGGTTTTTTAAGCTACCTGGACCTTAAGTAGTTAAAAAAATGGAATGGAAACAATGTGACTATACTTGGATGAAAACAAAATGGACAAAATTGGATTTACCTCGCCGTTAATATCTTTGATTTAATTGCATTTGATACAGACGGTATGTGGGCAAAACCCCAGTGGTTTCTGCACTTCTGTTTAAACGTATAAACATGAGCAACTGGGAAGTGTGAGGGGCTTCAGAATGATAAAATGTCAGAATGACAAATTTTGCACATCAATTTGTAGGATCCGTGTCAATGTCCCTGCCATTTGCAGATTTAAATTTTTTTTTTCAAAGGTTATTGCAGGCTAGAGTAAGGTCCTGACCTAACCCAGTGCAGCATTCCTCTTAGATCACTATAAGAGACCTTGCTTTGTCAACATCTCACCCACCAAAACAAAATGTTAGTGCAAGTAAGAAATGAGTGAGTTTTGTGATGAATCGGAAGAAAGCAACCTGTCTCCAGTGTAGGAAGCGGAGTGCAAACACTGGCAAAACGTCCAGATGGAGGATGGGAGGGATGCGTAAGGCGTCGAGGCAGAGGGAGAGAGGAGACTGGATGGGTCGGAGGGAGTCGGGTTACTTATCGGCCCTTTCTGCTCCAAAAGAAGCCGTGGTGTAAAAGATGAAACGCTCCCTGTGGGAAACCTAAGCCAGACCTCGCCGCCAGCTGTCGTCCTTTGGCTCGAGGGTAAAATCGCAGGTATCGCCTTACTCTTCAATCCTTACTTTAATCATGGCAGCACAATGTTCTGTACTACAACTCCACATCTGCTTTGCAGTGGGATACTTTTGATCAAGGACTTCACATATCGCAAAAGCACAACCCCATTAGGCAAAGCGAACGGTTTTCTTTTATTCATATTTAAAAAAAAAAACAATACTTACAAATCTCAGAGATTAGTGGTTCAAAATATTTATATATTATAATATTTAAGCACAGAGTCACGTCCTTTCGTCCCTCTAAATGCTTAAATGTGCAGATTTGTGTTTTCCTACTTGTCTGATTTGAACTGAATGCCTTTGGTTGCTTCTAACGTAACAACAAAAAGCTGGAATCGTGCTTTGGGGAACTGATGGCCCTCTCGCGATTTCCTAATATTTTCTATAACAAAACATGTGACTAATTGAAAAATCTGCATATTAATAAGTAACTGCGGCTCGATTATCACACAGACCTAATAGAGAGAAATGTGTAACTGGAGGTGTCATCAGGGTTTTCAATTTGGAAATTGCTCAACAGAACAAATCAAGTGTGACTAACAGTCTTCTTTTCCAGGTCAAACTGTAAAAGCAAGACATTTTCCTCCTGTAGTCTAAATCTGATTTTAATCAACAGACACGGCGGGGGTATTTTGAAGTTTGAGTTGGTCTGTGGCCTCGAGCTTTGGAGGAGGACACTGTAGCAGGACGACCTGTTTATTTAATCTGTGTTAATCTGCTGCATTTCTTTTGCATCGGCAGCTTAATCTTTACATATGTAAGACCGCGATGAGTGGCTCTCTGAACGGGTTGCACCTGACGGACGCAGTAGGCGGAAGGATGACAGACAAACCGGGGGAGCAGAGTGATGGATGCAGAGACATGGAGGGAGACCGTCAGAGCGAGTCGGAGCTGACCTTGCCATGATAATCTAATCCCTGTCGAGAGTGCTTTTTTTAGAGAGCAAGTTAATGCCGGCAGATTATACTCCAGTGTCTCCCACACTGGCCAATCCACAGCGAAAAGAGGGATAGGCCCACCGCGGATTCTCCGACCCGCCACAGCAAATCAATTAACGCCAGTAATGGTCATTTGAACGGGTCCCCAGAGATCATATCTCTTCACCGTTCAGCTGCATTGTTCAGTTCATCTCTTTTTCATTTCTGGATTTGGGCTTGCAAGAGACATCTTTTTTTTTTTTTCCTCCAAAGCAACTGTTCATATTCCCCTAACAGGTAAAAAGCACTGGCACGGTTCCCTCTCGTCTGTGTCGGGGGTCCGATCTGTGCTTTACAGCGCCAAAGGGCATCCATGAGAAAAGGCCACTCATCGAGCAGCTCGTCTCGTGCTATGAAGAGTAATCCCTGTATATGTTGTGTAACCGAGTGCCGAGTTGGACAAGGAGGGGGGGGGGTGGGCTCGATTGTGAGGCAACTTTGTCCGTGCTCGTGGCCGTTGAGCTCATGGCTTTCTAATCTCCTAGGTACATTAGGCTGTTTGCCCACATCGCTGCGCTGCATGACCGGCGCTCAGCACACAATCGCTTCGTTCTAGGAACGCCGTCGGGTGTTGAATACGAGCCGCGTCGAATCGCATTGTGCCTGATGTCAGGAGTCAGTCCTTAAATGTCGACATGTTCAATGCAACACGGCGTGTCTCGCGCTTGGGAAATGGAGCAAAGGGCTGTGGAATCAAATCAATAATCTTTAATCCTGCACTGAAAATGTTTTTTCCTGTGGTCCCATCCGTGCTGTGAAGGGCTCCGTAGCCTTGGCAGTGGGATTGGGAAGGAGTCATTTGGAGTCACGTGTCCTTTTTTTTATAAACTTGGAACGGAAACTTATTTATCTCACAGACCTGAATGTTGAGCATTAAACACGTCATCTTACGCAAGCACCTGCGAGAGTGTGTTGACGTCTGGAAGGAGTCATCTTCAACCGCATCAGCGGAGATTACATTCTCTGCATAATGGCCCCCGGAACAGATTCAGCCACGGAACCGCCATTGCTGGAGCGTCATACTGCACAGTTGTTCATTATGGTTATTCAATTAGGAGAACGACTATTTCCAGCATGGCTTAATAAAGAATTTATGCCCATTTTCAAATATTACTTAGTTGTTTCTGGTTCTTCCAGTACGAGCTGCTAGAGACATTACATATAAAACATTTACATAAAAAGGTGAATTATTTTGGCATATGAAAGCCATTTACCTTTTAAATGCCATTTATAAATGCATTTACACCCCAAATGTTGGGGTGAGTGTAATAGTAAATGTGCACATGTGAATGAACACAATATCAACTGTAAAGGTTTTTTGTTTATGGTTCTCCAGAGACACAAAGCCTGCAGGAACTTGATATTATACTGAATTGCGGACCATGTTTTTTATTTTTTTATATTAACACTGCCCACAGCAGACAGGTCCATGATTCTTAGGTAAGCTCAAAGGACTTAAAGATAAAACAAAAAATACCTCTGAAATCCTCCCATTGCATTTAACCTACATGTACAGGAAAATAAAAACATGGTCGGTTGTTGTGTCAATTTAGTTTCATGCCTTGGTTGTGAAAGACGGGATTATTGGGCACAAAACGGTAGACGCGAGTTGAGGCTTAGCGAGGGACTATGGCTTTGAACACTAGCATAAGGACGGTCACATGCTATCTCCAGTCAGGGGTATGTTGGCACGGGCTCGTTGCTGGTTGTTGAGAATATTTGGATGACTAAAGCACACGCACACATATACTTGCACAGTTATGGGGTTTATATGCAACTGATTCTGAAGTTGCCTTGATGTCAATGGACATATGTTGCTATTTCGTCGTGTTGGATGATAAACTGTGTTGCAAAGTAAATTCAGGGGAAATTCTATTTCTAGATCCTGGCAGGAAATTACACCCACAGTGTCAGTGCAGCAACCAAGCACACAGGCAGTGCGCGCGCGTACACACACACACACACACGAGACTCTCGGCATCAGTGCCCTGACCATAGGGAGTTTGTGCTGAGCTGGTTGGGACGTCAGGATGAATCAATGCGAGGACAGCTGACTGGACATGCCTATTCATCTGCCAAAGAAAAGAGACAGAGGGAGCAAGGGATTCTAAAAGAAATGAGTTAAGCCCCCCGGAGCAACATGTTTGGCTATCTGCATTACTTAACAGATCCTCCAAAAAGGACTGAAGACAGGAGAGGTGGAGAAGGGCGGGGGAGGAGACAACTGGGGCGTTCAAATGTTTGGTAGAAATGAATAAACAATTCATTTGTTCAACACAAAACGCAACACATTAGCATTTCTTCGGTATGATTTAGCAAAAGTAGGATACTGCAGATGCAAATGTAGCACAAACCAAGTAAGCACACAGGCTTTGATAAAGGCATAAGCTCATACTGTAGAAGCGGCTAGCTCCATAGTGATGGCCCGTTTATTCCCATCTGTTGCCCTCAGCTCTCTGACTTTATCCCCATTGTGGCAACTCATTACGTTCGCCTTAACCTTAACCCCTTAATTGCCACCCTCCAGTTTGCCCTGCACATCCTCCCCCCTCTTAGAGACAGTGTGCCACATTACCCGTACACTAATCTGATGGCGTCTGCCTACCAAACACCTGCCATATGCGGAAAAAAAACAACCATACTAAGCCCCTCCCATATTCCAGATACAACACCCATTCCAGCGTGAGCGGATCAGCGCACATGACTGCAGGCAGGCAGATGCGACTGTGCAACCAGATACCGATAATTAGACAACCTCGTACCTGGAAAATGACGACCAGAGTTAACCTCTCGCTTTCCAGCCTTTATGAGTCATGTGCAACTCGTTTCTCCTCACACCCAAAAGACCAAGTGTCCCCGCTTTGTCCCGCCTCGTGGCTCAGACATGCGTTGGAAGACATTGACGTGTAGGCACTGGCCTCTTTGCTTTAACAATAACTCTCTTGACCCCCCAAAGAGGAGTGGAGGGCCAGACATGAGGCGATGTGACAGTTCTGGTGCGGCCAACACAATAGCAGGTTTTTCATTTGACTGCCTGGCTGGCTGGCTGTATGCCACTGCAACAAATAGTCCGGTTTGCTTTAGGAACCATGTTGAACCACATCAGACCCGGTCCGTACCATGAAGCGCCTTCAATATAGAGGCCTGTTCTGTTGCGTGATGATTTTTGTTCTGGTTTTCTTTAGATGTCTCAGAACTGTGGCTTTGTGCATCAAGTTTTCTGGCTGCAAAGGGTTTTTCCTCTCACATGAAGATAACGTTGCAGAGGAATGACGACACGTGGCGTGATGAGGGCACTACGATGCATCATTATACAATGTTTAGAAATATATTCACCCAGTTACCAATACTCACACTTCTACGTAAACACTTGCCACAGAATTAGGTCCTGCGCTTGCATGCTGGCTTCTAAAATGAAGTTTGGTAGATAATGGATTATTGATCGTGAATTAGAGCGAACTGCCCCCTCAGGGCTCATCCTTGTTGGCCAGGAATGAATGCATCTCTTCATGCTTCACCGCACACACTCAATTTAGGCATAGGAAACCAAAGACCGACACACACGCATGTTGAGACACTGACCCGCGCTCTAATGCGCACAGACAGGCGTCGTTCATCCACAGAGGGACAAAGGTTATTTGAAAATCAGTGTGATGCAAATGGCCTCAGTGGACTCGCTCTCTGGTTTGTTATTTTTACACATAGGGGAAACTACCTGAAATGCAAGTCTGCCTAGTCTGTTTCAGTGAGTCCAGTTTTCCTTTGGTACGATACATAAAAGCAAACGCAAACAAATGAAATGACTTTGAAAGAAAGAAAACTATAGTTCTTTGAGACTGGGAAACAAAAAGATCAATGTTTTAGTCAAAAATGCCGCTGTTAACCTAGATAAAAAACTGTGGATGATAGTTTAACTTGTTATTTAAATATAGTAAATCCTTGAAATCTGTGTAGCGTTCAGTGTTTAGAAGACAAGCCCAAAAGAAAGAAACGCACCCATGATAAATTACATTTTAAATTTTAAAATGTTTGTACTGTTGAATGTGAAGATTGCCTTTTTTTTGTCAATGTGTCTTGGTTTCAATAAGTATTGCAAAACAAATCTGGATGTATGCTTAAAATAAATACCAATACAAACAATGACTTTTTGGGGGCAATTTATTACGAATGAAAAGCGATTAGGCCTGGTCATTCTATTATCAACTCCACTTAAGACTGATTATATTATGTAATCATTTAAGCAGCACTGTTTTTATTTTTTTCACTGACTTTTTATTGATGTAATTTGTGAATATGGACCATAAGTGTAATAACAAGCCTATTTTAAATTTCATTTGTCTTTTTCCCAAGGAAGTATACAACGTGAACAAGAACATCTCCTCAAATGTGAGGATGGACACTAAAGCCGGGAACTTTTCCAAGTTTTTGATGCGTATCATGAGAACTCACTGACTTTTGGAAGATAAACTTTGCATACCTAAGATTCACTACACTGCTGTGGTTTTTGACCGTCGCTCCAGGAAAAAGTGATGGAGACAGAAGAGAGGGAGGACGAGTCACAAAACCTCACAGCGAATATAAAGGCAGAGGCGGCGGACGACACCTCTGGCCACACCTGCGGGGTGTGCGGCCGCAGCTTCCCTCTTCTCAGCTCTCTGTCGCAGCACATGAGAAGACACACGCGGGAGAAGCCTTACAAGTGTCCGTACTGCGAGCACCGGACGGCGCAGAAGGGCCGCCTGAAGGCCCACATCCGGAGCCACAAACTCTGCCTGTTCAGCCTCGACCTCACTGACGACAAGGGAGGGGCCGGAGCTGGAGAGCAGAAAGGTGACCCCGAGGCACCCGACCCGCCCAATCGGGTCAGCGCATCAGACAACGCTCAAGATGTCGCCACGAAAGCGAAGAAGAAAGGAACCAAGAAAAAGGCGAAGGGCAAAGACGCGATGGCGCTCGGTGACGGGGCCGACGACGGGTCCTGCACCTGCAGCATCTGTGGCCAGGTTTTCCCTCAGGTACTTCTCCTCAAGTCCCACATGAAAAGGCACCGCAACTCACAGGATCACGGTTGCCGGATTTGCGGACGCCGTTTCCGCCAGGCGTGGTTCCTCCAAAGCCACATGCGCATCCACCGGGTCAAAGCCCAGCTCCGGGGCGGCGAAAGCAACGAGCCGCCCGCCACCATCAACGGCGTTCCCCAGGACCCGGCGTCGCTCGCCAACGAGGAGTGCCTGTTTGAGCTCTGCGCCGGCTGTGGGAACTTCTTCAAAGACCGCAAGACTTTACGAACGCACGAAAAGCTCCACAAACCGTCCCACGGCCGCACCGCGCCGCCGCCGCCTGAAGGGGGCGACCCCTCGGAGCTGCACGCGGCCAAGAGGCAGTTTTTGGAAAGCCTGAGCCTCACTCGCGCCGGGCCGAGGGAGACGTCGGAGGACTGGAGCGCGGGCAGGCGAATTCCAGAGCTGGACCCGATTTGTAGTTACCAGGCGTGGCAGCTGGCCACTAGGGGGCGACTGTTGGAGGCCACGGAGAAATGCCTGGGATGGGAGGAGAGGCTCGCAGATGCCGAGGTGGCATTCGACACAGAAAAGGGCGAGTACGTACCGCTGAAGCAGGAGAAGAAGAGGAAGCAATCGGACACCTCCAGCATTAAGAAGACGAAGGGCGAACCGGGCGCCGAGCACCTGTCTAACGGCTTGACTCACGCTAAAGGTGGAGACAAGAGGATTTCTCAGAAAGACCGGATTTTGTTAAACGGACTTGGACATGCGTTTTATGAGGCGCTGCAAACTAAGAAAGCGAAAGATGGCCACCTCACACCCAAACGGAGCAACAGCAGCCGGAGTCAAGACCAGGAGGGTAAGCATGTACACAAATTGAATATTGGACCCTTCTTTTTTGTATTGATATATCAAATAGCTAAGTTTGTTGAAACGCAGATGTGTCACTTTTTCTGGTGAAATACTGACCTCAAATGGAGACCACATATCTGATACTGCTGCTTGGTGTGAAAATGTTGCATCTAACATACTGTGGAAAAGGGAGACATCTTGTGCATTTAGAACTGAATTACAGCTGTAAATGCACTGGATTATACTAATGCAAACTAATGAAGACGTTCTCTCCCCTAGAAGAGTTTTTACGGACTTGTTACGTTTTATTGGAACATTTTTTTTTTTTTGCCAAAAAGATTGTTGTTCTAGTTCAACATTTATTATAAGTGTAAGATGTCTGTCAAAGTCCATCAAAATTACTTATTAGTTTATTGCATTATGTAACTCCAGGTTTGCTCATGTAATCAGTGCCATTGGATAAGTTGTACATGTACACAACACTGGTACGTGCCTTTCATTACTTCTGCTTTTACCTACAGATAAAAAAACGCACTTCTGTGAGCACTGCGATTTCCACACTGTGGAGGCCTCGCTACTTAAGTCTCACCTTCAAAGGCAGCACCAAGACGTCCTCGGTCCCCACAGCAAACTTGGCATGACCGTGGACAACAGCAACCAGAGTGGTTCCAAAGCCTCACGATACATGGACTACCTCAGGAACAGGAGTTTGTTGCTCAGTCAGCCATATTGGAACCCTTACACATGCACACCTGGCCCGGCGTCAGTAGCATCACACATCAAGACAGAGAAGTCAAACGGCGCAGAGGTCAAAGGCCAGGGACACACTACCGATGCCGGAAGTCTTCTTAATCTGTCTTCACTACCCGTCAGCGAAGGAGAGGCCTCCGTCACTCATCCAAAGAAGACGGAGGGTCTGGTAAGACATCAGTGCCCATACTGCTCCCACACTACCAACTACCCAGAAGTACTGTGGATCCACCAGCGAGTTGCACACAGGGTGGACGGCAGCAGCTCCATGGCACCGAAGTGGGCCCCCTGCATGCACAGCAACAAGAGCCTGAAGGCGGCTGGCGCCCAGTGGAGACGCACGGGGCCGCCGCCATTCCTCGAAGGCAAGGACTGTCCGGCCTTACCCGCTCCGAGAACTCAGCGCACGCAGCCTCCGGGGTTGACGACCTCCAGCAGCACCAGCAGTAAGCACTCAGCTCCCAAGACCCAACCAGGCGTCCCAAAGTCCAAGCCTCAGCCCAAGGACTCGCGCCCTTCAGACGGGACGCCGGCAAGCGGCAAGACGGGGCCCTTGGCTCAGAAGAAGTCCGCCGAACACAACCGAGCACAGAAGGTGGGGAGTAAAGGTTCCGGCACTCGAGCCACTTCGTCGAGCAGTATTCTGCCCGGCAAGGGCTCCTCTAGTCTCCGGCCAACAGACAGCCCCAAACACAGAGGCCACCGAGCGCCGGTGGAAGCGAACTTCCCCCAGGAGGGTTTGGGTTTCATGTTAGCCAGAAATCACGGCGGAGCTTCATCCAACGTTTCTGCTGATAGACCCCATTCCCGGAGGCCGTCGTGTGACTCATCCTCAGGTCCTAAGGGTCCCGATCTGTGGGCCGCCATGAACATGTGGGGTCATAAAGCATATATGGAGCCAGTCCGTTTTGCTCAGGTAAAGAATGAAACGACAGGAGACGTGCCAATGGATATTTTGAGTCTCCTGAAAAACTACAGTCCCCATGATCTGGCTGCCGTTTACCAGCACTGGGGCTTTGTTGATCCCAGGATCGATCCACAAGGTGAGGAAGCGCGTCGCTTTAGTCTCATTCATTGCAAACAACGTTCTGATGTTTTACACCGATGGTCAGCAGTAGGCCTTTAGAATGTAACGTGACCATGGTATTCGTTTACATGCTCTTTTTATACCCCCGTTACAGCAATGTTGCAGTTAAATGGAAATTTTGGCAAAGAAGTCCACTCCACCACTGAAGCTTCCAAACAAGTATGTTTTCTTTGCAACGGATTTTGGTGGAAATAATCTCTAGTCTTCAGCCAAAGGAAAAGTGAAGGAACTGACCTTAGTTTAAGGCCCAATCATGCTATTCTTACCATTTATATTATTCATATATATTACTTGTATTTACAATTAACGAACAAGTTTTGAAATGAAAATAATTAAAAGTAAAAGTGTGTACACGCGCATCCCAATGCGCAACCTTTCAGTGGGACTGCAGATTTTGTTTTTTTTACCGTACCTGGTTGAGAACTCGCGCAACCTGGCCATCTTTTTGGCTGACAGGGATGAGGCAAAAACACTGTGGTATCCGTAGGAATTACCAATAAGATAAAAGTATAATGGGTAAACCAGTGGCGGTATTGCAACTGCAAAAATGACAGTTCACAAAAGGTAACAATGGTTCCAATTGCACCGGTTTTTGCACCGCCTTTTAGGTGTGTATAATTGTAAACATTTAACTCTTCATCATTGATCAACAACAGCGTGCCCATACACTATTCCCTCCGTGTTATCAGGTCCAATCTAACTGGTCTGCCTCATATTTGTCTCCTGCAGGTCAACAGCCGCTCCACTTCCTCCTCAGGGTCTCTTCATAAAGGAACGTGAAGGTACATTGTGTTGCTGTTCGCTGCCAGCCTGCATGATAGAGAACAAGGCCCACTGTTCTTGAAAAAGGAACCAGCCATTACTCCTAAAAAGGATCGAGGCACTGGATAATGCAGCACATATGCAATGCAATGAGGTGGACTCTTATTTTGTGATATGGCTGTTTAGTTTGAAGTGTTTTACATGTTTTTATTTGTTTGTAGATACGTTAGTCATCAAAACACACACAAGTTCTCTGGAAATAAGGCAGAACTGTTTGAAATGATGTCGGGAGGACCGGGGGCGGGGTGTTTAAATAAAATGTGATGCTACATTAACTAAAAGGATAAAGACAACGCAATATTGGCTAGAGGAGCCCATATATCAGCTGGTTTTGAGTAAATGCAAAAACAATTTAAAGAACATCTTTTAAAAAAAAGCCTGTAGAAAGAAAGAGCCAAAGGCTGTGACATGAACTTCACAATTACCTCCCTATAAACTATTTCAGTTTATTTATTTTATACAAGCGGCTTTTGGTATTTTGTTTTTGTTTTAGGGTTATTACTGTATTCGATTGTCTTATTCAGGTTATTGTTACAGTGAACTTTGTGGTCTAAAATCTTTTCGGTCCTCAATCAGAAGCAGTGGACCAACTATAACAGTGGACCAATTATAGTAACACATAAGACCTTTTATGTGGTTTCCGATGAACTACTGCTAAACCGTGCCATTCTTTTGCTAAAAACAGCACCAACACATTCAAAGTAATCAGTCTCACCAACACACATTGCTGCTGAGGGGCATCGTCAGTCTTCGGCTACGAATCGGTTTGTGCCAAGTTAACCGACTGCTCACGCAGATTGTACCAATCATTCTAGATCTAGCAATTTAGTTGTTGCTATTTTGACCAGTTTTGAATAGAGGTCAAAAAAAGAAAGTGGGGCTGCGGACAGATTAACTCAATATACCCGCAACAAATGCATAGCTACTGCCAATCTTTAGATCTAGGAGGAGACAATCATTTAATGTGTGAAAATACCTAATGTGGTGGACATCGTCGTAGCCAGTCCGTCACTCGTTGGTGTGTGAAAAGGACAAATGCAGTGATGAAAAGTGTCCGTCCTGCTTTATCATTCTACGTTTGAAATGTGAAGTGATCCTTTCTTCTTTCAGAAAGATGGCGTAAACATCTCCACCTGTTGATGTAGCAATTTAATGCTGTGATTAGAAGTAGAAATGTAGCAATGATGATTTCTGCTGATGTGGCCCTGACTGCTTAGACTACTAAAGAGACTGCAAGATATTGTTTGAATTTTTTTAAGTTCGCCTCATTCTAAAATGTGTTTGTGTGTTGTTCGTTTGCAGATTTGTTCTTAAGTTCAAATTCAGTGTTTGCAGCTCCCGTAGAGAAACAGTCTATGCACTTGACAAAAAGCCATCAACTTATGGATTCTCGGGTGATCTTGAGAATTCACAATTTATTGTTGGAGTACTGACTTTGATCTGTGTGGAAGAGTTTTTTGATAAATATTGTATCTGTTCATTTTATTTAAAGGTATTTTTGTTTACTAAAGAGTGCGATTTCACTCTAAAGTACTTTGTATTTAGAAAAAAAAAATAATAAAAAAAGGATGGAGCGTCAGTGGCTTGAGGCCAGAGTGCAGGGACTGTCAGGAGTTGGTGTTAGTGATCTAACTGCTCTCTGTGAAGAGACTGACAGGAAAACGCTGGATTTTAATGCAAACCTGAACATTTATGCAAAAGCTTAAACGTGATCTCTCACTGGGTTGATGTCTGAGACGTAAAGTAAACATAGTTAACAATTGTGTTGGTATAAGAATTTCTATTTTCACCAGTTTCACATTTTGTCTGGCTGTTAACATATACAAATAAAGTTGGTCAATGTAGATTGATATCATGATCATGCTGTGTTCCTGATCCCTCACGCACTGCTTCTCACTGCTTTTATCAATCTGTACATCATGAGAAACGAGAACTGCGCTGTATTATTTTGAGGTGTCATTTTATCACATCCCTTCTGACATTAAATTAAAATCAGAGCAAAGGAGGCTAATTCACAAAAGCACGATTAAGAACCGCCTGCTAAAGGAAAAAGAGCATCTTGACCTGGTGTAGGTAAAGACAGGTGTAACTTATCAAAATATAAGCATTCTCAGAGCTTCCTGCGGAAAATCATGAGGGCAATTTAACAGGGAGAAGAGGCGCTGAGCATGCGGAGCAGCCGGTGAGCAGCAGCTAACAAAAAGTTTATATGTTGCTCAGAAAATTTACTATGAAGATTGCAACCAAAAACAATATAAACTACAAAAGAACAGGACCAGACCAATGGTGGGATAATAAACCACTGATGAACCATGTTTTTTTTTTTATTTGCCCAAAAGGATCAAATACAGCATGCACGCAACTTAAATGTGGCAAACAACTTCAGTTACCGGCAAATTTTCAACATTTTCAATCCGAACAAGAGCGTAGGACGCCTTTCTCTCTGAACAAATCTCACCTTCCCTCCCTGCGCGGTGCTAATAGTTATATTCACAACATAAATAACTAAATGAATACAACCCTTGATCAGATTGACTGCTAATTTAACAGATAAAGCACCAGAATTATTCAAGTCTGAGTGGAGCAGGTTAGCTGTGAAGCCCAAATCTCAATGGTAATTTATGTGCCTATGCTTTTATGAAATTCAAAACTAAAAGTAAAATAAAATCACAGGCCCTTAATCTTTTGAAGACACTCATTTACACAATATGAATGTATTAATTGGCCTTGATAGTCATGTCATTGGATGAACAAGAACTTTTCATTTTAGGCATTTTGGTGATTGTTTTTGTTTGATATCCATGTGGTCCTTAGGTCAGCTGGGATTAAATAATGTCTCATGCTTGCTGCAGTTTACAGCTTCTACCAGTAGATGGTAGGAAATGTCAAGGAATAAAGGATATAAAGTTATAATTTTACAAATTTCCCTTTTGTGTTTGTGGTTGTTGTCAGCGTTGTGAGGGATTGCTGTGAAATTATACTGTACGTCTTTGCGACACTAAACCCATTAAAGCTTTTGCACTAATCCTCTCTATGCTGGAACTGTTTACAGCTCAACATTGTAGAAACCTAAAACAATGAGGCCTGTCCTCGTCAGTCAGTTATTTGCCTGCAAGCGAGATTTAGACTTCATCACAGTTGTAAAAGTCCAACTGACCAAACTTGATCCACAGCCAACTTTCAACATTTAGCTTTTTAAAAGAAACATTTTTAAACTGCATACTTCATGTGGCTGTAAACACAAGTGTTGGAGAAAATACATTCGGCATAAGAGCGGTACTCCAGCACATCAACGAAGACGTCGTTCCGCTGAGCGTGTGTGTGTCTGTGTGTCCTTGTCACTGTGTGTCCTTGTCGCAACGTGTCCGTCAGCTGGTCGCGTTATATCTTGGTGCAGTGACAGCATCAGTTAGCTGCCCGAGAGACATCAGAGATCATGTTTGCAGTGCCACCAGCAGGAGTTGGAGGTGGCCGCGGGGTCTGGGAGTGGATACTGTCGGGCGGCTGGAAGCAGGAGAAGTGAAGAGGCATATGTTGTCTGACAGGGAAGCGCCTGGATGTTGTCGAGCAGAGAAGGGAGACGAACTGGTGGCCGATCGGAGTGACAGCTGTCCTCAGTATGATGTCGAGACTGAGATCAGAACCGCGAATGTGAAATCCGCACTGTAAAGTGACTGTATTTTGGGAGGAGGTCTCTTATTTTAGGCCAGGATCAGGTTCAGCGGATGAAAACAGATTTAGAAATTGGCTCAGTGTTTGGACTTGAAGTCTCAGTATTCCAGAAATTAAAGGAGTACAATTCTAATTAGTGTGTTTTGGTTATGCAAATAAACTAATAAATGATTCAAGTACTAGAAAAAGGAAGAATAGTAGAAAAACAAATGCAGTCAATGTAAAATGTCGCCATGTTAAAGTTAACATCGCTACTCAGATGCGACGCACACAGGACTGCGGTGAGGACAAATAACCAGGACGTGGCTGAAAAGAGCCACATTTTATCCAAAATAATTACCCGTTTGAAGCTTTGTCGGGCTTTGGTCTTTCCTCAACACACTGATTGGATGTTTCCCCAACAAACTAGGTTCTTTCAATATAGACGGTATATACGGTATATATATGCAAAGACATGCAAAGTAATAATACGTGTTTGATAACCTTTTCTGCATTAAATCATACTGGGATGTTTACTGAAACTAAAAAAAAAAATCCACCAGCCGCCACTGGTAAAATGGGAGCTGCTTTGCAAAAATAATTGCCGGTGTAGAAACTACCGAATTCTGTTCAAATCCAAAATATTTTGTTCGCTTCAAAGGGCTTTACCATCTTCACAAAACACAACATTACTCCATTTTGGCAAGTAAAATGAAAACAAACGCTTTGATTTTGACCTCATACACAAAATTGTTTAATCATCTTTGTCTTCTTGTGAAATGCTGAAAAGTTTTACCTGCTCAGGCATCTAAAATGTTTTACAAATTTAAAATCTAATGAGGTAAAAAAAAAAAAACTTCACCTCAACTCTCTGTAATGAGGTTGAGCTGATGATTATTCTGCATCAAATAGCAGCCACATTGCATGTACAATTACTTTTATTCCACCATATACCAGCTATGTATATATATATATATATATATATAAGCCATATATATATATATATATATATATAGTCGTGCATGTTGTATGGACACATACAGTAAGTCCATTTAAATTGTTCCAATCCGTAACATGTATTTCGGGCTCAGTTTTTGATACTGAGGTCCCACTGTGCCAGTAATGACTAGACAGCCGGCTGAAATACAGAGTTCCGCCCCCAGACAGGTGGACACTGATGATAAGGAGATTTCTCAGCAGTCACAGTAGGTGACTGGAAATGTTCTTCTGTGAGGCTCAATTGTTAGACCATGGCATTAAAATGACCCGAGTCAAAGATGTGATTCCAACATGTACCTGTGTAATTTATACTCATATTGGATGCTTTGAATACGAGCGGCCACTAAATGCAATATTATACTATTCCTTTATTGCAGGGGCTCTTTGAAAACACCAAGTTATGGGCGTTTCAAGCTTTGAAAGTAGTAGTTTCCTCGATGCCAATTTTTTTTTCCAATTACCTTTGTTATGCTTTTTCAAACAATTCCAATTAATATTAAAATAGCTTTTAAAAGTTACCACCCTCTAGCAAGAGTTATATACTAAAATTAACAGCCATGAACTAAAGCATAATAGCAAAAGGAAATTCATGAGGGCATCATTATGAACCGGCTCTGAACACACTAAAGATGAAGTGTGACACTCCAGGTAGAGAGAGACGTGCAGGAGGAAGAAGGCATATCCATCAGATTAACACGCAGTAATGTCCTCCTGTTCTGGCTCAGGATCAGTGATTTATCAATGCAAAGCTAATAGCATCAATATGAATCTAACTAAAAATCAATATTTCATTACCTAATTGTTAGTGGGAATGAAGAAGGATGATTGTACCAGACAGCGTTCGAGAGCATCTGGAGTTCACAGAGACATCTGGAGGACAAACGCCAACAGTAACTGCACTCTCAGTTACAACACACTTTCAAAGAAGAGGAAGAAATAATCAATGGACACAGCTTTGAGAAAGGTAAAACACTAAAAACAGAAAGACAAAATCCAGTGATTTGTTGCATAATTGCAAAATCCATCTTACAACCTTACATTTAATCAACTAGATTGTTGGCACAACAACACATGCACAAACCAGAAAAAATAGTCAGGCTCACACAAAAATATGTCAGGGACAGACACTCATCCTGGACATCCATCACGTGTTAAAAAGAGTCGGTTGGCCAAAGTCAATATCATGGAATTTGGTGGCAACGTTGCATTAATTAAAGTGAAGTTGAATCTCCCCAGCTACTTTAAAAGTCACATTTATTAGGGCTGTTTAGATTAATTTATTGCATTTCTCCGAAAAGACTCAATCTTAAAACTAATGAGAATCACTTTTAGAAAGTGTGTATTGTAGACAGTTTAATTAAGCAATAAAGGTACGAGAGGCTTTATCGTCCAATAATGTAACAGTTTTAGGGCGTTCTTAGGCCCGACGCGGCAAACCTTGAACAGTTACAAAATAGTTGTAGCCACCAAACATTGTGTATCGCATTGCAGTAGTCTAAAAAAAAGGAATACTCGCACCTCATTCATTCACATCGCTAATGACGTCCGCCTAAGGGTTAGGGTTAACGCTAAAGCTGTCCTGTTGCGAAAGCTCGCATTCCCTGAAAACAACCATTTGAGAGATTTCCGGGGTTTAGCTAAAAGCTAAAATGTCAACTAACGGTCGCGCAAAAGCCAACCTGTTGAGGCTGGCGCATGCTTTTTGCATGCTTCTGCAACTGCGGCTTTATGCGCAGTTTGTGCGCATTTTCCTCCACAACTTTGTTCACCCCTCGACCAGAAAACAGACGTTTGCGGAGATCTCCCCCCATGAATTGGAGGCCATCCGCGTGTCCTTGTAGTCCACCAACGGCACCTTGTACAAGTGGTCATATCTACGGATTTCTTCCGACAAAAGCCCTTTAATCCGGTTCATTCTTTCGTAAAAAAGCTTTGTTTTAAAAATTCCGGCATTATGTTACGAAACCGGAAATGTGAGACTCCGATACTTTGAGTGCGCAGTGATACGGAACGCTCGGGTCACTCGCTCTTAACCAAATCAGAACGCTGGATTTCATCCACCCGTATTATAATTGCATTTTAAAAAACAAAACTACACACATGTGATCCACCTCGGAGGCAGAATTCCACCAGGTGAAACATGTTGAACTAGCGACTCTTCCTGCTGTTCTTGCGCACTTTGCTCTCAACTGCCCATCGTTGGACGGCCTTTTGGGGACACGGCGGTGGTCCTCTGCAGACCGTTTGCCACACAGGGCATGTTGAGACAGAAGTAGCAGCAGTGACGTGCGGTGACGTCAGTGTGACGGTGAGCACTGAGTTATGAAAGACAGATGACCTGATCCGTTTAGGCGAACACGTCAAAACAAACGTTACACACAAGCGAGACGCACGCGCAATATCCACAAATTTCCAATCAGGTTGACGTATTGTTCACCACTCTCTATTGCGCACACAAACACACAGCAGTAGTTAATCTCTAGCATCAGGATGAAACCATCTTTATCCGTAAATACAATACTCGAGGCAGGACTTGTGATGTTGTCTCAACTGTGTTATGACTGACGGACCAGATTGCTTAGTTATTGCACAACAGGACAGGACAATACCTAAAAAGTTGCTTATACAATAATGTAACTGGATGAAGCACCAGAACGTGTTTTAGGGCGAGGTATTCAAATGCATATATTCTTTAATAACCAATTAGCTTACCTGACTGGTAAGACTAACTGCAAGAACACAGTATGACTTAAGCGTGTGACCCTAGAGTCTGAGCGACCTGAGGTCAGCAAAAAACTTGGAAATTTAATCAAGCACTTAATCTTGAACTGTGATGTTGTGCAATTCACCATCTTCCTTCACATTACATTTGTGCTCTGTTCAGCAATTCTTGCAAAGGTAGAACAATACACCAGTTGTAATAAGTTTCTTAAAGTCAGGGACAGTAGAAAATTGAACAAGCGTGACATTGAGGATAGCAGAATACGTTTTTTTGCGGCTGCAGTTCAGAACGCATATGCCAGAGCTATAAATGAAGTCAAGGTTTAAGGAGTTTGACAATTTCTACACAAAAAAAACCATTTCAAACTGGACACACAAATTCAAAGAAAGGCAGATGGGACAGTATTTAAAAACAGCTTATGCCTGCATCTTTGTTACGAAAACAGCCAAAGTAAATACGTGACTTTGTTGCGTTGGCAGCGCTATTCTAAAAGTTCTGACATTAATTCTCCAAACCTGGTTAAAAAAAAACATTTTCAGAGACTATCATGTTTTAAAGTTTCATAAATGAGTGGAGCAAAAATAGGTTTTCATTTAAACAAGTGTATGTAATATATAGCTTCCTGAAAAACAATCATTTTGAACAACAATATTAAACATGTGAAACTCAATGTTCAGTTCACAACACTAACCGATTTCCCCTCGATGAAAAATCTGAATTGGCTGTACTTCATTTTTCCCATTAATAAAAAACAAAAATGTGGATATAAAGCAGCTGCGACGAGTAACCCAACGATGGCCATGAATATCGGTGACTTTATCTGTATTATCCAAGACCTTGAAGGTTTCCCGGTCATGTGACGTTGTTAGGAAGACAGAGGATCTTACCTCAAGGGTGCCAAAATAAATCTCCCAGCTAAATGTATTATTTGCTCTGCCAAAGATCTCATCGCTGGCCAACACTTGTTAATGCTTTTCTAATTTATGAAACGGTCATTTACGGGCTTTGAATTTTGTAGCACAGAGTGGAAAGAGGAGTTTTAGTTTAATTGCTACGGAGCAAAGTACACGACAAGGCCCAGCGGCTGGAAAGCAGCCAGATCCCTCCTGTCGGGCACTAATAACACATCACAGTGACAGAGATGCGCCTCCTCTCTACCTCGCCGTATCGATCTTCCATCTTGCTGTTAATAGTGCTGTTAAACACCAGCTCTTGGCTCTTTACTGCGTTCGAGCCCACTTAACAATACAACTCCCCCTCCGCTCACCTTTGAAAATGTCTGAGAGACGGCAAGACAGCGATGGGCAAATCGGTTGGCAGTGGGATTACGGATTCACTGGATAATAAGTTTGCATTTGTTGTCCCTAAAATGCATCATAATTAGTAAAAAGAGAATTGGGTTTTATTTGTTGCTTGTCGCTTGTAGTCATGTGGTTGACATTCTCTCTAATCTAGAGGCCCCGGCTAATATCTTAATTTATTTACGCCGTTTGACTTCCTGGAAATGTCCTTCAACCACAGGAAAACATTTGTGTGCTTTTCTTCTAAATCAATGTTTTTCCAAAACTTAGACAAAAAAGGTGTTACGGGCTAAAAGATTGGTTGCCATAACGATCTTGTTAGCATGCAGCTCAAAGCACAGTAGACCCTAAATATAACCGTAGAAAGTTTCTTCTAGTACACCTGGTGATGTACACGTCTTATTTTCCTTCCTTGACGTTACTTGTATTACTTAATTAGACTTATGTCATGTGTGAGAAGAATATACATTGAGATATTCAGTAAATAACATTTAAAGTCAAAAAAGCATCCTTCACATGAGTAATAAGTATTCCTTACTAATGGTTGGTGAGCGTATTCCGTGCATTCAGTAGGAGATGGAGGAATGCGTTTAAGGCAAACAATTGCTGCCAATGTGGAGCAGACGTCCAGAGGGAGTCCCAGTCTTTAGTCCAGGACTTGTGTTTTATTAGTTGAACGATATAAAACATGACAAAATGCCTACTCAAAGAGAATCAAAGATTCTCAACCCTTCCCTCAGGGACTTCTATATAGGGCAAGAGCTCCTCGCATCTTTCAGTGTGTGTGTGTGTGTGTGTGTGTGTGTGTGTGTGTGTGTCTCTCTCTCTCCTGGGTGGTGTGTTGGCACCGTCTGAAACTGGCTCTAAAAACCTCCACTATCGACAAACAGTGTTTGTCAGTATTTGAAAAAATATGGTTACAACTATTTCCCCCAACACGAGAGCACGTGAGAAACTTTCATTTACATTTTTAATGTTGTCTATACTAGGGGATTGTATATTTGGGAATACATCATTTTTGATGGCATAAAGTGTTATTTCCGGCACAACTAGATAAAATGTTGTCATTCCATCATAACTGCTCAGAAACAAAGTAAATTCAAAGTAAATGTCACTATTTGAAAACCTCTTGTTACAAAATTCATATTTCAGTACAAACAAAACTCTGCATGCGTCTGCCTTGAGCATGTTAAAATTACAAAGACAAAAACTGGTACATTGTTAAGGGGGTGGGAGGGGGGGTTACGCCGTTTGTGCTTTGAAACTTTTTTGGTGGAGTCTTCTTTTAAAACAGGAAAAAAAACTATAACTAATATTTGAGTTACTAAACAGGAGCATTAGTGCAATGTTTGTTGTTCCTCAGGAAGAAAAGTCTAGCTTAGAAAAGAGTTTTCTTAAAAAGGTGTGAAATTTGATTTTTTATTTATCCTGCTTTACTAATCCATGCCGCACAATATGCACACACACTTCAATCATATAAATAAATAAAAGTTTAAAAACAAATGTAATTCTATAAATAGCGGCGGATGCTTGGAGTTTATAGAACAACGTTGGAATAATGGTTCATAATTAAAAAAAAAACACCGAAATCAAAGAAAAAAAAATAATATCTGGGTAAGTTTGATATAGAAGGGAGGGAGTGCCATGTTTTTGGGAGCTTTGTAAGGGAAAAAGGCAGACTGTGCATATTTGGTGGATGTTGAGGGGATAAGACAGTGGCCTTTGAGTGAGCTGTGAGTGATCTTGTAGAATAACCATGATAGGCGATAAAAAAAAAATGAGATTTCCAAGGATCAAGAGATGCGAAGTAAATTGCTTTAGGTGAGAATCATCCTAAAAATGGACACACCAGGCCTTGTGGTTAAACGTTAGTCAGTCAAGAATTGATTTGAGTTTAAAATCGAATGTTCACAATCAAAATATAAATTAAAAAAATGAAAGGAATTAAACTGATAAGCCCCCCGACTTGGAGGTGTTCAGTACACGAATGAATGAATTGTCCCATAAGGCTTTCAGCAGTAGAATTGTACAGCTCTGCCCGGACTACTTGGTGAAAATCTTGACAGTCAATTAAAGCCACGATCACATGATACAACATCATGGTTGGAAACCAGCAAGGGAACGGCTGGCCTAAGATCAGCCTGTTGCATTTTTATTTCAAGATTAGTTAACCAAGAATTTACGCTGAAAATATCCTGCCTTTGTCACATGTTATATAAAATATATATGTATATTTTCTTCCCCCAACTTACTCAAAGATGACAAACCGTACTCGCTCCCTGCTGAAAATAGCCGTTGCAGGTCTTCCACTATAAAAGACATTTTCCCACTCGAGATGTGTTATTATACTACACCGCGTTCTGGCTGTAAAACGTAGGTGCTCCGATTGCTGTGTGTCCCTGTAGTGTAACCAAATGATGCATAAACTCTGCAGAGTCTGCGCTTCTCCTGAAACGTGTGTACGGCGTCGCAGAAGGTGGCAATCATGCTGCCAAATTAGTCATCCTAATTTGACAAAAGAGGAGGAAGTACAGAGGACGACAACACAGGTCGCTCTTTAACAGAAAATAGTGCTTCATGAAATGTGCCCTGCACACAGGAACCCTCTCTGACCTGCGCGCACACAAGTGTGCAAGTGCAGATCAATACGAGTTTTCTCTACTCCATCATATCGATACCGACGCTGTAGCAGCTGCGGCTTATCTTTGTTTGTTTATTGAGTTATTTGAAAGGACTCAACGGAGAGATGAAGGAAAGAACGGCTCCGCTCTCGGATCCCTCAACACCACACGAGACTGGTCATGCGCGTCGTTTTTTATGACCCTGGAGGTCGCATCCACTGAAAGGCCAGCAGGGGAAAAGAGGCTGGAGAGATTCAGTGATGGTGAAGCGTAAAAAATAAATAAAAATAAGTTTAGTATTTTATTGATACGGCTTCAGGCATGTTAAGTAATAGAAGGTTAAGTTTCGTCAAGAAAACAGTTTTTATTGGTTTTAATAGTCAGTTTCCCACCAGAGTTGGGATGTCCAACATTTTTTTTAATCCATCCTCATAATAAAGATATTTATATTGCTTGTCCGTGTAATTTTACAGCTTGTGTCCCATGTTGCACATTGAAACAGCTTTGTTTTTTTCCAACAGATGGCAGACTGAAGTACTCTAAATAAAGAAAGGGATGAATACAAACTTGTCTGTATTGTCCCCTTTGGATCTATGTTTGAGAAAAATGAGTTTGAAAAAGTTACAAGGAACACTTTGTTCATTTTCCATTAATAAAAGATCTTCAGCGATAAAGTATAAATGTCATCTGAATCACGCGGCCGTTTCTCAGGACTGATGCTAAATAGTCAAAGACTACTACTGTTGTGAAAACGGATGGATCGTCATTCAAAGAAGCCATTCCTCCACGCACGCACACACACACACACACTTTATGGTAAGTTATATAAAGGCTTTTCCCCCTTGAAGTGAGTGCAAAGCGCAAAGATGTCAGGCTTTGAATGAATTTCGCTCAAATTTCAGTCGCGCAACGGTAAATTCATAAAACAGAAGACTATTCAATATCCTTTTTTTTAAAAGGATCTTTTTTGTTCACTTCAGGGTTCACTTGCATCCACCTCATGCAACAGACTTGAGCATCATGGTTTGCACTGAATTTACTATGTTTTTGCACATTTTGCAATGTTCAATAATAAATGTTCTAAAAGCTCTAAATTTGCATTTACTTGTCCTTTGCGGTTGCTGAAGGGGGAAAAAACAAAATGGCTCTTACTGTTACTATTGGGATCCGTTTAGAATGGAATTATGTATTTTATCTTGTTTCATACACGACTCCCTTGTTATACATCAAAGAAGCCAGGAAACAATAAGCTAACATCCTATTTTAAATTAAAGTCAACCATTTTGCACGAGAATACTCGTTATCTTTACATTTCCTGAAAGTGTTCTTCCGGTCTTACATCAGGCTTTGTCTTGAGATTGTGGTAGTTCCCGTTGGTCACCAACAGAGGTTGATAAAGGTAACAGATTACTTAACGTGCTGTCGAACACATAGCGATACAGTGCTGAGCGTATTAAGGTAATGTAATATTTACGTGGCGTTGTGTTGCGTTTCCTGCACTGGCTCCACTCTCTCCCCGGCTTACCGTCCCTCTTCACCCCCCCCCCCCTCTCCCCCACCCCACACCCTCGCTCTCTTTTTCCCCCTCCTCTTCCTTCTCCACACGCACTTCCTCTGGCCCCGGACCAGGCAGGGCAGCTGCAAAAGGCCTCACCAATGCTGGCTGACAAGAAGTGACAGCTCTCTGTATCACTGCCTGGCACTGACATCTGACAGATGGACACCGCTCACACACCCGCTGCAGGCTGCGCTGGGGGGGGAGGGGGGGGGAATCAGAGGTCGAGGAAGGGGAAAGCACCTCGCAGGAGGATTCCAGCATCACTCTCTTTTCATGGATTGAATGCTTGGTAGAACAAGCGCTTGTGAGGGACAATCCGAAGCTTCTCTTTTCTCTTTCTCAACATAAATATAAACTCTGACACTCTTTGACACCATACTCAAAACAACTAAATTTCCAATAAAATAGATACAATACAGACGTAAAAATGTAAAGTGACATGCTCGTTATGCAGTATTTATTCTTTTTGGTGTGTGCATCTAAAAACTATTTTTGTTTTCTTCATCACCAACATGCCAGATGCATTAACATGTTGTCACTGATGTGAATATGTCGCTTGATTGATGCCAACACATTCTACATTTTACAGTTCTCTGTTCTGACAGCCAGAGAATCCATCGGAGCGTAAAGTGTGTTCCATTAAATCAGAAATATCATTTAGCACGTAAAATGTGCTGGAATTTAGATGCAAATAAGCTCCTTTTTTGGTTTAATTATCTGCATCATGGATGGTTTAAACATTCCCTTCTCTGAGTGAAATAGACCCATTTAAAGTTGGCTGCAGAAGATCTTTCTGCAGTTGACAAATGCTGAGCGGCTTGTTGGCTTGCGCCTCTTTTTCTGACATTGCCAATAATGTGGATTCAAACTGGAATCGGGATAATGGAAGCCGCCGTGTGTCATCATGCATCAACAGCCCAGGTTTAAAACCTTAGCTGGCATATTTAAAAAGAGTTGCTAATGGGAATGAAGAGCAGCCGTCTCCACAATCACCCAAACAGCCGTCTTTCACAACACTAATACAAAAAGGAGAGATTGGGATGAATAACTCACTACCTGAATAACTTAAAAACTGAGCTACAACCAACAGTTTTACATTTAAGTTTAGAGCATTTTTTTTCAGCACGTCTTGAAGTTGATTAACGCTGCATTATGTAACATAAAACTTAATTACAAATGATTGTTAAAAAAAAAATCTCACTCTTTGACAGAAAAGGGGTTTTGGTTCACCTAGTAATTTGGTGGAAGCTAGGAGGTATTTCAGTTAACTTTGTGAAACACTGTCACAATTAACAACGGACCATGTAGTTTGGACACAACTATACCGTATGGCTATATTTTGAATTGAGGATATCCTGAGGATTAAAGGAACATGAGTCCCACCTACAGGGAGTAGTTCAGAACACGCTAATGGCTGCACTTTGCTCTGAAAGCGTATTCAATCTTCCTTCCATCACCGCCACATCCATTTTGACCTGGTGAGATGTCAGGCTGCTCTTCAAGAAGGACAGAAAGTCCTCTAGCGTCCTGAAAAATGAGGTCGGTTTTATAAAGTGTAAAAAAAAAAAAAGTGTAAAGTGTATTTCTATGAAAACCCAAAGAACACTTTTTTTTAAAGCAAAGCTATTTAGTGTAATCTGGATACGATCTGGTTTGTGTTCCAGTTACTAAATACACAGACGTTTAAAGTAGATGGTGACAGAAATCTCGTTGCAGGTATTCTGTGTACAGGGATGTACAGGGAAACTTCATATGACACAGGAAATCCCTGTGAGAAAATAAAATAAAGCCTTTTTTCACAGTTTGTCGGAGAAGAAATGCATCATGTGTGCAGTTTGGAGCTCATTGCCTCAGCCGCTAAATCTATTTTCACCTCCGCTGTTTGGCTTCGTCGTATTCACAGGAGAACCAAGAGCCAGGTGGTGATTGTGGTGGCGACTGACTCAACAGTGCAGAAAAGTGGAAAGTGAGAAATGGGGAAGATGAAAGGAAGTATTGTGACCATAAAAGGAAATCCCTGGGGAATCACGCTAAGCAGACACAAAAAGAAAAGAATGCACACACCGATTTTGCGCGAGTTGTAGGACCCCAAAGCTCCTATGCAACATTCCCCCCCCCCCCCCCCCCCCCCGAACAACATTAAATTAAAAGCCTCCCCTCAAACCCGTCACTGTGACCGCCGTGCCTTCTACACCGGAGAAGTCTAATTTTGTGCCTAACCGTGGGATCCGCGCGGGGAGAAGTTGGCATTCAAGGGAAACAGTCTCAGGTTTTGATTTTAAGTTGGCACACACTAAGCAGCCGCGCTGAGTCTGATTGAACTAATAAGCCCGCGCCTGAAACCTTAAGTGACACGGTAAAACAGCAACAGTGTCAAGCCTGAAATGGGCGACGCCACACCAAGGCGATAATGACACGAGTATTGTATATATGAGGTGAAAAGTATGGTAATGTTGTCAGTGCACCCCGAGGCCTTGGAGACATCACACAGCAAAACAAGGAGCTCGGCGGTTTGCTGTCTCGTTACTGGCTGGCACATATTCTGTCAGTCTTCCTAATGCCAGACTGTTGCTCTGATTACTTCCTCTCCACTTCCTGCATTCCCTCTCAGACGGTTTGACCTTTTGTAATTTTGTAAAATCATATTCATTTTTGCTCTTTCCGGGGGGGGTGAATCTCTCAAACCTAAAAAACTTGGCTGGAGTCTCATGTGATCATCAGAGCGACGGGCTCTCGTGAGCATGTTTGCTAGTGTGTCGATCGCTACAGGCAGCTTGTTTTCACCGAGACGACCGAGTGTGAGGAGTCGGATTCTCGGCCTGGAGGCTCAAGCGGCAGGAGACTGTGCTGCTGTGTGGAGACCCAGACGGTATTTAACATGTAGTCACATTACATCTTGCGTTTTTTAGCTCTTGTATCCATGACTAAATCAGGTTATTTTTGCAGACTGTTTGTTCACAAAGAAATGCAGGATTTGCAGCGGCCCTCCACAAAAATTATTCTGATCGGATGGCTGGAAGAAGTTATTTATCCATTCTCTTAAAAATACTTACAAATCCTTTGGGAAGAGAAACGTTTTGCGATGGTGAATGTTCATGGTGCTTTGTTTAGCTTTGGGAAAAACAAGCAAAAATACTAAAGAACAGTAAGAATTTATTCAAGTACACAGATAAAATAAGCATTTTAGATTAAGTATCTATCATTATCGATAATGTGCCTGGTGAAGTGTTATGGATGAAGATATACATTTAATTGAGAGAAATTTATCCGAGAAATACCAAGCAATTTAAATTCTCCGATGTGTGCACATCAGACGATCCATGCACACAAGTTTATTGCTTCCGTCCCAACTCACAAACACTGCGGAAGCTCAATGAAGCTGAGATTGACAGAGTGACCATAGTAAAGCAATGAAAAGCTGATGGAATACGGAGCCCAACATCAACTATGAAGCTACCTCTGCAGCCGCCATGTGGCCGTTATCACGCAACAAAGCGCTTCCAATCGTTGGGATGGGAATATACATCCGGTAAATAGAGTACAAAAAACCTTGACCTGCAGGTGAAGACACATCAATTATGCAGAATATTATAAACTTATTATAAAAGCCAAACCGATTCGAGGGACGAGTACAAAGTCTAGAAAGTGACAATGATGTAAAGTTTCAAAGAAAAACAATATCACAGGAATAAACGCGGGAAAACAATATTTATAATCACATCCCTAAATCCAACGTAGAATTAAACCCGGTATTTTAGAGCTGAGTCTACGTTGAAAGTTTAGGAAAAAACAAAATGCAACATGCAAGAATTCACAGGAAAATAACCATCGGGACCCAGTAAAGAATGCCAACGAAATATTCACACATCGTACACGAAACCACACAGTCCGATGTTCACCAGAGGTCCAGGTGCCTCACAGCTTCACGTTACTGCATTCAAAGCCCTCAGAACATGCAGCAAACACCCTGATGAAGAGGAGCGGCAGCGTGAACCGCACGGGCTGATGGGACGTTATCCCAACCACGGAGCAGGAGCAGAGTTAATGGAAACCAGAAGGCAATTTTCTGAACCAGAAGCCAACGGGGACTTTTCCTTAATGAGAGTGAAGGGACACGTTTAACCTGCTCACAGGCTGGACGACATTCCAAAAGCCGCCGCATATTTTGCATGCACGCACCTGCTGGTCGTGGGTCAAAGAACGACGTTGACATGTCTTTCACAATGTGCTTTCTGTTGCTGGCCGTCTGTGTGGTTTCTGCTGTTCGTGTTCGAAACCCTTGCAGCTTTTCGTCACATTGTGAAAGCAGATGAAGGTGCGATGATGGTCGAGCAGAACGAGGATGCTTCACATTCACAGGAAGAATCGGCGTTAAAGGTTAAGTTTCATTCCTGGCCTCAAAAAGAAGAGGTGGCAGCGTGGAAATGCACATTCTTTACAGCGCAGGCCAGTGAGGAGTGCAGTCTAAATGTGCAGCTTATGATCTCTGCGTGGAGAAGTCCACCAGTGCTCGAGGGTATGTAAACCACATTCACAAATCTCGAGCTATAAATCATTCTACAAAGCTGTCATATTTTGCCAAATTGGATACATTTCTGGTACCATTTATTATCTAATCAATGGCCAGAAAAGTTTAAGCTGATCTGAAACCTCTTTGCCTGATTGAAAGACTGACTCGTCTTTTATGAGTTACTGAAAGCCTGAACTACTGTGCGAGGATGGCAACGCCAAGTGACACTTGCTTCTGACAAGTGGCAAATGGAGAGGATTAACATGAGCCAATGAGCTACAGAACGAATATATGTTCAAACCTCATTTGAAGTGGCATCTGTGACATTGCCATGCCAATTTAGAGAGAATTCAATCCGCCCGCATCAACTCAGAAACTGTGATTGGACTTGTGAAGAGACCAATTTCTTTCTAAATGTGTGCAGCCAGGCCCCTTTATGATTATGATACGATATCTGTATTTATTCTTCAGCTTCAGCTGTATTCTCAACTCCATCAGCACTCAAATTAGCCTTTCTTATCAAGTATTTGAGGGAAGATTAGAACATAATACAGCCCATCATTTTGAGAGGCAGGGTTAATGTTTGAAAGGTTATCAGCTGTCAGTACAAATTGCTAGAAAGTTGATGAAGCCTGTGTTTCATTTGTGACCAGCGTTAATCCAATGTACCAGATTTGTATTCTGGGAGGATTTGTTTTGCTGTGCCGGCCATCCCTGTTAGTGTCATTTTCATGCATGTTTATTCTATAAATGTAACTGTCAGAGTTTTACCATATTTTTCTCAATGTCTCCTACCATCAACGTTTGTTCCAAAAATATACAGTATATGCATGTTTTAAGGACACAATGGTTCCTATTTTCACACAGTTCTCTTAATGGCTTTCCGGCCACGATTGGATGTGAATATCGATGCCACTCTCCTGTAGCTCAGTAGTCGTACCGTAGCATAGAGACTGGAAAAGAGTTACCTGGACTCTACAAAAATAATTAGTATTTATGCTAAGCTAAAATAACCATTTTCTGGTTGTAGCTCTCCATTTACTGCACTAACATGAGTGCCACTGACATTTTCCTCTAACTCTCAGCAGAGCAATTAAGCATAAGATGTTTCCAAAAATATCAAACCTTGGAAAAAAAAAACATGCCTTCAATATAATGTCTTTAAGGCTTCTTACAAAAAAAGTGAATAAATCAAAACTAAACTTCGATTCAGCAGAGGAATAAAAAGATGGTTATTAAAAAGGTTGACAGAACAATCACAAAGGATATAAGGATCTTACACCGATAGTGTATTCAATATATGAAAGACCAACAGAAGCAAACTTAGAAACACTCAAATATAAAGGTTATTTACATTTTTTGCCAGTACGTTCTTAACCTAAAAGCACCCATTTCCTTTAGGTCAGATGTTGCAAGAAGCTGCACTGCATTTCATGGTTTGATTGTTGTGATGAATGATTATCATCTTTCTTGCTCTAGTTTAGGAACGACCGGTTTCTCCGACTATTATCTCTCATCTGTATGTGCAAACGGCACTTTACTGCTTCAGAGGAGATGCGTCTGAATAAAATTAGAATAACTGGATGTGAAAGAGGACGCTCACTCTTGTGGTGTTAAAAGAAATTGTGTGTGCTTGAGTGTGCGCACGTGTAGTGGGAGCCAGTCCTGTGCGTGTGCGTGTTTGTGTGTGCAGAAGAGCTTGTGTACGCCTTGTCATATGATAAATGTTCTCTCTCTTATAATCTATGTGCTTCAAAATATGATGTATGTGAGGATGAACTTTGAATTATAACCTAAAGAGTGACTCATTAATCTTCTGACTTCGGTGGGGAGCGGACCGGTGGAATCTATTTTCTGTGTTTATGTTTTATGAATAATGCAGTATTGCGACCGGCCAGCTGGATCTGGACAATCAGACAAACGGAAGTCAACGTAAAAGCAAACAGCTCGCTTTGCTGCAATGAAAGGAGGTGAATACGTTTTGCCATCTGTAGATTCCTTAACTTCCCAAAATCACTGCAGCCTAAAAATGCGACATCCAAGAGCTTCCAGTTGGGAGGTGCAACTTAAATATCATTTAATAAAAGTCTGTTAAGTGTCCATCACTGAAGGATGTAACACAATAGTAACTAAGCCTACGGCCCACACATCACTACATCTATGTGTTCAGTCTTGGTATCTATGGCAACATTCCAGGGACAAAAATATCTGCAATTCTTTGTACAAACAATATGGAACAGAGTCAAAAATCAGAAGCTCATCTATCAACCCAAAATCCTCCACACTACTCAACTAAATGAAACTGGTACTCTAACCAAGCTTTTATGGTTTGAGTCATTTTAATTCATAGTCATTTTAATTCAGTCATATTAATTCAAAAGTCAATCAGAATTGAAATCAGAAGGATTCTCATCCCATTGACTTCGGTGGGCCTCTGACTGTTCCTTAAACTTTAGCTGGTCCAAAGACAAAGATCTGTAACAAATTATAAAGTTTGTCCTACCACTCTAAACTCCAACCACAAAGTCAACACTTAGGGATGGAAACACAGCTATTATGAACTTAATGGAGACATTTTGTCATTGCAATGACATGGTAAAGCCACTGGGGTGACGCCCTGTTAGAACACGATACCCAATGACATTAGGTTTATTATGTTCGACAAACGTTTTTTTGCGATTTCTTTACGAAGTGTGACAATTGAATTAATTTAATCATCTGATGGACTAAAAGACAAATTGCTTCAGCTCTGCCTCTTAAAATAGGACCCATCATAAAAAGAATAGGTCTATTTTCACACAACAAAATACATTTGTACATCTGTTTGGATCATTTTGAAGAATGAAAAGATCTCTCGCATTAATGTTACATTTATGCATCTTCGGTGTCAATTATTGTTTTCCAAAGGGAGTGCAGAAAAGGATGTACAATTGTCTGCGCTGCAATTTTAAATAGTCATTATGGGTCCCAAGGACCCAGTTGTGTCTTCAACCTGAGTGACAAAATCCCTTTCAAAGGGAAATTTAGAACCCTACCAAGTTATCAGGTGAGGCCAGACACAATGTAAGAGGTGATTTACTCGGAGCGGGCTGCATGTCACCAGGGCTTTCTTTGTTTCCCTGAGGTCTGATTTGAACCTAAATTGCTTCCGTGAAGACTCGGCTTGGCTTCTCATTATTCTGCCCCTCCTCCTGCTCAAACATTAAGGAGCCTGATGTACTGTGCTGTACTGTATCTCCGGATGGTAATGCCCTTATTCGTTACCACTGTGCAACCATCTGCCAAACGGCAGAGGAAGTCTTATAGGTCTTATATACCAGGTCATCATAAAGAGAGGAGCAAGGTTTTAAATTTGAAAAAAATATATATATATTTCTTTGCATAATCTTTGTCTTAAGTCTCTGCAAATATGCTTTGCATGATATTACTCCACGTTAACTCATCACTGGAACAACTGCGTCTATACAAGATGTTCCCTCAGAACAGAGCTGTGTCAAACTTGTCATTTAATCAGTAAAGAAATATATTCAAAAATGTCTAAAGGTTTTTACATTTTTACTATTTACATAAATTCATTATAAGTAAACTAAATGTGCTTTATGCACATACTGATTCTTCTAAATATAATTAGAAACACTGAAAAAAAAGTATATATGCATAAATATGTCATTCAATATTTACATTAATTATTTGTTGGAATTAAATGAACAACAAAAGCAAAAACTAAAACCTTCCTCATACGTTTGATTTCTATAGATGACTGATTTTTTTAAATCGGTCAGAGGCCTGATCTGTCAAAGGACAAAAGCACTCATCAGACGGCATTAAACGTATCATTATTATTATTCCCAACATGAGACACACACACACACACACACACACACACGCACCTCTCTGCACCCACACTGTCACCAACCCGCAGCCGGCCGACCCACCACACTCATCTCAAACAAGATGGAGACCGATTCCCACGCGGGGAAGTCGACATTAACTAACTTGTAACCGCCGGCGTTGCGCCTCTCACTCTTCTCGCGTGCAGCCAGGCAGTCGTAACCAGATGCATCACGCACACATTACATCGCTATACTCTGAGTATTTACTCTGCCATCCAGGCAGAGAGATTAGTGCAGCTGGAGAGTTGATTTATGGACGACAGAAAGTAATCCCTTCTTGTCCTGCGTGCTGTACTCGGGCCTCCTCCTTTGCCACCGCGGCGAGCTTACACCGCCTGAAAGCCCTTGATACCGTGTTCGCCCCGAGGTGTAATGTTTGATAATATAACTACTGCTTCTGTCACCAGGACCCCCCTCCAACCCCATCCGCACCCGCAGCAGACCCCCCCCACCCCCACAAATACATTACAGCCCCACAATGCTTTGAGATTTATGAGGGAGTAGTGGCATGGGAAGGGGAGAGAGAGGGAGAATATGCATTGATTGAAAGCCCCAGATAGTCCCATCCAATCCCGTCCCGAAGAACATCAGTTATTTTGCATCCTGACACGGCGATTGATAACTCGTAAATGTGTGCGGGGATGACAAATGCAGATGGAAACTGACTCTGACAAAAATGATAACGGCATCGGTCTCGAGGGGGCGACGGAGGTGGAGGCTGTGCATGCTGCTTAAAATATTTAATAATTGATAGAGGCAGTGAGGTGTTGTTTGACCCTGGAGGAGAGTGAATGTCATCATAAAATTGCCACGTCTTTGAAGTAAAATACATTAATGACGCGTGTGTGTGAGTGTGCGATTGCATACGAGCATTTGTGTGTATGTGCAGGGGCTAAGAGGTTATGGCTTTTAATGGCTACTAAAACATATCAGCACTACAAATATGTCTTCAGGACACACAGTTTAATTTGGTTCTCAAGAAGTTAGAATGTTAGTTTGGACAAGTTTTATTGAGAAATGTTGAAGGCGTGTCGCTTTAGCTTTCCGCAGCAATTATACACACTCATAATACAAATGCTTATAGATATCTGAATAAGTTTCAAAAAGTATTTCTATCAATCAGTTAAAATATATTTAGTCAAACCAGAACATAACTATTCTTTTAAGATTAAAACGTCTGGCCTCAATCTGCTGTAAATACGTATTTTTTTTTGTTCAGTTGCGTTTCCTGTTTTGGTCTTTTGTCCTTTAGGTATTTGCATCCATCACATTAGAATGCAGAAATACTCCTTTGTGACAAGAATGGTTTCTGTTTGCCTGTGAACTTTAATTTTCTATTTTATTGTACATTTCCTTGCAAATTCACAGCGGGGCCAGACAGGCAAACAGTCAACTGTATTCCCTGTCACATTTATAATTCTATCCTTCGAACACGCCGCAATGATCAACTTGCTGCAAAAGTCAAATCGCAACAAATACAAACACAAGGAAGCTAATCCAATCAGGAGAAAGAGGTGAAATCAAACTAAAAACATACCAATTAAAACATGCATGTCCAGCAATTCAAAATGATTCACTGAAAGGTCTTATGAGGAGTCCCGATATTGTCACTTTGGTGTGCGTGTGGGGCTGCGTGTGCGTTTTGGTTGAGAAGTCGGGAGAGGTGTTTCCGTGCAGACTTATCTTTTCTACGACGGCGAGGACGCCCTCTGCGGCCCTTCTTGACTCTCGTATGGCACCCGAGGCAGAGAAACCAGAAATCTCCTTGTTTTTCTTGTCCTTTGTCCTTGTTCCTCTCGCTCCTCTCACTCCTCTCTGCCATGCAGCCAGTCAGCTGATTGATCCTCCAATTACAGGTGTGCACAATTCCAGAGCCTCCCTTCCCCCGCCTTCCTTTCTGTCAGGTGGGAACAGCGCAAGTCTGCAGACTTTGTTCTGCTACAAAATGTAACGTTACGTTACCTTACATGTCATGTAGCTGATGCGTTTATGCAACGCGAATTACAATAAGTGTTATTGTTAATATTTCCTGCACCGTGTTTATTTGTCCTATTGTCCAATGTTATGCACCACCTGCCACGACAAATGGTCTTGGTTTAATACAGCAAATGAATGCAGTGTCTTGAGATACAATGTTTATTAACACCTGTCTGAAACCACGATCCCCAAACCTCAAAGATGTTGCCTCTGAATAAAATACCGGCATTTTATATCTTTTACAACAACGTGAAGGGAAAGACTGTTTTCTACTATTATAAACATAATTCCCAGAGTTGTAACATTTCCTGGAAATATGTTGCACTAGTAGTGAAAATAGCAGCTCAACCTAATTCATTCTAATTTGTGTCTGTAGAGGATACTTTGTGGTATTCAGACATTTCGGGCACATATATTAAAGTGTTAGTGAGAATTACAAGAGGAGAGGTTTAAAAGTGTGGCTTTAATGGATGTTCTCATTGGGTACAGAGTAAAAAGGCGAATTAACCGGGGTTATCCTTGCAGCTCTGAATACTCTTAATACACTCCACATCTATGATACCGTGATGTACTTTGGATTGAAGCAGAATCCAAATGTCTCAGGTCGAAGCATCTGAATACCTCCCCATATGGCGAGTTGTGCACCCCTGTTGTGGACACAGTGGGACGCAGACAGTTTCAACCCCCAAAACCCCTCGTGCCGTCAGCTAGACAGCCCTCAAGTCCTTCAGCTGTCTAGTGTGGCATTAAGACAAATCAGTTTCAAAAGTACTGTGTGTGAAGCCTTTCAATCCTCTTACACAAGTCGAGTGTCTGAAAAGAAACAGACAACTAAGAAGCTCCAATTAACAAAGTGCATGAGATTAAGGATCACTGTTTAATAAGTCCATTATGTCGCCTGTGACAGGGAGCACAGACAGGTACGTCATGTTATTGGTCTATTGTGTACCTTCCAGAGCAGAAGGGAACATGAAACGCGACCATTTTTCTTCTGTTCTTTCATCATCGAGCTTTCTGAGCCTCTTCAAAAGGTTCTTACTGCGTCTTTCACAGACGTGTAACTGAAGAAATAGACAGAAGATTGTAATGGAAAAAAATAAAGTCATTATCGTACCCCTGATGAGCCTCAATCATGGAAATTGTGATAAATCTTTGGCTGTGTTGCATCAAAGCAATTCTAAGCCTACATCTACAAATGAGGTTGTGCGTCCCAAAAACCACCAGCTTCCGACACTCAGAGGCCCTCGTGGATGGATTACTGAACCTACCAAAAGAGAGACACGTGCGGACCAGGAGGAGAAGCTAAATGGCTGCCGAACAAAGTAAGAGCACTACAGCTAAGACGCTAAACAACTTCAAAGAGACACGTAATGACACAAAAGTAAGGAGACAAAAAGAAAACAAACATGTGATGAAAAATGAAATACAGAAGAAGTGGAGAAGCATCACAAAGTATGTTGTCTGTGCCCAGAGGCCCATCTCCTCATAATCAGTTCGTGCGCAGCTCCTCCCGGCTAAATGGATGTTAGCCGTGCGAACTGCACATTAATGCTCCTTCAGGTTGAGGACTGGGAATGATTGGAAATGCAAAAACATCTCTTTCATAAATGAACTTCTCTTAAAAAAAAAAAAAAAAAAAGCAGCCCTAAAATTCTGATTAAAGCTCGAATGATGTTCCTCAGAAGTTTGTTCAAACTTTTTTTTAATATGTTTGATAAGGCGTACCTCCAGAAAGAGGGATGAGGAGACTGAAGAAGCAAAGTAGGGGAAGACGACAGGAGCCGAATGTGAAGAGACATTAAAACATTTCAAATGAAAGGTGCGTCAGAAGAGCTTGTCAGTGCATTACCGCCAAGATTAAAGGGGTCTCGGTGTCTTCTGTCGGGTTCAAGGGAGACTGCATGAGGATTTGGCTCAGACTCTTAAATACCTCTGTCGACTAAGATTCAAACAAACACTTCCACAATAATTACAAGTTGACTTTTCTTCATTGCTGGAGCAGAAGGTAAAGCATTTTCAAATGAAACCCCTGCAATGTCAGCATAAGTACCCAGAGCTGTTTATTCAAGTTGGTATATCTTTGTTGGGACTATTATTCACTGATTAGGCCACATGGCATAGAAAACATAACGCCAGCACATTAACAGCCCTTTGGAGTTCAAGAGGAATGAGGTATTTAGTTCAGGTATTAGTTAGGAAATGACTGTGCCATTGGCTGTCAAAGTGACATCTCAGAGGTATCCTGCTTATAGAGTTGACATATTGTGCCCACTTTGCAGTTTCTAGCTTTTCCATGAGCTTAACACACACACACACACACACACACACACACACACACGAATGCTTTAAAAGTGACTTTTTACCTTTTCTTAAGCAGCAGCCTGTGCTTCTCTTTCTTCCTTCTCTTGCAGTTGCATCTTTTAGAAAACGCATCCATCCATGACCTTTGACCTCCCTGCAGATAGGGAACTATAATTTCATTATTTCTACACTCACGTTTCCCGTTTAAGACCTTAAACCGGGGGAGTTTAGCAGGAAAACATACTCACACAGCGCGTTCCCAGAAGCAGTGCATGGTGGGAAGCCGTGGACCGCCGGCGTCCCTAATAGCAGAAGCTGTCAACGCAGTCAGGGGGGCTGAACTCTCGATGGGCCTGTCAGACGTCCGAGCAGCTGTGACCGGTCCAGAGACAGAGAGATGCACCTACAGCAGAGAGACGCTCTTTAAGGGGGAAAACTGACAAACAGGACGGCAATTTACAGGCCGACAGAAGCATCTCAACTTACGGTTCACTTTAGCCGTGTCGCAACATCTGAGCGTCCTCCATCTGCTGATGAGGGCAGTGACCTCGTGGTGAAAGTTCAAGAACCAGATTGATGGAAGTCAGTATTTGCAGTTTCTCTGTGAGACAATCTGTGCATATTATTACTGCTATACAAGTAGAATTCAGTGATTGTTGGACTGGATACTGTGACAGACGGCATTTTTAAAATTATTTTTTCTTTTTCAAACTTATCAAAATTATTTAGGAGATCTGAAAGCTTCAAACATTTTTTGAGAATTGAAGCATTTCTGATTTTGTTTGATCATTTAACTGCTGACAGCATAATTCATAAGGAATGAAAAAAGGCGTGAGTTTGATTTTGAAGAGGAATTTGTCTGATATCCACAGTATGCATATTCATACATATTAAATGCACATACAAAATAGCTGGGTTAAAACGTTAATTTACAGTCTGTACAATTTCAAAAATATAAATGATCACCCACCGCTAATAGCAAATGCCATAATATTACCTCTAATGTAAAAAGAAGATGAAAGGCAATTGAATTATATCTGGTTTGACTTTCTAGTGTCAACGTGTAGATACACAACACATTGTGTTACGTTTGAGGTTAATAAAGCAGAGTGCTTTGTGGGGATTCACAACCTTTCACTAGAGAGTCATTCATTTAAACGCTTTGATGAGAAAGACAACAGAATATTCCACCGGTCAATGTTTGGAAAACCATCCCAAATAAGAAAAGGACATATCCTTAATGAAAAATGGCAGAATATACTATAAACCAGGGTGATGCAAAGCTACTTAATGTAAATTCTGCCCTGGAGAAGAAAACCGTGCTCTCTTTATTTGACCAGGATGTAAACATTTCACAACAATGAAGACAAAAAGCAGGAATGAGCTGAAAAACAGTGCAAACTGAAAAGGAAGTGGCTGAAAATTGATTTCAAGTTCTGTCAATGATGGTGAACAAAACAACAGCAGCCACAAAAACACAACGTCTCCCGCAGACTGCCTGGAGAAAACAAATCTGTGCCATTAAAAATATAATAGGATTATCATTTCTGTTTGTTTGTCACGGTGGATCAAGAAAATTACAGTTAAGAGAAGAGCTTAGAGCCACATTGTTATCACCGCTTCAGAAAGCGAGGCGCAGACACACACACCATTTGCATATTCATTTACTGCTTTTGAAATGCACCCCTTTAATTAATTAGTCCGCGTGTAACAATCATTTGATATCTGCAAACACCTTGACACAGAGAGCCGGCACAAACACGTCCTCAGCCGTCGCACACTTAACACGGGTTCATCAGGCAGCGCAAAGTTACACAACAAGGAGGTGTGCGGGAGTGATGTCTGAGTGGTGAGAATAGAATACAACAAAAAAACATGGAAACATGATGAAGGCTAACAGTCACTCACAAGGCTGTGGGAGCTTTGTTTGTTTGTTGGTTCGCTTGCTTAGTTGTTAGACTACGGTACAAATAACAAGACAAAAAGCTACGGAACAGGACGCCGCTGCAACAGCACGGATCCACGCGTCCCAGTGTCCCGGTTGTTGCTTTCTGTTTGTTTCCCGCTCGATGGGAACTTCAGAGGGTGACAAGGAAGACTTGCCTCGCCTGCCACAGCGCTGGAACGTCCCTCTCGGTCTCCTTGTCTTCACAGTCCTAATCATGCTGCAGGGATGAGGGTGTGTGGGTCCGGTGTGTGTGTGTGTGTGTGTGTGTGCCGCCGTGGGCCGGGGAAAAACATCTTCCAACACCTTGATTTTATGGGAAGAAGTCCAACATATAGCCGGAGCAGCGCGAAGAGGACAACAAATAAGAACATGCAGTATGTGTGTGCGTGTGTGTGTGTGTGTGTGTGTGTGTGTGTGTGTGTGTGTGTGTGTGTGTGTGTGTGTAAATGCTGTTTACATTCAGAATGCGAGATGAGCGCCTTGAGCTTTCTGTAGCTTTAAAATAGTCCATGTTTAAAAACGTCTATTTTAGATGTTGATTTAGTTGCAGATGGAAATGTCAGTAGGTTAATAAAATAAGCTCAAAATAAAGTGAAAGCAGAAAATGTGCCAGGAGGGCTGAATGAAAAAGGTATAATATCACAGGGTAAAGAAAATAAGAAGACAACTCTGTCCCAATGTTGTAAATATGCTTCTATGTGCGTTTGCGATTAATTAAATCTATAAGAAGATTTGAAGCAAAAACTGATATATGGTTTACAGATTTTTAGAAATTTGTATTAATGATAAAAAAGGATATATGAACATAAAAAGTGAAGACTTATGTTGCTTCGTTTTACTGGTTTCACCTTTGTTTAAGGTTTAAATTATATGATTTTTACTTGCAGATTTTGTTGCACATATTTACAATATTATAACTGGACTCTTTTAAGTTAAATTGAAATTCCATTTCATCCATAAAAAACAAATGCTGAGAGCACAGTGGACCCGAACCATAGATACTTCTTTTCTTTTATTCATTGACTAAACCACTTTAAAATGATGCGACTCCGGCACTGAGACCAGTCGGTGTCGTTCTGGGTGGACAGCTGCCACTCAGGCCCCTCTGAAGTCTCTCCGAGCTCCGGCGCCATGTTCCAGCTCTAGTGGCAGTCAGCGCTCTAATGAATCATCAGCAGTGACAGATCTGCAGCTAATGAACAGCAGCAGCTCACAAATAAACACACAACGTGAAGCGCGCCGCGACGCCTTTTGATGTCATCATTGGTTTCAATAAAGCGCTGCAGACTGACGGTGGACTCTTCACACGGCGACACCCGCAGACAAAAAAAGACAAAGACGGCAAATGACATGAAGCTCGACACGCTGTCTCGCGGCTGACTGATGCTTCCTCGCCAGCACTTGAACACGGCTAAACACGACAAATCTAACAAAACCTTCCTCCGCACAACACACGGGACTAATTACGTTAGTCACAGTCAGTTAACGTTGCGTGAAACACGAGTTTCAACAGCATTGTAGAGGCTTCTGTACTTTTTAAAACCTGGTGTTGAGAAATTTCAAACAAAAATACAGGTTATTTTAATAAAATAATCCAAAAAATATGCATATGTTGATGCAAGAGAGACAATGTCCAACAAAAAAAAATGACGCTGGAGAAATCCCCTTTTATTTGCCTCCCTTTACTGGCACTTAGACTCAGGTGACATGACGGGTGTCGTTTCCTTTCCTTTTTTTCCCTGTTTGGACGGAGAACTCATAATTGGTTCCACGGATTGAGCTTTGTAGCATTTTGTAATCAAACTGCAGCAGCTTTTTAGTTACTTGAATTTCTGGGCACAAGTACAAGCGGAGGTTCGGAATGTGACGCGCTCTCATCTCAAACTGACGCTAAACGCTTAATGGGAGTTGATTGGTGGTCAAAGTGGCACATGAGCGACGCTTGACACGCAAATACTTTTTTTCCAATTCAACCCCAATCAGTTTCCTGCAGTTGGCAGAGCCTTTGCATTCTGCCTCTCTGGGTTTTCCTGATGGGGGGGAGGTCTGGAGGGTGGAGGGCTTGGAGGGTGGGGGTATCCCGGCAGCACTGGCAGGATGCAGAGCCAATTCCCTGTGCAACCACACTTACAGTTGGTAGGCAGCACCTTCTGACATGTTTGATGTGTTTGCGCGTCTCGGTGTGATTCGGTCTACATAAATAACACAACTCTGAATATTTGTGTGCGCGCGTGTACAGTAGGCTGAGGAGGGAGACATGCGAATGTTCTCTCCGCAGCGCTGTCTTGTCGCCGCATTTTCTCGCTGACAGGCCTGATCAGAAAGTGATGACAGTCCATGATTGTCAAAATGCCTGTCGTTGAGTGGCGGCTCGGCTTTGGCGCTTCCATATTTTCCACTTCCTTCCCCCCTCCGGGTTCTGTCACATCTCCTTTTTCCGGCGGTGGGGTTGGTGGAGCTCGGAGTGAAGGTAAGAGCAGAATGAGGAACTCAATCTGGCGCGTTGTGGTGAGTCCATTGTAGGTGTCACATGTTAATACTTTCCCGGCGGTGGAGGAGCGGGCCATGCAGGCGGTGACAGTGTGAGAGTTAAACAGGGAGTCGGGGAGCCGAGTTGGGTGAAACGTCTTGACAAACAAAGCAGAGGATCTCCTTGCATTGTGTGCTGGACAGGTATGTGACAAGAGCAGTTCTGCTCCAAAGATGCTCAAACCTCAAGCCTTCGTATGGTGCACCAACAGATGCATTTCACAATAAATAATAAAATAAAGGATTCAAGAGAGCTTAGAGGGAATCTCAGAGGAAACCATGTATTTCTTCTGCATATTGCATGTTTATTACTTGGTTTTCTGATGAAAACCTATTATATACTTTTAGAACAAAGTTTGTAATTAATGTTTCCACATTTATCGACAAGAGTCCTGGCAAAGGTCAAGCAATTCATTTGTTTTTGAGACGATACATTAAGAACTTCAGAGTGCGGACGGGAAATTGAGAGCACCGCATTGCATTTAGATAACGTCGTTTAAACAGCTTCAGAGGACCTTTTCCCTTTCATTCATCAAATTCACATAAAGCTGCAATTTTGGAGGGTATAGCGAGCTGGGTAGGAGATTATTCAAGAAACTGACTTAACTTTGCTAATCTAACAAACGTGCGTTTTTCCTCCGAATAGCAGCCTGTAACAAATGATGAGAATGTCCCATCAGGAGTTTATAACATCAACAGTTTGTGGCACATGATCTGCCCCATCGAACTTCCAACTTCCAATAAAGCCTGAAGAGAGGAGCGGTGATATTAATTACATACCATAGAAATATGAGATGACATGAAAAAGAGAGTTAGTATAGCGAAGAGGATTGTGGATCGGCTAAAGTAGCTGTCCAATCTGTGACGCAGTCTTCCACATGAAGGAAGAAATCACCAGTGAAACATGAACCGAAGCACAACACACTAGTTAATCCAGTCCACATTTACCCACCGTTGTCACTTTGCATTCTGTAACAGAGCAAAGTAATGTACAGAGATAAAATCCACCCGGATGCAAACGAAAATGAGATGAAAACATCTGTTTGGGTGTGTTTAGCTCATCAAGCCAACTCATCTCATCATATTAATTCAGTTTAGCACAAAGTGAAACTTGTCACCACGCTGCCGCTCCTCCAACGCCCCCCTGTCATTTCTCTGTCACACCATTCCCAATGTCATCGTGATTCTTTGATAACTGTTAATTAAAAAGATGACTAAGTCACTGCTAACGATAGTGACTTAATTCAGGGCTAGAAAATAGCGCCTCCGCTCCTGTAAGACGCAAGAGAGAAGCAGGGAAGTCTCTTTTGACTTTGCAGGAAGTTGTTTGCGCCGTGGATCCAGGACACAACTTACCCTCAGTGGAGATGTTAGGCAAGGCACAAGTGACAGGCCAACATCCATCCGCCTCCTCAACTTGTCTATTTATATGTATATTCATATTCATGAGCTATTGGACCATGCGCTGTTGGCGATGCATTAAGCGTTATTGGAAAAACTGAATCTCAGTCCTTCCCCTTGGCAACTGACAGAGAAAGATTGCTGTGCCCAAGTGACAAAGGACTGGCAGGGCCTAGTACTAAATCACTGTGCTGACGTGGGCTATGAGAGCAGAATATCATCTCTGCGATGCCTCTGCCCTTCACTTGGGCCACTAAGTGGACTGTTGCTTCTCCCATTAACACGTCTCTTAAAGACGTGTTGACCGTCTTTTTTGATGCCAGACGAAAGAGAAACAGAGATGACGTGATCATCTGTCACCCATTGGCTTCACAACTCTTTCAAACTTTTCCCTACGGAGGCATTTTGTGTCTCTGTGTCACAATTATGCGATACAGTGCAGAATGTTCTCATGGGTAAGAGAAGAGTTTATTTTAGAGAGAATGTTCTTTGTGATCGAAACATTACCACCAGAAACAATCACAGTCTTATTACAATATATATTTTAAATTTAAAATAGTTTATAGTTAATCAAATGTATTTATTTATTTGATAATAAACATCTGCAAAATAACCATCAAATAAAAAAGCAATCAATTAAATGTAATTGAGTAGATGGCAAAAAAAAAAAAATACTCAACCAAAGTACAATAACGTTTGACTTAAGTAAAACTGAATAAATGTACATTCCACAACTTTTGTAAGGCAGAATGTAAGAAACTATTCAATGAAAACCTCAAACTGACTTGTTAAAATGTAAACAGATGGGAATCAAAGGGAACAGAACACTGAAGCCACAAAAGTACCAAACAAACGCAACACTGTGCACTTTGGTGAGAGCAGCAGGGGTCCTGCGCTCCATAAAGGTAAAGCCGTTGGGCTGCAGCACTTGCTCGTCACCGACACGTGTGTACTGTGCTCTGACTTGAACACAGTCCCACTCGGAGTGAGTCATCAGAGGGCCAGTAGGCACATGTTTCAAAGAATATAAACTTCACCACCTCAAACCGAAAGGCCTCCGACCAATCTTCGAGTCAACACGTTGCGTGTCCTCTAAAACAACAATTCATTTCAGACGAGGCTGCATCATTGCAAGTGCAAGTTGTAATTCCTCCCCCATTCAAATCCAGAATAGTTTTGATTCAGAAACATTTGCAATATGTTCTTTAAATACAACGTTGCAGCAGTGAAATATTACTTAAAATAGATCCATCCGCCTCATTGATTTTCAGTTTCCCTCTCGCCATGCCTGCCCTCCTTCCCTTTCCCCCCTCTTCTCTCCCTCCCCTCCCCCCCAGGGCCCTGCACTGCCTTCCTCAGTTCCTCCTTCAGGCCCCTGACAGTAGTGCTGCACATGAAGACACCGCTACCTTTGCATAATGCGGATGCACCTTCTGTAGGTCGAACGAGGCTCCTTCGACATGTGTCAGGAGCGCGCCGCGCAGGCTCGGACTAATGATGGCACAGCGGCCGGCCCACTGCCCCTCAGCGTATGCCCACTCTCACACATGAGTGGGAGTGTTAGTGTGTGTGTGTGTGTGCATGTGCGCAGGGGGTGGCAGGGTTCGTCATGCTGATTAAAAGCACCCCCACCCCCACGCCCACCCCCTCCTCCTCACAAAGCCCCTCAGAAAAAGACAGCAGGGAACATGAACCACTGTCAGGTTGGCCCAGATGAGGACACAGGATCCGTGTCACCTGAATTTACCGGCCTAATATGACAGCCAAGTTGTGATCCCTTGTCTGGGACGTGTCACGTTTGCAGAGTTTGGGCTTATTCTCATGCAAATGATGTCAGGTTTGGACGGAATGTGAATGAGACTCGTCACACTGTCCAAGGGCCTAAACCCAACCGCATGACAGTGGTTTCCCCCACTGCTCAAGATGAAATAAATACGACATTTGACATTCAAACCTGGCAAACAAAACCAGGAATAGTTCAAAAATAATGAGGGATTTGTGAGAGGAAGCACAGGACCACGAGTGTAACCTATTTACCGTTTCTTAGGTACTAAACAGCACGTATCCAAAGAGCAATTCTAACATTCTTAAACAAAAGCGCCAACACACAAAGAACACCGCTGCTATCATTGGATTCCACTTTAAAGAGGTTCACCCTACTACAAAAGCTAAGCTATCAATACATAAATACAAAAAAGAATATATAGACCTGTCTGCATAATGAGTACGTTTACTTATATTTTAAGTACATTGTATTTTTCTGTAGTTTACCATACGTTGAAGTATTACTAAAGTTCAACTTGAGTTAACCATTTGGATGCTCTTTTCTAAAGCAGTTCCTTATTGTGTCCTAATTTCTTGTTGCAGTAGGGCCGCTCCCCATTGGTAGAGTGAATATAATGGTGAAATTTCCCTTTATACCTACATCTTTATTTATATGTGAATGTCTTCATTTTTGTCAGATACCCGACGGCTCTTCATGTCACACCTGTGGGCCTTGCAGCCATGCAAGAGGGCTTTGATACATCCTGCAACATCCTCCATCCATTCAGCAGGCTGGCAGCCGTCATTATTCTCGAAAGGATTGAGTTTGTCACTTCTCCATTCTTCAAGAGCCTTTCCCTCGACCTGATGAATTATGTCGTCTGTATCTTCCAAAACAAGGCTCCATCCTGACAGGTACACAACACTTAACAAGATGGTTCTGACTGCCTGCAGATCTCAGCGGGGACAAACGCGGCAGCGAGCAATCGGATTGAACTCTCTGTCCATGATGAGATGTCTCGGGTGAGTTTAAACCTTCAGCTCCTCTCCAAATCCTGCATTGAGGCTCAATGTTTCGACAAACATTTAAGGTGCCATGTTGTTTTTGCTGTCAGGACGGTTGCCGCGGAAAGAAATGAATTTGCCAGCTCACTTTCACTCTATTTGTTATGTGAGAAACAAGCCAGTTCCCTTCCGATTGACGTCTCGAGCTTCAGATGCCATCAAGGTGGAGTCATCATTTGGGAGGAGGAGATTCATACTAATAATCAGATGTGTAACAGTGTGAAATTCCTGAAGGTTCTTCTGCATCGGACTATTTTTAGGGAAGCCACCGGCACAAGAAAGAACAGTGAATATGGATAAAAGCTTATTCAGAATAAAACGCGGAAATCATTTTTACAGCGTTCTCTTTTTGTTCTTATACCAACAAAACGTATTGCAATATAATTCATATTCGTGAGCAAGGACGTGCTCGAAAAATAAAAATACACATAACTTCCTGATCTCATTAGATATACATTTATATCTATATTTTACATCACTGATTGTCACTAATTAACTGTCTTGTTCCCGGTGAAATTCAAAGGATGACTTTACTTCTTCTTTATGTCCCTGTATATCGAATATCTTTATCTTGGATTGAAAGTTGAACAAAACAAGCCAAAATTTTAAATTTGTCAGCTGATTTATAAAGCATTACAAAATAATTTACTATTGCTAAAGCCTTTAGTAAAATCTACGAATATGTTATAAAGCGAACGTTTTTAAAAAATGATAACAATCGCATATCTATTTTAATCACTAAGGTTCCAGTAGAAGTGGCTTCTTAGTGTCATGCAGTCACAGTGCAGATGAGTGACACTAGGAGTAGATATGTGTTAATATAAATGGCTTTTGCATATTAATGCCACACACAGCAATGAGCCTTAAGACGGCAGTGCGTTTTGTCTTTTAGTTGTCTTGTCTAATGCAAAAAAACCCATGCATTTATATACTGTTTCAAGGGTTATAGTCTCCTCAGAATACAGTCATTTACATATCATGTTTTGACCCCCCCCCCCCCCCTCACCCCCACCTCTGACATCAAAGCCACCTAAACTGAACCAGCAGAACATAATGTGGCTCCAGTAACGGTTCAGTAACGGTTCTCCATCCAAATGTCCTCCACGGCGGTAAGAGGAGAGGGCTTTTGAAAAAAAACCCTCCCTCCCTCTAGAGAGCACACGCGCTCTGAGAGCGAGGTCTTGTCGTACTCAGTAGAAGGTTGCCCAGAAAGCAGCGAGGGGAGACAAAAGGAGCACAAGGTTAATGCAGCGAATCCACGCTGTCGGCATGAGCACACATGGACGTGCGTGTCACAAGGACTCACCGCTCGCGCCATCGTGTGCGTCTTGCTGGCGTGTAATGCTTCATGCATGTGCAGATGTTACCACTCAGGAGCAGAGCAGCTCACGGTGACTCACAGCTTTTCGTTGTGATTATTCGGAATGGATAACAGGCGGCTGCGCGACGCCGCATGGCGTAAACAGCCCTTTGTTCAACATCAGATTTGTGCTGCCGTCTCGTGAGCTGCTCTGCTCACCTGCTAACGGTGAGGACATGGAGGCAATTTGTGTTTCACGTTTGCTTTAAAGCAGATGAGAGTCACGGGAACACAAACAGTCACACGAGACATAGATGTCTCGTTATAGAGACCATGTATAACACATGAAGAGCGGCATGAGAAATAAAACGATGCTGGGAGATTTTTTTTTTTTTGCCCCGATTACAAAAATAAAACTAGAATGACCTCCTCAGCGTCACTTGCTAAGGGTCAGCAGTCGTTTACAACAAGTCCAGGTGGATGTTTGAACTCAATCTCAATACTGTGTTTCACAAGAATGGGACCAACGATCGGACAACCCCCAAAAATACCTTCGGCAACGGCTGTCGCCTGCGTGGAGACATAAAAAGAGGTTCAATTCAAGATCGAGGTCGCCAATTCATTGTTCCTTTTAAAAGTATTCGTCGAAGGATTTTTATTACACTGTGTTAGATTAAGGAAAAGTCAAAACAGGCTATTTATTCAGAATAAAGACAAATAAAACTGACAAAGACGTTGCGTTCTAATGAATTCCAATGGTTAAATTCATACCATCAACCAAAATAAATCTCTTTAAATTTCAAGCCCTACAGCTCCCTTTAAATGAAATGTCATGCACAGAAAGTTAACTGAGGAAATCGCAGTCATGTTTATTATGCTTATCTTTTCCCTAAAAACATGACAATAAAAAAAGGCCTTAAATAGTTTTTACATGTCAATTAGCAGCAGTAATCTCTGACTGACATCTGCCAGTGGATGTCTGCACACAACCCCCATCGGCATTTTTCTCCCTCACAGAGCGTTCAAATATGGCTCCTCGATGGTACAAGAGCTCCCCGATGCAATCAGGAAAGTAAAGTCTACACCTGAAAACACACTTCTACCGGCTGTAGCTGGAGCACTTTAGTAGCGTTTCAAATGGCTCTTACTTACAGCACGTTGTACTTTGGCTTTCTTCAAGAAACAATGGATTCTGGATTCTTGTTGTTTTGGATAAAATCGCTGGCTAAAAGGAATCATTAAGAATGAGTAAGTCAATGTCATGTGTAAGTCATGTGTTTCTCTTAATCAGTCTTCCCTGGTGCTCTTTTGATTCAACTTTCTGAACAATCGCTCTCGCGTGGTGCCGTGAATTCGATCCATCTGCTTCTTCTCCACGTTTCCCGCCACACAGAGAAGGCAGCGAGGCAGTGGGACTCTATTGTTTCTTGGGAAAATGCCTCGGGCTACTGTTCAAGAGCTGCGTGGGGCGGTAGCATGTCGACTTAAATGCCTTCAGTGGAGACATGCCATGGCTTCTTTTATCAGGTGTCTCAATAGCTGAACTATAAAGCTTAGCTCTGTGTTAAACCACAAAGTCAAATCTGTTTTTCCTTATGGCAATGTTATTCACTTTTTCCCCTAAATAGGGATTATGTCTCCTTTTGAAATTGCTTGAACACATTCACTGATTTGGGCTCATTGAGGCGTCTGCATTGGGGGGAAAAAGCATCGCATTCATTTAGCACGACATAAAAAAAGTGTCATACTAACATGTAGAAAAAGAAATAGGCAAAAGATACTCAAAGTTGTGCTCACAAGCCACCAGAGAATGTGAGATGAATTCATTCTATGCTATGTGATGAAGACATTTTCTTACCTTCATCCTTGCAGGCAGTTGAAGGCAGACCTTTTCCCCTTGAATGGAAAAGCCAAAATGAAAACGTTGGGATTATTCATTATTTCAGCGATGAAGTTGCAAAGTTGGCTGGCTTCCCGTAGCACCTGCAGGTACATTACTGCAACAGATTAGTTTAAAGCAGCTCCCAAAGAGGAATACCATGGCGCTGTGAGAAAGGCATTTATTACCCTTTTTCTGACAGATGAGACTACGGACATGATGCTTATGTATGAATGGCTATTAGGAAAGCCAGCTGTGGTTTAGCTTAGCCTAGCATAAGGAGCAGAATTCCTCCTTCAGTCCAAAATCAACTAAACCTCCAAAGTTTAGCAATAAACATAAGCCCTTTTTGGTGTAATCTGCACAACACTCGGGTGTAAACAGTGCAAGTAGTGGTTGTATGAGGTGATATGGTTCACCAACCACACCGTAACAGGACTCCACGAAGTTACTGTGTCTCAACAAGTGAAATGTCAGCACATTTCATGGGTTTTTGTTTTTTTAAAGTGAAAGCGTTGCATTACTTAAAGCCTCCTGCTTCTGATAAAGATCCTAAAACGTTGAGCGCTGGTATCAGACGCAGAGGGATGCAACAAAACCTCGCTATTTGTCTGGGAATGAGAGTAGGCCGAGGACACACTGAGGCACCGATACTGCCAATAAGATTCAACATGTAGAGGCCTGAGGTAAATGGATTTCGGTCAACTTTCTGTGAAGAATTTAAACATTAAAACGTTCATAATTATGTATTGGGCCTCTGCTAGTTAGGTAATGTGGATCGTATCTGTCAGACAAAGGAGCCGGAGGATCGTTCTTTAGAGCTCTCAGCCGGGCCAGCTTGGTTTCAACAACACAGCAGCGTACTCAAACCCTCAAGGCTGCTCCCCCCCCGCGGGCCTCTCGCTATCCTTTAAAAAGAAATAAAGGCATGCAGTCTGTAAGCATCTGCTATCATCCTCGCCCAAAGGACTCTCGCTTCGGCACCGGAGGAGACTGAGCTTGAAGCCGTGTCAGTCAGAGATCACCGCCCCGCGGGTTGATCTTTCAAACTTGTTGCTGGGGACACGGTTTCAAAACACAGTTCTTATGAAAGATCCCCAGATTAGGAAGAACAGCGGGAAAGCTGCCGCTGCCTCAGTGTGACCTGGCGTTGGTACAGCGAGTGCAGCGGCAAGCCCCCCCCCCTTTGTGGGACAGAAACTCACAGGATTTGATATGGCTGTCTCTGTGTTTGTCTAAATAAAGCCAGTCAAGAAGGTGGCTTGGTTGGTGCATTGTAATAAGTCCTGCCTAAGAAACGGCAGGGGGGGGGAGACGGACGGAATTGAACCGAGTGCTCCTCCCTTCAAGTGCCCTGAGCTGTTTAAACCCCGCCCCCTTTGAGCGCCCTCGGGAAGAGTTTTTTAATACATCCAGGAAGAGTTAATAGGTGATATATGAATGCAGTCCATTCTCCATATGGTCCTTCGGAGAAATACGCTCTAAAGTCAGATTTTGTGCATCAGTTTCAGTCTGCATGGATTTCCCTTTTTCCACAGAAAACAATCAATCAATCACCACCACAATTTAATCCATGACTTGGAGTTTATTTTACAACTGAGGATAAAAGAATGCCATTCTCAATAATCGGGTTGATGAGAAAACCTGAAAATCTATCATTGGGTGAGAATTTATTCCTTCAATGTTATTTACAGGACCGTGCATCAGAGCGGATGCCATCAAAAGTCTGTCATTTTTTGAAGACCTCATCAAAAGACATACTTTTCGCTGAAAAAGGACATCATGGTCCAACAATACTCTGTAGTTTTATACATTTCCCCCATATTTGGCTAGAAAACAACATTATAAAAATGCACACAGTACAAATAATGTTGAACTGTAAAGAGCAAGATATGCCGACACACATGTATACATACTTGCTGATTATTCATACAATAACTTTAAACTTCATTCATTTTACAACTGTAGCTTCACAATAATAAAATTGGTAGCCTAACGCAAATACTGTACATGTTGAGACAACCAGGAACTCATATTTGACCAATATTCTAAATATTTTGTATGAATTGCTGGGATTTAATGACAAATACAAAACAATATTATAGATAGTCCCAAGTTGCAATATTGATCAAGAGATACAAAATTAAAAGTTGATGTGTCATCTTTACAGCACATTTCTTCATCAATTTACACTTCCTTAAAGTGCTGAAATCATCTTATTATATAAACATCCCCTTTTCTATGGCTACTTTCATAACCAGTTACCTTCATTTGAACAGCTAAGCCTGCTATTTGAGAAAGAAAAAGGATATCAATTTTGTATTTGACATAATATGCTCACTGTTTACATCAACATGCAGAAACTGTCTCATAAATAATAAGCAAGTTATTTTTTATATTCATTTTGAAAAGAAAAAAAAACACATTGAAAATCAGTGTTCAAAATAAGAGCGTGGTCCAGTTTTAAATCAACAGATGGACTTTTCCCAAAGGCTCAGATCAGATGCAGTGCATTAGGAAAGCAACAGTCAGTCAGTGACCATATAGTGCTGTGGCTGCTGCAGCTACTTTTACAACTTTAGCTGCAAGCCTTTGCAGCACGAGGTCCTTTCATTTACGAACAACTGAATATAGTGTACAGTATAAACCACGTTGTCATTACGATATGTGTCAATACGGTTGCGGCACCATCTGTTATGACAGAATGTAGCTCAGAGTTATAGTGCAACAGTATGTCAACAATCTGTCATGCTATCAGCTTCTTCATTGTTTATCAAACTTCTCCAACTCCCTCACGAAGATAAGATGGTCCTCAGGCGACTTCCCGTGAGTTTTGCAAAGGTGCAATTTGATTGCATGTTTGCTCACAAATGTCCGATTGCAAAGTTTGCACAGATATATGGAGCCAGCGTCGTCTTCTCTGTGTCCTGAGGTGCTAAAAGTCTTGTCCTCTATTCTGCTGACTGCTTGCTGCTCGATTAAATCTATGGAAAGCTTTGAGAGGTCCTTCAGGGTGAACCCAAGGTGGGACTCCAAATGGTGAATGTAGGAGGAAGGAGTCCTGAACTGGGAAGCACAGTCACTGCACAGAAACAGAGGTTGACCAGACTCAATGTTCTTAAGGAACTTGGTTCCTCCTGTCCGCTTTAACTGGTATTTTACATTGGCCAGCCAATGTGAGATAGTAGTCATGGAGAGACCAGTGAATTTACAGATGTGGACTCGCTCCTGGGGCCCCAAGTCACTGACCACCAACTTTCCGTCAGCCGTCTCTCTGAGACTGGAGACAAACTGGGCCTGGAGAATCAGGAGGTGCTGCGGGTTCCAGTTTGACTGTCGGCCCTTCCGTCTTTGGATGGGAGACAGTTCCTCAGAGCTGTCCTCAAAAGCACAGCCGTCGAGGTCAGATTTCTCGGAGATTGAAGAAGCGGTCGTGGACTTTGGCGTCAGGCGGCCCGTCAGGTTTTTTACCATGTCTGAAATATCCATCAAAGCGTTCTCCCGAAGGAGCGGCGATGACGACTGGGAGAAATCTTTGAAAGCTGGTTTGTTGTTGTTACTTGCGCTGCCATTGTTGTTTGGTGTGGAAGCACCGGTAGGCGTACTTCCGTTGGTGTTTTTGGATTTTGTCAAGTCGATGGGCTGATCATCATCGTCATTATCGCAGTACTGACCCGCAGACTCAGCTGACTTAACCTGAGCAGAGGTGCTGTTGATTTTATAAAGCATTGCAAAAGGGTCTACGAAGGGGGTGGCCACTTTTGCGGCTTTTCCCAAGTGGTTGTTCATGATGGACTGCAAAGCACAGAGAGGGTTGACCAGTGGTTGTTCAGGCGAGTGATCAGTTATGATGCTCAGGATATTGCAGCCATTGCTGACAGGCTTTTTTGGTGAATCGCAGTCACTTTTTATCTCCCTCCCTTTTTTACTCGCCGTCTGCTCGCCTTCTTTACCTCTCAACCCAGGCTGGTCTTCCAGTGCGGCGTGCTTTGCGGCCCGCAAGCTTTTTTCCGGGTTGGGTGAAAACCGTTTGTCTTTAGGATTTGGCAATGGAGACTTTATAGACCTGCTCTTGCTTTGTATGGGCTTCTCTTCTTTTTCACTTTTCACTGAAGTTTTCCCTGTCACTTTCTCAACCAGCTCTTCCATGGCCAACACATTGCTCTTGTGACTTGGGGGTGGCGAGGGGCTGTTTGGGGAATGAATCAGGGTGTTTAGTTCAGAAGACAGTACCTTCAAACCCTTGCTGCTGAATAAAGGTTGAACCTGTGCAAATGACGGCAAGGCAGACTTCAAAGATCCATGGAGTTGGTAGGCAGCATGAATGCTGGGGTATCCACCCCACGTTGGTGTACCTGTTTGGGCCTTGCTGATTGCACTTGAAACTGTATTTTCTAAAGACTTCAGGATGTCCAAACCACCTTTAGGGGCCTCTTCCAAGTCTTCTTCTCTCAGATATTGGTACGATCCGGCCTTTTTAGGCTTGTCCCCTTTTTCAGGAGGATCTTCGCTTTCCTCTTTTATTTGTTTCTCTGGTTCCGTACCTTCCATTTTCTCATCCTCAGGTTCTTCATCCTTTGTTTCTTCGTTTTGCTCCTCAGGGTTAGTGGGCTGCAATGGGGAGTCGGGCTGTGACTTCCCATTGGGAGCTGGGAGTCGTGTTGTGGTTGGTGGGAGAGGAATTGACTGAAATTTCTCCTCAATGACAGGTTCAAAAACTAACTGCTTGCCCTTTTTAGAGGCGGAATTGGTTACTTTGAGAAAGTGCCCTGTGACCATCATATGGGCTGTCAGTTGCTGCAGGGTGTCATGCGAGCTACCACATTCCATGCATTTGAGAATTTGGGCCTTGCGTGCCTCAAACTGCCAAGTGTAACTGGCACCGTTTTGGTAACCGTACCGGTTGTTTGGAGTGACATAAGGATTGGCCACTCTTTGGTCTTTGGGAGACTCCCCCAGGAGTGTACCAGAGGAGACAGACTCTGGTGAGCTTGGGGACATCAAGTCTTGAAATGCTCTTTTTTTGGTTGGGGGTACCAGCTTTGAGGTGAGAGGAGGCATTGGTTCTTTTAGAGGCACTTTCTGATAGTGTTTTGTTTTGATCATATGAACACTGAGGTCTTGCAAGGATTCAAAAGAATGGCCACAGTACATGCACTTTAGAACTTTCTGGGCATCTTCTTTCCCTTCCATCTCCAGCAGAGAGCGCTTGCGTGGCTTGGACCACCTTCTGCTGCGATCATCCTCGTTATCCTTATTGTCGTCACGGTAGTGGCCCGTCTCGTTCATGTGCACCGTCAGGCCAACCAAAGTGTCGTAGGCGCCGCTACAGTCCTTGCACCTGAACTTGCTGGCACCCGTAAACACGGGGCCGTAGAGCTTATTGTTTTGCCTGTAAAGCTGCACGGTACTGAAAAGGCTCGGCTCGGGAAGCAGTTGGTACGGGGTATGCTGTAGGGTTTTGGCCAGCGCTGCCTGGTGCCAGTCATAAGCCAATCCCCCTGTGCTTCCAGAGCTCACACTGGTGCTGCTGTTGCTCGACACTGCTCTGGTGGTGGTACTGCTGATGGTAATGTTAGCGGAGGCTGAGGCATTGCTAGTGCTACATCTGCTTTTTAAATGGATGTTGACTGGGCTGTGACTGTCCAGGAGCCCGTTGCTCCCTTTGTGAGCGCTTCCATTGTCATTGCTGGCTGCGTAATTGTTCCCTTGTTTACTTTTGAGCATGTCCAGAGCAATGCTGGACCAGGAAGCATCCGAGATCAGGTTTGCATAGACTGTTTTCATTTTGGACAGACTGTCCTGTAGAGAGAGGCCATTGATGGACTCTGTGCTCTCCCCTTGCTTCTCCTCAACCTTGTCCTGATCAATGGAGGAAGACGGGGTCTTTAGGTCCACTAGCGGATCACTGGTGGTGCTGAGTGGAGAGGCATACCCGGCATCCGGGTTAGTGCCAATGCTGATTGGAGAGTTTTGGCAGGTATACTGGTCACCTGCTTCCTCGTCATCATTGAAAAGATAGTCTGCGTCTTCTTGACCATCCAGGGAAAGGCCATCATCTTGTAGATGTTCCTCTTCATCGATCGCATCGCCTTTGAACTCGTCCTCAGACCCATAAGCTAGAAAACACAAAAAAGAGCAGAAAGTGCCATTAGAAATTGCTTTGCATAGTTTTGAGATACATTCTGAATAGAACGCCAATTATGCATCCACCTCCCTTACTATATGAAGGTATCTGCAATAATCCCAAAGAGACTTTTCCATTTTCCCAGCAGAGGACACAATTTTGCAACAATAAAGTGGCAAACATCCCTATCTTGACAATGACAAATAGTCCTCTTCACCGCGCTGCCTAATGAAGCTATTGAACACCATAGCTCCGCCAGGGAAGAGAGCAGAGATGAGCCACAACAGTGTTCCTGCTTGGTTTAAAAACTCTACACAAGCAACATTTTAGATCATACAAAGAAACAAGTACTCAGCGATGATGATACCTATTAATCAATGTGGTGAGATCTTTCCAACACAAATGCAGACAGGTTTTTCTGTTTTCACAATTCATCAAATAGAGAAATATTTATAACCCCAGTGAGCATATTTAAAAGCCAGAGCATTAACCAGCCTCTGTGAAAAGTATTTCATGGTCTATTTGGATGCTGCATAGTGACCACAGATCTGTGTCTGACATTGACTTGCTCTTTTCTTCCACAAATACTATGTATTCACAAGTAAAAGAGATAGTGGAGAAAAATGCCAGCTGCATCAGCCTTGCCGAGCCGTGGTTGGCTGCAGTCAACTTGGCTTCGGAAGTCCTCACAGCGTGATGCAAGGAAACGGCCAGAGGACATGACAAGCCGTGTTGTTACTGTCCATGCTCCCAGAGTACTCGCGGCTTCAAGTGTGCCATTTTAAGAGAAGAGAGGGAAGAGAGTCATAGTGTCAGCGGGAAATGGCTGACCACTCGCAGCGGATAAAACATTTCCACAAATGGTTGATATTGCAGAAAAAATGGCCGATATAAAAAAATGATGTTTTTTAAAAGGGATTCCTTTTGCTAAAGAATAGGAGAAAAATGAAACTGTTTACAGAAACTTTACAGGGAAAAAAGGAGATGGAGAACTGGAGGGTTAAACACGCAAAGGCAGCTCCCCCAATCCATTCCTCGTAAGATGCTTGTCTGAGGTGCCAGAATCGGTCTCCAGTGAGGAGGCAGATGTGCTGTCAGCTTCAAACAGCATGTAGCTCTCTATCCCATAATCGGAATGGACATAATACCTGATGTCTGTGAGGTGCCAGTTACTGCCTGGGAAAGGCTGGAGGTCCAACAGCTGCAACTCTCAGTGTTGTACGCGTGTAAACGTCTGCGTGTGCAAGGATTGACACACTGAAATGTACAGCATTCCTCTTCTTAATTAAACTATTCGTTAGCGGGGGTTTTCCTCTGAACTGTAAGCATGTAATTACACACAGGCTCTTCCCAAAACATGCATTTGAGTCGCTCACTAAATAAGAAATGTAAACTTTCGCTTTCTTTTAACCAGCCTGTGTGCCACTGTGCTGAAATAAATGCAAAACCGGACATATTTAAAATCAATGTGGTGAGAGTAGTTAAAGACAAAGTGACAGAAACCTAACAGCAGTACGCGCGCAAACACACACACACACACACACACACAGTTCTAGTCTTTCCCTGCCAGTCTCCTTATGCTGCCTTGACAGGCATCGGTGTCAGGAGTGTGTCAGTGTCAGCCCGAGGTGTCGGTGTCCACGCAAACAAGCCAGAGAAGAAGAGGTGGGAGGGGAAAGTAACAACAGCAAACACAAGTCAAGTCAGCCATCTTTTTTTTTTTTTTTTTTTTTTTACAACCCCCTCCTTCACCATCTGTGTCAGAAAAGCTGCGGGTGCCACCTCCGGCTAATAAGGCAATCAGAGATGGGAAAGATGCTGACACAGCGGCTTTCGAGCGTCACTCAGAACAAAAGAGGAAGAGGAGAGGGTGGGGTGGGAGCGAGGGGTAAGGAGGGGATTAAAACAAGGGTGGAGGGGAGGAGTGGGGGAAGGTGTCTGTTGTGGTTGTCAGTCAAAAACGTAAGCCCACTTTGTGCTGTCAGGGGGGATAGGGAAGAGAGGGGAAGTTTTGAAAAGAGGAGAAAGATGCGTTTAGGCCAGCGAACAAGAGGTGTGTGTGTGTGTGTGTGTGTGTGTGTGTGTGTGTGTGTGTGTGCGCGCGCGCGCTCTCGTGCTTACATAACCGGAAAAAAAACAAGACAGAGAAACAAGTTAACTGCTTCCAAAAAACTAAACCCAAAATCAGGAGAGAAAGAAGTCAAAAATCATGCTGCGTGTGCAGTTTTATGCGTGTGTGGCCGATCACTGGTCCGTGAGTGTAAAGTGTTACAGCTTGTCAGGTGCATGCAGGGATGCAATGTGGCTGTCGGGAGAGGGAAGCGGGGGGGCGGGAGGGGAGGGAGGCCATCTGCGGAGCCTGCCACTATTGTGCCCAGAGTCCAGGGTTTCTTGCTACAGACAGGTGACGCCACGTCACTCAAACACGCACACACACATTTTTAGACACATTTGAAAGAACCAATGCGACTGCGTTTAGGAAAAGACAATCGCGCTGTACTAAAGCACTTGCATTGATCATGCAAACATGTCTGCACAAGGCCTTTGCTATAGAACCTCAATACTTTGTATCTGAAAATGTGTCCACAGCAACCAGAACAAAAAGTTGGCATTGAAGATCTGGTCGGATTTATAAGCTTGTGTTTTCATTCTTACGGATTTAAAAAATGTTTTTAAAGCAATTTGTGTTTCTGCTTTTGTTGGGAAACGTGGCTTTAAACAACATGCTCTTTCCAACTATAGCAGTGGAGAGAATTATTAAAACGAATTATATTAAAATAACATAGTGACAAATCCAACAACCCTCGGCTGATGTCAGACATACTCAGCGGCTCTGAAGGGTACAAGGAGACTGGGTGGGGTAACTTTACCCGCCCTTCTTTTCCATATACACCCCACACAACGTCGCAAACTTTCCCCTCTAAACCGTCTTCATTTATTCATGTTGTCTCGGAGAAGAGGGCAATCCCGGCTCTCATTTGCAGTGCTAATGTCCAATTCCGCCAGCTTTCACCCCGCTGATTTACCCCGGCGTAGCCGGGGCGCCGCGTTGGGAGCGGGGCGGCCGGTCGGGGCTCGCACCGTTTAGTGGCCCTTCACAATGGGAGCTCTGGTGTGGCAGTCTTATTTCTCTCCCCCGTTTCGCTTTGTCACAGGCCCCTCCATTCCCTGCCACTCACCTCTGATGGCTTCGGACAGGCCTGATCAGTGTGTGTCATTGACCTGTGCGACGTGCACGGGTGTCTGTGTGTGTGTGTGTGTTTCGGCAGAGAGAAGGCTGTAAATAAAATGACACTATTATTTCCTCTGTTCCATCATGTAGAAAAGCCAATTATGGTAATGCTTAGTATGTCAGGCAATATCTGTCTCCCTCTGCTTTTCCCCAGTCTCTTCATTCTTGCCCTTTTTTTTTCTCCCCTCTTTCTCTGGGATATTCGTGGCTGTGGTTTCATAGGACCTGACAGTCTTTGGTCTACTCTGCCGACGACGTGCACCGAAGCAATCTGGCACGGACGTGCGGCCTCCTCAACAACAACAACGTCCACCACCACGCCGACAGAGCTTTCATAGGTTTGTGAATTGCAATCAGAGGAATCATTTGACAGCTACAGGGTGAAAATGATTAGGAAGTTGGTTTAATTGTGACCCAGAGACTGGATCTCACACGGTACAGAGCTACATCCATAAAATAAATCCACGGTTACCACTCATTAGCCGCACTTTTTTCCGCAGCTTGCTTGACCAGACACGACAAAGCCCACCTAGTAGCTGCTGCGCGCGGCGCCACCCTCTGGTAACCCACATGGAACAGTCCGCCATATGGCGCGATAGCCGCGGGGCTTCTAATAGACTGTGTGTCGTACAAATCCACCTTCTCAGCGTCCACCAGTCTTCCGGTTGGAGAAAAAAAAAAAACTGCTGGTAAAGTCTGGTCTTCCTGCTGGTAGCTTTCTGCAGACATTTTGGATTTAATTGTGTTCAGCTGTGACCTCAGACTGTGTGTCACTGCTTTGGATTCTTTATGAAATATGAATTTAGAAAAATGACCGTATCTGAAACTTTCAACAGTCCCGAGGGTTTCCACAAATGTTTCCAAGTAATTTGCAATTACTTGAACTCACATTATGCTAATAGCCTTTTTAAATGGGTCACTTGGATGGTGCATTCTACGTCTGGCTCAGCTTTATTAGACCATTATGAGCACAATACGTGTGTGTGCGCGCGCTCAGTAACAGCAAATGATTGCTGCTCACGATGGACCAGTGATGAAAGAAAACAACGAATCTGGAGAACCGCAGCCATTTTCGTCGAAAGAAAACCCATTTCCATTGTTTTCTCAAATTGTTTTGCCGGTTCCTCCCCTTCTTTTTTTTCTTCTCCCTCTCTCTCTTTTTTCCGCCCACGTTTCTTCAGATCTCCTGTGAGCCGGCTTCGACACGCCATGACAGTGACTGTGGTCTATAAATCACCTTTTCCCTGAACTGTCAGTGCCTGCTTGCTCTGAGATGAAACAACAGCCATTAGCTCATCGGCACGGCAGACTGCAGCCTTTTCCGCTCTGCTTTTCAGCCAAACTACCCCGACCCCCCCACGCCCAACAATCGAACATTGCTCTGGTGCTGCACACACCATCTGGTTTGTTTTCAAGTAAAGTACAGAATCAGATAATGCATTACTAATGCTAATTAAAGATGATGGGAGGGAGATTTACAAAACCCGATGCCAGGCGCTGATTCAATGTAGGTTGCATCAGACAGATGCCGTTTGCTCAACAGATTCTTTTAGAGAAAATATTGTCCTTTTTTTTAACATTAAAGAGAAGCACATCAATATAGTCCTAATCCATCATATAGTTTTACACTTTGCCGGACTACACACCTTTAACTATTTAAGTTCTTTAAGTTGTTCTATTTTGGTTAAATCATGGGGTGCCGTCTTGTGAAAGAGGGTTGATCAATTTAAATCAGAGGACAATGAAGTAGGGGACGAACCGGCTACCGACACAGCACAGAATCCCCCCTTTTCTCCGATGCGTCTCTAGAATTCACCTGCATTGCCCCTGACAGTGGAGCTTCCCTCGACTAAACAACAGCTGCTCCCATCGCTTAGCAACAACCAGTTGATGGATGACCCCAAAGATGGATAATTACCATAAATCACTATGGTTGTGTGGAGAACAGAAGCAGAAAATCATTGTGGGAAAAGCAGGCCGAACCCCAGTTTTGGGCTAACTTGGTGCCCCACCAGTTTGTTGAATTGTAGTCGGCAGTAGATCCCCAGTTGGCGAACCACATCAAAGCGGCCCTGGATTTGTCTACTGGGGTCATTTAGAGCAGTTCTTCAGAGTGGCCAGTGTTTCAGACTGTATGAATAGGGTCTGTAAAATGAAACTTGGTGAAATGACTCATGGGAAAAAACCTGTCCTCAAGGAGTAAGGACAAAGAAAACAAAGTGGGCACAGGAAGGAAGAAAGGAAACAGCGAAGAATGAATGATGGCAACAATGATGCGTTTAGTGCTGCAGAGAAGATGAGGAGGGGGGAGGGAAGGCGAAGAAGCACAAAGAGGAAGTGTGTTTACAGTCTGAACATGCCTGTTTATGCACCGTGTGTGTGTGTGTGTGTGTGAGACAGAGGTAGGAGGCTTGCTACAGGGTAACGGAGACTAAAAAAGGAGAAAATGAGAGAGCAAGGGGCCAAAACAGGGTCACAACCCAACCATCGGTGTAGCGGAGTTTGGTTGCACAATAAGCCATCAATCAACCTTCTCCACGCTGTCAGACCTCCCCCCGATTCACAGGAGGCCATCCACTTTGTACACTGAGAGGAAAAGAGACAAAAGGGAAAAAATGTACGCATACATGTCGACACACACACACACACACACACTTTTCTGTGAATCTAATCCTTTAGTCTCTGCAGCAAGGAGGCCGCTGAATGACCCTCTGACACCAGAAAATGACACAACCCATATCTTTGCAAAGTTGCTTATTGACCGGCTAGTTGGTGATCTACCGTGACCTCTCACAAGTTAGCTTGCCAGGGAGAAATGCTAACGCTAGGCAGCAACACCCTTCTTCTGGGCCGTCCACTCCTTCCGACACTTTTCATTCTATTGAATTAAGAGTAGGCCAATTAGGCCAAGTTGGCTTAGTGAAGTTGAGCACAATTCATTTTTTCAGTTGGAGGTTTTGTGTTTTAGGAGCTAGGGTGACTACTGATGTAAGACACAACGGTGGCGGCCACACAAATAACTCATCTCGTCTTTCTGGATCAAAACATTTCATGAGCTTTCCCTCCACCTATTTCTACTTCTCAGCAAGATATTTAAAACAATCCAGAACCCAGATAAGCGGCACAAGACTGAACATAAGAATGCAGGACTTTGTGGGAACATGACCTCGGAGACCGAAAAAAAAAAAAAATCAGAACTCAGAAAACCGTAAAGGCACTTCAGGGAAATTAAGTAAAACCCTCCGGGCAGGAAGCTGCTCAGGACAACCAAATGTCCCGAGCATTTAACTGCACGTCTCACTGGGGACGTTCCAGCATCAAATGTGTTATCCTTTACGAGTCACCAAGTATGCTTCTTCATTTAAGTGAGTTAGTCCCCAAACAGTGTTGATCCATTAAACCTTTTCCTTTCAACACTAGTTTAAGATTTAAAGCCTTTTGAATTGCATGGTGTGTGTGTGTGTGTGTGTGTGTGTGTGTGTGGGGGGGGGTGTAACTAAAATAAGAAAATAAAAGCACAAGCTGAATCACACAAAGGCTTGGTGTGTGTACGTGTGCTGCGTGTGTGCGCCATTTCTCTCCCTTTCCTGATGACCGTGGCAATAAAGTGACAAAAGAAGAAATGACGGGAAGGAGGAGGGACAAGGCAGCTGAAAAAGGCTCCCTGGAGAAAGTCAGTAAATTATGTACTGGGCTCTCAAAGTGAGCTAGTATCAGTAGCCATCTCAGCCTGATTGCGTCTGTGGGCGACTACGCATGCCTGAATGTGAGTGTGTGTGTGTGTATGAGCGAACAATGGCTATGAACAGCTTCACAGTCAGAGAGGGACGCAGGAAGAGAGGAAGCAATCCTTCAACAGAGGACAATATCTGACTGTGGACAGACAACGACCGGCTGGAAGGTTCTGGAAAACGAGAGAAGCCTGCCTCCCTCACATTTCAGCTCCAAACGCCGCCTCCCAAAGTGCCCTCCATCTGACACACACACACACACACACACACACAAAAATGGCACCATAACTCTATATCCGCAATCAATCCGGGCCATGAAGACACATCCATCTCCAGTAATGTTAATGGGAGGGTTTTGGTGGTCGGAGGGGGCGGAGGACAGGGGTAAAACAGAGGGTATGCGACTGCATGGCTGACCTCAGAGCAGTGTGAGGTAATACGTGCCGTGTGTGTGTGTGTGTGTGTGTGTGTGTGTGTGTGTGTGTAATACAGACAGAGTGAATGAAGAAAAAGCGAAAAAAGAGCCGAGCGCATTTGTGCGTAGCGTGGTATATTTGTCTGCATGTCAGGGGGGTCATGTGTGTGTGGGAGACGGACTGATGGCTGTCAGCTTGCATCTGGCAGAGAAAATAAATTAGGCTTATGAAGACAAATGAACAGGCTATGGAAAGAGTAAACGGGGGTGGAGGGGGATTACGACGGAGAGAGAGCGTAGAGCGAGGGGAAGGAATGAAGAGGAGGGAGACATAACGAAGCAGAAAAGAAGGGATAATGTGAGTGTGCGGTGGCATCGATATGAAAGGAAGGAGATGGAGCTCCGTTTGCCAACCAAGAGAGCCTCTTTCGGCAGCGAGTGGCCGATCATTAGGAAGGACGGGCACACAGACGGGCCTGCTGCTGGCAACCAGAGAGGCTTTGGCATCCCGTTTCTTTGCAAACATCCATGTGGGTGTATGTGTGGCTATGTCGGTTTGAGGCTTTGTTTGAGCATTTCTTAAAAAGAAAAAAGCTTGTTTTTGGCCACAATGCAGCTTTGATACGAGTTATCACCGGGTTTGTGCCTCTCGGTGTGCGTTCCCTACGCTTGTGTGTCGGTGTCAGCGTGTATCCATGTGTGTTCCATCTCCGCAGATTTGTCAGTGTCGATCCCCTGACACACTCCCCTCGCTGCGAGTGGAGGAGCGCTCTCGGGGGGCTTTGTCACGCGGCGGCCTGTTCTTTTCCTGAGGCCTGGCGCCCCTCGTTTGATAAATGACACATGTCATTCTGTCAGCCCCTGCCATCCGGGCTGGGAGGCCCCGAGCTGATGTATGGCCGCCCGGGCTAAAGGAAATCGGAGGGTTTTGGCAGCGCCCTGAGAACGTGGCCTCTTATAAGGGGTATGTGTGTCTGTCTGCCTGTGATACCGAGTGCATGTTTAATTATGTGCGTGTGTGTGTGTGTGTGCATATTAGTGAGCGTCTGTGCTGGCGTGCATTTGTGCGTGCGTGTGGCTCTCAACCTGTCAGACGGACGGGCAGAGGGAGACAAATCATCGCCATGGCCGCCCCAGCTGTTCCCCAAATTTGGTGCGAGGAGGAGAGCAGTCCTCCCGTTTGAGTTTTAAACGACTGATGCTTCCCAGAAACGGGACAGAGAGAGAGGACAAGTGGAACTCAGCGCACGCACACACACAAACACACACAAAAGCTGAAACAAAACTGCAATAGGAGTCAAGCCAATCCCAGAAGGAAGCGACAGACAGCCAGAGCGGTTTTCCTGAAAACAAACACGCGTGTACACAGACGCAAACACACATGCTTCAGTGTAAACACATGAACACAAACTTTGGACAGGGCATTTTGCACGTAAAAACGTTAAACCCCCTTTCGTCCCCCCACAACCACATTAAAATAACTGACATTTATACATAAACAAAAATTTGCATCACTCATTGTCAATTCTCGATGTCCTGACTACTTAGTTACACACACGCAGACATTTCCTGGGTGTAGGAGCGGTCCCACCTGGAGGCTGAACTCTGTGTGACCCCGTTTGATTGGGCCAAACCCCCACCCACGGAAAGAAAAAGCGGGAGGAGGGAGGAAAAAAAACAGCGTTGTTAAGCCGTGAGTGATGAGTGGCGGCCATGGGTGACATCCTCCCCTTTTCCTTTCTCTCTCCTCCACTATTCAACTGATGTCACCGTCTCTCTCTCTCTCTCTCTCTCTCTCCATTGCCTTGATACTTTTCTCTCGCTTTATTCACCTCTCTCTCCATCCCTCAACCCCTCAAGTCATTTCTCTTTCACTCCTCCGTTGCTTTGCCTCCTCTTTTTCCACTCCCTCATCCCTCCCTCCTAGGCCCCACTCTTCTCTCCCTGGTTCTTTTTTGTCCCCTGTCACTCCGTTTCTCCCCCCCTCCCTTAATGCCCCTCGTCTCAGACACACACACACACACACACACACACACTGGGGCCTAAGCTTAGTTTTGTCTAGCTCTCTGGCCCTGGTCATGTAGACACTCAGCTCCTCCATACATAATGGATCCCAAATATCCAGAGGAGGGGGGTTTTCATTGTGTCCCGCTGGAGGATTGTGCCATCAGCACTGCTTCCACACTAGCTCCACTGTCTGGCACCGCAAGGCCGACTGCTGGTTTAAAATAGTTTTAATGAATATGTGAAAAAGTCTTTTTTAACCAACCTCCGTTCCGACAGGCCTGTCCAGTCGTGTGCGTTCAATTCCAGTCCCAAGGAAGACACTTTTAACGGCTTGAGACACGTTTTCAGGCTCTCACACAAGGTGTTCTGAACTTTTATAATAACCGCAAAGCACTATGTTACAGCGAGTCTTTTGGGAAAGGGAAGTAAGCTGTCCTAGGTCAGAAACGCACCCTTGTAATATTTGGTTTCACTCTGTGCCGCAGAATTAAATATGCAAAACATTTAATGCAGATTGCTATAAACTGCTTATACAAGTTACTCTTGTATTGTTGCCTCTCAGTGTGCAGCTTCTGGAGAAGAAAGTGTAGGAGATAATTGACTGGACAATTTGATGCTACTCAGCGCGAGTCTTCCTGCTCCTTCATCTTGTTCAGTTGGATCGAGTTTAATTAACCAATCCTGACGTGCACATTCTCCCTGCGGACAAATGTTTGGCACTTAGCCACAAAGGAAAGCTTAACATTGCTGATATTATTCGGCGCCTCTCGCGTGAACAAAGTAACGAGACAAATTAACACGGCTGGTGATTATGTCGTCGCCACCTTCCAGCCGGCCCAAAGCGCTGCAGGCCTGGAACGCACCTCACACAGCGAGGTTCCTCACGCTGATACTCTGACACCTTGTTTTTGATTAAAGAAAACACTGTACAGAGCCAAAGCTGGGCCTATTCAGACTTAAGTATCACAACCAACTTGTTGTTGACCTAATGTGAAATGGAAATTCAATGGATGGAAATTCAAAGTACCACCGCATTTAAAAAGTCATTCCAACCCAGGTGCAATGCAGTAAGTATGAAGTGAGAGGCAGCGATTGGTCAATGCTCAGCAGTAGCACTAGAAACAACAGGCTAGCATGGCTCGGTTCAGTGGCGACCAAATCCAAATGCCAGCACAGTAAAAACACCCGAGTGTAAAGACACCCCAGATGGACGAATGGAACCGAAAACCATCATCAGAGGACAGGAGATGAGAAACCCGCCGCTGGGATGGACAGCGAGGCCCACAGAAAGAGCTGCACGCGCACACACACACACACACACACACACACACACACACACACACACACACACGACCCCCCTCAACGCTGCTCCCCACGAGACAGACGACGACTTAGAGGGACAGAAACAAGCTTAAACCCCCCTCTCCCGCTGATTTGGACCGTCTGAGGCGACGCGGCGGCTCAGGGAAGATTTGGGAGGAACTCCTGGAGGCAGCATGTGGTGTTGTTGTTGTTGTTGTTCTTGTTGTTCAGTCGACTGGGATCCAGAGACATTTCATCCTTCTTCAAGCGCCCATATAAGTAATTACGGTGTGCAACCCCCGAGAAACATCGCGGCCGATGGGTTTCTGTTCAATATGATGGTCAAACAGAACTGAAAAGGCACACAGCATGCTTTGATTATTTTCCCCGGGAGGAGAAATAGGTCTTGGAAAAATGGTGACAGTCATGTGTTTAGACTTCAAAGGAAATGCCACAAGATTTAACTGCCCTGTGACTGTGGAGCAGGAAGTGTGACTGCTGGATGTATGCTGGAATCACACTACTGCAAACAGAAACTCGTAAATGTGAGAAGGAGGCCAGTGGGCCTGAAAGGAGATATTATACTCCACCCTTTCAGATGTGTACTTCATGTTTTAGTAACCACTTCACTGAGTCCGGTGAGAAAGAGGGAGAACGATAGACAAAATAAAATATGAGCACGGTCGAATTGAGTCGGTAAGATAGGGATTGATGACAGACATGAAGATGAGAAAAGGAGTACGTCACTGACACTAGACCAGGCTGCAGCGTGACCTTCCTCGGGGTCAAAGTGCCCTCTGTTAAACGTATATTCTCCCAGAATGCTTAGCTGCAGCGGGCTAGGGTCTAAAAATGTTATTCATTGCCTTTAAACACACCTGATCATTTAAATGAACACTCCCTTTCGAGACAGAACTTTCCGCCCAACCGGCTTTTGTCTACTTTTGAATATCCGCAGGCCCTTTAGACACGTGATAGAAACAAGCACCTTTCTTCTGGGGATATCAGATACCGATTCGTTCCAACGTGCTCAACGTGCTCAACACAGACGCCCTCTTTAGAACGGTTTCAACCTTTCCTGTAAATTTGGGATAGTGTTGGCCTGTTTGGAAATCAGAAAGAAATATCTATGCACTGCAAACAGCTGTTTTCCTTCGTAACACTGCTCTGAGTCCGGCCAACAACAATTAACCCACGTTAATTTGGTTCAGCAGAGGAGAGTAGTAACTAGAATACGATGTGTCCTTTGATTCAGGGGACAAGCAACAACCTTGTCCAGCCCAACACACACCAACTACTACAAAACACAGAAACGAAATGTTAAATAAAACAACATTGTCGTCCATTATAAAATACGTAATAAAAAGAAATGTGTGTTTGGTACTTGGCCCCTAGGATAAATAACATCTACCTGGCAACAGCAGAGCTAGTGCAGTGTAACACGGGCGCATGTAATCAGCAGCTAATAGCACGATGGGAGTCACTGCCCCACCGTAAATCAATGGGCAAAATAATTGCTAATACACTGGTTATCGATAAGCGTGGCCGCCCTGCTCTCACTTTCCGGGGGCGACCGTGGCTTAGAGCTCAAGCAGTGACAAGGGTAAAGTGTTATTTCTCAAAAAGGCACAGAGGCCGACAGCTGGGCAGTAGAAGAAGAAAAAAAAAAAAAAGGACTGCAGGGCCCCGGCAGTAATTCTTAATTGACACCTGCCAGTGCGACGGCAGCAGTCCCAGCTGCTGCAGGAGAACGTCTACCCAAGTCCTGTTCACCTGTCACTTTTAATACCTTTTCCTCAAAGCCCCTTCTTCCACCTCCCCGCGCCCTCTCGTACCCATCCACGCTTTGCCCCCGATGTGGGAGGCTGGTTAAACAGAAGCAGCGCGGCCCTCCGGAGCAGAGTGTCCCACCTCATCGCCGCCGGTTAAGATGTGCGGACCGGAGGCAGACGGATTAACCGGCTGGGCTCCTGACCAGAGTACCAGCAAGAGGTAGAAAACGCGGGAGTACGAGAGGCGTTCCCACATCCGCGTGCTTCTCCGGGTTTCTGTTCGGTGTGATCGCCTCCCGTAACAGGCGCACGCCTCGGGGGCGATATCTAAAATCACCAAGTGTGGCACTACAATTTTGTTTTTAACAAAAAGAGACTGAGTCATTTCTGAGATCACCCAGGGAACATGTTTAGACTTTCGGACAAATTGGATCAACCAACAACGGCCAACTGTCTCTGGGATAGTGGCGTCAGTCTGCCGCGTAAAGCATCCATCACACGAAACACTTTGAGTAACATTACACTGGAACTCATGACTAAAACCATAAAGTGAAGTTGTGCTAAATGACTTTGATGACGGACGTATGAAAACAGCTGTATTGCAAAAAGGGAACATGGGAAAACAGCAAGCGCACTCTCGACTGGAGGCTGCCCCGAGGACGCGCTGACCTCCGAGTGTACGCTGGACCTCCCGTCTCCTCGCCTTAAATCATCGCTTCCCATTTCTACCGCTTTCTCTTTCCCTTCTCCTCCCTCAGCCGAGTCTTAACCAGCTTGAATTATCAGAAAACGGCCATAGAAATGATTGCGTGAGGGACGTGACGCAGCCCCTTTGGACGTTGCTTCCCACGATCTCCTGCTGCGATGCTGGAACCTAAGAAAAATTGTCAAAATACACAACCAACTTCAAGTATAATTTGTGATGCATAAAAGATCAGCTTAATAACTGGGACTTTCAGTTTAACATGTGGGTTAGGAGGATAAGGAACTTGTTATGTTCAATCTCTATTAGCAGAGTAATAAGTCGACAGATTGAATAATTGCTTTAGTTACTTTAGTTACTACTTTGTTGTTCTCATCCTCTCACGACGTGAGGATTTCTAAATCAGAAATCTTATGTTTAAATAAAAAAAAAAAAAACACCTCTGGGTTTGTTATAGTATTTACATGATTTCATTCTTGTAATAACTCCTATGTTCCAACTGCAGATTGAGGCTTTTATTGCGCAGCGGTTTTGTTTCGAATCAAAGCCAAGATGTCTTTATGAATGGAAAACATACTCGCTTAAAATCAGGGGCGTTAAAGAGTGGCGGCGCTCATTGTTTTCTTTCCTTCTTTGTAGAGGCTCCACGCGAGGTTCCCCCGCTTCCTCTGAAGCTCATTAAGCGCGGGGATAGATTTACCTCGCCGCTGCGGCTCTGCATGCCTTCGCATCCTCGCCCTGCCGCAGAGCCCGATCCACACACATTTTCAATCCGACCCGCTCTTTTCCAGAAGAGCAGTCATCGATCTTCATTTGTCACTTAACCTCCACGAAGATGAGGACATAGAGTGTAGTTGTGCGAGAGTGCACATAAGTGTGTGTCTTTGGTTTTCCTGAAGGCCTACCGGCTGCGACGCTACACGCAGATGAAAACGCGGGTGTATCCCGAGTGTGGGACGGCAAATCTACCCGCTGACTCCTTCAGTCAATGTCACCTGCTAATGACACTTTACATACACTGCCTTATCGCACATCAGGATATTTCAGGTTTGCACACACACACACACACACAGTTTTTCGTCAGCGGAGTTTTCACATCAAATAACATTTATTCCTCACAGTCAGCTTGCGACAAATGTCATTAAATATTTTATCAGAAAATTCCCGATAAAAACCAACACAAGGTCCCAGGCCGATGGCTTCTTGGATGACAGGCGCCGTGAGCCAAATTCAATGCAAAGTGACGACAATAACAACCAAATGCACTAATGCTGCTCGGCTCAGAACCGTGTTCCTTTTCTATCAAACAAGCCCAAAAGCAGTTAGTAAAAAAAAAAAAAAACAATAATAAAAGGGTCAGAGAAGTATTGAGTATACACTCAACGCAGAGCCAACCAAACTCACAGGACGCATCACTTACAGTGCCACATCACCGCGTACTTACATGAGCGTACATGCAGGCTTCAGCCTACACAAACCCTCATTACAGGTGTGTGTGGGTGTGTGTCTGGCACGGTGTTGGCACAAAAAGTCACACAACTTGATTAGTCGCGCGAGACTGCATGCAACCGCTGCTTTGAGGCGCTCACCGGAACAACTGTGTGTTTTTTTGTGTGTGTGTGTGTGTGTGTGTGTGTGTGTGTGTGTGTGTGTGTGTATATATAAGAAAGTGGCTAACACCGAGTTGATTACATCAAGGCAGCTTGCAGGCTTGACACCTTGCTGAATTTGTAAGCATTAATCGGCGGGGCCCTGTCACTGATCCGTCAGCTACCTGGATAATTAGGGAGCGTGGCTAACGACGCTGCCGGGAAGAAGGGAAGATCAACTTCTCCCCCACTCACCAGTCATAATTAAGAGACTCCTTTTGCGTTGAGGTAGCAGTAGCGGCAGTGAAGGAGGGGGTGGAGGGGAAGGGAGGGGGGGGGGGGGGGGGTCTCTAGGCAGCCGATGATGTCAGGGGAGAGGCGGCGTTCAACGTGCGCCTCGCCGCGGCTTCAATCCGGACAAATGTTGCGGCGACGCTTTAATTAAACGTGCTGAGCTAAGCTATACAGACAGATCATTAAAACGTGGCGCTGAAGTCTGTTTATTGGACGCACTGAATCACACGCATTAAAAGAAATTAACGGCGTCCACAGCGACTGGAACCCTGAACGCTTGATTTATGTTTAGAGCGCTAAACTTTTTAATTAGCGCTGTCGTCCCTTCTCTCCGCCTCCACGGCCTGCGCTCATTCCGCCCGTCGCAGAGAGGGCCGGGGGTGAGAATCCAGCACGGGGGTCAAACATTTCTGAGCTTCCATATCCAAGAGCGAGAGTGGATTTCAGGTTCCCTGCCCCTCGTACTATCATGGGCCCGCTGGGCTGATCCCTCCTCCTGGGGATTGGCCATTAAGTTGGCCCCGCCTCTTCCTCTCCGTGTCAGAAAAACGACTTCTTGTGAAGAATAGGTTGTCATTCGTCGTCTTTGACTCCTCTAGAGTGAATTCAGCACAAAGTAACACTTTGCTAAAAGCTAAACCGTTTGATTCCCAACCGCCATCAAAACTGGGACCACTAGGACGGAAAATGTAGAATTAATACTTTGAATGTTTTGTATACAATGTCAAGTAACCTAAATACTGGTTATCCAACTGTAATATGTACAGAATGTGCTCGTACATGAACATGCTTATGCTACTGATGCCACCAGCAGATATGAGGCCATTTCCTTTGTGAATCTGTAGAGATGTATGCTGATTACAGCAGCCACAAACGGTTTGGATCAATAGGTCAGCACATGAAAACATTTCTTGGATTTTAAAAGAATGAACTTTCAGGTACTGAGGAAGTAACGTCTTATTGTGTACGGCTCACATTCCAAGAAACAAAAATATTTCACTAAATTTCACTGCACGTAACAAAAGGCAACACGGGGACAATGGCGTCAGCTGTAAACTTTTGTTGTCGTCGCCTGGAAAGCTTAATGAGTTAAACAAGGAAATTCATTACAGAAAGAGAAACACGCCGTCAGAACACTGCTCATGTGTTTCATATAATCCCCCTCCCAACACGTTTTAATTCCCATCATAATTAGCCTACAAGAATTTGCTGCATTGTTTTACTTGAGGTCCTGTGAGAAATACCTCGCAACACAACAGCTCTTCGATGAGGGGAGACGGGAGAAAAAAAAAACAAAACAATGACAACAAATGACTGCAGCAAAAGTCTCAGCTGCTCAAATTGCACTGCACTCAACTGCCAAAACTAACAGATGCAGTAATGTGGTTCCAGATGAATGAACACTGATGTATTGTTGCTGGTCATAAACTAGATAGGGTACAGCGCCATTACAGGGTCTAAAATCATCACTGTGACTGATGAAACCAGCCCATTTAAAATGGCATACAAAGATCTCTCTCCCCCCCCCCCTCTCTCCCTCTCTCGCTCCCTCTCCAGTAGAGACGTTAAAGTTCTCAGATTGACCATGTGTCATGCACTGGAAATAATGTAGAGACAAAAGCTGCCATATTGGGATTAACCATTACTCCGTGTGATGCATGCGTCCGTCACAAAACCAGACAATAAAATCAATATTCAAAAGCTGAGCCCGAGCGAGGGCCCTTCAGAGCTCTGCCGAGTGACCACAAGAGGCTGGGAAAGAGGAAAACACTGGGTTTTATGGCCTCTCTTTGGGGGGGGGGGATTTCACCACCGCTTGTAGCAGAGGTACAAACCGACACTATTCACTCGCAGGCTTGTTCTTCAAACACATTTTCCTCCATCCATCACTAAAGCCTGCCGTCAATTAGAAATTACAGCCCCAGCGAGTTCAAAGTCTTCCTGTCACAACCTTGATTAAGTCTGCTTAACCTCACATTTCCACCGCCTGCTTAACATTCTACAGCTGTTTTATTCGGCTTTGGTCATTACTGCACACACTTCAAAGGCTCGCCCCCCCCCCCCCCGTCATTTGGAAATGCATGTCAATCACACACACATCACGCATCACCCGGGGACATCAAATGGATTCAGGCAAACATGTGATTCGCTCTGAGCAGTTTGTGTCCGGTCAACTTAGCGACAACGTGGCCTCGAAAACACACAGTGGCATCCAATCCTTCTAAAACGGTAATATTTAGACCGGTTTTATTTAGGCAAGGAAAGCTTGTAGGTTCCGTGTGGGGATTTTGATCAGGGCCTTAGTAATGTGCAGAATGTTGCCGTTGGACCTCTTGACCAGTTCATGTCAGATTTACGACACTTTGCTCTCTCCTCACACATGAGCACAGAGGTCAGGTCAAGAGCTAGAAGTGGCCATTAGAGGTCTCCTCTCCTCTTCACCCTGCAGTGTTTTGGGGCTATAGGAGATGCCCCTCTCTGTGATCTCGCTATGCCCCAGGGCCCCCCTCCCTCCCTCCCTCCCACCCTTGCTCCCTAGTTCCCTCCCCCCTCGGGGAATTAACTCGCAAAGTATTTATCCCGCTTGAGAACTTTTCTTTCAATTTGTCTTGTCTTTGCTCCTCCGCGGGGGCGAAAAGTTATCCTTTGAGGGAGTCCGGCTGCCGGGGCGCATGCGCGGTTCACTGGTGAATGATTTACTGATGTTTATCAGGAATGAGCTGATCAAAGGCGAGCGCGTGACAGGCGATCAATCAGGCGTCAAATCCAGGCCGGCAATCCCGCAGAACTGAAAATCAGTCACTTTTCTTTCTCTTTTCTTTTTTTTTTTTTTTTTACTGGCACCAACACAACCAAACACGTTAGCCTGTAAACACGAGATAAGATGAGCTCTGTTTGTTCGGAGGACTTGGATGCTGGCAGCCCAGCGCAGGATTTAAAGCGTCGACACGGAGGTGCGCATTTCTTTCCCAGGAAGCGAGGAATTAGCTGTGCCCCCCCCCCCTCCCCTCTGACCCCCCCTCTCACCGCCGCACCAAACAAAAAACGATGCGCCAGACCCGAGTATTATTAAGGGCTGATTCGGCTCCGAATGCCCCCCACGCACCCGGCCTTCATCTTGCCCCCCTCCCCGCACCGGACACGTCCACGGCCGTGCCAAAAGTTGTTCTTCCGCACACAGGTGATCGTGACCGTGGGGAGAATAAGTGTCCGTGTGTTTCTGTTGGGGGGTGGGCGGGAGGGAGGGGGGGGGTCAGAGAGGGGGGAGAGGAGGGGGGGGGGGGGAGGTTAAGGGCTTACCTGCTGACCGCCGCGGTGCTTCCTGCTTTCTCCTCGGCATGCTGCTGCAAGACTTCCCGCTTGACTTTTCATGCAGAGATGAGAATAGCGTAGAGCCGCGGGAGGAAGCCCAAAGTGAGTAAATCAACCAAAAGACAAAAAAAAAACAGTTTTTTTTCTTCTTCAGCAATGACGTGTAGATCCCTCTCGGGGCGAAGGAGTCTCTGTTCGTCGGTTGCTGTTGTTGTTGCTGTTGTTGTTTTAATAATCGGTATGTCCGGTGAGAACGAAACAAAGCTCACAAGTCTCTTGGAGCAACAGCAGAAAAGTCGGGCTCGTCCGTTAACTTCTTCCGGTCGCTGAAAGTCATCGCGGGCTGCTGGCCCGGCGGAAAAGAAGAAAACGAGCTGCGCGCAGATCTCAGCCCGTCGAGGGCGGACGTGCTCGCGGCTACCGGAGCTCCTCGCGGTGTCTCCCGTCAAAATGGGATCACACCCTCACCGGAGAGTCGTCCGTACCTCTCGTTTCCAGCCCAAGAGGAGGAGGAGGAGGAGGAAACGCAGCTCCTCTTTCCGGCGCTCGGACGGTGAACTGCGCTGTGCGCTGCGCTGCGGTGCTTCGCTGCCTCCGGCTGTCACGGTGCCCGCTCCGCGCGCTCCGGTCCACGACCTCCGCTACAGTCTTTCAGGAGGAGGAGGAGGAGGAGGAGGAGGGAGGTGGGGGTCAAGAAAAAGAGTGACACGTTAGCCGGGACTGTGTGCGCGTCAATCAGTCAAGAGCGTGTGCGTGCGTGTGCGCGCGCGGAGAAAAGCATGCAGCAGGCTTCAGCGTCCCACAGAACCGCCTCCCCCGAACGGCAGCATCTGGATCACAAAATACTCACATTTCCGCCCGACTGTCTTGGATCAAAAAGTCATCGCCGAGCACAAACGCGCGGGGGCCCGCCCTCTGAGCCGCGCACTGCGCGTTACCGCCGCTGTGCTGTTTTTTTTTTTTTTTTTTTTTCGTTGTTTTGTTGCGCTTTTGTATTTATTGTTCTAAAAAGAAGAGAGCAGCGAGCGTCCCCGGTTATTCCTCGCAGTGAAATGTGCGCATATTTGGCGATGCGCGGCGCGTTCAGACAGCTCTCTCTCTCGCTCGCACTCTCCCCGCACTGATAGACAAGACACATCCAGCTGCCTTTCCGGCCTCTCCTTTACTCCACCCCTCCGAAAGCGTCACCCTGACAGGCAGAGCCCACCTGTCAATCTGCGGCTCTAATTGTTCACTGGGATGGCTTTCAGTCCGTGGCTCACACCGTCTGCGCGCACACACAGAGACAGGAGGGAGGGAGGGAGGGGGGTCCCGTTCGTTGGCACGCAAGTGGCCAACTTATACTTTAACAGCAGAATGAGAGCTACTTGCAAAAAGTTGACGTGCAGCCTTGTTTGTGATCGTGTGATTTCTAAAATTCCAAATCAGATTGGGTTTAATAGTAACCACGGCGGTATTAGCTGAGGACTGCAGTCTTGCCATCGACAATAAGAATCCATATTTTAAATATGCAAGGACAAATAGCGTCGCCATATAAAATCGTTAAGAGCACCAATAAACCTATTAGACATTGTTGATCCGACAGATGGAGGATCATATTTCTACAAGCGCAGCGGAATCAGGCGCGTCTGATTGTTGGGATTATACACTGAAACATCCACCAATAGTAATTCATGTAAACATTGGGCAACGTGTAAATAAAAATAGAATGAAAAAAAAACACCGTCAAAAAAGATACCTCCGCAAACGACATCAGTTATTCTTTCAACGTACTTTTACGACACAGTGTTGTTTCTCCCTCGATCCCCCAAAACGTAAAGACTAATCAGTTGTTTTTCTAAGTGAACAGATCAGCTCTGCTGCAAACTTTGCTCCAAAACCTGGACATTTTCAGTGACCTCTTTAGCGGGACAAAGGAAGCCGCAGATCGATTCGTTACACCTTTTTTTTCTTCTTTTTTTTGTGAGGCTTGTGGCCAAGGGGCGGGGCTCTGAATCCACAAGGGGCTCCATTAAAAGCCTACACTCCGTCCGAACTATTATCCACCATAAAGTGTTTATAAAGGGCACACAAGTAGCCTATACTGTGATCTCAAGCGAGACGATCCGAGATATGCCGCTGGAGAGGATGGAGGACAGGAGGGGAGGGGAGCAAAACGTCTAAAGTTTGTCACAAATAACGGGGAGCGGGTCGGTCCAGTGTGCGCGGCCGGCTACAGGACTTTGGGACACTATTCACCCAGCTCCACCTGCGGATTTACAAGACCCTGGATTACCAAACCCTGCGCAAACCGTCCTGGTTTAACCGATTCTGGTGAGTTCCAGCCCCCCCCCCCCCCCCCCGACCCTCCACACCTCCCACTCATCCAGAGAGCAGGTAATAAAACAGCCGGGTGTCTCCACCTTATTACGCACAGCAGCCAAAAGGCTCCTCACAAGATTCCTGCGTCAACGCGCGGGGGATTTTTCTGGAGCGCCTCCGTTTTGTCCGCGAAAAATGATCTTGTGCGCGCAGGATGTCTGAGGTCTATTATGTGCTAAAAGAAATACCGAGTACCGCCCCAACATCTGTCGGTCCCGGTCTGTCACAGAGGCCTGCCCGCTGATTGATGGAGGCCACCTACGTCACTGGTTTTTTTTTTATTTTATTTTTTTTACCCTGAAGTCTGCAGACAAGACTTGTCGTGGGGATGTTTTACACAGATTAAAGATGTCCGTCTACTTATTTCAGACTGATCACATTTTAGATTCAATTACAAACACAAATCAAACTGAAAAGCGGATCAGCTGTCAACATAAAAACCAAGACTTTAATTTGAATATTTTATTCGCATCTGATGCCGGCTCACTTAAATAATGATAAATAATATAGTTGGAGATGTAAAATGCTTGAATTTTGCTTTTCTCCAAGTGTGAGTGTGCGGTGCAGAACCTGTGTTTACCCCGTCCCTTAAACAAAAGCATGAAAGGTTAGCTGCAAATACATCAGTGATGCTTCACAGCCCCCGGGTGAGGTTTCGCATTACCCCATTTTAGGCTAATATTCAAATACAAAAAGAAATGTGATCCTTCATTTAAATGAAACCATCTGAGCCGTAAAAGTATTATCAATCTTAAGTGCTCATTGTAATACAATCTTTCTTAATTTATAGAACGCTGAGGTCAGGGACAAAAAACTGAGGATAAAATAGGCCCACCTTGTATACAAAAGACTACATATAGTTTAGTAGTTATTGTTCGATTTGTATTTATTTGCTTTATAAAGCAGAGGCACAGCAGGAAAGCTTGTGCATGATCTGATCCTGGGCCAGCAGGGGGGGACATGTGGTTCATGAGGCACGGTAGTAACCATTTCTGCATTCAAATGTCTTGTCAGTGAGCAGGGCTCGCTCAAATGATCATGTAACAATTACAACGTTTGTCTCTGTAATTGTATTATTGTCCGTCTCTTTTTACTTTCTCTTGCTCGCGTGTTCAACAATGGTGAAAGCAATCTTTTTTTTTAGGAAGGAAGTTAGGACAGGCATTCATTTGATAAGAATTTGTATCAAATGTCTCTGCTTCACCCTGAAAAATCTAATATCATTTTTTAAAATTTACAGCTGTGATACGAAAAAAAAACCCTGAGAATTTGCAACTCTTTAAAACCTTTTGACCAGCGAATTAAAACATTAAAACACCTCACACATTCACCCATTTCTCACAACAGAAAGACACGCACGATGAGCCCAGTACAGTAGTTATTCCAGCCGTGACTCAAACCCCGTGACCACGAGCACAAGTGACAAGAAAGCCGAACGCACAAACGGTTGTTTTCCCACCAACCCCCAACTTGCATACAAGAGGCCCTTCTTCCACACACTGGCACGGTGACAGCGCGCTGACATGTCGTCCTGCTTTCGTCTCCTCCGTGTGATGAAACTCCCTCAGAGCTGGCGAGAACATCAGTGTAGTTGTCATGTACATTTTACATACATTACTCTCCGTTTTCTTTTTTTCCTTTCGCAGGTCGGACGCGAGCGTCGACGTGATCGTACCTTAAAAGAAGTTCTGCTGCTCAAATGAGGTGAGGGAGCTTTTTGAAAGATTTGATGCTCTTAAAGTCAAGTAATAAAAATACTTTTTTTCCAATGGAAATACTGTAACCGTAACAGTGAGGTTCCCAAAAACACACACACAAAGCATGAAAACAGTTGAGAGCGTTTGATATGCAGCAAACAGACATTCTCATATTGAGAGTAGCGATGACTGTATGAGGGGGATTTTTTTACATTTTGAATCTTGGCAATCGCGACGAACGATCCACAAAAAAAAGAATTTAATAGCTACCTCCTAATGTTCATTATTAATTCGTGTTGTATTCCAGATTTTGGCCTGTGGCTAACTATTTTGCAGCCGTTAAACCAGTGAGGTCAGAAGGTCGGGGCTCCTCTGGCCTGCGAGTACAGCAAATTGGCTGTCAGGGGGTCTAACGTGGTGTTTAATGTCTGCAATATGGTTTTTGACGAATCTCTTCCATTTCAATGTTCGTCGCTGGGACGTCTGAACCTATTCTTGGCGGACTTAACTAGAGTGAAATCTTTTCCCTGGGTGTCCTTCAAATAAGTTAACATTTGGAATGACGAAGGCTTGCAGCTTATGATAAAGCCCCTCTTCATAATCTTGAGTAATCTTCAATCAATGATGGTTCCTATCAGATTCCAGATTCTCATTGACAGGCTGAATTTAAGAATATATAATAAAAAATTAATAAAGAAGAGGCTCTAACTTTGACATGAGGTATATCTCCACATCTATCTGATAAGACTGCATAATTAAAATGCCAAGTGTGGAGAGAAAGAGAAGTTGTGATATTTTATAGAGATTTACTTTTCCACGACTTGTTTAATGTGCAGACTTAAAAAAAGATATGTGGCTGTAGTTTTGACAATGCAATTAAAGGTTTGTAATCCTTGCCTGAGCTTTTTTTTTCAGATTGTGTCAGTTTGGACGAGGAATGTGATGAGACGCTGTGCAGCGGTGACAGATGCAGGTTCATTAAAGGATCCAAGGAGATTCAAGGTGTTATTTTATATCAACAAGAAAGCTGAAATTTAGAAGAGGCAACTTCAGCTTGTTTACATGAACTATGAAATAATTGTTCAGAAAAATACATGCAGAGTTTCAGAGAGCCATGTTTGTTTCTTCCGTCATACATGAGCACCACTTTATCTGCTCAGCTAGAAATCCATCCCAACTCCGAGAAATAAAGTGACATATTCAACGTTTCTCCGACACGTACCCTCCTTCCCTCTCCTCCGGACTTCTTTTGTTTTCTTTGACACCCCAATTAGCAGTTTTTCAGCCATAACGGAGGACAGAGAGGCAGCCAAATGTCTCACCAAGCTCCTTTTCTCAACATGATCCTTAATGCTAACATGATCTACTCCGCGTAACAATGGCCAATCGCTTTGTGCGGGGAACCAAACTGCACATTGCAACCAGTAGACGAGATGAGCTGCCGTCAGTCTTCATTTAGAGCAATTCAAATCATTGATATTACTTTTGATGATAGAACACAAGCAATAGGGATCATTTTGTAGCAAAATATTTTGTCATTTTTAATGGAGGATTACATTCAAAAACTGCACGGTAATGTTAAAGTTATACGCGGCATACTACGATTAGAAATCACGCGATTTTCTTATCAGTCCTCTTACATGACAAATTAGCGCTTCCTAATCCCCAGCTTTCCCCCAAAATGTGCATGTGAATGTGAAATTGCACAGATACCCTGCTGCAGACTTTGGCTGAGAAATCTGTCATGGTTGCTGTACGTTAGGGGAGAAAACGCTCTTAAAAAGGCTCCTTTCTGACATTAAAATGACTTGTTTGTGCACAGCGGCTGTCGATCCGTGCAGTTTGAGGCATATATTTATGAATAGGAACCTTTAATTAGGGCTTGTGTTTCCTCCCCAGTCACATTGAGGGATGGTCCTCGCCGACATTCATTAATGATAATCACCAAGAGCGATGGCGTAGCTACAGGCCAAGTCTCAGGGGACCCGACACTTGAAAAGAAGCATTAAATTACACAGAGGGACTTTTTAATTGCAAAAAGGGAAATATATAGCCATCATTGTTAAATATGATCTTTTGTAAGCCTTTACTGGTTCAAGGATTTGTCTAAGGGTTCGTTATCCTCAACTCTTTCAAAAGGAATCTTGAGCCAAATTTCTGCGATAATACAGCTCTCCGGTTTCATTTTTTTTTTGCAAACCAAACAGATGTGAATTCATGACTGCTATACACATTAGCATTTTGTTGTATTTTCAAATTTCCCGGGGAATTCATATTCAAGTCGCATTTCGAACCGTTGGTAATTATGCATTAGCCCCGATGGTGCAAAAAGCAGGATTGTGTAGAGCAGAACACCACGGGACCAATGCAGGCAGCGTTCTGGAAATGCATCTCAACACTTACACCAAAAGAAATATACCAAAACAACAGCCATCAAACTGGGTGGGGTGTTAACACGTCTCCGTCCTGTGTGACCTTGGTCCGGGTGAGTTTTCTTCGTCCTCGCGGAGCGAAAGAGAGGAAGCCAAAAATAAAAAATAAAAACATTTTTACACAACTGTCCGTGCTGCTTGCATAATTAAATGAAGGTTCTCAATAATAACAACGTGGTGCATGAACACACATACGCATACACACATTTGCACTCATTCACACCCCAAACTGCTGACCTAATTGCTCGGCCTCACTCAACTAATTAATCACAGCCGACTTAACGTGGTGACAAGGTTAGGCAGGTGACATTCTCCAAAAATGTCTTTCTGCCGCCCCCTTTACTCATTCCTTTCCCCCCCTTCAATACTTGCTCATTTCTTCTTTAGGGTTTCCCTTCTTTGTTTTGGATTTTTTCCATTTTTTATTTCCAATTCTCTGCATCCTCAGTCATTTCTCTTCCTTCCATACGGTGTTTCTCTGCTTTTCGTCTTGTCAAAATCCCGTCTAGCTAGAATTAAAATGGAGAGCATAACTCGCCCCACGTCTATTTTTACCTGTTATTGGGGGTGTCGGGGGGGTTAGGGGCGGGGTCACAATGCTCCATTAATCAAAAAGAATGACACTCAAGTTGTCCCTGACAACCATCCTGCCAGCCGTACGTCTGTTCCCCTCCTCCATCCCACTCAAACAGGACAACTTTAGTGACGGGAAGGGCGAAGACAGAAGACAGAGAGACAGAGAGAGAGGTGGGTGGGGGGGGGGGGGGGGGAGGGGCGGAGGGGGAGAGGGGTTGAGCGAACTTTATTAATCAAGCATTTCAGATTAATTGTTATGAAGTGTCACCCGTAAATTCTCCATTTGGATTTAATAATCTCGGAGGTAGACTTAACAATCTCTGTCGTGATTTGAGTCTTATTGAAGAGGCTGCGGAGGGAAAGCGAGGGAGAGAGATGCAGTGACACAAATAGCTTCTCAGCGGACAGTCCCTCTCCGCATGACAGTTATGAAATACAATTATCAGCCAGATCTGCTTAAGAATTCATCAACTGCACCCCTGCCTTCCAAGGAAAGAAGGGAGAAGAAAAAAATCCTACATACAAAGCAAGTCTTAACTGATAAGACTTCTCTTCCCCACAGCCCTTCAACCATCATTCCGATTCCTCTGTCTCCGACATGTTAAGTCACTGTATAGGTACGCGGATCGCTTTGAAAAGGCATTAAAGCATAAATCATTAGGTGATCGGGGAATATGGTAAATGACACACCGCCTGCAAATCGGCCAGATTGTGAGCAGTGTGTTTGGAATGTGTTACCCGTTAGTTTGCATCAGGTTCAATAATGGCAGTTAATCCCCGCGTGCGGAGAAAACACACTGTCAGTGGATCGTACGACACTGCGCGACACCCTGTCAGATCTCAAAAGTAACCGAATCATAAAACGCAAATGATTTCAATCAATTGTCGTCTAATTGCAGTCATATCTTCTGAAATGACCGGCGAGCAGCCACTATGTAGGTTGACAGTATGCATAAAATTAGCATAGCTTTGCATACAGCGACACCATTAAATGTTAGTTTTATTGAAGGCTCGGTGTTTCCTGCACATCGGGCATCGTCTTAAAGGAACGAGGGTGAGACCGTCCAAATCACAGTTGTACAAACGGTCCAACTCAACTGTAATTAAGACAATTTAACAAAAACGCATTTAATCATCTACTTCAACGTGCAGCTTTCAGGCCTCGTTTCTATCCAAGAACCGTGCGTCTGATCCTTATTTCCTAAGCAAAGCAATCTGTCCAGCGAGGAAGGGTCGACAAAAGACAGATCTGAGCAATAGAAAACAACTCTGTCTCTGTTCAGAATAATAATGGAAAGTCTTTATGTGACAATTTCTGGGAGAAGCTTGTTAAACATTTTCCTTTAACTACACGTTCCCCTCCGCCAGATATCATCCTGATCAATGGCGCCCCGGCTCTGTGAAAAATGACAACAGCCGCGGCCGTGGTAAATGTTTTAGCCATCAACACAGCTTCATCCCCCCGTCACCAAAGCCCGCGGCCGATCCCTCACTGACACCGCGGCGCGGCCTCGGCCCGGTTAAACCCCAGTCCATCTTCTCCCATCAGTAATTGCCGCTCGTGATGTGTGACTGCTAAACGATTCCTTCACTTCAAGCTCATCAGTTTCGGCGAGTGTGGAGCACTAATTCAACGAGATGGTGGAGAAATGATGATTCAAATGATGCTGTGACACTTGAGCACTGCAGGAGGCCGGACCAGGGGCAACCCCCCCCAGTGTGATTACATGCCCTGCCATGAAGAAAACAACACAAACAACAACTCCTCAGGTAGGATACACAAAGGTGGTGGGTATGGGAAACTTGATAAACAGTATTATAACAGAATTCCCAAATGACTGATGAAGTGATGCGTTTGAAAAAAAGAACTAATACTACAATTAATGCCTTGCATTAGGGAGTTCGACACATTTCTCTGTATTTTCTTTTGGTTTCATCATAAAGTCTTCCTCGCATCCTTCAGGAACTTAATAGTCCTGCCAACATCGACTTGTGACGTTAGATAAACAAGGTCTGTATGCATGTACAATCTACAACCTCAGCCTGGGTATTCATGGCATCTGGATCATACAGTCACTTAAATATCAAATAGATAATTGTTGTTTTTTTAATCCCATCCACCTGTCGGACACGTGGGCGTTTGTTACCACCGGGGAGCATGTAATAACACCACAGGATGCGTAACACAACTGCCATCAAACTTAGAAAAGCATCAATGAGTGAAGAAGCACCGTGATGCATCACGGTTGCTAGTGCCCAATTCCTTATGTGCATCATGTGACAATTCTGTTTTCTATATGAACACTGCAGGCTGTATTGCTTATTGTATTGTTCTCTTTCTGCCCTTATGGTATGAAATCAGATATGCTGAGGGTGGTTGTGTGTTTGCCAAGTGGGGTCTCTTGTTTCAGGAAGAGCTCAAATGAGGCTGAAGTGACCACGCCCACTTTGGGCCGTAATTATGTCGGGACCAAAGGAGGAAATCAGGGGACATCATTATTGACCAACTTTTAAATCATTTAAATTTCAGACTTTGTTTAACATTTCCTACCGCCGTTCAACATTTGTTTATTTTAACCACATGGCCATTACTGTAACTACGAAGCTCCCCTAACCTAACAAAGTCTTTCTAGCCCGAACCAAGCTGCTTTTTTTTCCTAAACATAGATGAAATGAAACATATTCTAAAGGGGAAAGTATTTGATTTTTAAGGACTATTTAGCCATACGGAGTATTTCTCATCTTGCTTTATGTTTTTCATTTGATGCCCAGACTGCATAGTAATCCTCTCCCTTATGAATTGTGCAAACTATTCTAGATTTTTCTGCCTCATCTCTCCAGCAAACGAGCACTTTAAAACAATTCCAACGATTTGACGCGTTGTTTCTACTCGATAAAAGAAGATCCAACCCCCCCCCCCTCTGTTCAGTGCGTCGGCCCCAGTGGTCAAGGACACCGGTATCAGCGGACGTCAGGGTAGGCCCCATCCATCAGAGGGCTGTGGGTAATGGAATCAACCGGTGACAATGATCATCAGCACTGCAAACAATGGCCCATAAACATCCCTTGACAAGTGGTCAAATGCGAGAAAGGCAAGGCGGAGGGGGGTGGAGGGGGGTTGAAGGATTATATCTGAGCGAGTGCATGTGTGTGTGTGTTCTTTTATACAAGTGTGAGCCAGTCAGACAGGGAGAGAGAGGCTGTAACGCGAGGTGAAGCAGCAGAGAAATGGTGAGCAGGATATCTCCCCGGGGATCATGTGGTGCGCCAACATGCTACCTCCGAAAACAAATGTCCCCCGTGGGTCGCGGTGCAGGCATCAGCTCATTTATACCCTTCCTTAAGATGAGTTTTCATCTGTTTTTATTTTAGCAGATATATAGGGGCAGGGAGAAAGGTGTATATACATATATATATATATTATACACACACGATGCCCGCCCATTAATGAAAATTGTCTTTTCATATAGGGAATTTAAAAAAAAATAAGCATGTCCAATCCACATTCAGCAGTCCTTTCCAGTCGGAGCAGAAAGTCACTTTCTCTTTGTTAGGTTTCACGTGCAAGAGTTGTTGCTTTTGTCAAACTGGTTGTTTCTTTACTCCATATTGTGTCAGTTGGTTCGTGTCTGTGCATCTCTCTCTCTCTCTCACTTTCTCTCGCCCTCTGTCACACGCACACGCGCACATCCACACGTTTAATTAGCCATCATTTGTCTCAGCTTTCCCATTTTTCTGCTGTTTATCCAAACATCAGGAATGACACTGTCCAATTAGCGCAAAGAAATAGTTCAACCCGCTCTACACGTGGAACAGTGCAAACCAAGACAGATATTTGCCCGGAGCGCAGGGACGAGTGTGTCACATCCATTTGTCTATGTGTGTGTCGAGGTTAAAAAAAAAACAAAAAAAAAAGGGGGTTCAAACAGAAGAAGCGAGGAAGCACAGCAGGTGTTTGATAGATCAGATCATTTTGTTGTTTGTCTCCATCATTAGGTCACTAATATTAGTAAAAATGTTTTCTCAGGCTCGTCGCACAAAGGACTGCTTTGTTATCGGCGCGGGACACGTGTGGTGGTGAGATCGAGAGAATCGTTATTTGATGTTTTGTCATTACCGGCAGACTAAATTGACCCTAAGACTGGCTCGCTCATCGGAAAGCCGGGGCAACAGCTGGATAATGGGTGTCGCCGTCATTTACTAATTGTGGGAAATTAACAATTGGCAAAGCTTCAGCTGAAGTGCACATCCAAGTACTCTTTGTCGCTCACTTGCATATTCAAGAAGAAACCCGGCAAAAAGGCAGCCGAGACGATATCATTAAAAGTCTCTCCAAATTGAAACGGTCATAAAGAGTGTCTTTAAATGTCTCCGGAAGCTTTTGTTGATTGCCAATGACATCTCGCTCATTTTGCTGGTGGCTACATGACTGATGTGTTGAATGAGACGAGACGTTTTGACGCTTTTGAAGGCCTCGGGTTTGAAGTACATGATTCTGAAGTGCCAGCATATGCTTAGTGAGATAAGTCATTTGACACACAGACATCACAGGCTGCAAATCTTTCGTCTGGCTGCGTCGAGTGTCCACGTCGGGCGCTTTTTCAAGAGCACTTTACAACTGTCACAACTGACTGTCAGCGCGCAAATGACACGCGCAAACGAGCTCATTTCGAACGCAGATTAAGACAGCTGTCACATCAACAAAAAAAAGCAAAAAAAAAATCCGGACTAAAAATACCATCAATTTGATCTTAGTCGTTTAAAAAATTAATTTGCTACTTAAGAACCAAACAATCCTGCGTCTCAGCGTCCGCTTGTTCATTACAGTAATCAAATTAACTAATCGTCCTCGGGAGAGTGAAACTAGATTTAAAGCGGGAATTATTGAAAGCAACGCAACACATGACAGAAAAGCTTCTCTTGTGATTTCTTCTCTCTGAATGGGACGTTCGACTTGGCGGCACAGAATCACAGGACACTGCCACGCATTCTGCGTGTTTATGTTGCTCAGCCAAACGCCTGAACACATGCACATTCTCACACACGCCCGCCGGGGGGCTCGGCGAGGCAAACAAAGTCGCTGACATCGTGGCACTTCTTTGGCAGCGTTGTGCAGGTGTCTTCTGCACACAGGCTTCTGAATAAATGGATCTGAAATGATTTACCCAGGGTATCTGCCACCTGAGCACCGACACACACACGCGTCTTCCCTCCCTCCCTCCTTTTCATACAGACACGCTGACGCAGAAGGAGACCGACACCAGAGGCCCGTTTTGCAAAGGGAGTTGAAAATAGCCATCGTGTCTTTAAGTTATCCGGCATAACTACCAACGACCACGATTCTGCTAAACTGCCCCACAAAGTTTTTGCATTTTCCCGTCAAAAGATGACTTCTGCAAAATTGTAATACAATGGAATAAACACACATGTAATTATAGTCGGATCTTTCCTGATGTAGATGATTATAAATATGTTAATGTAAACAGTCAACGATTCATTGCCAGCTGTCTTTTTTGCAACCATTTGTTGGAAATGTGTTACTTTTAATCTGCCTAGGACTAACTGCTTAGTAATTGTGTAACATTACCTAACCATCTCCGTATCGAGCTTTGATTGGTCGACAAGCGAGCTTCTGAACAGGTTGATTCCGTATCTAGAACAAAACCTGCTCCGACACAGGTTAGCCACCAAGTGCAAGTTATCCATCCGTGTAAGAAGTGAACCTCCATCTGTGGAACTGAAAACAAACAGATTACCCTACAGATTACCCTAAAAAAACAAAAATCCTGCTTCGTGAAACTGGCTTCTGGAGGGAAAAAAAGAAGAAATGTTGCAGAGCAGGATCACCTTTGGATCTTTGAACCCTTTCACACGTCTACGTGGACTATCAACGCCCATATGCCACCTTTTAGTTATCAAGAATGCAAAGTCTCACCACTGTTCCCTTTGGGTGAAACCCGGCCACCGTTAAGAAAAGTTGCAGAATGAGTTGGACATGTGGGTTTGAGACAATACTTTACTTAGATATGACGCCGAACCAACACAAAAGGCCCACCAGGAGATTAATACGCCCGGGTACACAGAGGGTTAATAGTGGGACAGCCCAGCTCTGATGGGAGACACGTCCCCTGGCAGATGGGCAAAAAGTCGACACAGTGGGGAAAAAGGAGAAAAACAACAAAGTCAAGGGGTGAAAAACAGGGGCATCAGAGAGATACATCATCATCCCACCTCTGTGACACCGCGTAGGGCTTGACCTTACCAGGCTGCTGGCTTGTCAGAGCGGCGTAATCACGCAGTGGGCAGCGCCGCCAGGCCCGCTCTGGTCTGAGGAGCTGCGCGCCTCCGACTCCATCAGCCCGGCTGACGAAACAGCCATTTCATCTTCTTTTTGTTCCACACGGACAGCAGCGCAGTGGAGATACGGGTGCCACGGGAAATATATGTAACAAAACACTGAAATAAATGGCATGATATGAATATACACACACTTCAATTCAACCTGCTCCTTGGTTACCTAAGAAAACCGGACTATCACCAAATTCAAGTCAATGGTACATTTTTTATGTGTTGATTAGTTTTCCTGGTCACCTTGTCGCAATCGCACTTCCTTTATGTGTTGCACTAAATCATGCTGTGTAATCACAGAACCCCCCCCCCCCACTAATGCATTTTAAAACCCGACAGTATTAATTGTACAACTAGCCACATCCAAGTCCACTAAGAACCTGAATATCATTAGAGCCGCGTTAAAAAATAGCATTGACCTTTCTGTCGTTGGGCGTGTGGACACCACAGCCAACTTTTTAAAGTCTCACCCATGTAGAGTGCAATTAACATGTGACAGTCTTAATAAATAATCTCTGTCATATATTAAAAAAATAAAATAAATTAAGCACAACTCTACAATTTTATGAGCCTGTAAAGGTGAAGGCCATGCATATTAAGTTTCTCATGCACCGTGAACTTTTGAGGCATGCTACAATAGGTTATATAATTAATTTCCGGAGGGATCCGCGAGCTATATATTCCCGACTTTTTCCTCATTCTAAAAGGTTGAGTGTCCCTTGGTGTTGGAGAAAGTAAAACGGAGTCTCCATTATCATCTTGCAGCAAGGATCCGTTCATCATTGTTAACCATTTTACGCCGGAAACACATTCTATAACGGACACAAAGAGATAAATGTGCAAATGATGCAAATGTTATGTTACGACCGCTACCGGTTGGATGAATCAACAAATGCCGCTTGAGCTTCGTCCAACACATGGTAAGAGTATCCGTGTGGGACAGCATCAGCAGTTTCTGTGATCGCCTGTCATCGGCACAGATGTGTACCTGCCGGTTTGATGTATTTGCATTTAAATGTTGGGTGCGGAGAAGCCGGCTATTTGCCTGGTGCTTGTTTAAGGAATGTAATCATCTGGTTTACTGGTGGAGTTAATCTGAACATGCAGGACATCCTCTGCGTGCATTGGAATGTGAAATCATTGTGCTCCATTACTTGTGATAATTGGTTTATGGGGGAGATTTCTAATACCGGATCATAATTTGCTCCTTTCATCTTTTTTTTTCTTCTCTCCCCAACATCTCCGAGTGGAGTCTGACAACTTTCAGAGTTAAGCCCAATTTGAACTGTTTAACAAGCCCTTAAACCCAGTTAACATCTGACAAAACGATTGAGATTATTAAGTGTTATCCGTTTGGTGCCACTGTTATACTGCGTATACATGTTCCTCACTGCATAGATGATAGCGCCTCTCCGCCAACCAGTCAAAATGCAGTTTACATGTTTGTACAAAATTTCATCACTTCATCATTTTACCCAATTAGGAAAAGCCATCAACAAGTCAACGTCCTGATTCCATTCAACGCTAGGGCATACTTCTTAGACGTGAACACACTCACTAAAGACGGTGAGCAAACTTTTTCCATCTGCCAAGACCTCCAGTGTCGTTGGTTGAAGGTGTGTGAACAGGCCAAAGGCTTTTGTTCTTTAAGCAGCGATACCCTGTTGGGATTTTGATTTGAGTCACAGTTTAATATGAGCTAATTTGATAATCTCTCTCTCCCTCTCTCACTCACTCTTTTCAGACACACCTTTCCCATTTCAAATTGCAACAACGAGGTAAAGCCGATGCTCGACTCAAGTACGTTGTCACTAAATTCTTACATTTATATTTCCAGATTTTATTTTTTAAGGCCTTCCCGCTGGTATAGGTTCTAAACCACCTTGCGTTCTTCTAATCCTGCTGCTGGGAGGTCTTGAAGAAGCAGCAGCAGCAGCAGCACCGGTCGTGCTCTGCCGTTTTACCGCTCACATACGCTACACATCTCTGCCCACCATTACCCGCTGCACTGCACCGATCCCACCGAACACCGGTGAGGTTGCACTCCGCAATGAGCCCCGACAGCTAAATGGCGTCACTAGAAGAAACCAACATTTCTATGTACCTGACCCCTTCCCAACTAGTACGCGTCGACACCGCTATCGCCTGCTGTTGCCACTCGGCATGTGACAGACCAACGGACACGGAGGGAAAAGTTTGGTTCTGTTGCTCGCTCTTCCTCATCTCGCCGCTTACGCGAGGAAAGAAAAAGCAAATCCGATGCACACCGGGGAGGGGGGGGTGGAGGGGGGGAAGAAAAACAACACGCAACAATGGCATCCACCAATAGGACTGTCAAACAACGCCGTCTCTCTCGGATGTTAAAAGCTTTAAGAGCCGAGGCCCCTGTGACATCCACAGCCTCCGGGTGTCAACGATGGTTGAAGACTTGAGAGCAGGCCTCTGTTTTAAAAATACTATGTGTGGGTGTGTGTGTGTGCGCACGTCTCCGAGCAGCTAAAGTGACATTTGAGGGGCACTTTACAGAAGCCGGCGGTTGCTAGGGATCTTCTGTATCACCTAAAGAGCCTTTGTCAGTCATTGGAAAGCTGTCACCTTTCAGGGGGCCGATACGGTAGGGGGAGCCGGCTGACAGGTAGGAATTAATGAGAGGTGTATGACAGCAGACCTTGGTGCTCTTGTGTGTGTGTGTGTGTGAGAGAGGGCCTTTGTCTCAAGAGGATGAACCTTCTTTGTTGTCCCCCTGCAGGAGGAATAGGTGGAGCGGCGTGAGCGGGAGACAAAGAGTTGACCAGAGACATTTTCATCAGACATACCAGATAAATGCTTCCGATTTGAGTTTTCTTAGTTGGCACCAGACAACATGGCAACCAACACGTGCGATTTTTATAATGAACACCTGTGCACAAACTCAATATGAGAGCACAAGTGCTACACCAACTGGGCAGGCTCCTCAAACACGGCGGCAAATTACATTCTCTCCCACGAACACTCGTGTCCGTGCGAATGTGCGGTCACGTGAGTTGGTATAATCATCTGTGTTCCCTTCCACATTACACAGTTCTCCATTGCAGTAAATGAGTTCTGTCAATGCTTCTGCATCTCAATTGCACAACAGAAATAACAGGCAGAGGCGTGGGAGAGGAGGAGGAGGAGGAGGGAGAGGAGGGAGAGGAGGAGGAGCACAGGGGCAGCTCATCCACAGAGCCAGAGAGATCAAAAGGCTCACTCAACGAAACTCGGTGACTCGTTCTCACTGTTTACAAATGGTATTTTCACAATCACTGAGTGAATGTGAGCGAGCTCGTGGTCACTATGGCGACTGAGTACGAGCTAAAGACAGCGTTCCCATTTGCTGTGAGTCAGCACAATCGGGTAAATCCCTGGTTTTCCATTGAGGTCAATTAAACAGTGACAATATATAAAGACAGATGAACGACTGGTTTGATAGAAATTAAAGAGGGTTCATTTAAAAAAAAAATGGGTAGCTGCTTGGTGACTTTATATTAAAAGGAAATGCTGCATATTTTAACATGTCTTAAACATGTCTAAATGTACATGCATTTTGCGAAACACTAGTTAGCCAACTATCCAGCTAGTGGGTTTCAGCCGCTCAATACAAGACCTGTATAGACGTTTCACCGGTAATCTGCTTCCACTTCAACATTCATTATTTCCTATGGACGGTGAAGGCTCGTCTGAAACATGTTCAAGGATATAATTGGCTTGCTAACAGCCTTGACTGAACCTAAGAAGCTAAATATACAAGGCATGTGTGAGTTTTATTCGCTCACACAGACTGAGCAATAAACACTTTAAATCAACGTGTCTTTTGGAAATATGACGACCAAAGTCAGCCGGCCTAAATAAAAAAAATAAAAGGACGAGGAAAAGTGATGAGAAGAAAACGTATGTTTTTTTTATTTTTTTTATTGTGTGTGTGTTTCAATGGAGTCAGTAAATTTAGATAGGAAGAAGTTTATTTAAATAACCACCTCTCTAAGGATCTGACACAAAACCAGAAAAAAAAGAAGAAAGAGATGGAGGAAAACCTGAAAAAACAGCCTTCACCGAGTGAGTTTATCAGCTTGGCACCTGCTACTGGAACATTCTTGATGAACCAAAGGTTGTCTTCATTAAGCGCATTAATATTCATGACGCATGGTAATTTTGACACAGAAAAGGTCTTGGTAACCTTTTCGCGTGTGAGGAAATTTTTTTACTTCTCAAGGAAATTACAGTCCAGCAATGACTTAATTAATGCTCGCTTTCTTGGCCACGGTTTGAGGGCCTGTCAGTTTGGTGCAGCGCTGGCTGTCAGGCACGCCGAGGGCTCGGGGAGAGAAGGATTGAAGGAGAGGAAAAAGACAGGAGGGGAGAGCAGAGAGGAGGAGAAAAGAGAGCAGACGCATGAAGTCTTACCCACAGAACATGCTAATAGGTTTATCTTCTGCCCTTAGTTGTTTTTTTTCCTCTCTCTCGCAACACATTTTATTTGCCCTTTTACCCTTTACAGCTCTGACTTTTTGATTTATGAGAAGCAGTAGTTGACCCAAATAGATTACAAGTAATTCCTATACATGCGTCTTATATTTGAAACAGAGATTGCATATTCCATGAGCACTTTTTATGTATCCGAGATATGGTTTTCCCCTCACATCTAAACCAAACGTTTAGGACTCGTATGCCGTGTTGCCGTAATGCCTGACATGACTTAAGGATGTATCGAATCGAATTCTGTAGAACTGGTTATTGTCCATCATTTTACAACACTATTCATCGCTTTTAACCCGTAACACACACACGCAAACAAAAAGGCACGGCCACACCACCACACAGACTGGTTTCTAATACAGTGAATCACGGCATGTCCCGCTCCAACATTGGGCGGTAAAAAATGTGAACATAAGGTAGCATTTCCTTTATCATGTCCCATAAAAATAGCAATTTGCCCGAGCCCTTGTAACACAATATGGAAGGCAGTGTGTTTGGATGATAATGTTGAGATGACAGATCGTTCCATACAGGGAGGTTTCTCTGCTGTCTGCCCGCCCCGTGCAATAAATCGCTGAGGAAGACCAAAAGAGAGGGAGGGAGGGAGGGAGGGAGGGAGACAGAGAGAGGGGGCCGGGGGGGACCGGGGGGGAGGGTAGTTGGAAACGAAAGAGGAGGGAGGGCGGAAGGAGGGACAACTAGAGAAGACGAGCAGGGGCCAGCGACGCTCTGCAGGGTAAACCCACCGACAAGCTTATGAGCCTGGTGGTTTTTTTTTTTATTCCTCCTTCATTTATTTACTATAAACTCCCAAGCTATTGGATTTAATGTTGAACATCTCACAATTGAGTTTTATTGAGGCAACATTTTATTAGGGCCCTCGATGCGGCCGCACGTTACTGTGGTATTGTTTAGCCCAAAGGAATAGCTTGTCACATGTAAATATTTCACTCATTCCTTAATGAATTTATCTTTTTCAAATAAACGCCTCTGGCTCCAGTGAGCGTGTGTGAATGTGACAGTTTGTTGAATATGGAAATGCTGTTGAGTCAGATCCTGAGACTGATGAAGTAGCTCCTTCGATGCGTGTGCGAGTTCAACTTTTTTTCTTTGGCTCAGGACGTGCGGATGTGTGCGTCTCCTCGGCTACGCTTTGTCGCTTTGATCACGCTCACTCGGCTCATCGCTCCCTGCAAAACCTGCCTCAAGGAGAGTTTGTGTGTGTGTGTGTGTGTGTATGTAAACAACTGTGTCCTAACTATGTCCCTCCAAAGTGGAGTTTATTGGTGTCAATGCTTCAGACTTAAGCACATCTCGTTCTCTACCAAGGCTGCTGTAATGTGGCCAAGCAGCCGAAGATACAGCACACAAAAACTCCTTGTATCTTGTATCACGGCAACAGATAATGTGTCTGATTGGCTGGTGTGAGTCCAGTAAAATATATCAGGACACAACAAGAAAATCGTCAATGCTTTGGTTATTGATCTAAATTGCAGAGGAGTGTATACTAAACTGCAGGTAACCATGGCAACATGAAGTGTTAGCTACAGTATTAGTTAGATTTACTAGAATAATGTTTCGGGATGTCATTCCAACATATACAAATACAACTTGAACATGTATTGCTTTCTATATACACTCTAGTTGATAAAGACTTGAGACTGCACATTGAAAGACGTTTCCCATCATACTCAAAGTGGTTTAGGCCCATGGGGGACTGTGCCGTCCACTTTGTGGCCAAATGGCGCTTTAAATGGCCAAAATGTCACCTTGCAAGTGACCTCTTTTCAGCTTGTTTCTAGGAAGGCAAAGGCATTTTTAACGCATGTCTCAACTATATCGGTGTTCTGTATATTGAGCTTAATCCGATCCTTTTTCAGTCAGCTGTCACACAGGCATTTATTACTTGAGAAGCTCTAATGCAAAAGGAACATGTCAATTGGTTTAACAGAGTTCATTCATGTAACAAAGAATGCAATGAAGCCACAAACACTGTAAGACCTGTCCATTACTGAACTCTTCCGAGGTGAATCTTCAGCCAGCAGTTCAATTCAAAAACACACAACATGTACCGTCACCACACAAATGCCTACACACACACACCTACATATTACTGTTTGTGGGTCGGACACAGCACATTAGTTCCAGGGTTGCAGACCCGGAATGACAAATAACACCAAATGACAAGTGCGGTATCTGCCTTTGTGCCTTTTCCAAACGTGATATTCAACCCCTCATCTGTCCTGCCTTCTGTCTCTCCCCCCACCACCCCTCCCTACTCCCTCCATCTCTCTTTCCCCTTCTCCGTGCCTTGTATCTGTCTGCCATTAGGCAGATAGTCGCCGGTCTCATCTGTATCATGTCTCCCACCGTCCCCATAGGAGCGCCACACAGTTGCTTGCTTAAGGATTCAGAAGCCGCGGCCCCGTCCCGCTCACCGATCCCATGGATCAAACTGACACTTGGTCAGCATCAGCACATTATGAACTATGGCCACCTGCCACAGCAGACACATTGTTCCCTCTGTAGTAATGTGAGGAATATGAAGGGGACGGGCCAACTCGGCCTGCTGACAGCTCATTCTCTCTCTTATCTCCTCCGTGGAGTGTTACTCTGGAAAGTGGACGTTGGCGCGCGCATGGAGATGCGAGGGTGTGGATCATTCCCGAGACACGGGTTACCTTCCCCGTATCCCGACCTCCACCCGGAATTCAAACGCTGCGACCGGAGCTGAGGTCAGTTCCGTTGTTGCCGTCCTTCAATAACAGAGCTGAGCTATGAACACTGGTCGTCTTTCAAAAGAAGGCAGGGTCAATCTTTTTTTTTTTTTCATGAGTTTTGACGTCTCTTCTCATAATTTATTCTGCATGTATGTGCAATAGCTTTAACGGCTTTCCTGACGTGCGAAAAATAAACTGATCCAGACACAACTAGGACTCTGGGTTGCATCTGGCCGCCCCCAATCATTCAGGCAGCCAAACACATAAAGTAAAGTAGAACTTGAAGGTACTTCCGTACCTTCCAACCCCCGTGTACACAGTTTCTGTGGATTTTCATCATAACGATGCAATCTCCAGTGAAGGAGATTAAAGAAATGACCTCATTTCCAAAGATGAATCGGACCAACACAGATATAAATCAATTTCTTTTATTTCCTATCTTTCAAAAAGAGAACACACAGTCGCCGAGCCAGACAAATGTGTTCCCGGCCTCTGCTGGAAATAAAGAGGTTTCTCTGCACTGGACTCACAGCTCGGGCTCCGGGATGTCTCACTCCTCTCCAGACCCTGGATCCCATTGACACCCTTCATGTATGACCAGGTGGCTCCCATCCACTGAATAATGAACCAGGTGATTAAAGTGACTGATGTCCGGCCATCTATTCTCCCAGGTCTCTTCTTTAATGCCGCCATCAGGCTGCTGTGTCCAAACTTAGCTCATCAAATGGCCTCATTTACGGTGAACTGGCAGTGTGCAGTATATTGAGTCAAGATTGAGGACCAATCCACATCATCCACCTTTGGATTTACACTTACGGATTAATCTGACAGTGACACTCCTGAATCTGACCACCAAGAGAGGGAACTACCGGTTGGCTACTCGGCTCTTACATGTAACCTGTATATATATCGTCACTAATCCTGTTCTCTTGTACCTATGAGATACAGAACAGTTTAAAAATGTAGAAACCTCCTACAGTTGCTTTCCGGAAATATATAAAGAATAGAAGGAATTATTTGAATGACCCGGCAGCCCAAACCCAAAGTAACAATTTGCTAACTGCAATTAACCGTACACATAGTGATTTATTTATGGCTCATAATAATGAAACTACCAAGCTAGGCTTCTATGGTTGAATAAAAAAGAAAAAGTCCTAGGAATATTCCAACAGTTTGTGAGAAAGTTGTCTGAACAACTTATCACACAGTAAATGTCAGTACTAAAACTGGCCCTTGAGTTCTGCTACTGCAGCACATTAGTGCCAATACTGCACGGCACATGCAATGCAACTGGAAGGACAGGAGCCGGGCGGGTTTATTTTAGATGGAAGGCCAAAAACATCTCCTGCGGTCTCGAGAGCAGGGCAGCGCTCGCTGCCACATAGTGACATTACTGTCACCTGGCATGTCACTCCTGTCTATCAAATGAGGTGCCTAAGTGGAGGGGGGGGCCCCAACGTGTCACTAACAGTCGGGCATTACAGACAGCTAAATGTGCTAATGGCCTAGCTAATGCAGCGTTATTCACCGGTGGGTTGACCACGCAAGCGCACAGTACGCGCGCATGAAGCGATCCCCGCTCTCACTCCCACTCACTGTCATTCCGTCACATCCGAGGTACAAGGATATTCACTCAGACATTAACACACAAAATGGGTAGGAGTAAAAGACACTCGTATAGGGCACGGCCACTCAGACATTCTGTCAGTCAGAAGAAAACATACACTTAGATTGAAAAAAGAAAAAGGTGAGCGAGTGCAGCCCTTTAGTCGGAAGGTTTTTCAGTCGCCTTTTCTGGAAATCATGACAGAAGCCCACAAAACATTCCCAAATAAGGGGCTAATTGTTATTATTGTTATTACAAGCCGCTTTGGATAAAAGCGTCAGCTAAATGACATGTGATGTTCTCAGTTCCTTGAATTGGAGGTTTTGCTGCCTTTCTTTGAGTTATGCGATACTTGGAAGAAGACTTTAGAATGAATGATGAACGATGAGGGTGAACATTATATGTTTAAAGCACCACAACATCTACGTTTCTTTGCACTTGGATGGGTTTTTGCATGCGGTAATTAAGCCTTTTCCATAATTGATGGATCTGCCTGTACAGGAATAAAGTCAAGACTCACAACAGGCGTTCGGTAACATGAAAAACGCCTCACATGTTGCACGCAGTTCATTGGCGTCTCACGACAACAGTTACGTCCCACTGCTGCTACAAATGCAGCCTGCTCTCGGTCAGCTTGCCTCGTTAAGTGAAGATGAAGAGATCTTCCCTGCCAGGTCCTGAAGATCAACACTTTGACATTGATGCATTTGTAACGGGGGTTCTACCCGCCGTACCTCTCAAAGTCTCGAGGAACGACGCTGACCCTGATGCAAGTCTTTGAAAGCAGCAATTAGCAGTGCTGGTGGTCTGCACTGTTGTGTTTTCCATCTTCTTACCTTTCCCCACTTTCTTCAACTTCCCCATGGGAATAGCTGTTAAGGGATACAATTAATTTTTTGACACAAAAATGAAAGTGTTAACTCACCTGAGATAATTAGCGCTATTCTTACCGCATGTTGAAGAATGTAAAAATACGGTGTTTATTTATTAATTAATTTTCCGCCCGGCCGTCAGAATGAAAGCTCTCATAATTCTGTGATCTTGACTTAAGAAGGAAGTCTCAAAGGAAATAGATTATAGACCGGCCCAGCAGTAATGAAATATTGTCAAAAAATGTTCAGAAAAGTTACAGCACCTTCACTTTGATGTTCCCTTTTTAACATACGTTTGAAGAGCGTTTGATGCGGCGGTTTGTACTGGAGGAGCATCACAGATTTCAGGAATTCTTTTGAGCGGAGACGTATTACAATATCAAGCTTTGTCCATTTGGCTTCTCATTGAGAACAAATTACAATATGTATATATAACAATTGCCATATTTGGGGAAGACATTTTAAACTGACACCATGAAAACTATGAGATTAAGACTGAACAACCACATGTATGGTTTATGTGACAATGAAAACACTGAAGAATGAAAAGAATTTGTTTACCGATTTAGAAAGCAAACTAAAATCGAGAGAAGCAACATTTAGAAAGTTTCGTATTTGTCGATTTTCAATATTTTATAGATGGATTATGAATAGTTTTCCACATGATTGGTTAATAGACAGATTGCTCACTATGAACAAATATGTTCAGATGGGAATGAATAATGGTTTTCCACTTGCAAATGCAACCAAAAATTTATTGAGCGTTCCAGCACCAGCCGGCGGAGACACAAAAAAGTAAACAACAGACTCAGAAAGAATCCAAATGCACCATAATGTTGCTCAGTATCTGCTGAAAACACTTTCAATATCAACTTAAAGGATGTCAAACATGTTTTTTGGTAAACTGTATCTGCAACCACCAAGTTGCAAGGAGCAAGTTGCTATTTATGAGATGAGAATATCTCATCTCAAATCTCAAATGTTGTGCGATTTAAACAACCCCAACTGATTGTTGTGTAGAATATGTCGCACATAAGCTAAAGGAGATGACAATTAAGAAATACTTCTGGATGTGTCGCTTTCTCTGCAGATGCGGAACATGAGCGTGCACACGATGGCAACGAGGGCCATATCATTGCCGGTCAGAGCAGTGATCTGCCTGAAGCACTGGTTCCTCACGTCTCTGGGACGTGTGACAAATGGCCACATTTAGACAAAGACAACATTCCTCAAATAGGAAGCACTTCCCCGCTTGCCTTATCTTCAAAAGAAACAAATCAAAAAGCACAGAACCGTACCGCTAGAGAGCCTATTGCGGTCTCAACCATCACCTCGTTAGTGGTCCAACAGCACTTTGGACTCAGCCAAGACAATCTCGGCCCAGCCCGGCTCGTCCCGCTCCATCTTGCCTGGCAGACACATAAAGGCAGCCATCTTAAATCACGTCTCCCGGCGCACATCTAATGACTACTGAGCCCCTGCATATTTCAACATTAATTCATTAGAGGCGGGGATTGGAGGGAGGGAGGGGAGTGGGGAGGCAGAAGGGAGAATCCTCGGCACACTCTGATTAAGGCCGTTATGTTTTATGGAAGCCATTTTTCAATGCCTCCTCTGACAGCACTTGACGTTATTAAATTGCGGGCTTCAAGGAAAGAGTGAGAGAGGGAAGGGAACAGAGAGAGGGAGTGTAAAAGGAAGGGAGGGGAGAGATGGAGAGAGATCACGGGAGGAAGAACAGGAGGAAAGACGGATGGAGGCTGGAGAGGGAGAAGATGAGCGATTAACAATAGCCGGGAGACAGGTTGCCTGGTCTCCTTTGGCTGCTGATAAAGTGAACTTCTTGTGATTTGTTTGTGCGTTACCTGTGGTTTCTGAGGTTATCTATATCTCATAGGGAACAGATTAGTATGTGTGGGTGTGTTCTACTGTACATAGAACGTGGCTATTTTCTCCCTGTCGGTTGTGATCCAAGGATTGAGTGAAGACACGCCACAGAGGACACTATCACATCCACTGAACGACCTTGAATTAGATCTGTCACATACATTCACATACTGTACACGATGCACAATCTTTGCTTTGCATAGGTCTGTCACCTTATTTGTTTTCTATTATTTTCATTGATAACTAGCCAAACAGTACCAGAGAGATATAGCGCGTATCCATCAGGCCAAACTGAGCAAAGTGCAAACCATTTGAAAGGCAACAGCCAATACTCTAGTAGTTCGCCTTTTGTTAATGCTTTGATAACGTGTCAGTTTGGGAATCAATTACAACTGCCTCCACGTGGAAAAAGGATGCTTACTTAACCCCTTTGAGAGTTGCATGCATCACTTGAAATACTTTACAGGCCTGGTGGAAACATTTCTCATGATCCACAAGGTACCGCACAGGTCGTAGTTTAGTACGATGGCAAAGGCACATAGACGCAGCAGAACCCACGAGATGACCTCAAATACCATGGCCATCCCGTACCTACTTGTTTAAACACGCTAAGCAAAGTGATGAACAAACTCAGGGCAGCGCGACGGTTCTTCTCCTCGCACTCAGGGTGAAACATGACAGTCTCTGGGCGAGCCCTTTTCTGCGTGCACCCACTGTTTGCTTGAATTATTAAGCTGTGGCAGTTGCTCATCAGCCAGCATCTCCTCCAGTTTCCAAACGGCTGCTCAGTGACTTGTCAAGAACTTGAGTCATCGCATGCTGACAGATGTTGCTTCTTTCCCTCTTCTACATCAAGTACGAATGTGTTACGCAAACATTCCTCAGAGCGAACGCAACACGTCCAGGGATATTATATCGTACGTGCATTTGTTGTCCTCCGACAAACAAATTGGTCCTTTGTTTAAATGGCAAACCATCGCGTGATGTGCGCATAAATAAGCACACACTAAAAAGGTACAGCATCACGGTTTATAATGATCATTCGAGATACCTTCATCAAATTAAATTGGAGCCGAGTGAAAATTGAATGTGCTGAATAATGGAATATTGTGATGAAATCATGTGTCTTGAAACACAATTATGTCATCTAAATTGATAACAGGCAGCCACTTAATTCCTCACAAAATCTGATCATGTTGCATAAAGTTCTTGACTAAATGAGAAAATACAAAGTACTTTTTAGGACTAGGACGCAATTTAATGAACGCCGTCAATTATTTTATCGCGTGTTGACGCAGTATTTTAAAAGTTCTTATTATTTTGAAAGTCCCTTGCTCACTAGCTTTGAATACACATACAAACAGACAATGGTCACATGGGTGAGAGTTGATAGAACCAAAGTTATTTGTAGCTTGCATCACAGAAAGGTTGTTTTTGGACATTCAGACTAAAAGGTTCCTGTTCTCTGCACTTAGTGCTCGACCACTTCACTGTAACAGCGACACATGCCACTGAACATTATTGATTATTGATGGATATGGACACATAGGTAGAGCGTTAAGGCTTCTCCCTGATAAAAGAAACATCTTTATGCTGGTACCTGTTGAGAAACATAAAAGATTCACACGGTTTCAACTTGCCTGTTATAATGTTATGATAATGGAGGGGAACATATTTGCTTTTCCTGTCAGAACCTTATTTGTTTGAAGTAAAAGTGAGTAATACACTACTTTTGAATCAATTATTGAAATTTTTTTACGGAAATGTAAATGTATTGATTTACCATGTTGGTTTTTTTCTATTCTATGTAATCATAATTTAATTTACCACCAAACATTATTACTATTGTTTAAGAACCTTGTATAAAAACATTGGCACAATATCTGCATATTTAGAGGCTATATATTTGCATATTCTTACGAAGGAACTTGTATTAACGTGTATGTTAATTTAACTTGTATGAACTTTATTAAAGTCGGGCCTCTTTAGAACAAATTCCCAAATAGTTTGTGGGGAATTGGAAATGTACAGACAAAAAAGATTTTGCTGTCACAACTTAAAGATGAACAAACACAATTGCCACCGCTACAGTATTCTAAGAAACGATTAAAGTCAGCATAGCTGTAACCCCGCCTTGTATTCGGGGATTAATTATTGTCCAATATGACACAAAGAGCGCAAACACGGATCGATAAAGTGGGCTGGAAGGCGGCTGTTAAAAAAATAAAAAAAATGAATGAGACCACTTATTGTGAAATCAAAGATTACACTTTTGTACTGTTGAGAGGATAGCGAGCGAAGAAGAGCGGGGGAAATAAAAGGGAATACAGAGTGTCAGAGAAAGAAACAGGCTCTTACAGGCTAAATGACGCCTGATTCCCTGGATATTTGGGCTGCCTCTGGGGAACATATAGTTGCTGCCTGGCACTGACAATCGGAGAGGCTCCTTGGGGGGGGGGGGAACAAAACGGCAGACGAACACACACGCCTGTCTCGGTGGCGCAGACTGACAGACAGTCCTTACGTATAACCTAGGAGCCACGATGCCAGCACAACTCCATGAATATCTTCATTAGGAGTAAACAAGCTGGTAGAAGATATGTGAACACATGTAAGCATTTCACGAATGATAATGCCAACATTTCAACAGAGCCAAAAAAAAGTGGGAATTCAAATGTCCATCCTTTTCACTTTGCCAAGAACAATGGTTGGAATCATAATCCAGCTGGAATTGTCATTCAAAAGGAAAAAACAAGCAAACAAACGTGTGTCAATTACTGTGCAAATTACTTTAGAATACCAAACTCAAAGACATAATAAAAGAATAGAAATCTCTCTCGCTACAGAAGATGTGTTGCTAAACCTGCACGGGGTCAACGTCTTTCTTTCGGAGGCGCCATGTGATGCCTTTCCAAGACATATTGGCGCCGATGAGGATCAAAAGCAGGAGCCAGACCGAGTGACATACACATGCAGCATAATAAAAATTCATTGAATTTACTCCAGAGGCCAGAATGGATGATGGCAGCTAGGTCATATTGCGTCTGTGCAGACGGAGTCAGGGGTCATGTGAAGTTGTATGAGAAGACAAGTGTGCTTTCATGCATCATGTAGCAGGTAAAGATTGTTGGGGCTGAGAGAGAGAAGGTTGGGGGCCAACTGACAGCAAACAGCAACAAGGACCTCGTGTCTCTGGAGCCACCGTCTGCCCATCTTTATGCTCATATTTTCAAAACACCGAGTACAGGTTTGGACGAAAGGATGTCCGGCCTTAGACCTCTTAGTCCGTTTTCAAGATTGCATTTGGAAACTTATCTTGCACGTGAAACTATCTTCAAGTTGTGATGTGAGGAAATGAACCAGAGAGTCCTGCATAAACAATAAAAAAACTGCAGCATTCAAGAGCCAATGCCCATTCAATGTTATCCAAGATATACATTTATGCCTCATTATCTGGAATAAAAATAAACAAAGGCTCAATCATTCTGTGCAAATGCTGGCCATTGTGGTTCTTTGTAAACATACCAACACAGAACTTGCAGTGCTGTCGGTGGGACATTTATCAGCTGCAAATCAACACTTTTTTTTTTGGTTGCTTTAAGCACTGTGGGCTATTTACCGCTGCAGGACACTTCATGTGTGGATTAACTCAAAATAAATGACATGGGTTGACGTAATAGCGGAGCACGCGAGGGCAACATTGTGGCTTAATGATCCGTTTTAAATAGCTTTTTCACGACGACAGTGTCCCCGGTAAAGACAAAGCTCTGTACGCCTTTGGCTAAACAGTTACTTCTTATTAAATATCAAGGCATTTTTAGCTCTGATCTTTTCGTTAACTTTGGTAGTAAAATTATAAAGAATACCGTCAACTTTTTTCAAATCCACAGCTCTACTTCAAACACACATTTATTTTCACATTTTCATTTTTTAAGAGATCTAAATATGGGTGAGGGCGTGAGAGAGATAATGCAGGCATCAGCAGCTGTAACGCCTTTAGTTTGACTTCTTCACTTCTTTATTCAAATAGCCTTGACCCATTTGTTCGATGCCAGCCCTTATTTCATATGATCCACCAACAAGCCCACAGCGATTATTCCAGCACAAATGGCACGGACTTGACATCGGCCCAAAAGCGTTCATATACCTCTCCGCCCCAAGGCCACAGTTTGTCATAACACAGGGAATTGTGCATTATTCCTGCGCCCGGTGATGACATCACAACAGCAGGATGAAATATAAGCTCTGATATGGCTAGCTGATTGTGGAGAGCTGCGAGGGCTTTCATTAAAAACAGCATATCGCTCATAAAAAGATTAAGGCTGGACAGCTGTTTCCCGATAGTATGAGGCTTCTGTAGTGGCTTCATCATAAAAAGCCACACCTAAAAAAAAAGATATAAATTGCTACACTCGTGTGCAGCAATATTATACTGCTGTGTAGCTTTATAGCCGCAAACAATAACCGGGACAAGGGGACACTAACGTACTGTATACTTGTGGCCCTTTTAGAATTATGATGCCTTTGCTGACTGATAGCGATATATCCAATGATATTGAGAGGATAGGATAGGATTTGCCTAATTACATTAAAATTATTATCATGAATTTAATTATGAAAGAAGATGTAGGCGAGCAGGACATTTTACGAATGAAATAAAACATGCAGTGTTTTTATTGGACAAATTTAAATTAATGTTAAACACACATGTATTCAAAGACAGACTGACATTGTATCCAGTTAACTACTATTTAACGTGCTTCACTGTTGACACTACTCACTTCTCCCCCCAGTGCGCTGAAAGGAACAAATATGTGGTGGAGAAACGAGAGGAACACAGAGTGCTGATTGTTTTTGAATGAGGGAGGTGTACAGCTGCCATTTCTAATTTGGTGGGAGAAGCCGTGGCAGGACGGCCTTGAAGAGCACAACGCAGCTGAAATCAGCCTCATAAACTTGCACAACATCAAAGGCTCTTTAGCTTGTTTCATCGGCGGTGTCTCCATTGCCTGGCTGTGGCTGTCTGCGTGGACGTGTTTGTGTGCGCGTTTGTGTGCGTGCGCGCGTCACGAGTTTCAGAAAGTCGTGGCATGAAAGAAAAATGTACTTGCACATCCAAGAAAAGTGATATTCTGCTAAAACAACACTGTACTATGTAGCACTATGTAATTAAATGAAAACTGAAAGAAGGTAGTCACACAATCATCCAAGCTACTTTTTTTAAAGGAAAAAAAACACTTTGTCAGAGGGAACCTAGTGGAATATGACATTCGGGTTCAACCTGTGACAAGTGTGTTCGACGTGAATGTAAATCAGTTCACATATTGTTTCTTTGCTCCTCGAGTTCGGAGCACAAAGATCCGAGCTAACAGAAAAGACACAATAACAACATCACGCACATTCACTCAGATTAGCTGTAGTGTTGAATGTATACGGCTGATTTATTCAAGTGCAAGCTCTAAATATAATCGTCTACACTCTTACTTTTGGCGACAAAAGGATGGGTTGGTGTCATCACAGTACGCAATGAACTTGAGTACTTCTGTGCTCATTACAGTAATGTCAATTTAAAGAAGAATCAGAGCAGCAAAGAGAGCGAAGAGGCAATTAAAGGAGATTCAAATGAACTCATTTAATTGTAGTATTGTACAGCTGGAATCCGCACATGGGATTAAGGGGTTGGGTTGTAAAATACTATAAACGCCAAACCGAGTTGCTCGCCATTATTTGCTGTGCATTTAAAGAAGTAATACTTGAGAGTTGAGCTATAAACTGCTGCATCTACGCTGTCGCTACGCTTGGGGAGCAGACATTCAACGTTTGCAACACTGTCGTCTCGCACACACCTGAAATGCGCCCATACCTGGCTGGAACTCCTTACATCACCCGGATTGTTTTGTGCCCTGGTTTACCCGAAAACAAAAAAATAATTACTTGGAAGTCTGATATGATACGATTTTGTACTTGAACGTAATCTCTCAATTCTCGCAGGTTTTCTTAAACATTTCGAGACACCGGCTGCTATTCGAGGGAAGGCACATCCTAAATTTCACAGAAGGATTCAAATTTTCAATCAAATCATATGACCCGATAATGTCAACAATGGATTAGGGAAATGTTTTTGGTGATACTATTCATTATTTTGAAAATTGAGTTTCCCAGTTACGGCACGTTTATGTAGCCCGACGTCAGATCTTTTGATCAGGACCCACACCTCATTTAGATTTTGTGTTGGGCTCATTCTATTGGTTGGAGAGACCGTTGACCAATCAGAACGCGTGGATTGATCGGTGAATAAGGGTCGTTACTAAATGATTGTAAGGAGTGGTCACCAACGGTAACCAAGAGAGCGAGATGTGTTTTCAGAATGTTTGTTAGGTTAAATAATTTGTCTTTAGAGTACCACAGCTTCTAAATTGTCTGACAATTAAGCTACATAGAAAGGAATATACCACTCACTCAAACAAAACACCACAACCCATCGAGAACACAATTCCATCTCATTATCAGGCGGACATCAAAGCGATGGCATCTTCATGCTAGGCTAACTAGCTTCGATGAATGATCAGTAGTTACAGGCAAATAGAGATGTTAACTTACAAAATAGTAAAACTTTACAAAAATATTGATACTGCACTTTCAATAGAAAATAAGTTAAGGGTTAGGGTTTCTTTGATGCGTTTATTCTTTTTACGATTAGACCTCCAAACAGTAGGATTGTTGAATACGAAAAGTCAACATTAATATACTTTCATCAATATTTAAATTCATTAAGGTTCAAATGATAGTTCTTGGACTCAGTTAATAACATTGTGTCAATGTGTACACTCGCCATTGCAAAAGGCAACTGCCTTCGTTCTGCATTTCCTGTGTAGATAGTGGAAGACCGACCAAAATTGGAAACAATGATAAGACGGAGAAACGGAGAGGGAATGGAGACGTGGCCAGTACAGGTGCGTTCATCACAGAGCGCAGAAAGGAAAGTTCCCTTTGGAAGACAATGGCTTTGGACAGGCACACAATAGCTTCATTAGGGGGTTCAACATTATCGGGTCAGGGGAGATAAAGGGGAAATATCAGACCGGACACATTCGAACGATGCCCGTCGCAGAAGCCTGCCAACTCGGCCAGCACGGGTCTCAGCTGTAACAAAGGCTGGGGCTTTTTTTTTCTATGTTGGCAGTGATGGGAAATGGTAAAATAGGTAAATAGTGTTTGGGGATAAGGGCTGGAGGGGGACATTAATGGTCACAGCCATGTCACATTCCATTGTAATGCCGTGCTTATCAACTTCCTTTCCCAGCTGCGATAAAAGGTTACAGTGGCAAACAACATGGCAGAAAGTAGGCTGGTTTGCAAATAAAACCCATTTACAAAACAAAATACCAGTCCCCCAGTGCCTCATGAGAATTTTGCCTCCAACAAGGGCTTTGCCTCTGACGAGAGTTTCACTTTCTTTTGGGGTTGGAATGTGGCAACTTAAATATGTTTCCGTTCAAAATAAAAGAGCAACTTGAACTCAGAAGCCTACAGATTCGATCCCGTCATTGACTTTTTGGGAGCTTATTTTGTTAATTGATGAGACGTATGGAAATCGCCACCAAGGCAGAAACCCTCTTTGTCCACGCAGGTAGACCTTGTAGGGCTCGGCAGAAGTCCGCTTTTAATACGGCACGCACTGGGGAATTTATTTCTTCGGCGGACTACATTTACCATCAGCCTTGAGTTGACATCTTCATGGAAATATGGGGATTCGTCCCTTTAAGCGTGGAGAATAATGCACACACACACACACACACACACACACACACACACACTGCTGACCATTAGCACTGTGCGTGAACCCTCTCTGAGACACTGTCTATGTGGACCCACCAGGCTATCGATCAGGCTGATCAATCGCCGGCGGCTGGTGAGCGGCCCTTTAAGTGCCCACGTCACACTTGTACGCCAGCATCAGGGGAGCTGTCGTACAACACTTACAATCAATTACCAAAATTAGCCTCTTAACCCCCCCCGTGGCGATCCAGACTGTACTCAAACCCAGAGATGATGGACAGCGAAGGAAAGCATTAACTCGTAAAGAGAGAAAAGGAACATTTCACAGATTGTGTTTTAGCATTCCACGAGCATTAAATGAAAATTCAATAAGCTCCACTGGAGAATTTACTCACGCAAAAGGTCCAGAACGTCACAAAAGTGTCTAACTTGTGCTTTGATTTCATGCCATTAATATTGAACTGTCGAATAGTTGTATAGACGTACGTCGTTCACAACTGACCTTCAAATCAAAAGATCACGACTCTTTGCCGTCCTTGGAAATGGTGGAATGAGCTCCATGGTGACATCAGGACAGCAAGCTAAACAGAAACCTCTTCACACTAAACTAAAAACACTAACAAAATTTAGCACTTAAAAATTGTACTTCATTCACTAACTTCACCGTCACCTGCAAGCTGGTAATACATCTTGTTTAATTGGAAATCTATTTTTGTCCCCAAAGTAGAAATTGACATAAAAAGAAAGGAATGAAGAAAAAGGTTGCCACTTTAAGCACAACAAAGCCAGTAATGAAAATGATAAATACGTTTGAGGCATTATAATTCAGAGTAATGCAATCTAGCCTGGATTTAGAATCCATAGAAAGTCAGGCATCACCCACATTCTCTCTGGTTGCTACAGCTGGTCTCTGTTTGCAGCCATGTTACCTCTGAAATGTGTTCCCATCGGAGGTTATGTGTAACGGATGGTGGGTTTTTAGTGTGATGGCAATGCATAAATGGAGTATGATACTATCAGCTCTGAAGTTTGAGACACTTATCCAGTGCAATTTACAGAAGTCATGTGTTAACAGGTCCTTTATACACACACACACACAAACTAATCTCCTAAATCGCTCATAAAGACGTTCTTGAGGGAAACTTTGGGACGGTCCTAAACAAGCAGAGACAGGTGGTGGACATAAGAATGCTACAGTAAAAGCTATTTAATTTACTTTATTTAATTAGAGTGTGTGTGTCAGAGAAATGTAATTTATTTTTGGATCCTTGGGTTTGTTTCAATCTATAATTGATTAAAACGTTCTTACCGGTCATTGCATTTGTTGACTGTAAAAGTCTGCCATTGTTCCACATTTTTGTATTAATCAAAAGATCCAATGAAATGTGCAGTTTTGATTAATACTTTATGACTTAAAGCAGATACAAGATAGGCCAACCTTTCAATATTTTAACCGAAACGTGGAAGGAAAAATGACTTGTTCCGCTTTCTAGATTCATTTATGCATTTTGAAATATACCACATAGGATGTTGTACCCTTTATGTGACAAACTTTTATTATGAATGTATTATCAGCAGTGGTTGTCCAATATTGAAAATAGATTTATTTATGATTTTGACCAATAAGAAGCCCGTACCAATGCAGCTTTCACTAACAAATTAATCCTAGGTCTCTTCATTTGAATCTTCGAGGCCTCTGCTGCTCATCCACACACGAGGTATTTGTCAAGATAGCGTTGTTACACGGAGGCATGCAGCCTCCGGTAAAAGTTACAAGTTAGTCTTAAGTGAAACTCCTTGAATGATTCAATCAGTGGAGATTATCATTGCGACAGCCTAATGCACCGAGGCCTTTGCCATTTACCGTTTGTGTCATTGGTGATCTTCATCCAGTTATAAATGGAGCTGTCAAGATAATGCTATGAAGGATCACGCTAACCCCCATCTCTTCGTCAACTCCCAAAGGGTGGAGCTTTGATTACTCCCGCAATTAGCGATGTCAACCTCCTCCACGGATTAAGTATTCAGGTTTGTGTTCTCAGACCAATTAGCCTACTCTCTTGCTATGACTTGTTGATTAATTATAGATATTTAGTTAGGAAAGGGGACATTAATTATTAATCAAAATTGAATTATGTGGCATAATTAACCACAAAACTTTTAGTTTCCCCCCCCCGCCCCGCCCCCATCACAGAATGTTTTCATTTATATAATCGCAGACTGTGTGTGACACGTGACGGAGCAGAGAACAATATGTGCCCTTGGCTTGTGTGTAAAGGCGTCGGACGCATTAACATGGAGCCAATGATGAAGAAAAAGTCAGCAAGTTGCTGTAAGAGCTGAACACTCTCAGTTCCAAAATCAATGGGCTCTTAGGAACCTGTTGTAGTGATGCAGTGGAAGACTCTATTCATCATTTGTTTACGGCTACATGCTGTGAAGTGAGGTAATGGCATTTATGGGCATTTACAGACGACAAGTTGAGTCCTTAAATAATATTTATTGCGTCTGCCACTCTACTGCTATTGTAGCCAGTGTCCTTGCACAGATGATATAACAGATATCTGGTTATATGTTGAAGGAAATGTGTGATTTATTGCAAGGTCAGAGGTTACGAAGTGCCTTACCAGCACATAACAAAATGTATCATCAGCTTTTGTTGCAACAGCAGGTCTGAGTTACTTTGCTGTGTAACTAGTATTGACTGACAGGCTATTAAACATGATGTTTGGGACTGAAATTCTATGAAATATTGACGATCATCGTTTGTTCCCGGGCAGATCACCCAGCGATGCAAGTGCAACCGGCCCCTGACAAAGGATCCCTTTGACCTGTGAAAAGCGGCATGCGACCGTGCAAATATCCATCACCACCGAGGTCTGGTGGAAATATCCGACGGCCAGTTGGTAAAAACAAGTGTGAAACAAGGCTTACACATTTCTTCTGCATCTGCGATAAAATACCTGCACCGGTAACTGCACTTTAAGCAGATTCAAACTTTGTGATTGATGTAGTCGGTGTAGTTCCACACCATCAGCACAATATTGTATGGGAAGCGTAAGGGGGGAGGGGCGGGAGGTGCCATTAGTTGCAGTTTTGCTCAATTTCTGTGTGTTCTGCTGCATTTCATAGAACATTTCAGTAACCAAAAAGACTGCGACGAGATAAGGAGATCACCGCACTTATCATAATCACCATTGAACAGCCTCAGAAGATACCATTTATTTCTCTGGGATGGGGCTTAGAACAACAGTGGTCCATATCTGCCCATAACCACAGGTAAATCTGAATGACAGCTGTAAAATGTGGCAGCTAATGTAATGCTAAATTCCCACCGCAGGTCTCTGGTAATGCCGATTCAACACATACCAATCATCATTTAAAAGGATATCTGATGAAGATTAAAGCCTAAATCACAAAGACAAAGCACAAGAATAAAGTAGCTACACCTACCTTTATACTCCAAGAACATTGTCCATTCTATCGTTACCGTTTTTAGATTAATTGATACAATGTATATTTATTAAGACATTTACAAATGTTGATGGCAGATTTACTACTACTGTCAGATGTCAAACATATGCAACATTCACTTTTAAATCTGGGTAAAGGCGAAACACATGAAGATGATTCATGTCAAGTCCAACTTACATTATTGCAATGAAATGCATTGTATTTCTCCACTTCTCCCATTGATTTCATTCGTAGAATGCGTGTGAATCAGCCATGCATCCATAAAGCACAATAATTCCTAAAAAGACCAAGTTTGGTCTTTGAAACTGTCATTTAGAGAGATATTCCCTCTCTGTAATGGAAATATTCGTTCCAGCCAATTAAAGCAGAGCCATTTTGTCTTTGTGTCTTTCCTTCCCCTGCAATTAATTAAAAATGCTTATAAAAGGAACATTCTCGTGGTCTGAATGCCTGCGGCGGACCTCCACTGGACATGTACTAAGGCTGAATTACAATATTGTCAATGGCGCCATTATGTGAGAATTAGGTTTGCGCCTGTCCCCTTTACAAAATGCCATTGTGTTGAAACGATTATGAATGCTGCATGAAAATGACTGACTCCACTGAATGTTTCAAAATGGGAATACTTTTGGGAACAGAGTCACATGTTTCACCACTTTATTAATTCCTCCAAGATGTACTGGGGCTTACAGAGACTCTCCTCTTTCTCCCTCCTTCATTAATCAACTTGTTCGGTTCACCCTTTGTTTCCCTTAAGGTCAGTGGTGATTCACTATATTAAAAATCGACAGACCTCCACTGACATTAATGTGTCATCAATATAAACACGGGGTTCTAAATGAGTCTAGAGTACGTTTTTAAGACCACTAACATCATGCCGGCTACAAATGTTCTGTAACAGTTTGTTCATAAAGCTTTGTTGTAGGGTTAGTTCGGTTTTAAAAAAATAGGTACTTTTCTTATTTGACTGCAGAGTTTCATCTGGAAACAGCTATAAAATGCAAAGTTATCTCGGTCCCATTATTACCATTATAATTAATATGTCAGTAGTTCATTCTTCAGACCCCGGTCAGTGGGGCTCATCTGTTAAATACGTTGAGCGTTTAGTTACACAGAGTTTATAGCCACAGCAATGGTTGGCATATTTCATCGTGTGCAGGGAGGATGGAAGGAGAGTCCTTGAATGCGGGTACGCCACCCTCAGTGTGCTGGGCTACTCATCCCTCACAAGGTGATGGAGGGCCTGGTCACGGATCGTTGCCATTTTAGGCTCTTGTCACCGAGTCTATCCTTTAGACTTGTATATCGCTTTAATTTAAGCACTCGACACCAATAATGTATATAGAGCACGGAAGACTTTTATAGGCACTAAAACTGCTGGGAATTCACATGCAGACTGTGCTGGTACAAATGCCTTAAGGCAAGGAGAGAAAAAAAACCCATCTAAAAATAAAAAGAGGAAGAAGCATCTATTTCAAGCACATACAATCTTAATATGGCATTTGAATGCCTTTACATTACTACACAGTACTGCAGACTATAAAGGTTGGACTTTTTATTTTAATAATAAGCATCAGGTGCCCAGCATGGACAAGGGTGGAAACCTCCCAGTCTCACCGCAGGGCTACTTTTTATTATTACCATCATTTGTCTGGATCTCATGTTGGTTCAACAGACACTGTGCGGATGACATGTTAATAAATGACCCCAGGTAGCTCTTTGGCATAGGCCCGATCCTCATATGCCCCCTCAGCCTCATCAGGAATACACGTGCACACGTGCACAAACACACACAGAGTACATCCAACCCCCAACAGGGACAGGAGGTGGCAATTTGTTTTCCTGAAGGTCCCCACTCTGTCTATTGTTGTTTGTACTGAAGGGGACAAATTCAATTCATTCTTATGACAAGAAAGCGGTGATACACAAGAATAAAGAGAGGAAGGAGGAAGGAGTCAGAAGGCTGGAGCCGGAAAGGTATGCGACTATTCAGGGGGAACAAACATGAAGAAAACAGAACCTCAGCTGAACAAAACTACAAAACACAAAGTGCAGGACAACAACGGCTCAGCACGTTGTGCTGGAGGGAGTTACGCCAGAGCTAAATAAAAAGGTGGACTTTTCTATCGTTTATTCTGATAACAGAGCAAGTAACTTCCGATTTGAACCGCAGTAACCAATGCCATTACTCGGGACACACCTGGATCCACAGCTGCTGCCACAAACAATCCAGCAAATGCTCTACTAGGAATGATGACTTCCAATCCCAGAGGCCACTCAGCCGGTCCTGCAGAGAGACCGCTAGAACTACAGCACTTTACCATTTTACTAAATAAACCTAATCCTGTCCAAAAAGCAGCATCTGTGCTCCGTTTTGGGAATAATATCCTTTACAGTTTCCTAAAAGTGATGTTGGAGTGTCTCACATTTATGTTTACTCAGACGTGATGACTATCGCTGCTCGCCTAAAGTGCATGGTTCGTTACCAATGAGCATTATCCGTGCTAAATACGAGTTACTAATCAAATTCATAAAAGAGAGAAGCTGTGACCAAAGCACATCTGCACGGCTAACATGAACGGAACATTAAACGTTTGCCTTTAAAACTAACCTGCATCAAGAACAAAGCCCCTCTACTCCGGAATCTCCCCATGTAGCATCCCCTATGAACTGTCACATTAATAATCCTATGCTCATATTCAAATGTTCCGTCGACAACTAAAGAAAGATTGAGTGCCTTTGCCATTGTAAGGCCAAGATTGAAGACGTGTCCCATTGACATTGTTAAAAGTTTATGAAAATATATGAATCCTCAAATGTCATGGATGGTGGGGCTCCAAACTCCTCCATAGTTTCAGGACAAAAATCAGCCTTTTAATCAAAATGATTGAATACTAGCGAGTGACATTCAGGGATGTGAATAAAACAAGTGGGCGATGGTCGGTGTGTGTGGAGCGCGCGTGTGTGCGTCGTTCTTACGAGGGTGGAGGCGTGGCGCAGTCACGACAATGGATCTACACCCGTGCGATTCAACGAGATGTCTGATTCAGCTCACGGTATACGTGCACATGCAGGAACCACGATTTCAAATTAGAATGATGCGATTCCGCCGGAGAGTCAACCGTGTGTCACCCCTGCATGCAAAGCCTTGCATATGTGGCATATTCTAGCAACCTGTGAGCCTGAATGGCATGAGCCGCACATGTTTTGTAGCATTCAAAGTGCGTCTAAATACGACAAGGTCGTCTTAGAAAACACTATTAGGCTTTGCTTTCTTTTATACTTTTCAGTTTCTCACACATTATTCTGCACTTTTTTTTAGCACTAAAATCCACAAAATCACATTCAATATATCAAAGTAAGTTTTGAATGCACTTTTAAGGACTGTGAACAGAAGTGGGGTCTCTGAAAAAGTAACACAAGATGCGAAAATGTTTTGGAACACTATAAATAGGTGTGCTGCCATAATGGACTTTTATTTAACATATAAACATAATTTTGCATCTTCAATTACTTTATGGATCAACTAAAACTTGTTTCTATTAAAAAGCACAACAAAACATTTTAATTTGTGCTGCAGAGGATTAAACACTGAACCTGTCCATGCGCAGGACTAATTATATATATATATCTCACATAAATTAGCTTGCTGCGTCTGAAGACGGAGCAGAAAGTACATGTATGTCGACATTCTGAAGTTACCAGGTGAACTCGCAGGCCGTCCGCTGGGAGCTGGTGATGTGGAGCTCCATCGTGGGACCTGAGAATGATGGAGTGCCCTGGGGCACACAGCATTTGTCCCGTCTGTTCTATTGCCACTCTATTCCATCATAGGCACATTTACCCTTAAGGGAGTCTCCAGAGAAACAGGGTGATGACCATGTGCACCTGTGCTTCCTTTGATGCAGTGGGAGGCTCACGAACCAGAGCGGGTTGTCTCCTTTTACCTGGCCTTTCAATTCGGATTATAATTTAGAGCAAGGACAAAGTGCTTTTCCAGAGATCTTACCCCACTTTTAGAAATGTTCCACCTCTTGCTTGCCCCCTGTATTAATATACGGGAGCCAAACAAACTAATTGGAGGGGCTTTTCATGGACATACTTTAAAAAAACAAAAAAAAACAACTGCATTGAAGCTTCTAGAATAAAACCAATGTTTCATCATAACGTGGGTGTTCTTCGTGAGTGGTGAACTGGAGCGTCAACACGACACGTCAGTTCTTATGGCTCGTCATTCGCTGCAGATGGATGACTTACCTTGCTGTCAATCCGGCCAACAAATTAAACAAATTGTGGGAATAATTAATGGGAAAACAGGGACATAAGTAAGTCCCCATTTCATCTCTATTAAATGGTAGATGCATTTTTTGGACCTCTTTTCAACTGTCCTCATTTGCATGCAATGCTACTCAACCATCCCAATTAGGGGTACAAAGAAGGGAGTAATTGCAGATTAAAAACTAGAATGCTATATGTAATCGCATGGATCAAAACACAATTAAAACTTCATCTCAACCTGTTATAGCTCGCTGACGAGCCCAACCCTCCTCGCTGATCTTAATACTTTAAATCATATAAGGGAGGGTCGTTTGCCGACGGACAGATAAAAAACACCTCTTGCGCCCAACAGTAAATTAATCGCACCAATTATTCACCACCAAGAGACGTTTAATGCAAGCCTTTGGAGAAACGAAAGCCGGGCACTCAAATCCTCTCATTTGTAATTGGCTGTCTACTTCAATAATTGATTGGAACAAATGAGAAATGGATGAGCGGGTCTAAGTGTTCTCCATCACACGCTTTCTGGTTCAGGAAGTTCACGGGCGACTGCTCAAAAAGGAGTCCCGCTGCACAGATTTAGATGATTTTTATATCTTTTGATTGCTCTGCATGTACATGCAGGTAGTTGTAGTGAGGACATATGATGAGGACATTCAGGGGACGGTTTGTCCTGATGTACACTGGAAATGCCGTAAAACCGGGTGTCAAATGGCAACAATTCAGAGACAATAAAACAGTCTATTACGGCGCAGCTCGACTCTGGACAAAGCCTGCTGGTGAGCGTGCAGTCTCTTAGGCTTGGCGTGAGCCGTTCTCAAACATCTATCCTAATTGTCTACTTTAACGAGCTCTCTCTCAAATAAATCATCCTAAAAATATGCACGTTAATCACTTTCCACCGGGAAAGGTGCTGTGTCGGTCCACTACTCCAAACTGGAATAACTCAACAACCATTGAACTGACTCCTACAAAAATGCATACAGAGTATATTCAACGTCTGTTCAGGATCAGTTCGGATTACTTTGGTGCTCCAACCTTTCCTCGGCGTCACTAGCTAACTAGGTAAAATCTCCACAACGAGCACATGGATGCTGCAATTTTTGCTAGATACATTTCCCAAAGCATCGTGGTTACATTGATCCTTTGACTTTACTTCTAGAACTTTGGTGGAAGATCCAATACCTGCCAAACAAACGGTATACACGACTATTTTGGCTTGATTTTGTGCTCGCTGCCTATTTGTGATACCTCAATGTGAAATCACCATCACAACCACAATGAATGACAAGACTGTTTCTCAACAATAGGCAACTTTATATTTCTATTTGGGCCAATACAGGCACAATTATACTCCTTTTTCCATCCGTCCCCTGTTAGCCTGCGTGCAGGGTTTTTTTCCTAGTGTGTCGAGATGTCTTCATAACCATGGAGGATGAAATCATGGAATGAAAAGGAACATGCCCACTGGGGCCCTGCGGCAGAAAAATGAATCAATGATGCTAAGCAAGAAGGGCTTAAGGGGACATGCGGGATGTTGCTTTCCATTCACTGTCTTGTTGAAGACAACACAAGCACAATGCGACAATGTGCATGCAAAATGGAAGAACATGGGTTGAGCATACACGCTGTCACAACAACAAGTATACTGTGAGATGAAGAGTATTCATGAATGAGGGAATGTGGTTGGGGCCTGATTTAATGATTGGCAATTGTTAAGGCAAAGTAACGACGTGGTGAAAAGAATGTGCACTTTTACGCAGATGTGCGTACGGACTATTTTATTACCCCAGAAACAGTATGTTAAATCCCAACATTTACGTTTATTATTTACTATAATGCTTTCTCACCTTTTGGGCTTGTGTCCCATTGGAATAAGGCAATTTCTACCCCTCATGTATTCAATATGTAATATATTACATTACATTGCTCAATTCAAATAAATGCTGCAAAGTGATTAAATTAAACAGTATTTCCCAAAGAAAGAAGCCATGATTAAAGACGCCTGAACAATAAATAAATGATTGTCTCGGGTCACTGACTCACTCGTTTGGACCCCCATCTCTTTAATGACTTTTCTTGTCGAGGAAAATATCCTGTTGCAATAATGTATGATGGGAAAGAGAAAGCAGGTGCTGAAATGATCCCCTTTCATGCTGAATAATTGCGCCTCCACCCCTCCACACCTCCACCCACAGCCGCTTAGCAAATCCTCCCCACAAGCCTTTGCCGCCGCTTGCTGTGGCGGGTCCCATCCACCTGCCAAGGGCCAAACACTAGTCCATCCATCTTCGCGCCATTTGACAAATACATTCCATAATAGAAGTTTATTTTTTATGGGAGGCTGAATCAGAGGCCTTCCCATGCATACAGAACGTGTCAAAGTTATTTATGGGACCTGCTGAGAAGCACAGTATGTCATATCAAACTCCTATTTTCTCTTTCCTACAACCACATCACCTGTCAATATCACTGCAGCTATCAATAATGTGGAACACCAGCGGAGACAGCGCCCTGTGGAGCTGTGGGTCAGGGGGGAGAACGTCCTCTCTTGTTGCTGGAGGAATGTTTGCACACAAACACTGTGCCTTTGTCTCGCCTCCGTGTTTCTCAGAAAATGATTACGGGCATTAAAATTATCATTTACAATTAAAATATTCCCATCCATGAAATGCGCACACAGGCAGGCTCATCCTCGCTCACCAACAAATTCCTTTTAAAAACGAATAGTCTGCTTTGGTTGCCACACAAGCCTTACATTTCCGAAATGTTTAAAAGGTTAATCATAAACACATTAAAGGCGATTACCGAGCAGTTTTGCATATTTTGTGTATTAGTTGTCAGTACATCCAGGCAATCTGCCAAATGTGCTCCACCCGGCCGGTTCTGCAGTCCATTGTGCTAAATGGTTAGTATGCAGCAATTTCAAACTTAAAACACTAAATAACCATTTAAAAAGCTACAGTATCTAAACTAACAAAGACAAAGATGTTTTTGTTTTACTGGATGTACTTTGGGATCAGTAAGTGTTATTAAACCATTAGCTCACTAAAGGTGGAAAATGCTGAAATCTCACTCCATTGTTTAGTTTGAGTAGGATTTTTAATTGATAATAGACTAGTCCACTTTAATCAAAATCTGAACACTTACTTTATCTTGTCAAATGTGCAGAGATCACCTTGATGACCTTGATGACCGAGCACTTCTGGATCAGGATGCAAACTGGAATGAACCACTTGGTGTAACTTCTGAACCCGACCCACATTTCACTGTGCTCGGTCGCCAAGCGAGCAGGGAAATTCAATGCACTGACGAGCTCATCTGTCTCAGTGTGTCCGAGTGAATTCATGCACTGATGCAAGCCTCATTCCCAAATCCAAGTTGAGCAACATGTTAATTGAAATCGAACCCTGCGAACCATTTCACCGTGGCTGCTTTAATGTTAACAGCAAGGTCCAATAGCGTCACTATGTTAATGATCCCGCTAGATCACTAATGAGCGGCTCTGCGGAGCTCCGTACGATGGGGAACCAACATGAGGGGCAATATAGGGAGGGGCAGACAAACAGCTTACAGTAAAACCAATAACAACATTAATTAACAGATCTACTTGTAAAGAATAAGTGGTCTGTTCAACACACAATTATCTCTGCAATGCGTTTTTTTTTACACCCTTTAAAAATGTCAGCTCATTCCTCAAGTGTGACGGAGGTCTCATGAGGTGTTTGAAGAACTTTATCCCCCTTGTTGTTTACCATTCAATACAAGTAGGGGTGTAACGATTCAGCTGTTACATCGATGTATCGATTTTAATTCCTCCGATCCAACTACATCGATCTGTGCTCGGCGAGTTGGCTTATGGACGACATATATCGATCTAACATTGATTTAAAATGTCATAAATCGATTGTATCGATATTAGGAAATAACCCATTGGATTTAAGCACGTCAGACTTTATATGGATGTTTTTTCTTAACACTTTTAATGATAAAGGCTGTCACGGACTGAGCCGACAAACCGCCTGCCCGAGTGCCGATTCAACTTCCGGGTTTCACGGCAAAGCCGACGGGACGTTCCACAGAGGTTCAAATAGAGGGGTTTGGTAGGGGAAAACCATTATTGCAGGGGTGTTTTTTGTGTACATCACTAATACGGGGTTTTTTCTGCCACACTGCTACAGCAGTGTTTGCACTTTATTCAAATAAAATGTGAATGCATTTGCCATTCATTGTTGTTTACTTGTTTATTTATATTCATAATTAATTGATACCTGATTCTATTACAAGGAACAACAGGAATCTAGGAAATTTATTTCAGTCACACTGGTTGAATTTTTGGCTAAAAAGTTACTGAATCGATTTCAAGTCATTGAATCGTTTCGGATCGCATCGTTCTAAATGAACCAATATCGTCCTTGAATCGTTTCGACAACCACGAATCGTGATACGAATCGTTGTTAAAAACGAATCCTTACACCCCTAATTACAAGTGATCTATTCTACTCAATCTATGTTGTCAGCGATGATAAAACATGTGACTAAAGATGTGGTAAAAAAATGAAACTTTCAAAAGACGTTATTGTTTTTCCTTGTAAGACATGGAGGTGCTAACTGAATGAATGACTGACAGCTCAACCTTGGGATGGTACCTTTCCAAAATGCACATGTGAGGTAAAAACGAGCATCATTCTGTGGATAACTGGCGTGGATTTACGCTCTTTTAGAGGACAGTTGCAGGGTGAGCTGCTGGGAATCATCAGCTTTCCGCACAGGGCCTGAGACCTGTCAGTCAGTTTGACGGACGGGTCCTTTCAGGCTAAGAAAATGTACCAAATAGGGTCCCCTGGTGAAAGCTGACAAACTAAACCAAAACACACAGAAATTAGACTGTGCAACTTAAGAAGTGCCAGTCATTGTGATTGGCAAGTCTGCTTTCCAACATTATTGCAGAGACGGAAAATGCCATTAAAAAACACATTTTAAATAGTATTACTTAACGACTCGTCGGCATCAACGTGGAAGACGTAGTGCAGGAGATACTGTGGCCATATCTCAAGAGAGCCCCCTGGCCAGTGGTCCAAGATCAGATCACAGGCATATTTAACACTGCCGCTCAACCAAGTAAAAGCCTTTGAGTTCACTCATACTAACAGGATTTTCCTGATTTGTCGGCACAAATCATTTAGATATTTCTTAAGCTTGTTGTTCATGTCATCTCATCGTCAGGCTGAATATATTCTTTCATTAAAGTAAGATATCAAAAGTTACTGTGACAGCACTTTGGCGTCCCTTTTTTCACTTCACTTGCTGTTAACTTCCATTTGCTTTGAGTTAATTTATTTTCGAATGTTGTCCCCTTAAGAAGAACTTCTTAATGTTGACTGAGCTGCGTTAGGCTACACAAGCTCTTAAGTGATATGCCCCAATATAAGGAGGCTGGAAGAGTTCAATAAATGAAGCAGACAGGGGTGAACCAAAAGGCCATGCTGTTAATCATTAAAGAAGGCTCAAGACAAATTGTAAAACATCAAATGACAAGACCTCTTCAGCCCCTCAACTAAGTTCCCTGGCGGGGGGCCCCACTTCTCTCCCCAAAGCCTCATGTAACGATCAACAAATCCCACTACAGGGCTCATGACAGACCGCGGTCTCCAGTTGCTTTTATGTGTTAATCCTTTAAAACATGCTTAAGAGAAACAAAGCATCTGATGGTGACGGGGCGCAGTCAACTCTTCCACTTATCCGAGTGAGCTACGCGTTTGCGAGCGGAGGGGTGAAGCCGGCTGCTCTCGTAGCAGCCTGACACGAGTCGGGTTGCAGCGCGGCTGGCGTCACATTATAAAAAAGGAAGTCTTGTTGAAGGGAGAGAAGTGTGCGTCAAACTCACTTTGCTCTGCGTCCAGGGCTGTCCGGGCTTATATCGTGTGCTCTGACGCTCAAACGGCCGGGAATGAGCGCTGATGCCCCGAGTGTTGATGTGTTATGCCATTCGCCGTTCGCCTCATTCATAACTTATGATATTACTTGTGGTAATGGTACGGGCTCTTTTGCCAAAAACATAACAAAATGCGATGAGTTAAAGGAGTCAAAAAGGCAGCTGTCGTTTCTGTCTCTGTGATTTTATTAGAGTAACTTGCTGCAAATCAAATGTTTTTTGCAAGACTGTTTAACTTTTTCTGGAGGCGCATTTCAAACCGCTCAGTGGACTTTAGCTTTAAAACATGAATCAATGAACTTCCATATGCATCAGCAGTAACTCACGATACGTGTACTTTTGCAGAGGGGAGGCCTTCAGGGAACATCTTGGTAAATATGAGGGTTGTAGAAAATGTTTGCCCCAAAAAAATGCTTAAAAGCTTTAAAATTGTTTAGTTAGTTTAGAAGTATAAAGTTTTATAAAGTTTTAAAACATTTGAATGAGGTTAACTGCATGTGTTAAAGTCATTCATGTAGAAGACATTGTCACTCCCTTTGCCATCTCGCAAATCAGCAACACAAAAAGGGGAAGAAATGTGGTCAATTATTAATTCAACACTTTTAACGCAAAAGCCTCAATACTTGTGCCTCTCAATTCTTTACACCGTGTTATAAGTCAACACAGACCTGCACACCGAAGCTCTCGGTCAGGTCAGGAACAGAATAACAATGGGCAGGTCAGGTTCAGCAGTGTTGCGTAAACCCGTCACACGCAGCCCGCCGCTTCACTGCAAACCGCGGCGTGTTGCGGCCTCTTCAGGCACAACACAAAGGTACTTTGTCCCGGAGCATTAAGCTGTATTTCATCGCTCTTACGGCATTACAATTTCTAGATGTTGACCTCACCGTGGCCGTTTATGTTTACAAGCAAGCAACAAGAGTTTTAAAGCACACTTTATTTACTGCAGCGGGTTTAATGTATGTTGTCCCATAAAAAACACGCACAATAAAAGCAGCCTCACATTTACCATTAGTCTCTGGTGGCTCCTCAGTCTTGTCACGCGTGCAGAGGCCCTCACAACAAACTGCTGTTTAAAGGTAATGTATGTTTTAAAGTGGTGATGCGCACAATTTACTCTTTGCGGCACCCGACTGATTCAAAAGTTGTTTTTTCACGTGCGTTTCTGTGTGAGAAAAGATCTACTCTACTTTCTGAATTAGTAAAAGCTCACCCAACTTTTTCTCTTTGCTTCAATACATACACTTTGCAAGACCACAGCTGTACTTCATTCATTCTTCATAATGCAGGTGTTTTATCAGTTTGGCTAATTCGGACAAATCCCATGAAAAGAAAATTGTCATCACTATTGTATCTGCTTGAAAAAAAGAAGAAAAAAAATGTCAACCATCAGCTTTACCGGGAGATCCAGCACAAAATCCCTCGTCCTTTGCCGATGTGGGATAGCCAATGCTTTTTATCCTCAGGGAAAGGTTTAATTTGAAGCAAGGCACTAAAATTAAAAAGCCAGCCTGCGTCCAGCTGTCGATCAATCGTTTGTTCATATTAAAAGCTCTCCTGCTTCGGCGCTGACGAGAGTGAGCCTGTTTGATCGGGGCTTTTCAAAGAGGAAAAAGCCTGGATGGTCATCAGAAAGCGTTTGCTTCCCACCAGGACACCCAAGTGCTATCTCGACAGCACCCAATCATACACGGGCTGTTGCAGTATGCATCTTAATCTTTCCATTAATGCAAGTCATTTCGATTTTAAGTCAATCAAAAACTTAAATAACTTTCAGTTGGCACTCAGGAGAGTACAGCTCAATTCTACACTACACCGCACTAAAAAAGTGACATAATGGGATTCAGAGTTTCCCCATCTACTGTAAAAAGAGCCATTAAAAAGCGCAGTGAGCTTACATTTCTTTTTGTGGTGTACACAGACGTAAATAATAAATAATAAATGATGGTCTCCAGTAATTATGATTTAAGAGGTGAAATCTGTGTATATTGAAAGGCAAAGGGGATCTTCTAGATTCCACATGTCGGAGTCGCCGTTATTAAATTGGACGAAAAGCAAAAAGGGAAGTAGTCCGTCTTTCAAACCTTTGACGGTGCCACGCTGAGGTAAAGTCTGGGAAGATCACTGGCACACAACTGCCTCAGACGTGGAATCGCTGTAAACTCCACCCTCATAAAACATGCATAAAAGAGTATTTAAGAGTCAGCCTACGTCAGCATCATAAAGAGATGCACTAAGACATATTACTGAGGGCAAGTGAGTGCACCGCATCTGTAATGAGAAGAAAAAGAGGAATCATTGGGAGAAAGAATGACTGTATACCCAAAATACAAAGACAAATGCAAGACCACTACAAATGCTTAAGTTATGTCAGTTTTAAAGGTTTGGATTGGGCCGGCAGAGCAAACACACTATTCATATACACACTGTAATTTTGAAAAAGCAATAGTCTAAGAAAGGTGAAGTAAAAAGTGGGCGGCCTAGGATGAATTCTGTATATATTTTCTGTTTGAAACAACCAGTTGAAATGAGAACATTACGTTACAGATTTGTTGAAGCTAGAAAAAAAGATGCTCAACGTGTGAATTGTATAGGCCGTCTCTCAACAATGTCCATGTTGTGATTTGCTACTGAAAAAAAACAATCAAATAAATATTTATTGAAATGATGAATCCGTCCCTTTCTGCTCAGTTTCATTTGTCTGCCTTTTCAATGAAGCCAACACAATACTCTGCACAAAAATAAATTCAATATTTTTTCTTTCTCTTCATTTTTGGATTTGAAATGATAGGGCCTGGAGAGTGCTTATTATGCTTTTCTATCATTAGTTTTGTATTAATCTAATCACGTGCATCCTTCCTTAAAACCGCCTTGTCAATCACTAATCTAACAGATGGGAAACAGGATACGGATCAATCAAGATATCTGTGGATCCCTCTGTTTAGATAGAATGTCCTCGTGGACTCGGACAAGTTACTAAAGAAAGGTCACACGCCGATTCCCTGAGTGACTCACAGTATTATAGGACATATGACCTCATCACCTGGCTGGAGATTATGTGAAGCCCCGCCCTCGTATGTCCCACCCTGTTCTTGTCTATGTGTGAAGAGTGAATAAAAGGCTGATGTAGGGGGATGTTCGTTGGAATGCCGACACTGCATGTGTGGCAGGGCACCCCTTTGCAAAGTGAAAGATATACGACTTGTCTGTGGTTTGTTCTCGCCTCTTTAAGGTAACAGAATTACCCCTACGTAGGGTAACAGGAATACCTATCAGAGGGGGAGACGGAGAGGATGAACAGGGCGGCGGGTCGGAATCGGACCCAGGCCTGTGCTAGAGGTCGTCCCAGCTTTCACTTCTTTTGATGCAGAACTCATTCATGCATTCACGTTAAAAATTCAACAACACAAACAAAATATTTTTGAAAAAGAAAATCCAACAAACAGACAAACATGAATGTACTTGCGCTGAAGTGGAGCACTGCGTGGAAATAATCACAATGTTTAAACACTGTCCAACTGGATTTTCTGCTGCACCCAGCATGACAAATTTGACTCTTTATTCTTGTACTGTAAAACATTGTTACCTTTTAACACAGTGCGCATCCATCTTCCTTGTCCTGGGGCTATAAAATGCTTTGTTGTCCCCCCTCTCAAAAGACGGAAGCTGGTGCCGATGACACAATATTATTCCGCTTAATTCAATCTAATTGCTGGGGCATCTAAATGAGATTTAAATGAATGCAGACAGATCAACGAGGACGCTAATCACATGATGAGGGGTTTGTCCTTTCCCTCCATGTTAAATTCTCTCGCTGCACGGGAACCATACCAGGGAACTGCATCATGGGAACCTGACAGTAACCTCCCCTACCAGCTGCGATCTACTACACAATGCCCAGGGCAACATAAATGTTAATTGGGCTTCTAATATGCAATTTTGCTGGCCACAATCTGTAAATATCACTTAATATCAATGGAACAAACCAAGCAGATGTCCCAACCTCTCTGCCTCGGTTTTCTTTGACCAAAAGAAAGGAACTGTTATTATTGGTTTTAGTGACTTCAGGAAATGAATGAATAAAAAATACATTTTAAAAAGACAGTGATTTTCAGATCATTTGAAAAACAAACAATGTAGTAAATGCAACAGCATTCTAGGATACCTCAGAATTTAGTCATTATACACAATGTAAGCAAGATTAAAGAAAAATACTTAGAATGTGTCCTACATGCAAATTCTGTTGGCATTTTGACTTCAAGAGTTTGACCGAATCCTCGATCAAATTGATGTTGTAAAAGGTCCAACTTTTACTTTAGTGGCATTAATGGGAAAGTCAATAACAATTATTCATCAGTTTAAAAGGCAACTGTACACGCACAAACACTGTCTGTATTGTAATTTTCACAAGTTAAGCTCAGAGCCCCAAAATATATGCAGACAGACATGCATTATTTTGACAGTAATGCACTAAAATGGCCGATCAACAGCAACAACTGTTCATCTCCCCCAGACAACCCGTGTTGCTTATTGCTGTACATTAAGACCTTAAAACGCAGCCCGAACCCCATTAATACATCTCATTGCATAAAATTTCCATTTGATTTGTATTCAGAATTTTAGATGACCAGTAGAGCACCAGAAAACCCTCATTATTTCATATTCAATCAATCACTCATCGGCGAGCGCCTGTATTATGCCAGTGCTTGGCAGTGTGTGGTTTCATCTTGATTATGGAGATTGGCATTAAAACCAGAGGAACAACACAGTCTCCTCGCGCATGGCAGTTCTTGAACATGTCACAATTTCATTACTATTGACAAGCTGCATTATAATGTACTTATGTGTCCTCTGCGTCTTTATCGGGTTGGACTCAAACGCTTCAAGCACCGCGAGCCCTTCATAACATGCACCTTATCTGCAAGGCAATATGAAGGGTCCTCACTACAGAATGCTCAGTATGTTCACGGTCAAAAAATTGCTTTATGCCATAAATAACTAGCTAATAAATAGCTTTTAAAATCCCTGAAGATCCACGAAAAAAAATTTAGAAATATAGTCATACATAATATGTCAAAATGTGCAAAACATAATCCTTGTTTCCATCGTTGGCTCTCTGGTTCCTGGCTGGTCTGCTGCTTTAACGTCTCCCATGGAGAACACCAATTGTCTCTAGGTTTAAGAAATACGGCTAAAAGCCACATACTGCATTACTCTGTAACACAGACTATTGTTCTTAATAATATCACTTCCACAGCTATTAATAAGAAGACAATTCCAAAGTGCATTTCTGTAAGAAACTGAATGGAAAATTGTTTTGATCATTTTTTTGGGGCCTTCAAGAGACACTTTGTTAGTTTTAACCAAAATGATGTGAACGTCTTCTGAGCTTCAGAAACAATAACAAAGCCGATTGAAACTGTTAAAACGATTACTGTGTCAAAGTCGCACATTCAAGTTTCCGTAATTTCATTGAAAGATGAAAAACTAATAAAAATGGTTGTCATAATATAGTTATAGTATAGTTAAATAGTACCTCGAACATTGTACGTAATGTATTACATGTTGAACATGTCATAACTTCTAAGGCTAATTCAGAATGAATTAGCCTTAGAAGAAAGCAATACTGCTTAGAATAAAGCAATACTTCACAAATCTACCAGCCTTTACCGATGGTCTTTGAGGAGGACCAAGTTATGGGTGCCGTTAGGCGGCAATAACCTCTCAAGTCACCGCTGGATTCCACAAACATCTGGAGTCGCACCAGGACATACATTTTAAAGGGGAGTGCCCGATGCACAAAAAGTCTGACAATAAAAGTTATTCTAGCAAACGACAAAGTGCCGCTGTCACACAACAGGGATCTTGGGCTGGGGGGACGGGCCGTCTTCGTGGCCGCAAACTTTTTCAATTTCACTGTCAATTTCCTGGGTAATTACTGGTGCTTTTGATGGACTTTTTATGACACCAGCTCCCCTCCTGTGAGACGGCGTGCGTGCCGAGCTGCGAGAGGACGGGGCGGCCGTTCCCCCTTTTGACACCAATTTCCACCTCCCATAAGTGGACCTTGTCATCACTCGTGACCCCTGTGGCGCTCTCTCAACACAACGAGTCTGGCCAGCTGTACTTTATCTGCACCACTAGGCTGAAGATGGGTCGACTGGACCATGACCTCTTTGTGTGTGTGTGTGTGTGTGTGTGTGTGTGTGAGTGAGAGAGACAGAGAGAGAGAGAGAGAGAGTGTGAAAACACCCAGTGGTAACGTTCTACGTGAGCCGAATACCAAAGTGTCGGGCTGGTCAGTGAAAACATGCACGGATGAGATCTGTGATTTATAAATAACGGATAAAAAGGAGCCCTTAAACAGCCATTTCCTCTTAATCTTTCCAGATCAGCAGGCTTGACGAATCCGCAGACAAGAAAGGGGCCAGTGTTCGGGGCTTACTGGTCGCCACTGTCTGGATGGCGGCCCGCCTAAAAAGAGATCAGAACACCGAGCACATCTCCCGCGAGATCGATGGGCCGACAAACAGATGAGCCCACAGGCCGGGGGTCACAGATCATTAAAAGCCATCCATCAGAGGCTTTCAAGGCCTCTAATTCCTCCCAAATCGAATATTTCCATGTAAATATGTCAAAACAGGAATGAAATTAGCGTTGTAGTTTATTGACTGTGATAAAATCTGAAAAGCACCACTGCACATAATTACATACTTGTCAGAGCCATAAAAATTAGCTTTATTATCAATGGAATGGTTTTGTACAACTTCATTTAGGTCCGATGTCTTCCAGATGGGGCTGCTCTCTGCACTTGAGCAGTTTTTATGCAGTTACACAACCCCACACACACACACACCATCGTCTTTTTCATCCTTTTATTCCCACGCTGAGCTCAAGAGAGGAAAAAAAGCATTGTGAAAGAGGAGCTGATGTCTGTGGCAGAGTTGAGGGCCCCATCAGCTGTGTTCTGATAGCGGAGGTTTTTCATCTCATTAACGATATTGGCCTCCGTTGTGAACCTAATCGCACGCAAATCAAAAAGAAAGTTGCTGGAGTTAAAGATGCCGAGGGTAAGGGGGGAGGGTGGGGGGGGGGGGGGGGGGCAGCCATTTCATTCCCTTTCAGAAGATATTTCAACACATGTCATTTGCTCAGCTAGTGGATCCCTCCTCGTCTGCCCCGCTGCTGCCTCGCCCAAGCAGCTTTAGCGCGTCAGGTCGTCTGCGATAGCAGTTTTACCGCCATCTTTTATTCAGCTTTTCCTTAGTATTTTGTTGCCATTGTCCCATCTACTCCGAACTGCATTATCATAATCAATTATCATCTCAGTCACACATCCTGATCCCCTCATATCACATCTGCATCAAGTTGATAATGCATCCTAGTTACTGAATTATTTAGTTAACAACTTGAACTAGAAGGGTTTGATTCATATTTAAAGCAGACACCTATTCTTAAAGGCAGCTCCTGCTTAATCCTTTAAGAGGGTTGACTTGCAGAGGGCGAGCTGATGGTAGTCAGTGGCATGCACGTCTTCCAGTCAAGCCCACCTGTGCGTTTCAGGAGGAGATGGTGACTTTGTAGCCTCACCACGCCTCAGCCTCCAGGAGAGCACCATTTCAGAAATGGTGCTTTCGCACAGAGAGTTGATTTGATGGAGGAACAGCAGTCCAGAGACAGTGATCGTATCACGTTAATGCGCCTCCCATGTTGCCTATCCGGGGCATTTAAAAAAAAGCACTTCAACAGCTTAACCCATTCCTAATGAATGTATTAATGATGTCTCTGCTCCTGAGAGTCACTGTCCAGGTTGTTTGTGGGCACTGGAGTCAATTAAAAAGTCCTTTCAAACGTACTTTCTCTCAATGCTTCCCCAGTGAGCTCTGTTAAAGACTTGAAAACATCTCAAATTGCCACAAGAAATAAACCAAAAGTTTAACACAAAGTACGGCATTTTGAGGTGAGGTTTCACGTCAGAGGGATCAATTTTAATATAAACTGCAGTCTTATGATCATTTACAATCATCAAAACTCGAAAATAGAATTCTCGGCTATACAAATTTACAATTGATACAACACATTTGAAATAGACACCAAAAGGATATTTAAAAACTGTGTATTTGATACATGTATTCAATACATCCTACTCATCCAAATTTCCATCGTATGAATTCTAGGGGAAGCTTGTCATAATGGATACAGTTCTTATCCAGTACTCAATTCTTTGGCTCATAATAAGGATGATTCACAGCAACGTCATTATTTATACCCAGCGTGATTTAAACACCTTGATCACTGACCAAGGAGCCTGTGAGACTGGGATTTGCATTCCCATCGGGACGTCTGGCTATAATAAATCGACAACGAACCGCTTAAAAAGGTGACACAGAGAACTGGTCTCTCTCATCCCGTACTGCATGAAGCCCGGTGGGGTCAAAGATCACTGACGATGCCAAAACACAGCGCAACATCTACGTCGCTCTTATGGGAGCAACAGTGCGGAACCGACCATCTAACAAACCTTTACTCTTCAACAACGACTAAAGCGTTGTCATCGCTATTCGATGGAGGGAGCGGTAACTCACGACCGGCTCAGACGTTTGTCACAGTGCGGAAAGACTCCCCATCACTTGGCTTGAATTATGTTTGTTCTCGAAAAGGCTTCTCTGCTTTGTTTGTCCTTTACGACGGTGACTGAGAGCTCAAAACAAAACATCTATCCACCGCGCCGTATATCTAAAGTCACCCTCTATTTCAGATGACCATTTGCCAGAGATCCTTCTTCTGCCGCTCGTCTAATTACCATAAAAGTCTTTTCAAAAACCTCCTCCATCTTTCCCGAAGGAGACCACGTGCAACTATAATTGCCTCCCTCATTAGTTATGTTTTCACAAGGCGGAATAGGGGACAATTAATTTCATCACTTAATTTTGCCACTGCCTTAGTAGGCAGGCCCATTTTTCAGGAAAATTAATTGACAAAGCAGCAAGAATTTATCAACATATCACCGGATTAGGCGACAAATTGATGCAATGAGGGAATCAATTGTGTTTCTGTCAACGGGGTACAACAGCGCAACCCAGAACAGAGCTGGACAAGCCAGACCACTGCGAGAGTGACTTCTGTGGCAGGTAGGGTGATTTATGTTTTTATTTAGACAGGGGGCATTAATCAGAATGAGTTACAAGTGTGGTGCTGCCTCCCCTTGAGGAGGCACACAACTGCCTGCACGGAGCACAAGCAACACAAGGCTCCCACGCGGATGCACACGGATACAACACAAGACATCCACAAACAAAAAGGGATCGATGAGAAACGGACTCGCTGAGGAATGAAAGACGCACTTTCTTTGAAAAATAAGTGCTTTTACATTGAGGCTGCGGTTCGTGATTAATGTGGATTTAATGATCATTCCTTGATGATCTGTTTGGTATTTTAAAAGTTCATGACATTTCAAAAATGAAAGATTTTAAAAATGTCTGCTACAGAAGATACAAGAGAGAGAGAGAGAGAGAGAGAGAGAGAGAGAGAGAGAGAAGGAGATGTTCGTGGTTGAGAAGCTGGGACCCGGGAACAAGCAAATAGCTTCAGAAGAGTCAGTGAGTCCGAGAAAGAAAGCGTCTCTCTTTGCTGGAGGAGACAAAACAGGCAGTTTCCTAACATGAGCTGGACTCTCAGGTGAGGTGAAGGAAACCTCCCAAAACTTGAGTCATTCAACGTCCTACAACAGCGCTTCAGCCAGTTTAGTATACCGCGTCGTGTAGAGGAAATGAAAGGCTTTCAGAGCAGTTTTAACGGCAACATGTCCACACGCCTGAGACAGCGTCCAACCCGAACACACGACCCTGGTTGTCCCCGTCGGCTGAGCAGATTGCGCGACAGTCGGTCTATCAAAAGAATTTGCTCTGCCCTAATTGAGAACTAATTGAGGGAGGGGGGGAATGGCCACAGCGAATCGCCTACTGTTCCATCCTCTCACAGAGAGCATCCTCAGCAGAGGTGAGAATAAAGCGTAGCGGCGTCTACAGAAAGCAAGTAGGAGAATACCTTGGGCGCCGGGACTGTCATGTCTGTATAAACAGGCATTGATTTTCCTGTCCAGCAGTGGCACCTCAGCCATTTATTCTCAGCTTCGGTCTTGTGGTCGGGGCCCGGCGGGGCTGCAGAAATTCTGTTACAGTCCAGTTTGGGCCCTTGAGGCCTGTGTGTGAGAATAGATTTCACCTGTAATCGAGGCGAGGCACTGAAGCCACTTAACAAGGGCAGGCTGTGTCACCAGAGGGCAAGACGGGTGAAGTCACACATACTGTGGATCGAGGGGGAGAAGGAGGGACAGGGAGCGGGAGAGCTGATTGATGCGGTGGAAGGAGGGGACAGAGGGGAAGGAGGCGACTGAAACAGACTAACCGAAGAAAGATTTAGCAGAAAAAATAAAAATGAGCTTTTATGACTCCAATACTAACAGTTGGTCATGAATAGAGATGTTTTTATCGTTAACGGCTGACCTGGGTGAGGTTATTTTTTCTAATTATACCCATCCATGTGAAGCGGCAAAGACTCCCACGTTTACCTTTGACACAGTTTAACGAAATTGGTCAAAGAGAAGGGACACTCACAAGATGTCTCTATTGGAATCACCTTGGTAGGAAGCCGATCCAAGGTAAACAAGCCGCTCATAGCTGGTTGGAAGGACTCGAGTTTGGCACTCGGCCCACGAGCACCAATTCACCATGTTGGACAACTGAAATGACTCACAAATAAACTCAGCTGTTTAGAGAAACTGCTACACAAAATAATGTCGAGAGATGTGGAACAGCGACATTGATGCCGGATCAGAATCACTTTAGAAAATCCCTATTTAGGTAAAGCATTTTCATCCCCAAACAAGGTACTTTAGGAACGGACTCCAAACAATAGCTAGCAAAGACAAGACTTTTATTTGTTTTTTGAGTCCAACTTTCAGGAGAAGCGACACCTGCATTTACTATGTTTTGGCATCAGAGACTACGTTGAGCAATCATGAAACAAGCTCTTCAAGCAGAGCAGAGCCCTGAGAGCAACATTAGAGCGACACGGGGGATTCGTCTACATCTGGCAACACGGGAGCGCTAAAAAGAAAACAAGTCATTACTGTAACTGCAGAGGCCAAGTGAACGCGAGAATAAACCTTGGCAATACACTGTACAAATAGTTTGATTGAGCATCATTTTTCAGACTTCTAGTAAGCAGTATGTTATCATTTAGGACTGAGGTTTGGTAAGGCGATATTGACGTGAGGGAATAGATTTCGGCTCTCCTTTCTCCAGCGTCCGGTTAATCAACCTGTTGTGCTGCAGGACGGCATTGTACTTACAGTAGCGTCTCCTGTCTCTACTGCTACATTCAAGTTCTCACAAAAATAAAAGGACGTCTTCTTGAAGGAGTTTGTGCCATTTACGACTATTTTTGTAAACCTCTCTTCAAATCTTGGAAAACTTTCCTTCAACATTTCTAACTTGTGCATATTAAACATTCAATATAAAAACTAAAAATAAACCGGAAATATTAAAGCAGCATTTTTTCAAAACATATTTTCCTCAAACAAAAGCCTAGCATCTCAGTTATCTTTGGGATCATTACTGGAATTCTAATAAAGTTCCAAAGGGTTTGAGCAAAGCGTCGCATAGACGGATCCATCAGTAGCGTTAAAATAAAAAGTGGAACGCTAAAAGTTTATACCTAAAAAGGCTGCTTTCACTTTCTATAACGCAAACGTTGGAAACAGTTCACAGGGACAGTCAACCCCCACATCAGAGGAACCTGTAATTGAGAGGAATTAAAGACAAACAGTGAGTTAGACTGTCGTGCACACACACACACACACACACACACACACACACACACACACGCAGCAGAAAGGGAGCCGCTCTGTGAAGTTTCAGCGGAGAGTGACAGTAATGATAGTGTGTGAAGGTTAACTCCGAGAGAAACCCCAGCATTCCCGCTCAATGGGAAGGAGAGGGAAAGGTTTGAAAAGTACTTATTAGTGAAACTGGGTAACTACGGCGCCGCCCGCACGCTGTAATCAAATCACGCTCTATACCTGCTAGCAGCGCGCCGCCGGAGAAGCAACCGGCCCAGGGAGCCTGACAGCATTGTTATTTTTACTGATACTTTGCCTCCCTATTGTCTTTTGCACTTATTGAACACTGAGCAGTTAACAAATGGAAATAGATAGAATGCAGGGTTGTGGGAGGGGTGGGACACGGAGGGGAGGAGCTGCGATGGACAGGCGTTCCACCCGTGCCCCCCCCTTTTCCCCCCAGTCACCCTTTGGTTAAGCATCCAATTGTTTTTTATGACGAGTGCCACGTCGTCGTGACGACCCCCCAGCATGTGCAGATTTTGTGATTCGCTTCACAATGACCCCCCCTCACCAACCCCTCCTGCTCGTCTCCTCTGTGATCAATACGTGGCGTCTCGGAAGGAGGCTTTGATGGGATTTTACGCGATCACAGAGCTGGCTTTGATCCCCCACCGCGAGTCGTCTGATCTTCCATTTCCAGGAAAAATGTCTGAGAGGGGAAAAACAACGTCGCCTCTGTTCAAGGAAGTGTTTGTTAACGAGAACTAATAGAGGAACCGGCAGTTCTTACCGTTGTTGTTGTTGGTGGTGGTGTTTTGTTTCGGCTGGCACTGCTGCTTGTGAGAAGTGCACATCAAGCAAATTAAGACTTTCCGCTTTGTCCTTAATTGCACATGTGAGGAAAGCGGTGGCTTGGGGAATGTCGTATGTAAATAAGGTTCCTTTGTTTTGTTTGCTGCTCGTAGCTCCCGTGTCTAATAACACAAAGCATCGTTCACATTAAAACCTCACCACAAAATACATGCTTTACATGGACCAGTTATAAAAAGGTACAAACCAATGCTCAGTGTATACTAGGGGTGGCACGGTTCGGTTCGTATCACGGTTTTCGGTTCTGTACGGTTCTTGTTTTTATTTTTATTTTATATTTTATGCTCCAGAAATGTACTTCAGCATATGATATATAGCTGTATTATCCACAATGTAGATTACAGTATTTAAGAAAGTGTTACATCTTGTAACAAACTGAATTTCACTTGACTTTCAGCTCATTATTGGGACCATCTCTGAGGGAAACTGAGATATTGATACGGCAAGAGAGAAAACATTGATGAAATACTTTTCATTTATTTGGCAAAAAAAGAGAATCTGTATTGCCATCTCAACAGGAACTTATGTGCCTTTTAGCACACAAAGATTAAAATTAACTTAATCAAACTGCCAACTTCAGTGTAGCTCTTACAAAAATTGTATCTTTTAAAAGAAGAAGAGAGGAACTCTTAAAGCTCCGTCTTTTAAATGAGAGCTACGTGGGCTGCAAGGCGTAAATCCCGGGGGGAACAGGGTGTCAGGACCCCCCCTCTCTAAAGTTTGTCTCCCCCTTAGAAATATCATTTAAAACAATTGGGTGTATTGTAAATAACTTGATGTACAGTATACTTAGAATATCTGTGTAAGAAGTAAAACAATTCAAACCCCCAAAAAGGCTTTTTAAGTTTAGAAACATTGAGTCCCCCCTCCCTTCCCTCACAGTGGTTCGGTCCACATCGCTGATGCTAACTAGCTGATTATGCGAGCGAGCATACATGCGAGCGACGGCGACCGCTAGCGCATCCTCCAACTCCGGGCAGCCTTCCTTATCGCTCCCACTTGCCATTTCTACACATGACATGACCTGCAGCACTCCATGCTCCACTTTCAATGTCTATTTGCGCGTCCACACAACTCTTATTTCGCGCGAAAAGGAAACACTGTCTGAAGTGACAAACGGGCACGCGGCTACATTGCGCATGCGTCAAACCGTGCTACATTTAAAAAAATGCTAAACATTTCTTTACATTAGTAAACTTGCAGGAGCAGATAGATTCTTTTCCTCTACCGGCCTCTTTTTTTAACTGTATCTACCACAACACCAGCATCATGTCAGCAGAATAACTGGATGTGGAGTTATTATTTCTGTCCTGCTTAAGTGGACAGAACTGGGGTCAGTCTCACTGGTGCTTATTCGAGTGCAGCATTACAGGGATGTGGATTACAGCCTGCAGAGCCATACAGCTGTGACTGACCAGCGGCCCAAATGAGCCTTTTCCCTTTGATATTCGCCATTGCCAACTTTAGAATGGGTGCTTTTTTTTAACAAAAACTGCAAATTCACTTCAAAAATGGCCCTAAACTGTTCAAACCATTTCTGTCACCAAATACGGGGAAGTTGAAATTTCGCGGTACTGAAGCCCATCCTTTCTTTTAAGTAACTTAAATTGTCCTACAGTTTTACATTCATACGTTTATGTATAGATCATTAAACACATCTGCCCCACGAAACAAAAAACGCTTTGTTGTGGAAATTGCTGTATATCAACACTATAAATCACACACTCCGGGGTGATAATAATTACATTTCTCCTGCCAGGGTCTTAAAAAGATGCAATCATTGCATGATGCATCATCTGTGTCCATCCTCAGGTTCACATGTTGAACCCTCGGATGTGGTGTAATTGTCGGCCTCGTCTCAGGCCGTAGAGGTAATGAGCAAGTTATAGCACCACGGACTGCTAAGAGTGGATGAAAGGAACACCACAATAAAGGAAGGGGAGGCCAAAGCAGTAAATATCCCTGGGCCACACTGGAGATGCTAATTGCGTTTCCAAACCCGGGCGCAGCAAATAATGAAATTTTAATTCCTACTCTTGCCATTTCCTCATTTATGTTCAGATGAATGTTTCAAAAGCAATGTACTGCAGCGTTGAGGGATAAAAAGGAATCTGGAGGGTGAGGGGAGGAATGAGCATACGAGAGGGAGGAAGGACAGAAAACAGACAGAAGATGGAATATTTGTTCATCTCAACAACTAATTGGCTGAAAGCTTTTGAATTGGGTTAAAAATGCAAACCAAACCAGCGTCATCTATGGATACTTCAAATCCACCGAATGGTTGAAAAGTGATATCCTAAAACATGCAAGTCTACTAACTTAATTGGGAGAAGAAAAAAAAAAAAAAATTGTAAAAGATTTCTGTGAACAATGTGGGTCCTTCCCTCACAATGACAAACTGTGTGTTGCTCCTCGTGTGCGGGCTTTGTCCCTTTCTTTCTTTGTTTACTCGCAGCGCAACCAGACACAGAGGAAAAAAAACGCACGTGCATCAGTTTTTTAACCACACATGGATTTATCGTAACGGCAGTTTATAATTTTTCTTTTTTTGCGTCGTCTAGTTTCCGCTTTCTTTGACACCAAGCTTTTTGAGCCGCTTGTTTTTGGAGAGAGTACTTCTCCAAAATGGAGAATGTAGTGGAATTCAAAAAGTAGCAATTAAATCGCAGTAGTTCCAACCATGCATTGTTAAAGCTATGATCTAAAATGAGTCATAATTTCCCTCCACAGCACAGCAGTAAGAAATACTTCAAAACAATTGTACTCGTTCAAGTTTTTTGTCAAAAACTACATTTTCCATTATACCACTTGAACCAGTCATGTTGCGATTTAGCTTCATTTTTTTGTTATAGGTGTGCAGTTGAGATCACATGACCCCTACTCAAACAAAAACACACATATACATTGTACACCCGGGGACCATTTTGTCTTCATGATGCCGTCAGCTGACACGCTATAATGCGTTACGTTATGTCTGTGAAGTGGAACACTTCCTCCGCTCCCCTCTCCCTTTAGCGCTGGCAACATTCAAAATGAAGACCCATTCATCTAGATCCAGCAGCAAACAAAGTCAAATAAATCAACACTTTCGCCAAATATAAAAACATTTGTGTTGTGTTGATAATTAATGAGCACAGCTGCACTAATTAAAAGCCATCTGAGTTCCATTAATCTTGGTTGTGGAGTCCCATCGTTTCTCAAAGTGGACATCCACGCCTTTCCTATGCAGTGCCCGTTGTCCTTGGACTCATTTTTCAGGCTATTTGAAACCGCATTGTTGCTTTATTAGCATCATGGAAAAACATGAAAGCACAATTAATAATGTATTTCAATAGGGGCCTGGATACCGTGTGGAAAACTGAGCGGTGTAGCAAAGCTTAACTCAGAAAGGCACTGGGTGCACGAGCCCCCACCCCTTTCCGGATTTCTTTGGCAGCGGTGCAGCGATCGGCTCCAGCTTACCTGGCAAGGTGAAAGCGGCTCTCGGCTCCGCTTCCCGGGGCTGTGAACTTAGTTAACCGACAGTCATCAACAGATTACATTATTTGAGCAACCTCCTGACTGGAAAAGTCCCACTTTTCTTTGAATGGGTTCATCTACAGGGAGGTTTGAAACAAAAAATCTACATTGAATTCATTCCTATAGTGACAAACCTTCTTTTTGGCTTTTTTTTTTGAGCAAATGGATTGTTTCGCTTTTCAACAGAACTTTTTCTTTATTGCATATTGAGTTTTATATACATTGTTAGTAATTTCTATACTGATGGCAACAGATTTAACCAATGTCACTTCATGTTTGGTTGTGCCTGAACCAGAGGGTTTTCAGGGCTTAGAAGATTTGAATGCGAGACCAATTCAGCAGTAATAAACGTCACAAGATATGTGAGCACGCAGGGTAAACCCATCTGCTAAAAAAACAACATAATAATTTAGAATAAATGGTTTTATTTATTAGTTTGTCTGAGCTTTCAACTGCATCTTATGGTCTTTGCCATTGACTCAGATGTCTGTAAAAAAGACAGTACACAATATTTAGCTACAAATTAATAAAAAGCTGTACAACCAATTTCCATATAAAATACCTTGCTAAACTAAAAAGCACTCACTTCACCTAATCTGCAATTATTTTCAGCTCAACAGCTCATCCATGCTTAACTAACAGAAAAACATTCATTCAGTCTTTGCGACGTGCCCGGAGGTGGATGGGCAAGATCTTCACAGTAAAAAAATGTTAATCCACAAGTTGATGTTGTTCTGACACACAGCTCATGAATACAATCAGAGGCATCAGCGGTAGAGAAGATGAGTGAAGCCTCAGCCTCTTTCGCATGCGGAGAGCAAGGAGGCATGAGGCGTAAGGCTGCCATAAAACGGGTTTGATGAAAACGGCGAGTGCTTATTGAATTTAACAGTACCTCAGGCACCGACGACTCATCTCGTTCATCCAAAGCTTGCTTGGGAACCTCTTGGAGCAAAATGACAGCAGTTGCTGTGAACACAAGTTGCGTCTAAGCTGCTACAGTAACATTTCTGTTTGGGGATATTCCGTAACGTCAGACGTTACAGGTTTGTATGCCATCATTTGTAAAATAATGACGCAACACTGACACTTACAGCGCAGATATTCCTCAGGTCATTAGGTAAGTAATCATTAAAAATAGTTGCATTTTTACCAGAATTTTGCTGTAAAACCCAGGCAGACACGCACACAATAAAGTAAGGCTGGGTGATGTGAACATCTTCACTCACATTATAGAATGTTTGCTGGTGATAAATAGTGACATGGTTTTGTACAACTGAAAATATACAACAAAAGTCTGCAAAAAGTCTGCAACTTAGTGAGCTTTGTTTGTAAGTCCCTGTAGTTTTCTGTTAACTTGCGGAAGGCTTATGTCAGTGGAAACCGTTTTCTCTTTCTCTGTCCTTTGTGGTACTTCTCAAACATAGTGTGTTCTGGAGAATATTGCCGTTTGAAATCACACACAACACTTTTACCTACCACAACCTCTTCTTAAAAACAACCTTAGCTGTATAATTGCCGTTTAAAACCCCCTTTTTCTGCATTCTTAATTATTAATTTCTTCATCTGCTTTGTGCAGTACATAAACGTGTTGTTGTAATCACAGGGGCAACGGCCATTAAGCCCTAATGTGCCTAATGTTTGCCTAATCAAAGTTTTATAGACGGCAATAACTTTTAAATAACATTTTTTAATTATCCTTTAATTTGAGGGCTGATATTGGTGCAATCTCTCATTGGAAAAAAGACCCAAACAATAAAAAGGTCCCCTTGGGGGTCGTTTTGTTATGCACATTAAAAGGTAAGAACGCAGGGCAAACTACAAGACCCATTTTTTTCTTCTGTGAACATACTTTGGTACTTGCATGGAAATGTGTCTGCAGCTCAATTAACACCAGTAATTGATTAAAAAAAGATTGATCTAACCCACTAATGGGTTTGTTTTGGGTCGCATACTGTATTTCAATTTATTATAATCTCAGTGTTGATTTTCATAATGATGCGACATCGTTGGAAACATGAGGCTTTGGCCATTCCAGGTGTTTCTATCAAACACATTCATTTATTGGTTTAAAGAAATGGAAAAAAGGTTATTGGTAATTCATTTATTCTAGCATTCAACAACGGAAAGTGACACAGCTAGAGTAGCTTATATGACTTTGAAATATGAGGGGTGGAAAAACAAGACTTTCAATTCATGTGACAGGACAAATTTCAGGAAAGTCTTCATCTTGTTATTTTTCCTTTTACCCTCAAATTACCTTCCCTCTGCAAGTCCTGGTGGAACATACATTATTCAGCTGCTCCACAGTCGCCACCACCCAAGCACAGGCGTTTGAGAGGGTCTATTAGTTCAAAAGGATTATTGTTTTAATATGAAAATGGAACTAATGGTGTGCCAGATGCTTTTTGCACAATTATCTGAGAAAACAAGTCTCAAGATAAGGCATGTGTTATTATTTGGTCATTTTTCAGAGACCCTTCAAAATTGCCCAATTATGTTCTATTAAGGCAAGGCCAACCCTGTCAATCAACGCGCCGGTGTTTCCTCGTGCCTTCAAAGACAGTCCACTCAAGATTTAATGGCTCTCAGAAGTTCTCTCCGCCGCAAAGTGATGGCGCTTGGACTAATGAAGTTTGTTGTTTCCTAAATTCACTAATATCTATGCTATTTCTCAGCATTTGTTTGCAATTTTTCCTAAAAAAGGGTACAAAATGCCTTGCAGGAAAATGTGACTTAATGACACCATTCAAGTCTAAATGAGTGTAAAAATGAAAAGAGCAAAGAGATAGAAAAAGACTTCACCCGGGATGAACTGGTAGTTCACTTGGTAGAGCTTTGGCTCGGGCCCTTTGCTGGATTTTTTCAATATAGCCGAAATGCCAAAAATGTTTTTACTTTTTAACCAATATGTCCTATGCAATTTGAAAAAAAAGCTAAAGCCATTTCCTTTATTATGAGGAACACCCTACAGCAGGCACCGTTCCCAACACTAACATTAGGGCTTTGCCACAAATGGCTGACTTTCCACGACACAAATAAGCACAACGATCCGAATATGTACTGAAATGGAGTGTCTGGCTGTTTATTTTACCCAAAAATATTGCCAATGTCAAATTAAATAAGTGACCTTACTGTGTCAATACATTTTAGGAAATGGATGGTAGCTTGACGTCCCGTTACTACTGACGTCCAATGTGCATGCAAGTCACATTGTATGCTGCCATCTGCCAAAACTTGTGCTAGGTCAGCTCCAAACACTTGAATTGCCACTGGGAGGTTTTTGGTGTTTCACACAAAACATCTGTTCTCTTACAGGCCGGGCCAAACCCATTGTCGCAGCAAATTATGGAAACGGGAAACGGTCTCGCCCACGAACCTGACAGTGATGCCCGATCGGCTTTCTACACACACACGGTGGTGCACGCGTTCACTGGTTTTGGCAATAAAACACTGCAATTTACTAGATATTCGTTTCAACATTTTGTTTCCAGCTAGAATATGTAGACTTCTAAAAATACCATGTGATTGGTGGTGGTTGGGACACCATAAATAAAGTCTCTGTCCCAGCGCTGCGATCCATCTCCCTGCATCCCCTTCTCTCCGTTTCTCTTTGTTTTCATATCTCACCGTCCCTCCCTCTTCGTCCTACATCTCCCTCCTCTCTGTCTAACTCTATCTTGTTTGAGCGCCAGCATATGTCTCCCATCATTTCCTCTCGGCCCCCACCCCTTCGCCTTCCGCCCAGATTTCCTCTCTTCCCCCAGTTACTCCTTCATCTCTCCCAGTCTGACTCGAGCCGTGACTGGTGCAGTTATCAATCATGAAAGCCAAGCCTTGTCAGGGACGACTGAACCCAGAGGCGCTTCCCCCCCCTCTCCTGTCTCTCTCTCCTTTATCGGTCTCGGTCTCCTTGCTTTAACAAATTTGTTCCAGTTAATAGGCCCTCAAAAAAATGACCCCCTCTTCCTAATTAAGCACAGGCAGTATGTAGGGAAATATGATATTTAATTAATGATGAGATAAACTCTCCCAAGGCCCTGTCAGAAAACCATGACACCATGTTTGGCGGTTTGAAATTAAATTAACACGCCAAAAGACAGAAGAAAAACTGACGGGTGATTTTGCACTCGGGTCTCTGACAGAGGAACACTGCACATCTGGATTCGGATTTTGAAACCAATCACCTCAGTTGTAACTCGCTTGTACTATCAGCCACGTCATGTTGCGTGAGTAAGTTCAACCTATCAATTATCACGTTGCTGTATTCTGTCCCAATGAGTAATTCATCAAATACTCACTGTAGTGGCTCAGGTTTTTAGAAGCGGTTCAACAACATCATTTCAATTTGTCTTGCAGGTCAGACATGACGTGATTGTTGCCAACAGGTGCGTGTTAGTGGCTGCTTCTCAGGGGCGGTGGACATGACTGCGCTGTAACTGGGTGGATGCTGTGAATCACACCATTTTCTTTACTTTAGGTAACCATAGGAAAAACGTAGAATGTTCACTCTAGTAACATTGTTCTGTTTAGCTATTCAACAATTTATTTTGAACCGCTTATTCCCTTATTTGCTGAATCAGACTCTACAACTATAAATGAGAGCAGTAACTTCCATAAGGACGGCATGTTGTGCGTGTGTTTGTGTGCACATCTTTACAGTGTGCTGCAGCCAATATACTGCATTAGATTGATTCATTAGTTTCACAAGTTTGAATAGAACTTATCTAAGGGATACATGACCTTGACTTTATTTATTAGCCTCCATGCAATAAGGTGATGTACATCCCCCATGTGACGGCCGACCTGTACAACGATGTTTCATTTATTTAATCACGTCCAATATCTCATTCCTTTATTAGGTTTTAAGAAGCATGAACCAACAGCTGACACAGTGGATCACATTTAATAATGCATGAACACTATTTCGTCCAGAACATATGGTTTACTTTATTAATATTTAACATCCATTGTCTATCTAGCGTGTGTCTTTTGAACTGGCTCATTTTGACGCAAGTATTAAAAGACACATTTGTAGCTAACAAGGATGAAGGCTTGCCACTCTCAGCAAGGTATGTGTGAAGAAGATTTTTAGTAGTATGGAAGGCAGAGGAAAGTAAGAGAGTGATAGTAGCTTCATGTCTAAGGGCGTTGATTTGCAATATCGTCTTCATTAACTCGTGGCAATTCATTTTGTGAAAAAAGAATTATGAAAATAGTTCAATAAAGCATAAAATGTCATGAACCCTTGCGGTATCTGTTGAAGCCCTCTGATATAATCTACTAATATTGATAATACTAATTACAAAACGTTAGAACAATTTTCCATTTGTTGCGGTCACGGCTGAAGTCAGAGGGATTGGACTACGCACACGGGTATAAAAACAGTTCAGTCGTTCAGCTGCACGACGCCTCATTTATGACAGTGTTTGTCACTCTGTTTGCTTGACTTGAACAACTGAAATACTCGGCATGTTACAAAAAGCTTTAGACAACCACAACAAAATTGCATCGTGACTTAAGTGTTGTGATAATGTCTCACGGGGGGGATCCAATCTCATTTAAATCAGCGATAAGAGTGGCGGCCCGAGCCGAGAGGATGTCTTGAGACAATGACTGTCCCACGAGAGTACACAACCTCATTAGGTCAGCAAAGGCCAACACGATGAGCTGAGCTTTAGATAGATCAGATGCACGTAAACATCAATCCACTAAAACAGCTCAGACAGAAAAGTTTGTCACTTGTCCCTTTGAAATCAGTGAGCCAAATGCATCATTTCCACATCATGTCACTTTATCATAATCATTATTCAGACAATTTAGCTGTAACTATTTTTAAGTTGGGGGCTGGGATCGTCTCGTCGGTTGAGTTGCTCATTCTTGAGATACGTCTCCACAATGACAACTGCGTTTTAGCTCTTGTTCGCCCTCATCTTCAAATTAAATTTACACCGACTACTTTGATATGTGCAGAGTGAGTGTTTTCATCCCGGTGGACCGTGAGAAAAATAAATAAACCAAAACTATCACGTCCGCAAACAGCAAACAACAAATCTGACATATTTACCATGAGAGCCGTTCCGAACTTTGGTCTAAATGAAACACATCCATAAAATAAGTGTTTGTTCTGCACCGTCCTTTGAAGGTGGATTTGTTTTTGCTCTTTAATGATTCTTTCTTCTGATGATGATGGAAGCCGGGCTGACACCTTCTTTTGCTTCATCAAGTTCCGCTGCACAATTACATGAATTTACTTTCAATAAATTACCATCCTTGCATACATCAGTCAAATGATCCAGCTGAGGCATTCACAAACAATATGCATTATTAATTTCATTGTCAGTGTTTATTTGGTTAACTTGTAACCGACTTGGACAGCCCATTGCCTTGATGATGCATTTAAAAGCATCAGCGTCGGCTTTTTAAAGGGAAATCAGGGGATGACATGCTTCCACACACCACTTCGCTCCCCGCTGAGGCCACAGATGGGAAAAAAAAGACCGAACTCCAGCGTTAGACCAATCAAAAACTCAAAAGATGCATCAGGCGTAGCCAAAGCCAAAACAACAGAATCAGGAAGATCCTCCACATCCCAGTGATTCACAGTGAGACGTTGTTAGCACTGATTGAGAAGATTTCAATTTAACAAGTTTCTCCTGACTACCATAGCTAATTGAATGAATATATTGTATTCAGAAAGAGGAGGAGAGAAAAAACAAAACAACATGAGCAAAAAAAAACAAAGTTGTAGTTAGAAATCATCTCCCATGAAGCACTGTCACTCAACACACGGTGACTTAAAACGATCGCAAACAGATCAAATGCGTAGCTTGACTTACTCCGGGTGCAAGCGTTCTGTCCATGAACAGAAACGGGGAAAGACCAACAGTGAAAGGGGCAACGAGAAGTTTAAAAGAGTGATGCATTGCAAATAGACATGTCTGCTAAAGGGCAGGAGAGTCAAAGCAAGTGAAGACAATTCAGAGCGAAGAAGCCCCTTCTAAAAGTGCCATGTTAGAGCCATCCATTTAGCCCACAGGGCACCTGGAGGCTGCTGCAATGGCAGCTCTCATCTGCCATCAAACTATCATCCCAGATGACGGCTCATAGGGAACACTCCCAGCTAAATTCCAACGGCTCGCACTAAACAAAAAAATAAAGAGATTAGGTTTGCACGCTATTGCAAACATTTCAGGTAATCAGACATTTAGCCGGTGTGTGTGTGTGTGTGTGTGTGTGTGTGTGTGTGTATGCATGTATATATATATATAAAACATAAAGAGATTAATTTTATATACACCGGTTTATATTTTCAAATGATATCTAGTCCACATACCCTCACACCAGAGACTGATAAGTTCATCAAGTGGGGACGCATGACTGTGTTCACCCCACTCAACAATTAATAACCCATTGCAACAGCATGCAGGATGACACCGTAGGTGCAAGGTAATAGCTTAACAGTCCGTTAGCAGCTGGGAGAAGATCCATGCTGCTACATTCAACAACAGGGAGAAAACAAAAGGTTGGACAGAAGTTCTTGTAATGGATTTCCAGTTTCTTTGTCCAAAAGCTGCGTTTGCCATTCAGAAGTTTTTTTTTATAACCCATAACAGAACCTAAAGCTCTTTCGACACAAAGCATGGGGGAAAACTTGGACTGCAAATACTGGACTGCGAGGAGAGATTTGAGAGGAGCAGCCCAATGTTTAAAAACAAGGCAAAATCATTTTCACAATAAAAACGCTGCACACTGTGTTCTAATCAATGTGTTCATAAGTGCCGTGGCCCTGCTGACACCTGCTGCTGCTGCCGCCGCCATCATCATCGTCACCATCATTATTTTAAATATGAATCATATTCCTATTACTGGCATCATAAACCAACATTACCCTTTCCTAAAATCTTTGTGCTTTCCCTCCCCAGGCTTCTGTGGATGGTGGTTCTATCTGATTGTGGTGGCCCCTGCAGCGGTCCTGCCGTACACCTGGCTTGCTACTTGCAATTATTTGAATAATTTCTGTTATAGGAATTACATCTGTATGAGTCATTCTGTACATGTGACATCCATTGCAGTCTGTCCATCCCGGGAAAGCGACCCCACCTCTGACGTTCTCCCTAATGTTTCTTCCCTTTTTTCTCTGGAAGGGTTTTTTCATTTTTGGGGAAGTTTTTCCTGTGCCGATGAGAGGGTCTCGGAACAGAGGATGTCGCATGTGTACAGACTGTAAATCCCTCTGAGGCAAATTTCTAATTTGCAAATATGGGCTATATACAAAATAAAATAAATTGAATTGCACATCTATGATTACACCCCACCTACTGACAAGTTCCCTCGAGTAAAAGAAGTCAAGGGAACACGTCAAGGTTTAGTCATTGGCCGTTTCTCGTCAATCCAGAGTCCTGCTTTATTTCACAATGCGGGATCCTAGAGCTTTTGAGCGCCTAGTGCCCCAAGAGACGCAGTGAGGGAGCTGGGACTTAATGACAGCAACCACCTGCTGTTTTATGGTCACAGCTGGAGCAGTGCAGCTCTCAATTGGCCCAAAACGCACAATCTCGCTTTCACTTTATTCTCTCTCGCTTTGCCTTATTCCTTGCCATGCTCCTCTTTATTCTAACCTTTGCTCTTTCACGTTCACCCTCGTTGTTCACTCGCCGGCCTCGGTTCATGCCATATTCACCCACCTTCCTTCTCCTCTTTGTGGCTCATTGCCCTTATGTTCTTTTTATGGTCAACAGCAACAAGCCCCTCATAGGAGCTATTCTGGCCTCATGTGTTTCAAGAGGGGAAGAGTGGATGTGTGTGTGTGTGTGTGTGTGTGTGTGTGTGTGTGTGTGTGTGTGTGTGTGTGTGTGTGTGTGTGTGTGTGTGTGTGAGGGGGGGCGGTCCACATGGTGCCCATACAGGCAAACATCAGGACGATGTGTCACACAACTGCCTGATGACCTCGACCATTCAACCTTGCAGGGCTCTCACTGTGCGTCTCCATCCTGAGGGTAGCTGCAACATGAAAGCAATACATCTATTTCATACTAGAAAATATTCCTACTCAGTTATCTCCTGATTCCAATATAAGGTCGACCACCAACACGCGCAGCCTTGGGCATGTCTAGTCATTTTAGCCACTATTGTTTTGTTATATATTTTTGGTACTTTTCCTGCACTCTGGCAAAATAGAAATACAGTTGCAATAAGAAATTGTAGCCCAATATGCATGCAGTTGTTGTTTGCACTCATCAGTATAATGAAGTGGACCAAAAACATTTGGATGTTTTAGAGCGGTTATCGTTCTCTGTACTACAACATCAAGGCAAAAAAGGCATCAGGAGTCTTTACATCTTCCGCCGCAAACGAAAGACACACCTCTTCAGACGATACCCTGACTAAAAACACTAGCAACTAACAAAATTGTAGCACTTAAATTGTACTTTTATGGTTATTTGATGACATTTCACTTTCTTGTTCTTCTGTGTTTGAAGCCTTATGGTTGAAGTCGCTTTGGATAAAAGCTAAATGCTATGCCATGTACTGTAATGTAATTTATCTACTGCACACTAAATACCAATCGCAAAACAATGCAAATAAATGAGTCTAGAGAGTTAGGCATATCCCTCAGGAGTTGGTGGAGACCAAAACAGAGTTGAAAGAAGAATGAATATTGGACTCCAGGGTGACCAGAAACAATTCTCCAAATAAAAATGCTACCTTTCTTTTACGATGTACATATGTTTGCCATCTACATGACAGTAATGATAAAGCAATGTTGTGTTTACAGCCTTCTGCACTGCCCCTATGTGGATAACATGATACAATGAAAGTCTCAAATCTTTTTTGAAAGCATCTTCAATGCTTTGCTTTTCCCCCAGCTAGACCGATGAAGGATACTCTCGACATCCACCTACAGCAGAAAGGCAGGAGTTGTCCTCAAAGTCCAAGAAATGTACCACCAACCTTTTAGTCAAATTTCCAAAGAACAAGCCTCACCTGACTTTGCTTCCCTCTTAATCCCCACCATGATCATCCATTTCAAGAAACGCTCAACTGACCAGATTTCAGACAGGTGATCTCCAAGGAACTTCATAGCAGGTGTTTTCTAGACAACTTCTGACTGACTTGACTAAAGAAGATTGGAGTTTGGACTAAAAATAGGAGCAACAAATCATTTCTGGGAGACAAGCTGAAATTACTCAACAGCAGAGGGGAAGAAAAAAAGAAATAAAAAAACCATGATCGCAGCCCGGGCCCGTCAACAAGCCAAGACGTCCTCAGAGAGAGGCACCAGCTTGACAACATGTCAATATCACTTTGAGTGCGTCAGTGCGAGCGTGGCTCTTTGGGAAATCTCATTTACTTCAACGAATTTACACACAAAAAAAGACAGTGAACATTTTTGATGAATGCCGAAAAAAAAGGAGAAAAAAAAACTAGAGCAGTTGATCTTTGAGACCACAAGAAGACAATTTTTACAAAAAAAGCTAAAACAACAGTCCTTTGTTGATCACTGTCAACGCGTTTACTGGACCAGACGGTGTTGTCTAACTTTCGGCAGCTAGCGCCCGTCTGTCTGAGATCTTACGCTCACAGGAAAGAAATTGCCCTCCTTGAGTTTAGCCCCCAGTTCCACTGCCTCTTAAATCTGTCACTCAGACGCCTCTCAGAAGCCGACAGGATGATTGAATACAAACCCATATTAACAGTGACAACTTTCAGCTGCAGTTAAGCAGACCTGAGAAAACTGGCTTGTGGTGGCCAGGTAGGAAAACACAGACACTCTACTGGCCAAACAGAAAAGGATGAATTTCAAAGAAGAAAAAAAAAAAACGGACTTATGATGTTTACATATTAATGGAAACTGCCTCATATAAAAAAGGAAGCCTTACAGTTTTACTCTGCGCCATTTGCAAAAGACAGACTGAGGACGTCAATGAGGAGCGGTTATTATTTTGAGAAACTACACATTAGTGAATATGCATATTGGAGCATGCCTTGCGATTTCCATATTGGAGAGAACCACCTAAGGGTGTGCAGCTCGTCTCCAGGGGCGACAGCCACTCGAGTGTGATTTGTCCCAGGGGCTGTTACGCATGCTGAATAAACATGAGCCTAATTACTCCTTCCGCTACACTTGTAAGGGGTCAAAGTTCGTATTTACAAGTACAGCAAATCCACTTACAATCAAAACCTGTTTAGAGACTAGCCAGTCGTACATACACTACCTAACAGCAGCAACATATATCAAGTTCTACACATTTGCCAAAAAACACATTTCCTATAGTTGCAGTTTGCAATAGCAAATGCATTGACTCTTAATATTTTACTACACAGCTTCAAATGGCTAAAAAGAGTTGGACTACGGCGAAAGCTCCATCGTAACTGAACTGATGACTTTCCATAACAACATGCATCATTCAGGACTTAATATCCCAATTGGACTAAAACTACATAACCAAGTACTGGAAGGAATTTTGATTTAAATATTTATATTAAGTTTTTTAAACTCTGTATTACATAAAAGTGTATGTAACCGCTTTAACAATCTTTTTCCACAAGTAAAGGTTTGTTTACATAAACACAAGCCAAGTTAAGGCTGACAAAAGGTGGCGTACAGTGAGGGATTTACTGTCGCTATACGCCAAAACCCCAGCGGACAAACATTATGGCGAAACGTGCGTTTGATGCAAGCCGGAGCAAAATATGAAAACGAGCATCTCATAACTAGTTTGACTACAAGTCAGACGACCGGACCAGAAAATAATTAAGTATAAAGTTTGCCAAATGCCTCTTCCCACTACAGGCGTATCTGGAGTGCAGGATATCCGGTAGCCATTTACAATCAAGATGTGCCTTTTTGTTCCTCACCTTAAAGGGACTCCCGACTACGGTACACATGAGTGTGTGAACACACTGCATTGTTATTTCTAAGTAAAGAATGAAGCGGACACTCGACGGCTAATGTATAAAAGAAGTAATCTATGGCCAAGATGTGCAAACGCCCAGACAACACATACTAATTAAACACATAGCGCATTTTCAGATTGGTATGAATGATTTACTCAATCACACTTTAAGTCTACTACTACCGCCATTGAATAAAAGGAGGCCGAGCTCCTTCTACAAAATCAATTTATCAGCCATTTTTGATTGGTAGTAAGACAGCTAGCTGTCTTACTAACCAAACAGAGCACACCTCGTCTGAAAGATTTTTTAAAAAGACCTACATTTAAGGTCAAATATTCTATTCTTCATGTGACATCCTGTACATTTTGCTTCTTCTATTGAATAGTTATTTTCCATAGTCAATTAAAAACAGGAGCGCACAAAAAATGTATTAGGGGTAATTTTAAAGTTATTCAGACATTTATTATTGAAATTAGTTCTATTGTTTTACATACTGTTAGAGAGACATGAAAGGCCTTCAGAATATTAATCATTCATTTTACCAAGCCCTAAGATTTTACAACTATCCACGTGCAGATTTCGGTGTTCACACTACTAGAACATTGATTTGGATGCCTGTCCCCATCAACAAATCACAGCTGTGCAAATGAGCAAAAACATCCATGAAGAATCCAGGCAATAATCTTTCTGCCACTGACCAGCCTATGGGACATTGCTTACAACTAAGCTTGAGGGTTTCAAATCCCCCCAAAAAACAGGTTCCCCATTAAACCATTTTAAAAGCAAGATTAACTTCCCCATCCAATTTTGAATCATTGAATCAACACTCTTTTGAACTACCTCCTTTCTTTCGATATAAGGAGAATTTGTCTCTGGACCTCTTCTCTGTACGAGCTCCATCTCCCTAATAAATCATTCAACAGCCTGTGCTTCTCATTAGCCCTGTTAGCAAAACTTCCTTAAAATTCAAACAAATCAGCGCCCGGGACTAGAAATTAAAGTCCTGCCGGCAAAGTCTTGGGACAATCGCTCCCCCCTCTTTTAAAAAAGGCCGGTAATCAACAGCACTGCAGTCCTGAAGGCCGGCTTAGCTTCCCCTTTGGGTTCTAGTACAATGAAGAAAATCCCTTAATGTTGGCGTTATGAGACAATCTGTACTTCTAATAATCTAAGACACTGAAAAAGGGATGGGATTAGGGGTTGGACTTCCTCATAGCATGAAATACAAAGGAAACAGACCTTCTAACTGTAAATTCACTACTTTAACATGCATAGTAGCCTTGAACAAAGGGCATGTAGACTAGAAAACCAGGCCCCTTTTAGATCCTCAATGTGCCCAAAGAGGGTTTCACACCTGTACCTTGAGAGCTGTCCACTGATCCAATCACTTGAGACACATTTTAATGCCAGGTCTGGACAGGGCCTTAGGGGACCGGGTCAGAGAACACTTAATCTCAAAGTCCAGTTAATTCGATGCGTGTGCCAGGTTGGCTCATGTCTTTTCAAGTACACATTGCTTTAGGTGTGAAAAGCACTGCACCAAAAAAATAAAGTGGACCTCTATTTAGAGCGCGTTGTCATGACTACGGCAGATACATCTGAAAAATATCCCTCTGTAAATACTTGTTTTAAATTTGAGAGACGACGATACAAGCCCAATCAGAAAACAAAAATGCAAAGATGTAATCATTTGAGTATTTACATGTGCATGAGAACATTTGAACAAGAGGACACTGCAGCGAAAATCCAAGAAAATGAGGCTGAAATCGCAAAACGTGACCATTGCTTTACTTAACCATCCTAGATCATCTCCACTATCCCATCAAGAGAACAAGGGTTATTCCCTGAAGGAGCTGGCCGCAGAGCAGTAAGCAGAAGGTAACGTTAGCATCAATGAAATCCTCATGACACCATGAAGGAAAATATGTCTGGATGTTGTTGTAAAATCGGTTTAAAATGCACTCTTTCGTCGAGGAATGCTCAAAGAGCTTACAATACCGGATTACAAGGAAGTAGCCGGTGTTGTAATCTTAATTATTCCCCAAAATCCCGACTTGCCTCTCAAGGATGTGAAACCAATTGAATCCGACGACTATGGAAAGGACGGCGGTCTGTGGCCGAGGGGATGTGCTGGCTGGAGAAGGCAGAGCAAAGCGACCTGCACTCACACAGGTGCGTCCCACAGCGCAGTCTGTTGCCGGGCGTAACTGGATGCAATAGTTTTCCACAATGGTGGTGTCAAGAAGGAAACCATTAACAAATTTCATAAAGATGACACAACAACAACTATACTCTGAATGATAGATGGACTTGAATGGCAGTTTTCTAATCTTTCAATGAGTCAAAACGCATGAACTGAGCAGTGAGCAGAGGGTGGATCGCTCTTACTAAAGCCTGATTTAAGCCAGTCGCACTTAATATTAATATCGCTCATTGACAATGTGAAGATGTTTTAGGTCATCGTGGAGAAAAAAGACAAAGGCAGCTTCTTCCTGATAGCTTTAATATGAGCGTTACTGCTTAATGACGAGCTGTGATGAAATTTAACTAATCCTGTAAAAACGGAAGAGCTAAAATCACAGAGAGAAGCGCAACCTGTGTGTTAGCGATTTCAGCTTAAACTATCACAAGTAATCAGATTTTTAAAAGGGTAGAAAAAAGCTAAAAAAGAATTATGTGCGTAGAGGGGTTACGTTCTCCCTCCCTTTCCACCCGCCTCCCCGAGCGACCATCGTTTAAATGCAAGCCAACATCTGACATTGTTTGGGCTTGGTTTGTTTATGGAGGGTGATGGCTAGCCGCTGAGATGCAGGACTCACTTGGGACTCGACCAGTCAAATCTCGTCAGGCCCTGGATGACGAGATGAAACAGCCGTTCAAGGCCTATCCGCACAGGTTTGCGTTCAAAAGACAGCATGGCATGAGGCCTTGGAGACGCTGCTGCCCATGGGTCCATTTATAAAAAGAATGAATAAAAAGGGCATGGTGGAAGGGAAAAATATGATTTATTTAGAGTGTTTACCTATTTGCTTTTTTCTTGGAGAGCAGATTCATTTTGAAAAGAAAAACAGATATAAGGTTTCCCAGGTTTAAGAACTATCGATTCCTCCTGATACTTGACTTCAGCACTGATGAGCGGTTGTAAGGTACGACTTGATATATTTCACCTCATGATAAGAGTTCAAATTCTTCTGGTTTCTTCAAGCAAGTAGTTTGACTGCCATCGAATCAGAGTAAGAGGTTGGATTTCGGCTCCCCTCTGATAACAGCCGCGTGAACGACTCACAACCACATCAAGGAATGACAAAGGCAGCAGCTACAAAAGTACAATTACCTGGAAAACATTTCGTCTGACTGTCTACTGTTTGACATAATGGAAGAAAGTGAATTCATTTTATACTTATGCTTGCAATCAAAGTTTACTGCACATCGTTACCGTTCTGCAAACTTGAGAAAGGTAGGCGGGTGAAAACACAACATATTTTAGAGAAAATGTCGCTTTTGAATGAATCAATTCAAATATGCACCAATGGCTATCAAAATATCCTAATTACAACTTATGCACATTTAACTTGACGATCATCATTCTCATCCCAACAGAATACCATCTTCCCTTAAACCACAGCCTCTTTACGCCAACACAACAAGTAGCCAATTTAAATTGTAGAACACTGGCAGAGGTTTCTCGAAAGGACACAGGAATAGAGGTAAGGGTCCATCATTAAGTGAGTTATTAAATATATAAAAAAGTAGGCACTGATGCAAATAAGGGTTACGATTAGACTGCTTTATGATGCAGCAGCTATTCATCACTTTGGCTGAAGATGCACTCTTTGCCGTCCTTAACTTTATCTAATGAAGCCCCCATATGCAAATGAGCCTGCCCTTTTTCCTCGATTTCTCCTCTTCGGAGTTTGAAGCTGAATGTGAAAAAGTGGGCGTTACAATGTGGCAGAAATCTGTACAGCACAAGCACTCTACATTCACAAGATAATTTATGTATGGAGGACACGTATATACACACACACACACACACACACACACAAGAATCAAACTATTGCTGCGGATTCCATCTGTGTTCATTTACCTGCACACAAATATATTTAACTACCAACTATCTGGCAACTTGCAGTACATCGATATCCTCAATTGGTATACAAATTCATCAAAACAAACAAAAGATGACGCTCTGATTATGAACAGATGTATCGCTTGTGCACGTTTCTTAGCGAGCCACAGAATAACACGAGCTCACGATCAGATGTGACGCTTGGTTTGATGAATATAGAACTTTGAGCATTTATAGTCTATAAGGCTCTCAACATGGCAATGGCAACAACGCTGGCAATCTGGACATTGCTCTCCTAGATCTTAATGCAATATTGCTTTTCTGTCATATTTACAGTTTAAAAGGGCAAATGAATGGCGAGCTGCTTCGCTCTGCGTGGATGTGGAGGGTTGACTTGCCATGCCGAGTGTTAGCCGCTTGAGGGGCTACTGCTGCTTGCTTTACACGGAATGACACCGCGTTTCCCAGCGTTGGAGATGAAGGTGTACCGTCCTTGATGGCCCGCAGTAGCTGGCGGAGATCACGTCCGGGTGTAGCGCTCTCTCGGTAAGCCTGCATAGCGTGTGCTCGTCGCTCCCTCACCGCTTTACTCTGACAGCTGTCTGCTACTATAAACAACGCGGCGTGTTGCATCACCGCCCAACCAACCACACTCGACGCTAAAGCAACACTGTTGCGCCGCACAATGCGCAGCTGAAGCAAACCCGTTGGCTTCGTAGGTGCATCTATGTTGGCACGTCACGATTGGTGTGGTAATTTCACAGTAGGCACAGGTTCGAGGACTCGTTCTCGCCCCCTACAGTGCAATTTGGCCAGGTACCAAGGTATCAGGTACAAATACCCTTACAAAGACCCTTCACCATCGCTACAAGCACACACAGATATTACCTCATCATTTTTATGTTTTGCTTTCACTAATCGAAATGCAGTGAGATCTTCGTTACTTAAATGATTGAAGCGTGAATACAGATGTGGCAACTTCAGTTTAGTAGTCGGCATGCTCTTTGACACAAAACATTCTATGTCTAGTCTATTGAGCTCAATTGAAGCCGCTCAGCTGGCTAAACCAATAAGGGTGCTGCAGCCCTTAAACATCCAACAGCATCTGCTAAAACAATTTGTAGATGTCAGATACCGAACCGAAAATCCTGTGTGGATTCAAATACAGGTATTGATACGAGCCTAGTATGAATTATCAGACATTGTAAAAACACCAGGCACAAAATTGATAACTTAAATCGAGAAAGGTAGTAAAAAAACCTCTGCAGAAAAAAAAAAAAAGAAAAAAAACTCTTGTTGGGTTGAGGTGCTTAGACCAACACGTCCATTACAACGTCATCTTTGTCATTTCTGTGTTAATTGATTACAGAATTAACATACAGAACTAAACTAAATGTCTTATTTGCAACATAAACACATCAAATCTCTATCTATCTATCTATAGAGGAGAGCGAGAGAGAAAGGAGTTGTGTCAGAAGACAACACAGGAACAAATGTTAAAACATTAAGAGCTCAATAATGCCCCTTTATTTAGTGCACAGGTTCTTGGAGACTGTACATTTGTTGGATGTAAAGAGATTCATGTGACCGTTGGCACACAAGAAAAACGAATTATTCAAACAAATATGCCCAAATCAAAGTGAAAAGGTCATTCTCAGATCAGGTTCTTCTACTGGCCAGCGCCGCGTTGTCATCCACAATTTCCACCCTGCTTGCACAAAGTCAACTGCAGGCGGTGTGCACACTCACACAAGAACACACCAGGCCTGTGGTCACACCATGACACGCGTCATCTTTGGTCAACATAGCTTTCAGTAAGTGCAGAGACTCACATCCGTGGAGTCCGGTTCCATGTGGACACAGCAACACTCAAACGAGCTCAACTAACAAATCCCAGTCACAATACGATCGGATCGTGTGTGTCTTCATCGTTGCGTAACAGCGTCACGCAGTTAATCGCTTTCATTAAACGCTATGCACAACATTGGGATCTGAGGATATATGCACGTGATATTCATTCATAACCCCATTGAATTATGGAATAACAATGTGACGTTTTTTGATAAGGATCAAGTCATTTTCTATCATTCTCCATTTTAAACAAAATATGTGTTTAGTATTTGTAGTTGATTAAGACTTATAATGGGCTCTCTTTCAGGTCTTTGAGAAACAGTGATGCATAAAGCAGATTACAGCATAATTAGCCAGATATTTATCGGCTTGCGCAAACCTCTAGTGGACACTACGGACTCCCAATATAACATTGGTGGATCGTTTTTTGATGCCGACTTCAGCCTAAATTGCCTTCATTCAATTTATAGGGACCCTAAGAAGTGGCAACATCTCTAGTGCATCGGAATGACACAAACACAAGAGTTATAGACATCTAAATGTTGCAGTCTGATGTTTTTGGCCTATGAATTAGAAACCTTTGACCATTGATGAAGGACCGACAGAAAGATAGATTGATAATGTGAGAGCAACCAACAGAAATGATCGGAGAAAAAAAAAAAACTGAAAAGAGGAGTCATGCACAGTCGGCTATGGGAAAAAAGTAGTGAATCATTTGCAAAGGAAGAAGAGCATTGTGCGGCGTCTTCCTTGCATTGTAGGATTTTTGTTCAATAGCAAGGGAACGCAAGTCAAAAAGTGTATAATGAAGAGAGTTGACCGGTCCGATAACATATTGCCAGACGGCGGCCAGAGAGCTGCAAAAGCACATCGGGGGGGAAACAGAGAGGGGCAACACATACAGACAGGGGGAAGAGAGACGCAGGGTCTGAGGCAGAGAGAGAGAGAGAGCAGAGTGGAGTGTGGAGACTGATTGCCGCTGATCTTCACAATAAGCAAGGCCGACAAGCGGCGAGCGCGCCTCTGCTCCGACACTAATTGCCCGTGAAAGGTGACCCGCGGTGAGGCGGAGGCGCTCAGCTCCGATCGTCCTCGCCGCGCGACGTCCGCCCTGATCACACGCGACACCAGACAGCCGAGCCGTCACACCGGCCACCAGCCGCACCAGCTCAACAGCCGGAACCCATCCGCAGAGAGACAGACGGAGGGGCGCAGAAGGGAGAGCGGGAGGAGGGGGATGGAGGAGGAGGAGAGGCGCCGAGACGAGTGAAAGACTGAGGGGGAAATGAAATGAGGGCAGGAGGCAGGAGGAACGGACCGAGAGAGGATCCGACGAGGGGGGGGGGGGACACGACGGAGAAGCAGAGACAGGGGAAATGCGCCGTTTGCAAAAAGGGTGCAATGTGAACAACAAAGGGTGAAAAAAGAACTGTACTCTGCTGTGGCACCGTTACTACCCACTAATTTGGTACGTTTCGCAGAAGTCAATGCTGTCCATGCGGCTTTGTGTGTGAAAAAGAATAGAAGGAGGGAAGGAGTAATGAGGTGCAATCCCTGACTTCCACCACAAAGGCAGTTTGCCTCATATCTACCCAAAGCTTTTACTATGCATCCGAACAAATGGGAGACGTTTTTTTAAGGTTGTTATAAAAATTGGAATGATATTTGTTATACATGTAGAACTTTCTTGAGTACTAATTTATGTGTCATTTTGTCAATTAGACACCAGACAATAAGAAAAAAAAAGTCCCTGTAAAGAGCAGTACAAAAGTGAATAGATATTCAAGTCACAATTGTATGCAACAAAAAAAGCTTCATAAAAGGGAACATTCTTTCATATTATTCAGTAAATAAATAAATAAATACAAGAGACAGCTCCGGGTTTCCTTATTAGCAGATGAGATGCAGCCGAAACATCATCAAATTGTAAAAGACTGAAATTATTCTAATCTAATCTTTCATTCATTTGATTGATCACATTCAATAACTATGAAGTCATCCCCTCAGGCATGGTGTACATGGTGAGCTGGGAAAAGGATTACTGCGAGGGAAATTAAGGATGTACAAAACCCAAACAGACCAAGTTTAGGCGGGCAAAAATAAAATTAGGCCGACTGAATGAATGAGGAAGTGGGAAAAAAAGGAGGAGGCGCCACACTGGCCTTCTGATTCTCGAGGCAACAGGGAGGCGACAATACAGCGGTTGCAGATTACATTACATGTCATTTAGCGGACGCTTTTATCCGAAGCGACTTACAATAAGTGCATTTCGACCCGGACGATCACATGAATGGGGGTCGCTGCCACGAGGTAGAGGCTACACTGGGAGTACTGGGAGAATGAAACGGGCTGGCTGAAATAGACGGTGTGTGAAGCTGCAGGCCTCCCTCCTACTTCAACACTCTTCTCCTATCCGGATATCCAGAACACACAATCGAATGCTACCCCGATTAACTCCCAACTTTAATTGTGTGATTCCTTTAAACTGCACTTCTCCTATGCTCAACCTGGCTTACTTGGTGCTAAATAAATGTGTTCCCTTAACATTTGTCAACTAATTGAAACTTGCAAGGAGCATCCTTCTTATCGATTCCCCCTGCTTTTAAGAGGTTATGAGGGGGGTTAAGACATGACCAGCATGGATCTTTTTACACAGTGGAGCCAGACAGCTGGAGCCCGGTGTGGGGGAAGGAGTGTGTGCAGCCTACAGACCATCTTCCCAGCACAGATACCGATATATTGGAACGCAGATGCCATTAATAACAACTCAGTTGTCATCTGCACAGTCATTGACCCCCAGACCGGTCAATATATGTGGAGGGAGTGAGAAAAAGTGTGTGTCCTCATGTGGATGGAGGCTACGATGGCATGAGCTAAATCTGCTGCTGCCAAATTACATAGAAAATAGACAGTACGTAACAGGGACATCTTTTGTTTTTTTTTGTTATTGTGGCCATATACATGTTCTGGATTCAGATGCCTGTGCGTCTGACGGAGGATTCATTCAGTTTGTGGTTAGCTCCACCCTTTGGCAGTGCACAGTATTGTATAGTGGCAACACATGCACGTGTGGTTTGTGTTAATTAACCTCCTTGCAAAGCTTCGTGAATTATGTATGCAACTTAAGAATGGTACATGCGTTGTTGAAAACATTCCCTTATTAATACAACTATATGCAGCGCCAGGTGCCCCCTCTTTTCTCTACTGTAAGCATCGTTAATTAAAAATGCAGTCTGGATCGAATACACGTAGCCTGTATTTCTGACAGCTATAATTTGCTGTCAATAAAAACAACCATTCTTAACACCGTTATTTCTCTGCCCTTTTAATAGATCCTGCATTCTGTTTCTGAACTCATTTATTGAATTGAATTTCTCTAGTGTATGAGCTGCATTTCATGTATCAAAAGGTGCTATGCAAATAAATATTTTTACTATCGTACTACTACTACTACTACTACTACTACTACCCTGAATGATTTGACTCAAAGCAAATGACCAAAATAACAGCAGAAACAAAGCAGTTACCTGCGTTGTCTTCTCAATTCAATAAATGTGCCTTTTGTTTAACAGTAATAATCATATTTCATGCTGTCACAGTCTGTGTAATTGCCCGCCGTGGAAACATGCTTCTCTGCAACTACTCTGCTATCCTACCGAGCACAGCACAGGAAAGACACACACCAATTAAAGTGTGCTAGTTTTAGTTACCTTCGCTAGGAGCACCTGACAAGTTAATTCTTTGCAATCATGTCATTTCTCAAGCAGCCGACGTCACAAGGTCCGGGTGTGTATTATTGTGCGAGTGAACAGCGTGAAGTTTAAACAAGGTGCTCAAGATAAGATGAGCAGTTGTTGTCTGCCAAGACGAGAAATGACTGTAGACCTGCAGGCTGGGCTCCAGCTCACTGTGGGGCGTCGCTGCCGAGAGGCTTTTATTGGATGCTTTCTGCCACGGAACGATAGGATCAAACATTTACAGCTGCTGTCCATTTGCTCAGCAACATTTAAAAAAAAAAAACGGTCTGCCTATAATCAAGTGACTATACGTGTTGACCGCCGATTGGAAAAAGGGCAAGGACATTTGTATCCCTTAATAAGTGCTATATAATGTATACCAACAAGGAAAACATGTTAGGAAACTATTTACTCCAAGATCACTGCAACTAAATGTTACTGCAACATAATACAAAATGTAATTGAATGTGGATGAGCTGGAAGACTCCATTGTTTTCACTTAATTACACCTTTGGATGAAAAATATTTTTATTTTGCAGACTTTTGACCCTTTACATTTGTAGTTTCAGATGTATTCTGATTAATGGCAATATTTTCTCATGTCTATGCGTTGTGTGTAAAAAAATGTTCGGGATTAGATGCGGGTTAAATATTTTTGAAAATATTGTCCTTGAAAACTGAGCCCTCCAAAAATGATGACTGGAACTTTAATACTTGTTTACTTCCTCCATGAATGCATTTATCCGTGGTTTTTAACCAGAGTGCTGCACCAGAGAAATTCCTCTCAGACTTGAGATGATAATCAAGTCTCGGAAGTTCCACAGTTTCATATCCACGAGCCATCCAACGGACTTTCTAATTAAGAAGTAACCGCTCGGGCACTTTTGCTTCTTTTTCAAGGAGTAAAAAGTTCTTTAACTTCCCGCGGCCCCGTGCGCTTTGTAGTGCTGCAGCATCCACTCTTTTACTCAAGGAGCTCTGCTAGTTTTCCCCCAGAGACCGTCCGAGATTTCCCGCAAAACTACTGAGAGTGGCGAGTGATAACGCGGTTTAAGACGCTAACACCTCACCATTAACATGTGGCCAGTCGTAGCGCCCCTCTCATCAGCGCCCCAAGGGTTCTTCCTCTGAAATGCTCTTTTAGCAGCTCCCTGACAGGCGAGCGTTTGGCTTTCTAGTTAATTAAAGGGAAAAACATGCCCTTAACTGGTGCATGGTCGCGCCCAGCCTGCATAATGGGACGTAATTAACTTCCCCTCATCGTTACCACACTTCAAAGGGTCGGGTTTGAGTCAGCCATGCAGACATACACACGTATACATACATATACACACACACACACACACACACACACACACACACACACACAAAAACTGCTTGTGCGCACAGATAAAGCCAGCAGAAAAAGATCCCTATATCTCTCCTCTGGGAGTTGCATTTGAAGAGTTGGGTGGCTTGTGGATAGTAGCGTATTTCTGCTTACTTGAGAGTGAATGGTGTGACACACAAACACACACACACATACACACACACACACACACACACTGTTTGAGAATGGATGAAATAATTTGTTGGTTCTTGTTGTCAATCGCTTAAATATTGTTGTCGTTTTTCCCTGACATTACAAATGATGGGAAATAATTCTACATGATGTTGTCAAATGAACCGCTTCCACTTTCTTACCGTTTCTTTAAACAATCATTCCTCTGCTTTCTTTCAGTTTGTTTACATTCAGTGATCGTTTCAGGTTACTTTTCTGCTATATTCATCACAATGTAAATGTCTGAGGGCTTAAACTTGTACACTAGACACATTTACTTTAACCTTCATTTACACATTGCCACTTACAATGGAGTATTTAGGAGGTCTTGGGTAGCACATTGTGAGTATTATGCATGCTCTGTACACCAATCTCCTTGGTTTGAAATCAGGGACCCTTGTTGCATGTCACACTCTTCTGTCCAAATAGGGACATAAAACGTGTTTAAAAAAGCAGCGCTTCTTTTTCTTATTCTTGTTCTTATATTACGAGTAAACATGCAGTACACGCACACACCCACCCACCCACAACAGCCCAACATCTAAAACGCTGACATGTGCCACATCCACTTGGCCACCGACACCGAGGTGAGTCCAATGTTCAGGAGACTGGGTGTTTTTTTTTTTTTTCCCTCTCTGACCAAACCAAGTTACGGTGAATTTCCCAGCTGAGAGTGAACAAGCGAGCGACAAGGCTCGGCCAAATCGGACTGATGGCCGGGTTCTGTTTGCCTTTTTGCAGTTATTTATTCATGTGTTTATTCTTCCTGTCGTTCTTCCCCCTGATCCGGCGTCCCTTCATCCTTTCCTGCCCCTCCCCCAGGTGCCAACGAGGAAACACTGTCGCGTTACATCAGGTGGGATGCGCACCCCTGTGTGCAGGAGTGTGCCCTTCACACGGTCTGATACAGAACGATTGGTTCGGAAAGTTCTGATCATGCTCAAGTGTAGAATTTCCCTGTAGTGATAAAACCTTTTTTGCACTTGTGTTAGTGTCATCAAAACGTCCTTTTCACGCTGACAGAAGCAGAGTTTAATTCTCTTGGTCGTCGAGTATATCTGACGTAGCAGGGGCTGGAATCTGCATGGTGATGATGATGATAGTGGTGATGATGATGATGATAGTGGTGCCCTAAACGGAGTCGTCAGTGGTGGCTGGAACAGTTAGAGGCAGTGGTCACGGGGGGGTTGAAGGCCGGCGCACTTACAAACTGCGCTCCATTGGTTACTAGGGGGGACACCTCGCTTACACTTTGCATTATCTTGTGTCAACTCTGTGAACCACACACACACACACACACACACACACACACACACACACACACAAACTAAAACTGTCATCTCACAGTGAACAATTGCCATGTCGCACTCGGATGTCCCTGGATGAGCTCCACCGTTACCCCAAATTTACATGTGTGCTAATTAGACTGGAAGAAATGATTGGCTGCCCACGACATTGCAGTAAAGAGGGCGCAGATGCGTACACACGCTCGCACACATAGACACACGCTTGCCTGCACACACACACACACACACGTACACATATGGTCTGCATGCACAAAGCCCTGGTGGACGGTAATGCATTAGGGCACGGCCCATCACACCGTGTCAACAGACACACCTCGGCTGAGTTTGGATTCTGTCACATGTGATTTACTCGTCGTCAGACAACCTCACACCCCTCCCTTCTCAGTGTACAAATCCATCTTCCTCCAGGTCCTGCGTGTGTAGATTTCAGTGTGTGGGTGTTTGTATGTGTCACAGTATTTATTTCATACCAGGAATCTAAGCCGACAACATACGCCGTGTTGTTGTACGCATTTTCTACGTTACTTTTATGAATGTGTGCCAGTGAGGTCCGTATGAAAGTGATGTGTGCTTTTTACATCCGTGTGTGCGTGTGCGTGCGTGTCAGGGTGGTTAGCGCTGAAACCCCCACAGCGCTTCTCCATAATAGTCCTAAATCAGCCCTGTAATAATAACATCTCGCCCCGTGTTATTTCTGCTGCAATCCGATGTGCTCAGGCCCCCCAACTTCTGCCAAATAGCCCCTTTTGAAGTCTGCAGTGCTGGCAGGACACAGGGGGCTCTTTACCCTCGGCCTCACACAGTCCTATAGTGGGAGCATACGGGGAGTGAGTATGTGCATAAAGCCTCATACAGTCCATCCAATACGAACAGCCATGGCAATTTCCTCTACAGGGCAATTTTTTTTTTTTTTTTGAATCGCCACATTATCCAATAATAGACGAGATGAAGACTTTAGTGATAGAGATTTTACAAAGTTGAGGGATTTTAAGTCCCTTTTCTACCGTCCTGCGTATTCCAGTTGTGAGCCGAGACTTGGAAAAGTGGGTCACGGGACGTTCGGCCAGAGCCGCACTTAGAGAGCTATTCAATGGACCGTCTTCTCATAGACGAGGTCAAACAGGATTACTCAGCGCAGAACCTCCGTGTTCTTTACCATTAGTCTCACACCAGTGCAGAGCCCCGTCTGCCTATAGCTTTGGCCTAGTCTCCGAAAACATTACACAAGGTCGGTCCCTCACGAGTCCTCCTTGTGTGCGATGAATATGCTTGTGTGTATCTTTGTGTGTGTGTGTGTGTCTGTGAGAAAGGAACACACAGTGAGAACAGGTCCATACTAGAGCACAAATAAAATAATGCTGAGACACCAAGACTCAAGGGGGAAACACTACGAGCTCGATGTTGATATGCGTCTCGCTTCCTTTCTGCTGCCACACTTCTGCAACCCTTTTATGAATTGTGTCGTCATTATCTTACATAAAATTAGTAATAAAGAAATTATTTCAATTAGTCTTTATGAAAAGAAAAAGTTACCACTCAAAATGCTGGCGAATAATCCGACTGTTTATGCATGTGCTGATTCCACAGTAATTACCCGCTTTTATGTACTTCATGTATTGCAAATTCCAAACGTCTGTTTGAGAGTAATAATGAGCTGTTTGACTTCGTATAAGGACATTTCTGTTGGACGTCTTCTGCGGCCCTCGGACAGCTATTGGTACAAAAGGTTACAGAAGCTTGTTTCAAGTCGTAGTGATCTACGATTAGTCTGATTTACATGTAATTAACAGGGAACATCCTTTTATCTCCATTTATTAGGAACCAGCAAATGTTTGAAATTGTTCCTAACAGACGGGTGCTGCTTTCCACGTTTTATGACATTGTATATGGGCAACATTTGTGTCTTAGTAAATTGTTGCATAGTGCGTTCAACAGTTATGTATCCTTATTTTCCAACTTATTAAAAAAAAAAAAAAAGTCAGTGAATAACGAGAATTAACCACCCTGTAACAAAATGATTCAAACATAACTCATAAGTAAAGATTGGCCCCAAGCTGCCAAACAATACGGAGCATCGCTTAAGAACCAATATTCAATATGTTCACATCGAGCATACAGCTTTGTACAGTGAGCTGCTGTTGGAAACACATTCCATATATTGTCGTTTGGCCTTGCTGAGATGGTACAAACCAGCAGTAAAGTGACGTGTGTGTGTGTTGGTTTTTATGTTTAGATACATACACAAAACCACAGCTACAAATATCAGAGCAGTCGTACGTTATAACTAAACTGTTTTAACATCAAGGCTTTTGTGTGTGTGTGTGTGTGTAAGCATGCAAAAGGGGAGAGCATTACAAACGCTGCATTTCAAACAAAAACAAAAACTGTTCTCAATTTTGTCTGCCCTCATAGATTTTGAGTTATCCATCATTCCTCTGGAAAAAAAAGGAAATCATCCAATTTAGCAAAAGAGGGACAAGTGAGAGAAAGAAATTTGAAGCCCTAATTACAAGTAATTACCACTCTCGGCTCTCACCATGGTGAAATGATTTGATGCCTTTTAGAGAGGTAGTCTGGTTAAGCTCAACACAGACACCTCCTTCTGTGTTGCATTAGTCTCTGGCGGTGCTTAATACGATCATTTGGTGGAGATAAAAGACGGGGCAGTAAGAAATGACGGCGCTGAAGTCGGATCTGCTGGCTATAAATCACACGGCGGTATTGAGATGAAGCGTAGGTACGTGCCACGACGCCCTTTCCGTGCGACCGAGAGTAAAAACGATCAAATAAATAGATCTCAGGGACAGCGGCGAGGTGGAGGCGCTCTGCGTGAATGTTTTGGGGCGCGCTGCGCGTCTCGGACGTGGTGGGCCGTGCATCCGTCAGCCCGTCACATGTTCTGTTTAGATTAGACAGCAAGCTCGGGAAATGACAGAGACCAAAACCAAAGGCTTATAAAAAAGGTGAGATTGTCCGCTGGCCTTTTCATTATTTATTTCTGCAAATAGTGAAACATCTCACAGCTGCTAATGATGGCAATCGCTCAGGGCAGCGTTGGAATGGCCTCCATTAAAAGGGTCTTTAAAAGCACACTTTTTGACACGTTAACTATTAACATTACTAATTCATACACAACTGCCCTCGCTCTCAAAACATTATTGGTAATAAAAAAAAATTAAAAACACACACACACACACACACACACACACACTTCTAGTAGCTGCAACAATTAGTTAAAAAAACTTGTAGATGACTTCTTGTTGTTTATCAGTTAATCATTTGATTTTCCTTTTTCCCCCCTTAGATTTGGTTATAAAAATAAAAAAGCGACAATTGTTTCTGGCTTCTCGAATGTCAATATTCACATTTTCCTTTCACAACAAAACCTCTTCTTAGGGTTGTAGAAAGTTTGAGACAAAGTTTTGAGAAATCATCTTTAATGCGAATTAATATCTCAAAAACAAAACAGAGAATCAACAAAAATAATGGATTTATAGAGCTTCTTTTTTTGTTATAATTTGTTATAAGTTTTTCGCCGGTGGAGCGGCTAAAGGATGGAAAGCCAACATGTTTTCGGGGTGATGTGATCCCGCTTACAGCTCAAATCACAACAAAAGCCCCGGGAGACGGGCGGAGGACGTCCGTCCGTCCGTCCATCTCAGAGAGCTCGCTCCCCTCCGCCAACTGCAATGCACACGCAAACACACATGCAGGCCGGTGTAGGAGATACAGGACAGGCATTCACACCAACACACACACACACTCACTCGAACCAACAGCTCGTGCTCACTCTCAGCATCGACATGAGGCAAATACAGTTCCAATCCACCTGGTCGTTTGATGGCTCACACATGACAATGCATTGATTTTTTTTTCCCTCCTCCTCCGCAGACGGCGCGGCGTGGAGAAATCCATTAAGCCGACACCTCTCGTTTCCACTGACTGACAGGGCTTGACGCGCTCAGGCTTTTGGCCCACTTGCCTGACTGGCAGCTTGACAGTTAAACAAGCCCTCCAGTTGCTATAATAGTTTAAAACACTTTCAATTACCAGAGTCAAACAAATCCTGCAGACGAGTGCGCCGGGTGCTTCTCTACAAGCAATCCCACACCCCAGCGGGTCCTTCCCCGCCCATCGTTGGGTGTTTCTGTCCACCCCCCCCCCACCACCAAGAGTTTTCCTGGACAAGGCAAGCATGAAGCCAGCGACGGAAATTGGAGGGTACAAAATGCTGAGGAGGGGGAGAAGGATTCCTCATTGTGGGGTTTGACAACTTTCAACTGGCTGTGTGCATGGATGCGTCTTCCTCCCACCTACACCTCAGTGCCCGTCTGCGACCGCGGGATTTAGAACAAAACTCATTAAACCTTAAGTAAATCGGTTCTGACCAAGTCTACTGTGAAAAGCACACAATAACCAGGGGTGGGCAATTTCCACAAATCAATGAACTCTCACAGTAATAAGGCAGACTCATAAATCACTTGTAAACATTCACTTCACAGCAGTTTGTCGACTTGCCGATTTAAATGCCGCATGCATCCTGGTAGATCCTAATTGCCAGTAAAACTCATGAAAAGCTTTTTTTTTGTCCTACACATTAAATTAAGTCAGGCAGTAAAACGTAATATCAGATTCATTATCTGAGAACTCAAACACGTCGACCCACAGGAGCTCTTTGGTCACTCAAACAATTATAAAAGAAATCATACAAAAAGACATGTTCCGCTATTTCAACTATAGTTTTTTTTTTTATTACTTCGCACTCTAAATTTATATAACGCAAGTTGATAAATGCAATAAAGGAAAATGGTGCAAAAAACTGGGTTGCACCAATAGAAACCATATTTTTACTATTTTCCTCAGCAGCATGTGTCAGCCGTGGTGTTATTTGTTCACTTGTACCATGTGTTTGGGCTGCAAACCGTTTCTGGAGGTTTGTTTGTTTATGCGTAATTATCTGCGATCACCAGCAGCACCAAGGGCTCTCGCTTTAGAGGTAATCCCACTGTTGCCCCAGAAACACACCACAAAAACAGTCAAGTCATTCCCTCTCGGTCCTTGAGAGTCACAAGGCTGTGTAGAGCAGGGTACGGGGAAAAAATACATCGAGAGATGAAAGGACAATATTTTGTGGTGCATATTAAAATGTATGATTGACAGAAAGTAGAAAGTAGAGTGTTCAAGTAATTAGAAACAAATCGTAAATTATTCTTGGGAGAATTCAAGGGTTAAATCATGTGTCATTTGTCTGTTAGGATGCTTATGAACCCTTTCACATGGCTCTACACATCACAGACACATTATCATAGTCTTGTTTTGTGTTTTTTTTTTATAATGTGTACATGCTGCAAGTCAAAAGGTATTCAGTATTATGCAATTGAAATGCAAATCTAGATTTTAACAAAATAAACTGCTTTTTATTTAAAATATCTGTCAAAATCTACATATCAATGTTAAGACTACTAAAAATGGTGGTTCATTTTTATGGTGTTCAACACATGTAAAAAAAAAAGAAAAATAGCTCGGGACATTAGCCATGTGGTTGCAGCATATTACGCTTGTACTCGGCCAGGAAACTAACATTTGACTAACTCTGCTAACTCCTTATCCACTTTATCAAAATTACACAAGGGTTTTTAATCCATTAGTCCATTATCTTATTTACTCTTTATATCTATGGAGGTCACATCACCACCAAAAGCTGAGATAACTCTTATTACAGCCGTAAGATGCAACACAAATCAAGGCGTTTTTTCTGGCAGGCAAATGGATAACGGGCAATACAATAAACAGTCATTTTCCTCCAAAATTCTCCAACAATGTTTTTTAATAGACTACAGGAATAATCATGTGAGGAGTCTTGACTGAAGAATGACTCCATTCACAAGTAATACTATCGATTCTATTCTGTTGGTTGAGTTTTAATGCGACCTAATTAGTGCTTCCGAGCTAACTGTGGCTACTGAAATGACACAACATTATGACAGGCAGCACCGAGCAGCAACTACACGGCACTTATGTGTTCAAAACACCGTAGCTGCATGAAACCGCGCCAGGCTGTGAATGTCACTTTGCTCAGTGGGGTTTGTTAGCGACGCTAACAGCCAAGCTACGCAGGTCCAGTTACATTACGGTGCCTTGAGGACCAGCTGCCAATATGGATCACCAATGTTCCCCAATTAAGGTCTGTGGCAAAAAAGGTTCTCCAAAAGTTTTTCTTTGGTGCTGATCAGAGACTCCGGTCAGGGACTTCAGACAGGAAGCTGCGGTCCGAACTATGAGTTTCATGGTCCGTGCAACACTAATCCATTCTGAATCTGTCTACTCTTACTTTTGGGACTTTTAATCCATTTATTACAGTTTTTTTTCCCCTCCACTTAAATTTTGAAAGCGGGATTGTGTCACCGTTTTATTTTAGTAAATATTTAAATAATAAAGACATTCAGGCATGTGCGCATGAATGGTGATGATATGGCAAAACAGGACCTGGTCAACAAGACAAGGTCCTCCGCCGCCGCCTCCTCCTCCATCTCTCGCTTCCCATCCAGGTCAATACAAGCAGGCGCCACAGTCCAAACAGCTCAGGACACACCATGTAAAGTGACTCTACAATCCTCCATCCCCAACCCCCCTCAGACACTATTCGCCCTTAACAACAAACATTGATTTTTTTTTTTTTTTTTCTTCTTGATGAAGATCTAGCCGGCATTTAATCTAACATTGTAGCCGTCGCTGTAGGACATGGCTGAGCATGACATGCTAATCAATTGGTCACAGCAGCCGCTGCAGGTTGAGCACTTAACTTTACCCGTTTATCTAAAAAAAAAAAAATTTGGTTTAGAGGAGAGAAGATAATTTACATTTAGATAAATTTGCTTGGCGCTTTAATGAACTGTATGTTTGACTGAACGCCCCATCAGAACATCTCGAGTGGCTTATTGTTTGCCAAATCTGACTTGACCACTGGTGCTGTGAGCACAACACTGTGTGTGTGTCCACCAACATTCTCCCCCTTTGTCTTCTACAAAATCCTCTTCAGGCAAAGACACTGGTTATATGCAAATTATTGCATACAATTTACATTTTTGAATATTTTAAGCCCTGGGATTCACTGAAATCGCAATCAGACTTATGCACCTCTATCGTACATATTCCAGGTTTCATATGGTTTTAACAATGGCTCATTTAAATCAGGCCCCGGGTAAATTGTCAGGGGAAAAAAATGTGCATTTGTATGCTTGCTTAAGCAGCTTTGTTAGCTATAAAGCTACATTAACACCTTTTACACTGGCACAAACAGCTGTACTATGCGTACATAAAACACTAATATTACTCATGAAGACCCTGAAAACTAATCCAGAAGATTTGGATTAAGATTGAAAGATGCGGTTTCTTTATGCTGCAGATTTATTTCTTAATTTACACCACGGGAACATGAGGTGAATTCTTGTCGTTATTTTAGCAAAAAGCGCGTGTTGTGAATCTCCGTACAAACATTTTTCCTAGGTCTTCCTTTCATCATCCACAGCATTTCTATCACCACCTAAATAAATAAGCAACATACAGGCAGGAAGCCCTATAGTACATCAAACACTGGCAAGATTACATGTGACAAGGCTGGCAATTAACAACTTCTCTTACTCTGAATTCAAACCATAAAAGAAGATGATCAAGGCTGGTTGATATCCAAAGACTATGCATAATTTATGTGGCTGGTACAAAATACCGTTCTGTTGCACTTCTGTTCATTCACTCGACTGATTCATTGAAATAAATCGTCTCAAAAGGATATCCATGTAATAAAGCCTAATCCCAGATTGATTTGAGAAATCTGGGAAAGCTCTCTGTCACAGGAGGAAGAACTCCGGGAAGCTGGGTGATCGGAAGAAACAGTTCTGAAAGCTCCGGTTTCAAACGAGAGGATGACAAAATAGCTTTGGGAAAGAATGTACCGTCTACAAATGACGGGAACGTGGCAATAGTTTAATCTACACCAGCATCATTTACGGAGTTCCAAAGCTATTTAACCCAAAATCTGGAGAGGTAATTGTCACTTTTTTTTGTTTAAGAAAATCACAAACCTTACTCCTTACTAAATAATTAGGATCACTGGTAAACCTCCTTCGTTGAAAGCAGTAATTGTGTGTGTGTGTGTTGGCATGTATGCATTTATTAATTAATTGTGGTACAACTGAAGCTGCACACGGTCTTGGAGAGAAAGAAGCACAAAGAGGAAGGCTGAGATTGCAGGATCCTCCAAGAGAAACTACAGGAGGCAAAGAAAGCACAGAGACTCTTTCAGTGACGACGGGGAGACATCAGAGACATCAGAGACAATGCAAGTGGTGACTGGAAAAAACATGATTAACTTTCATATTTCTTGTGTTTGAATGCATGTTTTTTTATGTCGGGCATGTACACAGGGGAACTGTGAGAGGAAGTGAAGTAGAGAATGCCCCAGAGATGCATCCTATATAAATTATTAAAATGTAATTCTTTTAATTTTTCTACTGTTAAAAAAAAATGCATTTACTTTCTCCCTCCGGTTACAACAGTTTTTTGTTTCTACAAAACGGTTTAAACAAAACAGGATATCATCCACATCATTTGAATTTGTTAACCTGAACCATAACCACCTTTTCTCTCCATTACTGAAGCAGTGGGGACAAATGACGGTCCGCGGCTTTGTCTTTGATGCAATTACTCTCTCGATACGCTCTCCTCTACGGTCACATAGCCACACAAGGGCTTCACACACAAAAGGACTCTGCGAGGAGCTTCTCCGCATCATTATCTCTGCACGGACCCTGCAGCCTCAGCTTGTCCCACTTTGACTAGAACAACACACAGCAGACTGAACGTTCTTTGTCGCCTCGCTGCAGTGAGAAAATGAGCTTTTAAGCGAGGTGATATTGCATTTATTATTGGTTACACACACACACACTGTCTTACTAAACTTGAGTAATTATTCTAGAAATATTAGGAGCAATTTGAAATTAAACAAGTCATAATTTGAGCCATTGTTCTTTTGACAACTAAAATGCATGCAGGAAAGTTCATCGACACCATCAGTGTCGTTTTATGCCTTCTACTCAAGAAACTTCTCAACAAGAAACAGCTAGTCGGTATCAAAGGTCATCAAGCTCCATCTACTGACCACATTCTGTATGGCCAATGGAAAAGCGCTCAACATACCAAGGATTGATTTGGTGCACAAATAGTTTAACTGGTTGTTTATTCTGGAGAAACAATTAGGTTTCTGCATGCAAGATCAAATTGAAGATTGCTGCATCTTTTATGAGTCTCTTTGGTTTAAAAAGCCGTCGCTGAAAAAAACAACAGAAGACATATTTAACTATACCCCTCTTCTTTAGGATTTATAACTAAGTATTCACATTCATAAAAACCTCACATTTTCTGGCTTATCCATTGCAAGCTTTGTTTTCTGAATCTTCCATAATACTTTAGTCTTAATGTTAATTCTCATTTAGTCATTCAAAGAAAGAAATGTATTTGTCAGATTTGGATCATGATATATTTACAGCGCCTACATTTTAGAGCAGCGTAGGACCAACAAGGTCAAAACATTTCTGAGGTTCGCTGGCGCCATCTACTGATCTCACAAGGCCAATACAACCAAATACATTTAAGGTACCAGCGGGGAGGCCGAAAATGGCCAAAAGAAAAATTAAATAAAAGGACTCTAAAATGTGTTCAGCAAAGTAAGCACAGATCTAAATCTAGCACGACAGACTTGCATGCATTTAAATGCCTGATCAGAATGTTTAGAATATACACAAATGCTGCATGTAGCCCATTTATGTAGCCAATATGCGAGTACATTACATTACATGCGAGTATCAATATTACAAGACCGATTGTGCAAGTTGGTTTGAGAGAGGAGGTTTTGATCTACATGGCCAACCCTACCATCAATTAATTACCAAAAACTAACTCATCAAAAATAAAAAACCCTGAAACATTTAAATGCAAGTTCATGTTTTGTTGATCAGCAATATTTCCCGCTGATTGGATTGTTTTTTTTATACATGCTCTCAAACACATCCTGCAAGCGTTATGGAGGTCATATGATACCATCTAGTGGACATGTACAATCATTCAAATGTGAGGCCAAAAGCTCACCATACATTTAGACAACGGATTAACCGTCAAATACGAATACCTCTATTAATATTACAAAAAAAAAAAAAAAAACAATAGATCCATCCACGCTCCAGGTTAGAGTAATGACAAAAATGAGGAAAATTAGCGGCAGCATCGCAAGATATTTTAAAGCGGTGTGACGCATGAATAAGGGTGATAGAAATAGACCATCGGCTATCATACAAACCTATATTCTAACCCTAACCCTAACATTCATGACTACAATACTCATTTCTCCTCACCATCAGCATGCTCCAACTTTGTTTGAAATGTGGCACAGCCAAAAAGACTGACGTATTATAAGGATACATTCATGGTAAAATCACTACTATAAGTTTATATACAGACCAAGTTGAAGAGAATTTGAACTTTGGAAATTCTTCAAAAGAATTTCCAAAGTTCAAACTGCATGAAGCTGTGTGAGAGCAATGCGATGATCTGGGGAAAAGCTCCATGTAAATCTTGCTTGGATAGATTACAGAAGGCTTACAGGAGCCACATTCCTCTCTGAAATATCCGTCACAACACCTTGTTACTAACTTAAACACCTGTTCATTCACGTCAGCGCACGCGCAGACTATCAGTGCATCTTACCCGAAGCCAAACAGCACCGTGACGATGTTACGTCGAAAACATACCGAGACACTTTACGGTCTATGGACACTACGTCAAAAACAATAACTCAATTTAACACAGCCAGGCCGGCTGCACCGAAAGGACGCATCCGCGTCACAGCAGGTGGAACGCGGCCTGAGAGAGCGCACGCGCACCAGCGCGAGGCATTTGGCACCAACAAGTTTCCACAACTTCAGCAAACGGCGGCAGAAGATGACTTACCATCTGGAACGTGGGTCCGCGCACCTCGAGGGGACGTCGGTCGATGGCTTTAATGTCCGCGGTTATTCTTGGTTGCAGTCCGAAGTCCGAACTCACCTTGGCTGCGACTTCGGGGTCTCGCGAGGGGGACGGAACGAAACGCACGCGCGGTCCGTGCCTCGAGTTTGCAACGCGAACGACGATGGCGGCCGGAAATGACATCTGCTTTTAAGTTTCTTGTTTGAGCATAAAGGAGCTAAACAGCGCGGAGAAACAGAAGAACTCAATGAAATAGTTCCTCTTTAAACGTCGATCAGAGATCACGTGATAAACATTACAGTTTGCCTAGTTGACAAGATTTCATAAATCTTGGATGTTCAAATGTGTATTTCAGGGCTATTGCCATGGAAACCATGTGATGTAGCCATAAACTCCAGAACAGCTTCAAAGTGAACTTACAAAATGTGTTATTTCTTATCCAGAAGAAACTGACAACAATTTTGGTAATCATTCTACACAGATTACTTTAATTAAAGGTCATGTGTATTTCAGTCATACGCATCATACGTATGACTATCACAATGGCGTAGATGATTGTAAATCCTTAATAGGCCTACTTAAAAAGTTAACAAAAATATATAAAGAAATAATGACTATATATCTGTAGTGTCAGGTCCTCTCTTTCCTTATGGTGAATCTGTCTATGGGTCTTAATATATGATATGTGTCATGTTACTGTCGTTATTCGCTGAATTAAAAAAAACCTGTACTTTCCAAAACATTGTCTTCTATATTTTATTGTTGATGTTTATTTTTTAGGGGCTTTTTGGTCTTGCAATGGACAAAAATAGTTTTGTCTTGATTGTGACTTTTTACTTCTGTGCCGTTTTTACTTTGGGTTTATTGTGGCCCTTAATGTATAATTTAACTCATTGTGTGTTTTAGTAGGCCTATACATCCTTAACTCTACCAAAGCTAAAATAAAATTATAATCATTAGCCCACTTTTGTAGTTGATCCATCACATGGCAGCCATCACTATGAAACAGAATTGAAAAATGTTATTACTGTTGATAATCAACAGGCAACCAGTGCTCCATTAAAAAACACCATTTTACTTTAATAGAGGCACATCTGAGACATTGCATAGTGTAGTGGCTGCTTGGACTAAACATTTAGGGCTTGAGTTGTTAAAGACAATCAGCCTTCAATAGTTTCAAAATTGCTAATATTTTCAGGTGTTGCATTAGGTTTTGTTTGACTGTTATAAATGAGTTAGATGGGTGAAATCAATGTTTGCATCGTTATCAGAAGTAAAAAGAGAGTAAAGACAGTTTTTTACAAAAGCAATTAGCCTTTTTTAATCTTACATTGCATTGAAAATTTACATAATAGATTCATACATTTTACAAATACTTTCATCATAAAAATATATTTCTATACAAAACACTTTTTTATTCTATATTTCGTCTTTTTTTTTTCAAATGGTGAATATTTCCAATGTCCCCAGGCAGGAACAGCTTTGAGTCTTTTAAATCACGTGGGTCTTATTGCGGTCAGTCAGTAGGAAAAGCTTGTGGCAAAATAGACTGAAGCTTAGAAAAAAATGACTTCTGATGAAGGGGCTTGAGCAGGTGTGTGCGTATGAGCGTGTGTGTGTTTGAAAGACCGTGCGTGTGTGTGTGTGTGTGTGTGTGTGTAGGTGATGGGGAGGGTCCCATGGTTTTTGGTAGGCACTGTTTCAGATCCATACCGAAAAGAAAAAAAAATGACAATAACAGCAGCAACAATTTAACCTAAACTGTAATAACAATGTCTCCATCGCGATGAGTTACAGGACGGTTGCTGTCGTGATAAAGAAGGACGCCACTGCCTACCAACATAGATGATAGACGTTTTGACACCCAAACCCATTAAAATAACCAGCTTGTATCATATATGGGGCCCAAACTAAACTAATCCCTTTTTAAACCAGTAAACCAGGCTGTTTACAGCAAGTCTTCTCCGTCTCCTGAAAGGGGCTTCAAAGCGATCGATGAGACTCATCGATACATGGATTCCTGTCATGTGGGGACTAAATCATATTGGCATGGTATGGCATGGTATGAGGTTATGTATGTTTTCCAAACAAAATCAAGCAACTGCTTTGCACTCAGCAGCGGTTCACCTACGGCACATGAGACAATCAGAAACGGCAATATGTGCAACAGCGGCCTCCAGTGGCTCACAGCAGCTAGATACAGTGAAGCCAGCAGCTACAAGGGTTAGGTGGGGATTCAGGTGTGAAAACAGAATAACTACTAGCCAAGCAACACTGAGCAAAGATTATAAGGCTATATTTTCATGAGATAAAAATAAGCCAAAGCAAGGGGAAGTTTTGAATTATGTGTATGGATTTACTTATTTGTCGACGTAAAACCCGAATGTCTCCCAAACGGACGGCCCGCCGCGAAAGGTATTATAAACTTCTTTTTTTTAACAAGTAAAAACAAAGGCTTGAAAAATAACATGCAGCAATTAATAATGATTGTGGATTTTGTAACAAGGGCACATTAAGTCTCATCAGCAAACCTCTAAAACAGAATTAATTTGGACCTCAGACATTTCAGTTTTCATCTTAGTGATATCTTTAGCACGCGAGACTCAGGCGATTCACAGAGGTTTTGTAAACATATTTTGCAAAGAAACTAAATAGTAATTTTAGCAACAGTTCACCAACAAACCCATTGAAAACCCCCTAAAATGTGGGATGAAAAAATACAAACATGAACTGACACACACATTTTCTACATGAGTCGAAACATATTGTACATACATCGTCCACAAACTACATGTTGGGCCGTTTACCGGCAATCACCACTATTATAAATAAAATTATTTTTACCATGTGTTGACGTGGCCTTCTGAGAAGTCTAGTTGACTCTGGTCATGAAGTAGACAACAGTTTGGCCACGTCTATTCAACGATTGGATTGCATTGGGGCCTCAGAGTTTCATTTGTTGCCCTGACAACACTGAATTTGCTTCGATGCGAAAATCTCTGTATCTCGTATTGACGGCCGGAAAACTGTTAGAAGACCGCCGCTATTCCAGCAGATCAATAAATGTCGCCCGTCAAAATGGGGGCAATTGTGGAGGAAATGTACATAAGACAACAGTTCTAGTGACGAGGGGCAAAACCAACGGCCATTGCACCACATCTGATGACACGTCAACGGTAAAGAGCACAATTGTTGCCGGTAAACGTTGCATCTCAACAATAATGACAACAATAAAACCACTGACACTGAGGGAAATACAGTGATAGTGAGAGGAACTTTACGTTACAGAAGGCATTAAAATAAACCAATTCCATGTCAGACAGAAGAATTATGTGTTTGACAGCACATGGTTGGATAATCTTTTATTGTGATAATTCTTTTTTTGTTTTTGCCATAAAAAAACTCTCTCCTATTAATCTTTCTCCTTCAGCCGCCTCCTCCTGTGGTAAATATATAGCACAAAAATATAGGTGGTGAATGCTCCCGAATATATACGCAATAGATTTACAGATCAGAAGATTCTGCAGCAATAACAAAGAAAGGAGAGAAGCACTCGCAGAGTGCAGAATTAACAGTGGAGCTGCGTCCACAGTTGTAGGGCTAAAACCCTGTTTGCCTTTCTTTGAGCCTGTTAATGTCTCCCTGCCCGTCCGTCTAACAACCCGTTAATCCGTCTGTGGAGCGATGGACAATGGTCTGCAACAGCCTCGAGGCCCTGCTTGTCTTGAACGTGTCCGTCTCCGTCTGCGTCTGACTTTACACCAACGGTCTTTCTGTCTTTGCAGAATTTTGTCAGCGCGTGTAACTGTCATTCGCTCTGTCCGTCATTTTCCCCCTAACCTTTCTATCCGTCCTCGCGTTAGTATGTCTCTCAGTGGGTAGACAGGTAGTGTTCCTGTAAAATGTGCTTTAGTGCGAGAGCTTTCTCCGTTTCTCAAAGTCTTTTTCTTTGTCAGTCCATCAGAGTCCTCGGTGTCCATTCAGCGGCGTTCTCATCAGAGTCCATTTAAATTCACTGGATCCGGTTAGTCTTTCCTCGAGTCCTTATTCTGTCTTATCTGATTCATTACGGGGAGGGAAGGTTGACCTCCCTCAGCAGTGGATATCAGACTAGACATGCTCTGATTGGCTGCGTTAGCATTCTAAGATCTCGTCTTTTCTCCTGACGACTCCTTTACTCTTCTTCCAGTTCAGCCAGAGATCGTCTCCGTCTCCGCTGTCTCATTCTCTTATCCATTGGATATGAAGGAGCAGTTCAGCCATTACATGACGCAGCCTCGTCTCATCCGTTCTATTAGTGCTATCTCGCCCTTCGATTCCATTTAGTTTTGCTTTGCTCTAATCCCAGTTCAGTCAGGATTACAGCTCTGTCTCCAGGGCTGCCTTTTAGACTTTGCTGAGGAGCTGGTCTCTTTTCAAAGATACTTTTCCTACTGTCTGCTAGCATTAGCCATTGTAGAGTCCGCTTTTAAAGAAAAAGACAAGAGACTGGTAAAATGAGCCTCTTGTTTCCATGGAGACAGGAGGTTGCCCTGTATGTTTGCTTGGGTGTTGGAGTCATAAGCTCCTGCTCACATCTAGCCTAGTCGGTGCGGTGAAGTGATGCTCTGCTGGTGACGGCGTCTTCCACCGTCAATCTTGAACCCACATGTTTAGAAACCGCTTTTTTAAATGTATGTAATTTTCCTCCAAACTGTAGCTACTTTACTTCTTTGTTCCTTTGATTTTGTCAGTACAGATGTTTTTGTAGCGCAGTTTATCTCCGTGCTGTATAACCACGGCCTCTCTCTCTCTCTCTCTCTCTCTCTCTCTCTCTCTCTCTCTCTCTCTCTCTCTCTCTCTCTCTCTCTCTCTCTCTCTCTCTCTCTCTCTCTCTCTCTCTCTCTCTCTCTCTCTCTCTCTCTCTCTCTCTCTCTCTCATAGCTGAGAGCGGGCCCTTCTCTCCAACGCTGTGTCTAAAGGAAACTGGGCAACGGGTTATGGTGACATATCATGATGACCGACAAGCAGGTCATGGCTTGATCATTACTACTGGTATTTCAGAGAGTGAATGGGATGAAATGGCTTCGTCGGATTGAGAATTAAATGATAAACTTTCCACGACCCGCTGAGTCTTGGGGTTAAAGACGGAGGAAGACGGTTTCGTTTTCCATTGGGCTTGCCTCCATATTGGTCACTTGATGGCGCATCTCACTGTGCGTTCACACTGGGCTCTGCTGCATCCATCAAAAGGTAGCAGACATTTCATTTTGTGGTCACGTATGTTTTCAATCTCATCGGTGGATACCAAATCCTGTAAAAGAAAGGAGCCAACGCTGCCTTTTGGTTTGTAAGTGGAAAGCGCATCCTCCGCTCGGGAAGCTTAGGTTTCTGAACTGGGACTGAAGGTATTTTGGAATCAATGTAGGCGCCCTCTTGCTGACGCTGTTTAGGTCATGCGTCGAAGCCAACGGCTTTCCCCCCATCCACAGTCATACATCAATTGTGGTCCCATTGGATATCCAAGTCATTGAGTTCAAAAGAAGCGATATCGATCCTCAGACCATGGTGCAGACGGTATTCAGATTCGGATCGAATCGAACAGCCTTCCCCTCCACAGCCTTGGCGTTGGTGTTGTACATGGGATTCTCAAAGGCAGCCTGGCCGTTGTTGTTTTCGTGGACCGAGCAGCCTGTGTACTGTGTTTTTGGTGTGGTTCTGTGGAGAAAGAGAAATATCAGAAAAAAAGAAGAATACCCCTTTACTGTGATGAAACAGTTCTAATTTCCGACTAACGTTTAGATAACTGGGCAGCCAGTCGACAAGTGAACGCAGCCGTTGGAGAAGAGGCATAGTAAACAAGCTTGGAGAAGGATTTAGCGAGTCGGAGTGGTGCTTTTTAGGAAGCGTGGTGAGATTCAATCAGATACAATCAGCCCATCCAAAACTAATTCCTTCAGCGAGCTTTCCTTGAGATATTAACAGCAAAACAGAGGCTATTTGCATCTGTTAACAATGTAAATTGTGCTTCAATCATATCTAAATCCAATTTAACACCTCCTAAACATCATTGTTTCGCACTGCAGTTTGCAACAGACAATTGCTAGACTGTCTCTCTGCACTTCCACAACTAAAAAGGTTAAAAAACATGTTAACCATGCCTCAACAGAGGTGATGTAATAACGCCGTGACAAGAACACATTATTTTCTGCTGCTGGAATTTAAAATGAAAAACACTGACACCCTTTAGCGGATACCTTTGTTTGTAGAGATAGAAGCCAAAGCCAGTGAATATGAGAGCAAAGAAAGGCACCAGAATAGCGATAGCCACAGAACTGCTGTTGGTACCAAGCTGAGGGGGGGGCGAGTTCTGACTCTCCGACATATTCAGACCTGAGACAAGAAGGACAAGAAAAGGCGTTGTCATTACCCAGTGGAATCCAGTATCCCTCCAATAGTTGCACTTTATATTGTTGATAGTCATAGTACTACCGTACAGTATGAACAACAACTGTGGCAGGGTTGCTGGTAATTTCTCACCGCAGCCGTAAGGGACATTTTGTCCACTGTGGACGCTGGAAGACACTTGTAGGATGTTGAGTGGCCAGATCGTATTAAATCGGTTGTTATTACCGGTACAAATATATTTAGGGCTTTTTTGGGCTGATTTGGCCTCACTGCAGATCAGACACTGGAAACTTAAAGTGAAGGACTTCTTTCAAGTCTGTTTGATGGAGGTGGAAGTTGTCTTTGGATGGAGGTTAATGGAGTTCAGTCCTGGTGACATGACGGCTTTTGCGCTTGGCGAGAATGAGTCCAGTGCAGGACTGACTCAGCGTGAGCAAGGTCACTGTTGCCCGCAACGAGAAGCTCCCTCAACACTTCCTCCATTAATGAAATTGGCGCAAGAAGTTCATCAGATTTTTCCAATTATCATTTATAGTCCAAATCGACCTTTTGTGATGCTCTACTTAACCTGAGAGGGAATTACCCAGTCTTTGGAGGCCAAACTGTCCGTAGTCTTTTCCCTGAATGAAACCCTGGAATACGTAACTTGAACCATCAGGCTCTGCTGACACCTGGAGACATGAGAAAGGAAAACGTGGGACACATTTAGTGGACAAAGGTAGCTTATACTTCCTACAGAATGCCATTTATTTTGCTAGGACTAGAAGTAATAAGCAGTGAGCATTCTAACTCTGATCAGCATGTGTCCATTCAAATTACAATACTGCATTAAATTGTCTGCACAAAAATATGTAAGTACGCCAACTTTTGGTCTTCTTCCTTTGATAAACAACAAATCGACAATGTCACATTTAGTTTAAACCCCTCTAAATGCGTTTTGCAGACAGAATCGAAATAAGCTGACTGCTTTTTATCCACGACTTACAAATCCATCCATGGTCCAGGAGTCCTCTATGATTTTGGCTGGAGAGATGGCTGAATCCTTGAGCTGGTTTCCCTGGTTGGCATAGTTCACCTGGTACATCAGCAGTGATAGCCGGGCCTCGGAAGCCTTATACACACCTATAGAGGACAGCAGTAATACGTGGGAGAGGGGGAGTACTTAGATCAATGGCTGGGTGATTACAGATTGTTACAAGTTGTTCTTCTTCCACGAGTGCATCGGCATGATCAATATACAGTATTTTGTCCAACGGCTAAAGAATTACACAAAATAAACATTCAACAGAGAGTAGAATTTTGATAACATGTTTGGACATGAACTAGAAACGCTTAGCTTTCATTTTTGTTTTGGGTGAAGCCAGCTAGCCATTTGCCTATGCTTTTGCCTATGCTTCCCGTCTTTATGCTCAGTTAAGACAATCTAATTGATTCATTCTTCCTTTTTTTCTCTCAGAAATAAAGCAAACAAGAGGATTTCCCTAAACTCCTCCTTCATAGTGCAAAGGTACGGTAAACTCTTAAATGAAAAACAAATCTTAAGAGCCAAAGCACTAGAGGTTGATGCAACTGGGCCCTGGCCTTTGGCTCTCTGTGTGAGCACAGTTTCCAGGGTATCGATCCATAGTGAAGCATCTCATTTAAGCCGGAGGACACGTGTTACCAGACCGCTACCGTTACCGCCTGGTTCTGTGATAAGGAGTTAGGTCTCTCTGCTAACTGCAGGAACCAATTCTAGCTTCAAGAAGGATTGGTGGGTCTTAACCCCCTGCTGAGAGGGCTGTGAGAGTTACGGGGTGGGGTACAGCTGCAACATTGAACAGAAGCTTTTGTAGTTTTAGGAAAGTGATGCACTCCAGACACTTTAAGAATCCATTCATAGACTCTAAATGTGTAAACCATAGGACTTATATGTCATGACATACAGTATAGTAAGACTGTGATAATTCCTGTCATGTCAATTCACATATGCCGTACTGGAGAGGAATAGTTGTCCATATTCAAACATGCCTGATAGCAGCAGTTCCATGTTGCCGTTGCTAAGGGAGACGTTGACTCTCCCTGTTGTGGAGTTGAAGCTGGTGATGCTCAATGTCATAGGCTGCTTCCTCCCACGGTAATTATAGGAACCTTTCCATATGTAGTTAGGCGCAAAGACATCATCTGGAACTATTGAATGGAAGAAAAAAAAACAGAGGAGAAGAGGTAACACGAATTAGAATAGAACAGGACATAAGGCTGCAGAGCAAATACGAATGTAATACAACAAATTAGAGCAGAGCAGATTCAAATCAAATAGAATATCCTCTAATAAAATAGAAGAGAACTACTAGGAAACAGAAGAGATAAAAAAAACAGATTTGTTCAAAAGATAACAGAATAAGAAAGAAAACTATTGATTGATTAATTGTCAAAAGTCTTCAATAACACACAATGATAACACAAAATGCAGAACATATGTAAAAAACTGCAAGCTCAGGTTGCACTTTTTGTTCACACAAGAATTATTAACGTTCATTTGATTAAAAAGGCTGCTCCGTGTTTTGACAAGTGAAGCAAAGAGATTTAATCAATTTACCGAATAGGACGGATCACATTGGAGTCAATGTGAAAAATAGGGAGGTGAACGAAACGGCGGCACAGAGAGGAGATATCGCCAACGTTCAGTGAGCTTTCTTTGGGCAGTGAGGGACAATAAATCGTTAAATACTAAGATGGAAAGTGTAATGAAATAAATAACACCAGAACAAAACTGAGAAAACACTGTGAAACATAACAGAGCGGATTGGACATGAGCCGTCAGAATATATGAAACTATAGTTAACGAAACTCTACCGGAATAGAACATATAAATAGAGCGGGGACCAGACGAACAGGACTGAAGTGGCCTGCAATAGAGAAGGCTGCAAACAGACTGACCGTTTAGTTTGGGGCTGGGAGTTCCTGTCGCCGGTTTCATCGTTTTTTTCTTCTCCCCGGCTAAACACACAGAGAGACAGAGAGTGAAACCTTATATCTCATTAAAACATAAGCAGGGCTGTGGGAACAGAAGATTGAGAAGCAACTAACATGTTCATGTTGTTTACCTCATTAGTCAGTTGATATCTTAATGAGCTGGGTCTATGCAGGGGCGTAGAACGAGAGGGTGGCTCACTATTAGTCACACATGCGCATAATGACAGATGCGTTGAAATGGGCCATCCAAAATAAGCCCCTGTTAGCCCCCTATTTGTAGGCAATGCGAATGGAGTTCATGACCCGTAATTGTTCGGCCATATTGAATGCTTCTAAAAGCGGCCACAAGACATTTCTTTTTGGCCATTTTTAGGCCGCTGGGTTTTGGCCATTCAGGGAAACTTTAAAAATCACTTGAAGATGCAGCCTTTGTTGCGAACAAGCAAACGCGAGCAAAGCGAGCGGGTATTTGTCCTAGAATCTCAAATTGGATCAGAGAGTGCTCCGATTTTAAAGGCTAACTCGGGGCAAAAAGGTGACGGCCTTGGTGAAACAATTTTAAAGTTGAAGCTTGCAGTTTTTCCTCACACTCAGACGGGTCCACAGCTTCCCCTGCTAATAACGCTTGATGTGCTCATACCTTTCTGATGTGCAAAACTATACACAAATTGACCCGTGCGCCTCCTGCTATTTGCAATAGTATTGGACGGTTTCTTTGACAACAGAAGAGCTACCAAACAGACCTTGTTGAGCGTTTTCAAACGAGAAGAATGGTGACAGATGTAAACATCTACAATTCCATTTGCAGGTAGGTACATTCTGATTGTGTCCCAGAATTAGAATTGAATTGCAGCTAATATTAAAGACATTATGGCCCAATTGTTTTGGCCGGTACTTAAAATGTTAAATGGTTAAATAGGCACTAATGGTGAGTATTATCTCATAATATGCACATGCAAACGGGTTTCTTTAACGGTGGTTTAAAATAAGGAGGATAACACTGATACAGGGCACGTATTTCAGCAACGCCACGATCACACAAGATTCCCCAATAGCTATATGCTAGACAGGTCACAGTCAAAACTGAACACACTCGGTCCATCATTGTTGTCTCAAGAGATGGGAGAAATCCATGACCTCACCTGGGAAGAGCCTGTCAGAAGAATATAACAAAGGATAAAACACCACGGGATATTGCTTTTGCTTTTGCTGTTGTCTTTTTCATAGCTGCCAGACTGCGACCAGGAAATCCAACCGCACACCAGATGGCAAATTGTCCTTGAGCCACACAACGCTCCTCCTTTTCTTTTTTCAAATGCACACTGAGCTTTTTTTTTTTTTTTCTTACCTCGACATATAGGCATCTTTCCTGTCCAAGTGCCGTCATTCTTGCAGACTCTGTGTTCAGACCCACCCGCCAGGAAGAAGCCATGCTGACAGCTGTACACCAACGTGTAGCCAAAACCCGACAGGTCCATCCCCAGGACGTCCACATGGAGCGGGCTCTCCGGCTGCTTACAGGCGTGGGCTGCGGGGCGCAAAAGAAAAGTGTGCGCGTGAGTCTGACGGTAAAGGATGGATGGGCGACAACGCGACCGTAAGATGCATGTTTCCTACGTATGCACTCCGGCTGTGATCCGGTCCACGTCAGATCAGGCTGGCAGGTTCTGGAGGAAGAGCCCTGGATCAAGTGACCCGGCTGGCACTGAAATGACACCACGTTGCCCACCTGTGAGGGGGGAGAACGAGAGAAAAGACACACACACACACAAACGCACACATAAGAGTTAACGTTTTGTGAATTTCTTCAAAATAAAAGAAAATATTGTTCTCATACAATAAAATGTTCATTCAAGATTCCATAATATGTCTTGTTTATACATTAAGAGCATTCAATGACAGTCACCAAATATAGAATTCTGTCAGACGGGTAGAATTATGTAACTGAAAAAGGCATGTAAAAGCAAACAGAAAGTTTTTAAAAAGATCAAATTCACAATCTTCGTCCTGTCCATCTCAGTGTTCTTTCCAGTGACCTCGTTTCCTGTGTTTCCGTAATGAGGTGCAGTACAGGTGTGACTTCCTGTTCGTTTAATGGAGGTCTGTTGTTGTCCCTGCACACAGCAGGCACATTAAACCAGCACCCGACAGCGTGACCAAGATGTCCACATGATCTGACTGACTTAAAGAGAGCTGAAGCTTTGGCTGGACCGAAGAACTCCAAACAAGGACTGTGTGTATAATTGTCCAAGTTGAAATCTTTAAACCATGTCTTGTCTGACCAACAGTTAAAAAAAAAGCATTGTTCATCTGTCTCACTTCTGGCTTTCCCAGCATCTATTCTCTTGTAGTTAGTGACTCGACTACTTGACTTATTTCAGACCGGGGTTGTACCTTGAAACCGTACGTGCGGTTCAGGGAGCCGTAGCGAGGCGTTCCGGGGTTATCACAGCTCGTCTTGGTCGGTTCTGGAAAGAAGTGTAGAAGTTATTCCACACAGAACGTAACAGAAAGATGCATTAGCGTCAGCGTTGTGTCTTCCCCTCTCAACTGTACTCGCCTCTCCTCTGTTGTCATGGTAACTGCGGGGTATGGATTTCAGCAGGGGGCAGTAGTGCTCTATCGGAAAACGAAGCAGGGCCGGCTTCCAGAGAGAGAGTGAGTGTGTGTGTGTGTGTGTGTGTGTGGTGTGTGGTAGGAACATCAGCATGTAGAGCACATCCTGACGCAGAGCTCTATTCAATACAGCTTCCGAAATGACAGAATCACTCACCCCTTCTCCCTTACTCTCTCTCTTCCTGCACCTCTCTTACTGCCCCTGCCCTCCCCCCGACCCCCCTCTCCTCTCTCTCTCTTACTGCTGTCTCCCACTTCCTCTTTCTCTCGTTGCTCTCTCTATTTTTCCATGTCACCGTATTTCTGCGTGCCCACACGCCTTCCTCCCCCTTATGTCTGTCTTATTTAAAGAGCAGGCTGCTTCAGCTCAAAACTCATTCTGCTTCAGTCACAAAGTAATAGGCTCCACATCACGCGCCAACATGCAGCTGCACTCACACACTAATAAATCACCCCGGCAACCCCACGCAAAGCCCGACACTGAACAGGACCTTCTCACCGTTATTTTTCGTGTGTGTGTGTTTGTGTTAGTTTCAAAGAGCGTCACGATATGGAATATAAATATTCCTACTTAAACTACAAAGTATCACTTCAGAGGGAGCCTCTGTCTTTTAGATTGACGATTTCACAAGGAACATCAGACTTTATGGCAGCTGCAATGTTCCGTAAGCGTGCTTCACCGAGTGCTGGGAAGGAACAGAGCGTCGAGCGGCTACAAAAGCTCTCGTTTATTGCAATTCATCACCATACTTGATGTTTAAGCACCTGCTCTGAATGTGAAGTGGTGCTCGAAACGCAGTGGGACCGTGCATAAGGTGTGCTGAATCTCCCTTCTCATTTTCTTCTTCTAAACCCCAGATGTAGCAGCGGCTCGTTTGAAGTCGGACGCCCGTTGCCATTGCTGTTGAACTTTGACTAAACGCTGGAAGTGGCAGCATGTACTTATATCTCACACTTTCTCTGCAATCCTGTAAAACTGTGTAGAACGCCACTGTAACTTCCTGTTCAAAGTGTAGGGGTTCTCTGATGGAAATCTGCTGCTTAATTTGATTTGAGATGTATATTGCAGTTATATAACCATATAAAAATGTATTTCCTGAAAGGCATTGTATCTTTCTAGTTCCTATGCCGAGCGGACGGTTTTACACAGTTGAAACTAAAGCGAATGACGCAGATTTCAATATTCAGTTTTACTGTGCTTGAGATTAACAGGTGCCGACATTTAAAATGGTACTCTAAAAAAAAACAAATGAGTGGAATTATTTAAGGCTAGTCCTCCAAAGACTCCTTTTTCATTTCAGAGATTATCTCAGATAAGCCGGCAGTCTCTATCATCCGCATTCCAATAAGCCTGTGTAACTTTATCTTTGACAGTGGCTGCTCTGCACAACAAACCCGTCAGTTAATTGAAATGTGGTTGTCAACGATGGGTCACTAATTGCCCCGGTGGTTAGGCAGGGGAACATTAGAGTCAAGGGAAGGCTCCTGTCATGGTGTGGGTTCCTTCCCTGCTGTGTTCCGTAGTTTCCTGCCTCTCGTGTCCCTGGGTTAACTTTACTTCCTGCCCTGGTGTTTTCCCATGTGACTTCCTGCCGCGTCCCTGATTGTCTCCCCCCGTGTCCAATCACTGTCGCCGCTGGTGAGTTGCGTTGAGACTCCGTTACCCATTTTTCTCATTAAAGTGTGCTTTTGTTGCTGAGAACTGCGTTTGAGCCCCACTTCCGTCACCTCAACCTGACGGCTGCGCGCTGAGCCACAAACCAGTCATAATGAACTGGCCGGCCAGCATAAACTAAATTATTAGTTGTACAGGTTACAAACCCACACACAAAGTAAAAACAATATTTATCAAAAGGAAAAGACGTCGGTTATACCCTGCCTTGATATGTTAATCATTTTACCTCCGAAGAAATATCATTCAAAAGTCAAAGGGCTCTCTTCGATTTACCATCACTGACATTTCATTTCAGCCCAGACTTTGAAGTGGGTCAGACAGCCCTGCCTGGGGAGAGCTGACTTTGGTCCAGCGTATTTGAGGGAAAATGATTGATGAAATAGTAAAGAAATATTAAAAAGAGGAATCAGTAAAGTCATAAATATGTTTTAGGTAACATATACAAACTTGGGAACTTGGGATAACAGGGCCGGCGCTAGCCATTTGGGTGCCCTAAGCACAAATGTTTGGTGGTGCCCCCCCACCCACCTCCCCTCCACCAACCAACAACCACCACCAACAAAGGAATAACTCCAAGACCACTTTCTATGATCTCAGAAATATTTCTAAAGTTAGACGCTTTATGTCACAGTCAGACTCTGAAAAGCTTGTTCAAGCTTTTGTTACCAGTAGAATTGATGACTGCAATGCACCTTTTGCTGAACAACAAAGAAAGTGTTAAATCATTTTTATTCAGAATGCTGCAGTCTTAACCAAAATCAAAAGGTTTGAGCACATCACTCCTGTCTTAGCCTCACTTCACTGGCTTCCAGTAAAACAGATAATTGATTTTAAAATACTACTTCTTGTTTTTAAAGCTTTGAACGACCTTGCTCCCCCTTCTGTTGTTGACATGCTGACTAAATACACTCCGGTGAGATCCCTTAGATCATCATGTAACAAAGCTCTTCTCACTATACCCCAAATCAACTGTAAACTAGCTTATGGTTCCTTCGGTCACTATGGTCCTGTGCACTGGAACGCTTTACCAGTGGAACTGATGTCCATCACAACAGGGTCTTCTTGTAAAATTAGACTTAAGACAAAAAAAATTTCACAAGCTTTTAGTCCTGGTCAGTTGTTTTTATATATTATTTTTATACTGACAGCATTATTTTGTATGTTTTTATTATGTATTGTGTATGCATGTCTTGTTGCATTGCCTGTTTTGTTTTTAAGTCAGTATGCAGTTCAAGTCATGTATGTTGTCGTGTGGCTACTTGTCTCTTCAACCTTCTTTGTTTTTGGTGAAATGTCATGAATGTCAAAAGCTTTCCTACCAAGAGGTCCTTCCTACTAAAGCGGATCTGTGTGTGTCCACATTTTGTCTGGTCACTGAGTGTGTTCCACGTACCGATACAACGAGGGTGCGTGCCGCTCCAGGTACCGTCACTCTCACACAGCCTGGTTGCCGTGCCGACCAGGATGAGCGGAGGAGCGCAACTGAAGGAGACTTCTGATTGGTAGATGAAACTCCGTCCCTCTCTGAAACCACCGGCTGGATTACCTGGGTCACCACAAAACTTGGCTGTGCGGCACAACCACCAACACACACACACAAACACACACATCCTTTCAGAATGTGGTGCAAATATTACACGGGATGTGTTTTCTGGTGGTCAGTGTGCGTGTGTGTGTGTGTGTGTGTGTGTGTGTGTGTTCCTACGTAAGCACTGCGGTAGCATGCCGCTCCAGGTTCCATTGGCCACACAGGTCAGGACGGCCGGGAATGACAGTTCGTATCCAGGTGAGCAACTGTAGCTTACGCTGCTGCCCCATTCGAAGTCGCTGCCCTGCAGGACCCCGTTGCTGATGGGAGGGGGAGGCTGGCAGGTCACAGCTATGAGATGGAGAGAGAGAGCGAGAGAAAGAGAGAGAGAGATCCAGTTTTAACCAGCTGCAGGTAAACAGCAGGTAATCACTGCCACTCAAATGGCCTGGAAGGGATTTTAACTATTGAGTGGAAAAGTGGATTTAGAGGCTCACAGAGGCAGTGACTGCAAGGAGGGCAGAATCTGCTGTGTCATCCGCTACATAGAGTAGCTACGGTGAAACAAGGAGCTCATTTATGAATTTATACGCTGTACCGTGCGGATGGGGCATGTTTACCAGCAGTGGTGTTAACTGTCGGTTCTGCGGCATTTCTCTACAGAAACATTTGAGGGAAAGTTAAAGATGAAAGAATGTTACGTATGGTGTACCTGCGCACATCGGCATATTCCCACTCCACGTGCCATTGTGGGTGCACGTCCTCACAGGTGATCCGTCCTCCTCCACTCTGTAACCTGGTTGGCACTGGAAGGAAACATTCTGAGCAATGGTAAAGTCTTCTCCGTAGCGCAGCCCGTTAGCTGGCACACCTGGATCCCCGCAGTTTATCACTGCGGAAACAGACGAGGGGAGTTGGAGATGGGATGAAGATTAGGATTCTTTGTGAGTTCATGCCATGGGACAACATCATTTGCTTATTAGCTCTGCATGCATCATCTTCTTAAATATGTGATTAGAATAAAACGAAGGATACGGAGGAAGATTTACATCAGAACATAATTTAATCGAAGGACAGAGAGTGTTGAAAGGTTACTTAACGTGGATAAAGGGGGCCTTACATTTATGTGGACTTCAGCAGTTTTATTTTTTAACTTCAGCATTTTCATCTTCTTTCTTTTTTTTTTAATTGATAAACCAAAGTTGGTGTTATCCAAGAGAACTTCATCAGAACTGCATATTTATCCATGCAAGTACACTTCATTTGACATCTAGTTCTTTGTGTAGTTTCAAGTTGAGAAGATCCAAAAGCGTTATATAAGCCATATGAGCTCTTCAGATTTCAGTATTGGCTTCACTTGTAAAAAATGACACAACAAAAATATAAAAAAATGGCCGAGGTTGTCCTGGGCTCTTTTAAGGAGCATTAGGATTCCCCAGACTGCACTTACACACTTTGTCCTTCATAGTCTAATAGGCACTTTGAATGCTTTCAAACCCGGACACGGTCACGGCTGTAATGTATTGCAATCTACAGTAAAAGCGATCTGCGTTAAGTCCGGGGATTCTATGAAAACGCTGTTCTTTGCAGGACCCAAAGATTGAAGAGATGTGGTTACTCAGCATTTGTAGAAATATATATTTTCTAACTGATTAATGTCGTAGTGAATTCAATTCAAGGATGTCTTTTATATTGGAAAATAAACAATATGTGAATTTCAACTTTAGACACAACATGTTTGACAAGATATTTGTTAGGGAGTAATACTGTGTTCATTTTTTGTGTTATGTTCCAATTTACATGCAAATTTTGTCATTTGTGTAAGATGCAGCACTAATTAACACTTGTTCAACCATGGCTTTGGTCACATTTCATATGGAAAAGGAATGTCATATTCTATGGTTATTTACATACACCAAGAATCTAATTAGCTTAAGTAAACACAGATCAAGGTTATTCATGACACTGTAGATTCTGCATTGCAAGAGCAGATTTGAGGGTAATTTCATTACTCAGAACAGATACTATCGTAGAACAATTTAAAACCAGGACTCAAAGAGTACCAAAGAGGCTGCAAAGCAAAGCTTTTAATTACGCATAAGGAGTTTTGCCAATATTGATGGTTTGCAGACTTGATGCTATTTCCAAGGAGATTTTAAAAATGTAACATTCTGATTATAAATAGAAAGTAATCCACGAAGCTGACAGTCCGCTCTTTAGGGCGCAAGTCACCTTGCGTGTCAGGCGTTGAACTAAAAAGCGTTGCACAGAACTGAATTTGCTGGTGGACCATCAGATATTCAGATATTATTCAACGACCCTCAACATTCAACAGGTAACGTACTGGTACAGTTTGGCTGTGCTGCTGACCACGTCCCGTTGGCCTGACACAGCCTGGTGGTGGCGCCGCTGAGCAGGTAGCCGTCCATGCAGGAGTAGATGACGGAGTGAGAAAATGTTGTTCCATCCAAACGAAACACTCTTCCATTACTGGGAGTGCCGGGGTTGCCACACTGGACAGCTGGGAGGAGGGGGGAGGGGGGGTGAGTGAGAGAAAAGCTTTGTGCATCTCAATGAGTTGCAGCTCTACGTATGACTGATTATATAAGGAGCCTGTGTACATCCAGAGATCCATTCACTGGATCACTGTCAAGGTGCTGGATTATAAAAGATTGATTTAGAGTGAAATGATCTTCCTACGTTTGCAGAAGGGCTGCGTGCCAGACCACGTCCCGTTAGGAAAGCACATCCTCTCCGACGAACCAATCAGATCGTAGCCCTCCAAGCAACTGAAGTGAACGTTGGAACGGATCCTGAAATCGGTTTGTTCCCTCGAACCGTGGGAGGGAATGCCAGGGTCGCCGCAGGAGCCGGCTGTGTCGCCTACAGGGAGAACACGAGGAGACACGGAGTCGGGTCCCCGAATAAGACCTTGGTGTTACTTTAAGGTCATGAAATTTAAACGAAGACAAGAGAGAGAGCGGGAAGAAAAGGTTCTTTTCTGCATAGCAAGCTTACAAGCTTACAAATTGTAGTATATGTGTGTGTGTGATTATGGGTGTGTTCAAGTACGTGTAGTTGTGTGCGTGTGTGTGTGTGTGTGTGTGTGTGGGAGATTCTGACTCTGCCCTTGCAGAGCTGCCTGGTCAGCAAATTCTGCATGACAGACAGAGCACTCTCCTGGGAGCAACCAGACACTATTTCACACAGAAACACACACACATTGTCACCCTCATGTACAAGCCAAACATATCTACTCACACCACGCACATCCTTTCTAGACCATTTTTTTCTGCGTACAACAAGAAGCCTTGTGTGATAATTACCCGGATGTGATTTTTCTCACACTGTTGACAGATAATCAAATTTCTTATTTGCTCGGTTAGTGCTATACTGCAAATATCTAGAGGCTTGCTGCCATAAAGCTTACACATGCTGCGCGCACAACACATGATGACAGAAGATCTGTTGTAATGCCTCAGGATATCTAAACAAATGAACCTTCCCTGCATCAGTTCATGATCATTTGTCTTTAAAAGCTCGAGCTTGTGAGGGAATAGTGAATGAATTTCATTTCTGATTACTGGGATCAGATAGAAAACTTGTAAGGTTACGAACTCACGTATTTTACATCTTCAGAGAAAATATAATCTACGCACCTCCCATTTGACGCCCCCACGCACACACATACACAAGCTCCAAAGACACATTGGAGCCTCGGGTGTATGTGGTCTCAACAGGGAGAACTAACAATCTATTACTGGTTGAAGTGTGCGTGTTTCAGGGCTTTTACGTGTGCAGGTTTCTATTGAAGAGCATTGTGAAAACGAATCTCTGCTGTTTCCCTTAAGTGACTTTGGAACAACCTCTAACCGGGCACAGACACATAGACGCCGAAAGGGTGGCTTCAGTAAATCCACAGGTTACCGAGCTGAGGCTCCTTGGCTGAAGGAGACATTCTCATAAAGCTTGTGACACAAAACACAAGGACTTAAAAAATCTCGGCTGAAATTTTTTTTTTCTAAGTAAGAGTCTAAATCTGCCTGCAGTAACCAAACATGTATTTCATTTTGGGATACAATACGTTGGAGGATTTTTTTTGTGGAGTTATGAATTCCTGCAAGTTGATGGCGATGACTCCAGGAATCACTGCGCCCTTTGGAGATCTAGCCCTGCACCCTGTGTGCATGGGAAAGCCCTCTTGTACGGATACTAAAATACACAACAATACAATCAGGCCAAGCTACACTTACTATATCTTCATATTCGAAGGACAGACATGAGGGAAAATAATCATTACATCTACGGCTGCGCCAGTGATTCTCAAAGGTTAAAAGTCTCATTGCATTCTAGTAGTCTCATCGCTCCTATAGTCCGACAGAGACCCAATGGTGCTCTGTTAGGGATGGGACACTAAAGGGTTTTATCGAGAAGAACAGCCTCACAGTAACTTGCTAGTAAGAATTTCTTCTTTCGTGATCATTGTGAATAATCCACACATGAGCCAATTGAATAAGCCGGCCAGCTCACTCGCATGGTAGGAAAAGGGAAAAAGAAACGAGGAATTATCATGCAAGGAAGAACAGATTCACAATATGGATTTATCCCTAATTCATGCGGGCAAACCTTACATTTCACGATTACCTTTCTATGATTGTTTAAAAAAGACGCATTTCATAACTGTGATGCAGTAAAATAAGTTTGCAAACAAATGTAAGGTGATAAAAGTATATTTAGAAGGAACTGTTTTGAGCATATTTTCTTTTAATTATTGGAACCACAACTTCTTTGCTCAGAAAAATCTTATTTTTCATCTTGTCAAATGCTTTTTCTTAATAAAAATTATACATTCTATTTGACGGTTTAGGTCTCGACAGAAAAATCAGTATCCCCCCCTGAAATGCGGTAACATAACCAACAACACATCAGAAATCCCATTTGCTTATCAACAGTCATGGGGCCGAACTGCAGACGTATTCTTCCATCACGGGCTGAACCGTTATCTCTGCGGGGTTCCGCTACAGACCTGCGCGATAAAAACCGCGGATCGCTCCTCCATACGCCATTACCCTCCCGCAACCTGCTCCTCCCCCAGGCGATTTCTGCAAATAGCAATGAATAGCAACTCGTCTAGACTGCGTTTTTAGTTGCTTTGTCATATAAACGGTGGCTGGGAGCCACTCAGCCCCGGAGTGCCGTAATCACGCCCCCAGCCATCCCACTGAGAAGCACATAAGTTAGGCGGTTTGTTTACAGAGGATGGCAGAAACTCTGCTTTTGTTACAGCTGTGTTACACCATGTGGATCACTGGATCCACTGACAACGGCCCGAAAGTACACAATGTTGACCGCAATGACAACATGGGCCATGATCAAACCTTCTGTACCCAGCAGCTAGCTGCTTTGTTTGCATAGCCGTGGGTATCAGTATCAGTCTTTCCCCCCTCTCTGTATGCAGAGGAGCGGCTCGTGAGGAGCGGCTCACTGCATAACGAGAGGGGGAAGAGGAGCGCAGGTCATCCCAACTGTTTCTCTCAGGTGATGCAGGTGAAGCTCTTTCTGACTTTATCAGTTTATGAAGGATGTATCAACAAATTCCAGGTGGACTTTTTTGAGTTTTTGTATACAACCATACATTTTCCCAAAAATATCGGCTCATCGTTACATCCTTAGTTTCCACTATTGTCTCGAGCAACAAGTCGTATGCTACAAAAAACAAACAGACAGTGATTTTCTCCGTAGATTTGTGATTTCCACAATGTCAGACATTTATAATGTGAATGTACATTGATTTTGAGGCGTTGCCCACAGAAATGATATTGTAGCCCGTTTATTCTAACAACACTGGACCAATTGAAAAAAAGTGTCTTGCTTGGAAACAAAAGCGTGAGTATATTGGTCCAGGGTCAAGTAAAAAAATACTGTGGATAACCTGTCCATCTTTATTCTTCTTCCTCAGTTTCCATATTTGTCAGGAGGGGAAAAGTAATTTGGGAGAATCATCACAGGAAGCCTCTAACTTAATAAAAAATACCTCCTTGTTAGAGGCTTACAAAAAAGGTACATGGCTAAGGGCTCCACGGTGGATGATTTAAGTGGGTGTAGAGGAAGGTGATGCTCCACAACCCTTTCAACAGACAGGCACTGATATATTCTCATGCAACTAACCTACCCTCTACATGTCCATCCATCCATCCATCCCATTATCCCTTGGCTGAGCGCAAAGGGGTTAACAAAGTGTTCCTGCAGGATGTTAAGGCACGAAGTTCTCTACACTCCATTGAGTCTACATCTTTTAGACGGGTCAACTTTCATCTACCCTCTCCTCTCCATCCATCTCTCCTTCTGATAGGGTGGACGTCTGCGTGTGCAATAAAGGTTCAAATGCTTACCAGAGCAGAAGGGCATGGGGGCGCTCCACATCCCGTTGAGCTGACAAGTCCTGGACGATTCTCCTTTCAGCTGTCTTCCACCCAGGCAAGAGTATCGAGCCGTGGAACCGAAGGTAAACTTATCTCCACTCAGCACGCCGTTAGGGGGAGAGCCGGGGTGACCGCAGTCTACAACTGGAGAGCAAAAGAGAGAGAGAGGGGTTCAGAGACACGGAGGTGAAGGAAGGACGGACAGCTCGCTTCAACTAATCACAGCTTTTTGAGAAGAGGCACAGTGATGACTGTCAAGAGCCGAGTGTTGCTTTCAGCGCCAGAGAACACATCATTAACCTTAATAATGAGACATCTTCTTCCTCTGCCTGGCATTTAAGGAACCATTCTTTGAAAAAAGTAATGACAATTTAAAGTGGTTCATCTTCCATTGTTTTTTATCACAGGCTTAGCAGCTCTTACTAAGCAGCGTGGGGCTTAGCAAACACTCAACCGAACCCATAGACTTTTAGGGGAAAGACTGACCTATGCATTCAGGTAGTGGTTTGTCCCACTGCCCAGTGGGTTGGCAGGTCAGAACAGGTGATCCAAACAGGTAATACCCCGGGTTGCAGTCGTAGAAAACCACAGTGCCAAAGGTAAAGTTCCCGTGCTCTATTTTACTCTGGCGGATGGAGTTGGCCGGGATACCTGGATCAGAGCAATTGACCACTATACACAGAGAGACACAAAGACGGACAAACACAAATACACAAAAGGAGAGAGAAGCATGTGTTATTTGGCATGAACCAGTGAGGGTTATTTCGCTTCCCCCTCTTGCGTTTTCTAGTGTTTCGCTCTGAGAATAAAGCTCTGTAAAATAATATAGGACATAATAAGGAGGCTGTGGAGAAGACATGAATGCCTCATTTGGGGTTGGTGTTTGAAAGAATAAACACGGGAAATGTTATGCAGTGTTATGATGAAGGTGTGCATGTCCTGGATCCAGCTTCATTGTGTTGCATTTTTAATTTTACACAATTCACTGGCACTAGGCAGACCGCTGATAGCTTCTGCATTTACTTGGAAAGTGAAGCCACCCTGGTTTCTGACATTCATGGAGAATAATCAGGGCTTGAAAAATATGTTTCACTGAAAAGAAATGGTTTCCCACACAGAAAGCTGGAGCCGGGAGGGACGCAGAGTATTGAATCTACCTCAAACTTCATTAAGTCAAATAAAGGAAACAAGTGGGCTGAACTAAAACGGGCAGAGGGGGGCAAAGAAGGATGGTTGTCATGGATAAAACGCATTAAGAGCAAGGAAGACAAAAGGTGAGGTGGTATTAACGGTCAGGGGTAAATAAGCTTAGGGGTGAATACACTTAACTTTTCTCCCCACCTTTACATGTTGGGGGCGGGTGGCTCCACTGGCGGTTGGCCTGACACTGCGCCCGGGCGTGGCCCCTCCATCTCGTAACCCCGATTGCAAACGAAGCTGACCACGTTGTTGAGATTGAAGCCGTTCCCCAGCGTGCGTCCGTATATGGGACTTCCTGGATGGCCACAGCTGATCGCTACAGGGAAGGCATCATTAATCATGGGTACATAGACTTGAACGCACATTTCTCATGACATTCTTTACAATAACCTTTTTGAGCTTGCACATGATGTATTAGAACGCGTCTATTGGTTACGCTTGTGGACATAATTGGGGCTTTTTAACAGCCATTGTTCCTCATAGAATTGAAATTCCTCTCAGTAGGTAAGCAACAAATGCATGTTATCTAACGCAGATGTTGAAAATCATCCGCTTGTAGTTCTTTGTCTGAAAACCCTCAAGAAGCACAGATTATGTCCAAAAAGATGATGAGTAAATATTTAGCTGGCATCTTGATTTGGGGTCATTATTTTAGAAATATCACGCCTCTGAATCGTATGTGCCAGCATTGTGTGTCCTCTGTGTGCCTTTGTGCGTCATCCATATTCATCCTGTTAACTCACTCAATAGAGCTACTTAGGAGTTTGTGCGTGTCCCTCGTCCTCATGGTGCTGAGGAGAGATTTCTGATGTTTGAGTAAACAGAAAAAATGACTATTGGCCCCTTGCTCGACTTCACATAATGGAAAGAAATTAGGAAAGACAGAGGTCAGTTAGATGGAAAAGGTGAAAAGAGGGGAGAGCAGAAAAGACAAGTTGATCATGACAATAGAAGGCAGGAAAGAAAGAGAAGTCGCCGTTCCTTTCACTCAAAGGAAATCAGAAGTTTGTTTGCTTGCCTAAGATACAAATTTATCTGACACCGTCAGCATGCCCTGCAGCTGTACACACACACACACACACACACCGTCTCATCACCATTCTTTGTTTGTGTCACAAAACAAGAGCCTCTCATTTCCATAATTACAGTATAATTTGGCTGCAAAATGATTTCCCTCAATAACTTCTGCATAAATAACCTCAGACACACAGTGGGATACACACACTAATATAACACATAGAACCAGATGCGTGCCTCGTTCAAATACACATGAAGATATTGTCCAAAAGGAATGTGTTCATTGACTATTCTAACTTCAGGAATGCCTCCACCACGTCACCACCTCTGCCTTTTAAACATGGTGTTAATACAGCGCCTCCTAGTTCGCTGTCTCGTTTGGTAAAATGCCTCGCGTGATCGAGTTCTCATCACCGCCTCATCGTTGCACAGTTGCTGCCTCAAAATTCAGGATGCTCACAGTAAGTGTCCAATTTTGGAAGCATTTCAGTGTAGCCTGGGAAGTGTCAGAGCGCATTGCTTTATCCTCAAGCCCAGCTGTTTATCTCATCCAGACCACACGGGCAGTCGGGTCCTGTGGCCCTTTGTGAAAGACCTTTGGTGTGAATCTGCGGAACCTCAGGTCTATTGGGTCAAAACATCCTGGGATATTAAATATATATATATATATATATATATATATATATATATATATATATATATATATATATATATATATATATAAAACGTATGTTGGCTTTAGTCAATATTTAATTACTCTTGAAAAAAAAGGGTACACAGATTCAGTATTTTTCAACCCATGACTGAAATGTTATTCTGTGACCTAAAAAAACGTTCCATGTTTTTATTACTTTGTATGAATTAATCTGTTAGGTTCCAAGTCGATTTTGCATATTGAGACCAAACGTTTAAATCAAAAACGAGTATCAGATCGGTTTTGGAGTTGATGGTTTATTGCGAACATTATTGACTGTTAAACTGTCGCTGTCTGTTTACACTTCACCAACTGCTTCGGTTTGAACTGTCATTTGGAGTTTGATGAAAAACTCAACCGAGCATTGACTGAATCACAAACCGAATGATGAATACAACCTAGCGTGTGTTCTGACGTCGGGAGGAAGGCAGCTAAATAGCTGGTTAACAGGTGCTGGGCATTATCTGTAGATTTTTTGACATTGTGTTTATTAAATGTTTTGGAGGAGACTGCTGTATAGATCACAGCTCTATATCTTATATCTGTATCTATACGCTATACTAGGGGTCCACAACAACCACTCGGTGGTTTGTAATCATTTAATGATTGAGCATTTCAATCAAAAGTGACACAAAATGATGGCTAAAAAACATTTTTCCCTGTTATTTATTTTTACAATTTTTTTCTGCATGGAATGTAATCCTGCATCACCATGTCGTAAGCAATGTCAAGAAACCCTGTGCAAATGCAATGGGATGCTGAATTTGGATAATTGTATAAAGATGGCCTCTGACTCTATATTACTTCTGCCAGTACTAGTGGTAAATAAAACATCCCAAATGAAAATAAAAAATGCTGAAAACATCATACTCCAATTGCTACTTACCCTTTTCTATTAACTAGTGGAAGATATGAAAACCCTCGGCACCATTCAAGCATCCTTATGATCCACTTTGGCCTCAGAAAGCAATCTCTATTCATCCATTGCATGAATACAAACACACACCACTGTCCCTTTCACCATATTGCTGTAAACCTTTCACTCATTTATTATATGTATTTTGATGAAAAGGCCCTTAAGACATAAAAGGAGGGGTCTGTGTTAATTTGTTAACTTAGGCAAATCTTTAGTGAGAGTGAAATATGTGTTTTCCTTACGTATGCAGACGGGCAGCTGTCCAGACCACTGGTTGTCTTGGAGACAGATGCGAACTGATGAGCCTATCAGTCGAAAGCCGGGCAGACACTGATACACGACCGTATCCCGGTAACCAAAGTTCTCTCCGATCACCTGGCCGTTCACGATGCCTTCTGGGATTCCACAGTGACCGGCTGAAAGACAGAGACAAAGATGCAGGGGAGTCAGACCACCGACAGCATTGTCTCAGAGGACGAGAGGAGGAATGATGCTCGGGCCGCCCCCCTTTCCGGCCCTGTGAGCCACACAGCTACTTCATTAGTCCTGGAACTCAGAAAAGCTCGCTGGGTTTGAAAGAAGACTCAGGCTGGCTCCGGAATGGAGAGAAAAGTACATGTCATCTTCTTATGTGTGTTTGATGTATTTAAAAAATAAATCATACAGGATATCTGCAATGTCCATACTATCCGTGTCTCCTTTCATTACCTTTTTAATATGTTAACTGTACCTATCTTCTATCTATGTTTTTTATTCAATGTTTTGCTGTTATTTCATGACTTGGCTCTCAAATATTAAGCTTAAAACTGTGTTTACTTGTCGTCACCAGGAGCTAACTTTTTTGAAACTTTAATTTGAAATATTTCCAAATTATACTAAACCTCACAGTCCTGCTGTATCCATCAGATGGATTCTCTGTGTTATTTTAAGGCTATAAAGACACTAACATCCTAAGTAGGCCTGGGAGTTTTAAACACACCTTGAGGGTTGAACGTTTCGAGACAGTTTGCTTCCTCCAGATGGGAGGTTTTATCAGGGACAATCGTTAAACATCTGCAGAAACCTTTTGCATGCATCTAAAAGTAGGCAATGACACTTTGAAACCTGGTTTATCCAGGTATATCTATAAGACGTGCGACTCTAAGCAAACACATGAAACATCAAAGTTGAGGCCCAACAACCACTGCCACCTTCACATAATATGTTTTTGGTGAACTTTCCGACAATCACATGACCCATGCAACATCTTCCCAGCTCATCTGCTTGTAAAGAATCAGACGTTACCTGGCAACAGCGGAACTAACTCGATTTGTCAGCCTCCTTCCTCATCATGCATGTCAATTAGAAATTGTAATGCAAGAAAAAATTGTAGAATAACAGTGTTGAGTCTCTCAGCTGTGACCCCCCAGATTTGTTTTAAAAAAAGCACCAAAGTCTCAGTAGATTAATTTTTGTTTTGAAGAGTAATGAGAGAAGTTATCGACACAGACGCTGTTCATAGCAAATTCTATGGCTACCGATCTATTTACTTTTGACAGAATCATGCCTCCTCGTCAGTGTAGGTTAAGTTGCATTGAACTGCTGCGTTATATGAATCAGCCTAAGAAGTATTCTGGGAAGCGCTGTTTCTACCGCGGCTTCACGGAGAAGTGACAGCACTGTGTCATAACATTTGTTACCCCTGGCTGGCACACTGACAGAAGAAAGTGGCTGTGATTTTTTTATGCCTTATTTATATGAAGAAAAAAAAAAAAACTTTCAAACTGAATCCTTTTAGTGCGCAGCAGAGGCTTGTGAGGTGGACGAGGCCAGAAAGCAGCAGCTGTGCAGCCAAACAAAGGGCTCAGGGCACCGACACTACCGGGTCCACCATCCCTTTCTAACTTTCATTCTCAGAAAATGACCATATTTCACAGTATACACAATACACACAGAATATATTATCGGCTCTAGTAGCTGTGTACCTAAACATCTTGTTTCCATTCCACTCCACAGCCCCGACGACAGGCACTCTCTGACGGCCGACCCCACCAGCATGAAGCCAGCGTCGCAGGTAAAGATGGCTGTGGCGCCAAATGTTGTCTGAGTACCAATCTTCTTCCCACTGGGTGGAGATGGCAGCTCACCGCACGATATAACTGAAAGACACAAGCATTTGTGCACCAATTTAGTTAATAAAGTTAGTCGAGAACTTTGCTTTCAGTAGAGTTGTTGCCTTTTTAGCGAGCTCTTAATCACAGTGATTTGGTGCAAATATAGTTTTCTTTTCTGACACTTTAAACCTTTCTGGTGAAGAATCCAACCCAAACCTGAGTTTGAGACCCCTGATGTATACAGTGGGCTAATTACCAAAAAAAGTTTACGTGTCATTTTTTTTCACAATTTTAATACTTACACGTTAAGATAAGTATCACTGCGAGCTCATCGCTGACATTTCTTTTTCAGTTGCAGTCGTCATGAGACCCTCACATGCCTTTGCTACTCACCCTGGCAGTGCGGCCTCTCGTTCTTCCAGCTCCACACGCCGGCCGGTAAGCACTGGATGTGTGCAGGGCCCAGTCGGTAGTATCCAGGGTCACAGGTGAACACGATGCGAGTTCGGTATTCGTAGTGGGAGCCGTTAACGATCCTCCAGCGGCCGTGTTCCAAAGAAAATGACCCGATGCTGGAGCACACCACCACTACAGAGACGGCAAGGAAAAAGGAAAACCATTTATTTTCATTACATCCACAAACCTACCATCACAACAACGGTAGATGCCAAAAGAGCCGATTGAGAGGCGACAAATCACTGGACGATGTCAAGCAGAGGTACGATAGTGTCCAGATCAAGTTATCGAAGCGCTAATTATATATTGCTTACAATAGTGTGTACCTCTTATTCATTAGAAGATAATTATCCCACTGTTATTGCTGATGTGGTAGTGTTTATATTAAAGCTGGAGAAAACAAGCGAGTACCCCCCCCTGAGGGAGTTGGGCTAGTTACTATGTGGGAGAGATCTAGAGCCTTAAAATAACACATGAGGCTTGTTGGGGGGGGGGGATTTATCCGAAAAGCTCTGCACTGAATATTTGAGTATTTTGCAAATCATCAGCCTAGAGTTAATGCTGTGCTTTTAAACGTCCCTCTGGGTATTTATACCGCTGATGTTTCCTTGACGTCTATGTGTCACTTACCAGAACATCGCGGTATCTTATTGTGGTTGCTCCAAGTGCCATCCGGCTGACAGATGGCTGACGTCAGTTCTTTGCTTGAGAGTCTGTAGCCGTCGTTACAAAAATAGGAAACTCTCGTTCCGACGGAGTAGTCGGCTGTTAAAACGCCGCCATTTGTGGGAGCCTTGGGGGCCCCGCATGAGACAGCTATGGGAGGAGACAGGTACCCGGTGGTTAACAAGACAATATGCAAACAGACACACACAGACAGCCCTAAAGCACACTTTATGTCTGTCAGTACTTAAGTTTGAGAAGGTTTCTGCTGTATATTGTGCATTTGTAAACACGCTCACATAATTTCTTCAATGGAGCAAATAAAAAAAAATATATACAATCAACAGATGTTTGATGGTCAGTTCCAACCAGTTCCGGGGGGAAATACATCCTGAAATTGCAGCTTCACAGTCGATGCTGGTTTAAAATAGGCGTCATATCAATACCAGCTACAAACTGGGACTTGAAACAGTCCTTTGATGTGTTGGAAAAGACGAGCAAGCAACATTAAACCGTCATTTAGTCTGTGGAGCATATTCCAATATGTTCTTATTACACACTTTTAGAGAAAGAAAGACAATGAAAATGTTATGCAACTCATTACATGGAATAATATGGGTTCTTTTTTTCTATTTTACAAAAATAGATATCAATCAACCCTCTTCATGTGAACATTGCTCCACACATTTTGTCTCATTTAATTGAGCAATATGTATATTCTGGAGCAAAGAATATATATTTTGGTACATTTCTACAATACACACTATTTATTTAAGAAATTTACATCAGTGTTAACTACAATATCGACATATTATTCATGGATTCAATTTGAATTATTTATACCTACTTATAAGCTAGTTAACATGACACAATGAATGAGCTACAATATTACACCATTCAATCTCTCACTTATTACTTTGTAATGAGAGTATTATTAAAGAGACGGAGAGGGGGGTGGTAATAGTTTGTGGCTGCAGGAGTCGATCCAAACTGTCTCAAGCATTTTTGTGCATAAATTATTTTGCCGGCTCAATGACCCATGAATCATTTTGGTTTTTAACAAACATAAGTCTTACAACTACATGCTACGAGTCACAGTTGTGCAGACACTGTACAGCATTGCTAGGCCTATGCACTGTGCTGTTTTGTTTGTGTGTGTATGTATATATAAAAGTATTGAGGACCATGAGTCTGAAATGTTTGATGATTGATTGGTGGTAAATAGTAAAAGTACTGTTATATTCCATTACCAACTCCAATTTTCAGTACCTTCATCGTTGTTCACGCCTTATTTTTTAAACTCATATTGCTTTGCACACTTTGCAAATAACACAACACACCTCGGTTTAGTTCAGCATCACGGAGACGCACATTCCCATGCAAAGACAAACCAACGCACCTTGGCACGCAGGGACCGGAGAGTTCCACGCGTGGTAGCCGAGGGACGTTCGGCGGCAGGTTGCCGTGGCGTTGCCTATGAGACGGTAGCCACGGTCGCAAGCCCAGCGCACCACGCTGTTAACATGGCCGCCGCTCTGAGAGGAGATGGAGCCGTGGAGCGGAGAGTCTGGGGTCGAGCAGTACAGAGCTGGAGAGGGCAAAACGGAACTGTAAGCACTCCTAAATATTCTACATGCTTTAAAAACAATAATCATAACAGATTAATGAGCATTATGGAGAGACACATTAGACCCCAAAGGTCACAACTTCATACTCATAATTGTAGGATTATAGATCACTCTAAGTAGCCGTAGTTAAGTAAAGTAAAACATGATTATAAAATATTGTGTGTGTTGTTCTTGCATAGATTTAATTATTATTATTATTATCAAGCATTGACCACCTCGAGTAAGCCATAATTACATTGTAGTGTATTATAAAAAGTGCATTATGGAAAGTGTTACTACTTTTTCACACCACTATACAGTACCCTATAAACTTGTCTGAGCTAACAGCAGCATTTTCTGTTGTACTAATAAGTGGTGATTCGATCTTTTGTGACCAATTGTTGTTGCCTGGCATCATTGCTGTAATAAACATAAAACATATGCATGCATACAGGCATGCGGTTAACAGCATTAATAGATGTTTCTCCCTCTGTGTATCTATGGCAGAACATAAAAGTCTTGAATACGATAAGGCAGTTGAAGAGAATTGGTTAATCGGGAGGAGGCAATTTGTCTGAGTGATGAGGTCAAATATCAATCTTTGTTCGGAAATGCTGTGGCCACCTTTAAGAGTCAAGGAGGGAGTTTTGTTCCGTTTACTCCGTTTTATTTTTTTTGTAGGAAGCACATAATCAGTGCCGGAAAGGGTTGGTTGGAAACGGTCAGTGATTTCTAATTAAAGCCTTCGGCTGGTATCATTGAACCGGGATGTACTGAAGACAAAGCAGCAAGCTGACAATATCCAATTAGATGCAGTTCAGGCTCTCTCTCCTTATATAATGAATGCCAGTATATCTTGTTATAATGTTGTATGAACTTTCTTCATAAAACAATAGAAGATGGTGTGACACAATAATGAGAACACATAATAACGTGAGAGGAACTGAGCATGTTCTGTTTTCTGACAGGGAGAGGATGTTGTCAAAAACGGTTATCCAAGTAAACAATGAATAATGAAGTTGAAACTTTGCATTAGCAGGCTTAAAACATATGCTCAAAGATCTTTGCAGATGCTCGCATCAATCACAACGTCAAAGAAGGTTACTGAGTGTGAGAGTCCTGGGTTTCTGGTATTCAGCGTATAATTCATCATCCAGACCAGTGGTGATGTAAAGGTTAAAGAAACAGCCCTGTGACTGGACTGTATGAAGTGAAAAAGCAAAGTGAACCGGTAATGCAGTGTCCGCCCCTTAAATGTCAAAGATTACCCTTGAATAAAGTGCTCAAGCCTCCTCACCCAAGGGAAGGTGTTTAATGCCCAACAGCCTTGCTGAGTTATACTTAGTTATACTTAGCAAGCCCAGGTGGGAGACTAAATGCAGAGATTGCTTTGCATGATCATCTGTACAGTTAACCATAACGCACTTTGGTAAACTGCTTTAGGAGACAGACAGAAGTGAGGTAGAAGGAGTACGCCGATGATGGAGGAACAAGTCGCAGGTCAATGGTACCAAACACGTTTTAACTCATTTATTTTGATCAACTTGTTGTTAAAATCCAAACCTACTTTTCATCAAAAATCCAAATACCATAATTGTCTCAATTTACACCGTCTTGTGTTTCCACTCAGTGACTCTCATATCCATGCATCATGATAATATAAAGTAGTAGTAAAATAAAGTTGGGATACATACTTTGGTACTCACCAACATAGCGAATTTTGAAGCCCTTCTTGTTTGTGCCGTGGTCTGAAGACCAGCGGACCAGGAACTGGTGCCCAGAGGTCGTGAGGTTAAAGGGGGCTGGCAGGTCTCCGCTCAGAGTTGCCAGAGTGGGACTGTTGGCTGTCGGACCTTAGAGAATTGAGAGGAAAAAGAGGAGAAAGAACGAGACGGTTCAGACAACCTGTGATTTGTCACAATTTTTTGGTGACCAGCATCCCGTGTTGATCATATCAACACCTTAATGCCTTTAAGAAAAGAAGGATGACCGTTCTAGAGGATATTGAACTTATTAGCTGAGTGCTTTATAGAAATCATTGCACTTTCGTTACCATCAAAAATCTCCAATACGTCAAACTCTCTCTCAGTGTGGAAACTTTCAAAAGTTATGGTGACGTTGTATCCCTTTTCTACGGTGACGCTCCAGGAACACATTTGCAGGTTGGGGTAGCTTTCTGGCCAACCGGGACTCAGGATGACACCCGACGAGTCATATCGCACATCCTGCGCAGGGCATTGGACTGTAAAGAGAAGACACATGGAGAAAAAAGGTCACCTTAATTCATACGCATCTGCTTTCAAATGTTTTAACATAAAGTATTTGCAAAATGAATAAAAAACTCAACGCGTTTACACACCTTGGCATGTTGGAGGTGATGCATCCATCTGTAGTCTTTCGCCGAGGCGACAGGTTAGAATTTCACTACCAACCAATGAGAACCCAGGATGGCATCTGTACCTTATGATGTCACCTGGATGTACAAAAAGGTTATAAATTGTAAGAGTAGAGCGAAAAAGAAACCTTGTTGTGGGATCTCCTGGAGCAAACCATCTGTGATCACTTAGGTATTTTAAATATGACTCAATATGACTTATAACACTTTCTTTTTTCCATGAATGTGTAATTCTATTAATCAATGTAGATCACTTTGGTTTTAGTTCCCTAGTTTTGGAGAAGTTGCCCATTGTCTTCCTTTACATTGAATATAATGGGGCCGATGGAACTCGCCTTCAGGTGCTAAAAGCCCCAAAATACATTTATAAAATACCACAGAAATCATGACTTCCTCACACTTTGTTGTGAGAAGTTTCATGTAGGACAATTATATCATATATATTCCCATTCTATTGGAGAAAAGAGTCTTAATAATATCGAACCACATTGACGTGGTTAAATGGAACGCAAGCAGACAGACAGCTCACCTATCTCCAATTCCCCGTCCTCCATCAGCATGTCAGCATTGGACACTTCTGGGGGAGGCTGGCAAATCCTTAATTGGTAGGCTAGGAAAGGAGACACAGCCGAGGAGGGGAGAGAGGACCATTTGAGGGAAATTGTATAAGAATGAGTGAGAGGAAATGTGGTCCGTAAACATAAGCTCAATTAACACGGAGTAAAAAAAAGACTTGACCGTTTCGAAGTTGGCGAGAAGTGTGTTTCTTACTGTTTTTTAAGCTTTTCAGTTCCACTTCCAGCCTGCTGTGCGTGTAATGAAACATCTTGGTATCTGTTTTATTTCATCTCCATTGTTTCGGTTTAACTTCACTTCTTGAGGAGCAAATGGTCAGACAAGGTCGGCAAGAGACCGGCTGCACCGATACAGCACTGCCTTCCATCATAAGAAGGAGCTGCCTTCACACCACTGAGCTGTGGGCCCTGATCAATATTACTGCATGACCATAGATCACTCACTAACAAAGAGGGGGATTGAGATGGGGGGGGAGCAGATCCAGACAGACACAAACAGAGAGAGCACTAAAGAGAGAAAGGGCTGAGGGCTGTAAGTCAGGATGAAATTGACTATGAAAATGAGACCTGCCAATAGTATCTGCTGCTCTCATGCATATCAAAGCCTTGTGGTCTCTCTGCGTGTGCATGTCTGAGTGTGTGCATCTTTGTGCGTTCCATCGTACAGATGTGTCAGGGCTTCTGCGCGTAGGAGGAGAGGATCACTGCGAGCAGTCATTGATCTCACTAAGCTCCAAGACCTTCTTTTTTTTTTGTGGCCGCTTCCACAGTCATGTCAACATTGACTTTCTCCTCCTGCCGTCCATGACAACATTATCACTATGACTGCATGTTCCTCATCACTTCATGGAGGCACAGGCATTCAGAACCCTCAGCCAGACATAAATGAATGGACGGAAAACGTGGAGGAACATCTCTGAACAGTGGGTTGAAGATTGCTTTGGCATTTCAAGGCGAGCAGTTCTGAGTCACTAAAGGAGGCTGATGAAGACACATTGAAACTCGGTCCCTTACTTTGAAAAGCTCCTGCTGAAGAATCTCTGGGAGGATTTGTGCTATTTCTTACTGTATTTCTTAACAAAGGACTCGAGTTACCTCAATAGAATCAAACAGGGCGTCCGTCTCGTTCGTCTCTTCACGCTCCCTCCTTCTTTCTAATACAAAACAATGCTCACAGCCACTGTCATACATGTCATCATCTCTCCGTCATCCCTGCCGCTGTCTGCTGTGCGTCCTCCATTGGAGAAGGAATTGAAAATAAACTTGAATCTATCACATGGTGCTGTTCTTGTGTGAGTGTGACAGCTGACAGAATAAATCTACCAACCAAGATTCATTAGCAACATGCTATCTACCCGAAAAAGCAAAGCCTGCTCAGAAACACAACAACAGCGTGACTTCTTTTCACCAAAGAACAGTGGACATAAACTTTTGAGAAAAAGTGCTGATTTTCTAAAACTTTCTGACGACAATGACACATAACCGCAGCATTTCTGGGAGAGGTGAAAACCTTGCATTGGCTAAAATGTATTTTTGTTCATTCATTTTTGATTTGACGGTAACGCATTATTTTAGCTTTCAAGACGGGTTCATCTGAAAGGATTCTTCCCTGTTATATAGTTTATCACATTATCAGAATAAATGAATACAATTTCCACATTATAAACAGTAGATAGTATGCATATTGTAATCAAGGGACAGGGAAATCTCCATTAGCGACAGCAAAAAGATTGAAAAACTGAATGGCATAAAAACTTTTGGACAAAAAAAGCAGATCAGGACCAGCAGAAATAGCTGTGGCGTGAAGACAACACGACTGAATGGTGCATTATTTTCTATCTCTCCGTGTATGATGTCTGTGGCCAATGTGAGGCCAGTTTCTGTCAGAAAACAAAAAGTTCCAGTGAAAGACCAAACTTCCCGAGTCACAATGAGTCAAAAGGAAGCCGGTGAGAGTGGAACCTAATGATGATGAAGCTACAGAGAGTCTAACACAAACATCAAACAGGCCGATGCTCCCTCTGCAGCCGCAACTGCATTACAGGTGTACCGCTACACCTCAGGACAACAAAATCAACTCCACAGCGAGGTGATGAAAACTCAACAAACTCAATCAAATGTTTCCATCGCTAAATCTGGAACCGAATTGATTATGTTGCGGCGTCTCACCGTGATAGCTTAAGACAAAGAAGCCGGCGCCCGAGAAGTCCGAATGGAACTTGATGAGGATGATGTTGGAAGTCGAGTAGACGGACTCCAAAGCCGTGTTCCCACTAAACTGGCCAATCTGAGGGGATGATTGGTCAGGACCATCCCTACAGAGAAACAAGGAGAGAGAGACACACACACACACACACACACACACACAGACATGTAGTGTTAAAAAGGGAGTGCTCGTTGACTAAAGACTCATAAGCAATTGGAAGTGGTCTTTGTTTATAGAACAACACGAGAGAATCGTCAACCTAAGATAACATTTGAATAAATTATTACCATCCTCTCAGTCGACAGTTAAATGGCTACTTGTGACAAGGAAATGGTTTCTCCGAGGCTACAAACAAAGAAAGAGGCGACTTTACGGCCGCTCCGTCGCCGGTGGATGTGTGACAAAGTGCCGCCATCCACGGTGATTGTTGCCTGGCTATGGGCTCGTCTTCACTCTCCGAACAATGCAAGCAACAATGTCCCGGGAATCATTGAGACGTATAACCGCCGCACGCTCACGCTCCACATTACTTACCCAAGAGCGGCTCCTTTTCGCCACTCGGGTGACAACACATTTCAAAACCACGGCTCCCCTGTTCTTTCTTCAGGATGCTCAAGTTCATAAATATTGATTTAACTGCCAACGGTTCATAATAATAACAAATGGGCGTCTTGTTGAAGACCTGGCTTTAGTTTACCCATTAATATCAGCCCGGCATTTGTGAAAAGTTACACAATTACCGCAGAGGGCAGACAGGATGACATCTGTCAACTCGCAGGGCCAGGCTCTGTGCAACATCCGAGCATATTTCACCTTTAATAGCCCAGCCGCCGGCTGTCAGAACACTGTTTTCACTGATTAAAAAGTATCATCGTGAAATGAAATGGACTGATTAGTCCGCGCTGTTAAGTGTTTTTGGATGACGCCAATTATACCTGTCAAGTTATGTAAGGAATCATCCACCGTGCTGATTCACGCTGAGTGCTTTGCTTAGAGAGGTTTCATTCATTGCTTTGATTTGATGATTTATTGATGACGGCCACTCGTTCTATAACTCAGGGGCACATTATGGCGACACAGAGTAGAGAGAAGGTTTTAGCAGTAGGTAACATCGGTGGCATACATGTCAAACCTTACAATGGAATCCTGCCATAAGCCTCGCTGCATGAGGCCAATTAGCAGACTAACCAGCTGTCATGTTGGCCGGCTCCGGACTTTGAAGACCGCTGTGAAAATCACACCTTTGCTACTCACACTCCTCTCCACAGGGAGCCGACTCTGTGTCTGTGTGACTCACGTTGTGAGATTATTTTTTGTGTGTGTGTGTGTGTGTGTGGCTTCGCGTGTGGTTTGCCTTTCTCTTCCTTTGTTCACTATTTCCAAATGGCAGCAGGGTCAGTAACTCGTGGAGTTCACACAGGCGTCTATAAGTGGGCCGAGCACCAGATCGACGGTGCCGGGGTTGTGGGATGGGCGGCCTGCATGCTGCAGTAATGGCCTCCATCCGTACAGGAAGGAGGACACAACTCAGCGCCCACATCTAAAGTTTCACTAAAGCTAAACTATACCGAAGGCTACGATGTGCTGCACTTTCTAATTACATTAAAGGCTTGTGAATTTATAATAAGTTCAAAGTGCTTCCTGAAGGCTGTGGCACCAGCCAAACCTAGAAATCTGGAAGGTTGACAAAGCCTGCATTATGTCCGACTGACAAACGTACAAGACAGACATTTGGCCCTTCGTTGTTGGTCTAAAAATAAATGGAAACATATCAGAGCAAACCGTGTCTCGCACTGCTGTTGTTGTGTTTTCTCCCTGCCTCGCCCTGCCTCTATGCCAGGATGCTTCTAAACTGTTGATGCTGCACCATGCCGTCTATTTATAGCAAACAAGCTGTAGCTATAGAGAAGGGCAGCAATGTGGCAACCCTGGAATATATTGTACAGCAAACGTGAATGTTTCTGCTTGCAGCGAGCACTTGTGTCTAATCACTGGTTTAAACATTTTGCATTGACAAAATGCCTGTTGTTCCCAATGGTTGTTCTCCCTAAGAAGAATATAAAGAGTTGGCTGTTTGGGAGGGAACGATGTGTTGTATTCTACATATAGACTGAGGAAAGGGGAGCGACTTATATGTATAGAGGGACAGATTGCACTTACCAGACAGTAATGTAGTCGTATACGGGCTCAGTGCTCAGTACAGTGAAATTGATGTAAATGCCGTGTCCGGGAGGAACTCGAACACTCCACACACAGTCCTGGAAGTTGGGGTATTCCTCCGGGTGACCAGGGGAGTAAATGGTTCCATTTAATGATGTGATGTTGCCGCCACAAAGAGCTGTGAGACAGAAGATTTACAGAATTACACTTACAAATGCAAATGAGTATCACCATTGTGAAGCTTTAGTAATTATCTGGATGACTGAGAGAGGAAAGGTCTTTATCAGCGATGTAATGACCGCTGGATGAAACCGTAATGCCTTCGACTAATTGAACTCGTTTGCTTCTGCAGCACAGGTATTCCTCGGGAGTGTAGTTGCTCTTCACAGGTGTGATGCTACTATTGCTGAGAGCTGTTGGACAGGCTATTAAACGTTTTCTAGATTCAGTGTAGAATAATATTGTTTGATGATACGCTCCGGGCATTTCATGTAATACCAAATGGTTATATTATAAAAAAGGCAATAATAAGGAAAGCGTTATTTATACATTTCTTTCAGAATGTTTTGGGAAGGTATATAACGAGGAGGTTAAATGGTCAGCTAGGAGTACCATAGGCCCGTTTAAAAAACAAATAATGCTTTAACTAGAGTCGATTGTCAAGAAGTAAACCATATGAAAATCATTAGTATTCAACAGATATGGTATCAGTTACAGAATAACTGTTTGCCAGGAACACGTATATAATATTTGCTTAGCATCTGGTTACATGCAGGCCCCACTTCATATAAAACTTAAAAAAAAAATAAGTTTCAAGTGATATTTTCATTATTAAATGAACTAAAAGCAATTAGGGGACCAACACAGTCTGGATTCCCTTCCCAATACATGACGGGTAATTTTATATCCAGCTGTAAACATGGAACACAGACTTCTTTACATTGTAATAGATTCCTTCTGCACCTTCAGTATGATTAATATTATTACCTTCACATCGCGGTAGCGGGTGATTCCAGTTTCTGCTGATTCCATGTAAACACGTGAGGGAAGCCTCTCCGATCAGAGAATATCCGGGCAGACATTCAAACGACACCGTCATCCCTACGCTGAAATCCGTGCCAATCACAATGCCGTTTCGGAAAGGCCGAGGGTCTGGGCAGCTCTGGAGCTGGTAGGCTGCAGACACAACAACCCGAGGTCAGGCAAAACTAAAAATCCTTCACAGTGAGAGACAATAAACACACCAATCCCACACTGAGTATACAACAAGCCTGTGTCATGGTTAACTAGCTACGATTCCTCTGGATTCAACTTGCAGCCATTATCACAAATAATACTGACAGGTAACGTGTCGGGGAGCTACAACCAAAGTATCAGCGGCAGACATCTTGACGCATTTCAACAATGCAAACTTGTTAAACAGAGTATCATGCTTCAAAGAAGCTCTCACTTACTTACTTTTGATTTCAATGAGTAGTATCGTATTAAATCAAACCGTTTTTAAGACAGACATGTGAGTGAAATACATCAGTGGAACTAACATCTATCCTAACAATAGAATGCTTGTGTTCACATTTGTTTTCCTGCTTTAAAACACAATGCCCTTGTGTTTTAAAAAAGATAACATGTATTATTCATCAGCCACTGTAAATTTGCAGATGGATCAATGGAATCAACCGGAACACATTTCTATATAAATAGATCTTTTTAGTGGTTTTAGAGATTTCATTGTGGTGGTCTGAAAAAAGTTCATAACATTTAGTAATAAAAATAATTAAATACAGACAACAGGTTCACACGTTTCAGTCGCTGTGTTCCTCAAAGCAAAAGCCCAGACCGACGGCCGTGGGATCGTGTGATCACATTTACCTTGATAAGTGGTGTGGAACCCGGGCTTGTTTTGCGAGTAGTCACTGTGGAAGAAGAAGCTGGTCTGGTGGGTGGTGCTGAAAAGAGGCTTCGGGATGACCGGACCGCTGAAGCGGTCAATGACCGAGCCCATCTCCAGCGTTCCACTGCGGATCTCCAAGTAATCGTGAATTGCTTCAGTGGAGAAGTTCAGGAACTGGAGATGGATACCTGAGGAAAAGTTTGGATATTTTAAGCAATTATCCAAAGCTTGACTCACAGAGAGGCTGGCAATAAAAGCATTTGTAGACGCTTCACCTGCTAACACCCATTAAATATGTGGGTAACACTGATTGGGTGCATGTGTGGCTGAGTAATGAAATGAATGAATCAATACAATTCATGGATGCATGAAGAGGGGCACGTAAAACAGACACTCTCACAAACCGTTCTTACTCAGGTTCAAAGTGTATCTTACCGAAGCCAACCGGTAAATTGACTGTCCATGTGCAGTCCAATCCACTGGGGTAGTTGCCGGGGAAACCGGGACTTAGAATCACTCCACTTACATCTGTCATAGACCCCCCACACTGGGCTGGTGACACACAAAAGAAAAAGACACGCACAACGCAGAAAGGGAGAAGGAAAAACGGAAACAGTTTTCAGTGGAACAAATTAAAGAGTACGATCGACGGAGTAGATTTTAAGTTGCTGCCCCTGAATGAAGTGAGTATGTTCAACTTGGCGACGTGCATCGTTCTGAAAAACACATTGGTATCCTGAGTCTTAAATAAATACCCATCTCGACCAAATTACCATTGTGCAAATAGATGTTTGTCCAGGGTATGTTTCCTCCCGTTTGCCTCGGTGCATGCTAATGCTTTGGCACACGCTCTGCATGCTTATGACAGACTGTGACTTCGCTATGCATCCGTTTAAAAGCTTAATCATGTTGTGCACAGAATGCAAAAAAAAAAAAAGCTCATCACAAAAAGATCAAACAGCTTTTTTTCTAGAGAGGCAGCGTTGTAGATGGAGACTCATCGGATCATACCTGCAGCACTGAACTTTGGCAAATATCTCAGTACATCCAGGCTCTGTATGTGTGTGTGTGTGTGTGTGTGTGTGTGTGTGAGAGAGTGTGTGTGTGTGTGTGTGTGAGAGTCTGTGTGCATGCATTGTTTTGTTGGAGGCCACATACCAAGACAAAGTGGCACAGGGTAGTTCCATCTTCTAACAGGTCCAGGCATGCACGTGATATGAGCATTTCCCTAGAAATGTAAAAGCAAAAAAAAAAAAAAATCAACAGCTGACACTTCCTAGATAATAAATAATTGGGTTTAGTGTTTTACCAACTCTGCAATTATCTGTATTAATTATTAATTATTTATTAAGGGTGAGTAAGCTGAACCTCAATCAGTCGTATAAAGTAAAATGGGCAGACCACACAAGAGGCATACATTATTCAAGAGTTGTGCAAACCACAACAGAGTCGAATGTTGAGTTGGGAGAGCTGGGAAAAACACCGAGAGCAGGTTTTCTTTCTGATTCATAGTTTAAATAGTTCTTGGTTTGTGCACCCAAGGGATGAAAAGAGTGACTGGTGGCACTTCAGAAAAGCCGAGCAGGCCTTGAAGATTCCACCTACTGGCTTTTGTTTTGCACTAAACAACTTCAACATCTAGTGTGTGTGTGTGTGTGTGTTATCCGTGTTCCTAAAAATCGCCTTCAATTCAAACAATCAAGACAAACAGGTTGTATTTTTACCTGAAGAGAGTATCCTTGTTCACATGAAAACTGTACGACGTCTCCAACCATAAATCTGTCTCCTTGTCTTACTCCATAGTTTGGTGTCTGAGGCTCGGGACATGACTCCAGACCAATGGCTGATTGGACACATTGGGATTGAGGTTTTTTTTTTAGATTCAGTATTTGTATCTCTATGTACATACTGTGTTCATAGCATATACCACAGATAAAGCTGTATACAAAACAGAAATATGTTACCTGTATATTCCAGGTGAAAACCAGCAGCTGAGACACTGATATCAGAGCTGAAGCTGAGATAGAGGTTGTTAGAAGTGCTATTCAAGAGAGGGGGGATGGTTGTGCCTAAAAGCCAAGAAAGAGGAAGAAAGCAACAGAGGAGATTGGTTACATTTATATTATTTTCCAACTCCAGTCTTGAAAGCAAAAAAAATCATGGTTATCTGACAGCGAAAGGAAAACAACAAAAGGGCTCCCGAACCCGCATTTTCGTGAAGTGTTCTCAATGGAGGGAATTACTTTTATATGAGACATCTGTTTTATTTGAAAGCACTTTTCAAATGTTGGCTTGACCTACTTAGCGAAGAAAGATTAAGTACGAAGTAAAACACAGGGGTAATGTTCTCCTGAAGCAAAGCTGGCTCTGTGCAACAGCTTGTGATTCCATTAGGGTTCTGGCTGATGCACGTTAATGTAAAGGTATATATATATATATATACACACAATATATTGAAAAAGCAGCACTGGTGCCTCACTTCTAATAAGAACTACGTGTGGAGTTTGGACATTTTCTGAGAGGCCAATGAGCTTCCATTGCTTATGAGCTTATCCTATGGAGGACCAAAAATGACTTAAGTATAAATAAATAAATAAATAAATAAATGAATAAATGCGTAAACAAATAAATGAATAAATAAATACAGGAATACATGTGTCAATAAATAAATACATGAATAAATGTGTAAATAAATAAATGTATCAATAAATAAATAAATACATTAATATAAGTTGAGATCTAAACAGAACATAATTAAATAAATCGATTTCTACATTTTTGTATTCCCACATTTATTTATTTCCACATTTCTGTATTTCTTCATTTCTGTGTCCGTATGTAAATGAGCTTAGGTGGGCCGAACCTCATTCTTGAACAGGATTGGTCACAGCAGTGTGATCGCTCCTGCTCTACTATTTTTGTCTTGAAGTTTGCTCCTCGGCAGAACCTGTTGTTAGCATTTAGCTACTTCATTGTCTACTACTTGTCTCAGCTTAATGAAAACATGGATGTGGAAGTTGACTAAACTGTGGTCGATCCTCCTCGAACCAGAGGACCGACACATGGACCGACAACATGGCGCAGCTGCCCGGAGGATGCTGCAGTACAGAATAAGGTAAGAACGTCAAATGAGTTTTTCTGATTTCATGTGTCTTTTAAAAGTGGCTGTATATCGCTTTGCAAATGTACGTAATATTTACTGAGGGTAACTTTGATTAACTTTTTACACGGTTGCCGTGGAATAAACTCTTCACTATATCAGATCATTTGCAACCCCATTACTGGATACAAGTTGAAGGGTCCGATTTGACAGATTTAATTAAGAACAATTGCATCCGTCTTACCCTTATGATAGTGCTGCATTCATAAACCCAACAAGTGAAATATTTTTAACTTAAAATATAAATGTCATGTAAAAGGGATATGAGAGATGTCTCTAGGCAGCAGGTTCAAGTTTAAGCTCTAGTTATATTTCATTTATTTCTACAGCACAAAGCTGGGTTCAGTTTAACACATGAACCCACAGTCTCTTAAAATAATCTCAATTTTAAACTGCATTTTACCACAAATCCAAATCGACTTGTGATCAAGTGTACTGTTTATACTGTGAGTCAAGTCACATTGCTTTTGTTGTCTCTTCTGACTTTTGTCTTATTGTTTTTGATGACCAGAGTCCACGACCTATGAACTCCTATGAACTCCTATAAACTCCTCTAGAGGACAACGAGGACAACTGCAAAGCTGAAGGCCCCCTGTCCAATGCATTGGATGTTTTTGTACAAACTGTATGCTTAATATCAGACACGCTCCAGTAAATGCCTGTGTCCAGCATGTCGCAGGGGGAAGTTAAATAAATGCTCTGATTAGGCATTGATTTGAAATCCGTGTTGAATTGCATTCTAATTTCCCAAACTCCTTTCTGTTCCACATGAGTAAAAAGATCAACACAAGTGAAAATAATTCTAATGACAACACTAATATACATGCATAAATAAAAAAAAACAGGATTTACTGAACTTTTCAACATACATACATATGAACATATTTGCAGCAACAGATCACATGTGTCGTCCTTCTCTGTATAATGGATTTACCAAACCAGTGGTGAAGTCTACACCACTGGTTTGGTAAATCCATACGCCGCATACCCACTAGAAAAGTCAAGGTTTTCTATAAACCCACCAACAAAAGCGCGATGATACGTAATGAGCAGTAAATTGGGCCGAGGGGTGTTATTGGATGCCTGTTGGGAGGCAAATTAATTAGCGGATCAGTCTGTGGCCGCCCTGCTGGCTGTGTTCATTTCTCTATAAGAAAATCATAGTCATTACCATAGTGGGAAATAAAAATTGCTTGAATCAATAATAAATGACAAATAATTAACTGTGTGGATTTAAACATGACATTTATTTTGGGGATATGTGACAAGATTAATTAGCAGTTGTTTAACCCCGCATGTATTTAATGCTATGACTTGATTATGACTGTGTGTGGAAATACAGCCCTTTTATTTCATTGCCAACAATATAATCTCTTATCCAGTTTGCAGTACAGATGTCAAGCATTTCCATAGACTATTTAACATAAGCAGATAATCACACTTGGCTTCCGTAAAAGCGGTATCAGATGTTGACATCCCCATTGAAACGCGGGGTGGAAAAAATCCAGAGGAACTGAACACATTTCCAACTGAAAATATTTACCAGAATAGCTGCCCAGTCTTGGTGCGTGGTTGTCAGCACCATCGTAAAAATCCAAAGAATCCCAGTTGTGCTCAGTGGCAAAACTCACGACTTGTATCTGGAGAGAGTAGTAAAAGACATAATTTGTAATAAAAAAAACATCTACAAATGTAATTCAACTGCATTCGATAAAATGTTCTTTTTTTTAAAATGAGTAGAAAATCTGTCGAGCAACATTAAGGCGCATGCGGGACAATGCTTCACTCGCAGCGCTGCGAGGTGTCTATTTGCTCTCAGAAGCATCTTTGCCTTTGTACTCGTCCATGAGAGCAGAGTTTAGCTGCTGAGACACGCATTCGGGCATTATCTATCACGATTAGATCCTATCTGGGCGGCTCCGGATGGTCCCTCTCTCACAAACTACCCATGCATTCATCCCTCTAACAATATCTTATCTTACTTAACGTCCTGCCTGCTCAGCTTTTAAGCCAATGATACGCAGGTCAGCCAGAAAGCAGCCAGCGGCAGGTGCTACCTGTATTCCAGCCCCCTCGGGAACGGAGACCTTCCACACACAGTTCTGGTTGTTGTCGTAGGGCTCCGGATATCCAGGCGATAGGATGGTCCCACGTCGGGAGGTCAACACACCCCCACACGGAACTGGGAGCCATGAAAAAAAGAGAGTTTTAAGAGTTTTAAACTTTCTGCAAATAACAAAAAAAAAAAAAAAAAAAACCCTGTGTTGAGCCGTCTCAACCAACAGCTTTGGCCACATAGAAGCCATATCTGATGTGACTGTTTCTTCTGAGCACTCATTTGGATTGATATTCACCCATGCATGTCGGCAGGGTGTCGTTCCACTGGGCCAGGTTGTCGGGTATACTTTCACACCGGATGGCAGTGGAGCCATGCAGAACATAACCAGGGTTGCACTCGAACTGCACCAGCGAGCCGACCGCAAAATCATTACCGAGCCGCTTCCCAAAGCGAGGCTCCGGGACCGAACTGCACTGGGTGGAGCTGGTCCTCGGCACAGCTGCAGAATCATTCAAAACAAAGGAAAATGCATTCATAGTAAAGCCAAACATAGTATTACTGCTTTCTATTTTAGCCACGACATTCCCTAAAAAATGAATGTGAAACATCACTGTGCCTTTTCTAAAAATGTAATTTACAAGAAATAAATAAAAAACTGTAAAAATCAAACTGTGTAAAAATAACACAAAATCTTGATTGGCTCACCTTGATACACAAAGTGAAATCCTTTAGCAGTTTCTGGTCCGACCGTGGTAAACTTTATTGTGATCTGGTTTACCGTACTCAGAGGTAGGGACTCACCTGGGGAGACAGAGTCAAAGGGGGAGACGAGATCACAAAAAAAGGTGGTTAGAGCTCAGGTTGTCCCTCGGTCCGTCCATACATCTAAACATCACGCCGTGGATCATTACCAGAGTGGGACCCTGACAGAGAAGACAGCAGCGTGTTTTGTTGAGTCGGTCCATCGTAGATTTCCACCACATCGTTTAGAGAAGTTTGGAACATCACAAACTGACCAAAGAGGACTGCAGACAAAATGGGACAGATAAAGAGAAACGCACTGACAACACTTCAATGGTGGCCAATTATTATTTTATGATGAAAATGAGCCTGTAAAACCTGATCTACATCATATTAAGCTGCGGCTTCTATCTCTATTTGAAGCATGCAGGCAGAAAATTACATTCCAGGACACTTAATAGTCGAAGCACAACCTCATCATTATCATGCATCTTTCTGTCTTTCAAACAGTTTTAGGTGGAGCAAAATAAAGGCTTATGTGGTAGTGGGTCGAACCCAAAACCCATGTTTAACTCTCTTTCAGTATAATGGAAGGTAAAAAGACTGTTGCAGTGCATTGAGCCATGACTAAACCATGGCTTCTGCTGTGCAGCGGCGGCGGCAGGTTCACTGGAAGCCTGATTCCCCATATCCGGTACAACTGTCTTTCTTGGTTGTCGACTGCGTCTTCAGAATGACTATTAGTTCCACTTAAAGGAATGATTCAACCCCAGAAGGACCCGTTGCATATTAACCACGCATCTGGTGTTGTCATGAAAGAACCGATTAGATGAAGCAAGCAATTTACTACGAAAACATTTATTGTCTAACTGAGCAGAGAATCAAGTTGCTTTCCCTCGTTGTGTGTTGTAACGTGACTCTCTGTTTTGTCCTCTTAGCCGCTGCTTTGCTCCGTGGTCATAAGGTACTAAGGGGTTACCGCTGATAAACAGTATGTAAGAGGTACCGACTCATTTCCGAGACATTTCAGCTTCAATTAAGCCGAATTACTGATTCCAAACACACATAGAAATGCACACCCTCCTTCCAACAACCACACCCACACATTCAGACATACCACCTCTGCATCTCTTTGCCGACTGACGTGTAAAGGATTAAATCTGAACAATGTCAAGGATATTTGGCTCTAAGAAGCTCACCAGGCACCTTTTACAAGGCTTTTTCCTCTGTGGAGTTCTTTCAAAGCATGTACCACATTTTACTGGAAACATCATTCTGACTAAGAACAGATTGACACTGTATCTTTACATATAAAACCCATTTTCTGTAAAAAAAAATAATGAAGCAGGACAGTAAATTTTTAATTGCCATAGGCCACGGTTCCCTAGAGCGGTGAATAACAATCAGAATATAAGAGAATCTGTCAAGAAAGAAAAAGAAGAATCCAACATCTTGTTTCAAATCCACACATGTGAACATGGGAATTGAGTAATAAAATAGTGCCTGTCAGCAGAAATGCTTGAAAGCACCTACCGCTTATAGATTTTCAAGGAAACTAGAGTGATTAAGGTTTCCATCTTACCCCACTGTGATATTGACAGGTTGTAAGGCCCAGATTGTGGGCAGGAGGACACACAAAAATCTACATTCACGCCAAAAAACCCATTAACATACACTCTTATAGTGAGATAACAAGAACGAAAATACACACCAAAGACACACACACGCATAGAGAAATGATCCCATCAGCGCCGCCCCACACTGTGTTAACCACAGGGCTTGTCGGTAGTGAAATCCCTCTGCTGCAGTAACACACACACACACACACACACACACACACACACACACACACACACACAGAGCTAGATCTGTGCAGTCTAGCGGTGTGTAATGCTTTCCAGAGAAATTTAAGGCAATCCACTGGACTGATTGAAATGTTGCACTGATCACTTGAAAGGCCTCCGCGTCAGCCCTCGACATCACATTGACATCGATCCCCGTGCCGCTGCAGATGAGCTGCCTGACAGTGTGTCCTCAGCCACGTCCTCGTCCAACAGGAGGCAAGGGAAAGGCTTTCCCCCAAACTAAAGGGGCCACTTGTACAAAAGGCGAAACATCAGAAAGTGTTCCGTCCAGTGGCTTATTTACACTGTTTCCGATCATCGCTCTGGTAAAACTGCAACCCTTGAGCCAGCAAGCCTCAACTCCTTATGAGTTTATAAATTATAAACGTCTACGTTTTGGGGAGAATGACAGCCGCTTAAAAAAGCATAACGTAACAAGACAACCACTGCCTCTCGCTGTGCGTGGGAGGTTCAGGGAGGCTTAAACCATCAGTAGCCAACAGTCCAAAGGCTGCCACACAGATATAATGAGACAGCAACCATCAAGAGCCTCTGGGAATGCTGCTCTTTATTCATAACCACACGGGAGGTAATCACATCCACCAATCGCTGATTCTTTGTAAAAGCTCAAGTCAGACCCGATGAGTACGTTGTTCTTATAAGTCATTCTACCAGTCATCTAGATGTAAAGATGAGACACAACTTTGCACCTCTTGAGAAGGACATTATTTGATACGTTGACAACCCGAACCCAGTTCAACGTCAGTTCTCTGGCTTAATCCGGACTTTTCAGCGGCATTTGCTGAAGAAGACAGTGTCCATTTACTTTCCTTGCACTCCAATTTAAAGGCACTATATAATCAGCACAGCTACTGAGCTTGCCATCAACTAATCAATCTCCATGACACAATAATACAAGTGATAAATTGCTTGTGACAACTTGATGTAGTGAAAAGCTCCAGAAAAATCTAGAAAAGTTATTGGCATTAAGAGTTCCAACAGATTGACTGATGTGCGGTTATTTTAACAAGAAACTTCCTGACAGCATGCCGTCCAGCCTTTATTTCCTCTAATGCCCTCATATTCTCTGCCTTACTTCATGTGAAGAATCCTTTAAGATATCCTGATCTTTATAATGCCCCATTCATGTCTGGCTTAAGGAATTCTGATCAAACGCAGCAAGATTTAAAAAAAAAAAAAGCCTAATCTGTATATGCCACTTTAATGAACAAAATCCTGACCTGCAATCAAATAAATGGCCCGCAAGCATCCTTTGATCACGTGTAAAATCTCTGCAAGTTTTTCAGTGGATTAAAAACCGCAAAGACTTCCTTTGCCAGTAAGTGAAATTACGATAAGAGACCCCTATTATACCCCTATTTATTAAAGTCCCAGTTGTTGTAGTGTAGTTTTTCACTCTAGCGGCCCAATGGATTCACACCGGTGGTGAATGTAATTCTGTCAAACATTCTTCCAGGATGTTCACAAACACAAGATCCCGTTGAAAGAAAAGGCCCGTGTGCACTATTTCATGCCCGTTGAGGATAAACTCACCAAACTCTCTGGGTACGGATATGGAGTAGACACAGTTCTGTCCTGACGTGTAGTTTCGGGGAAAGTTTGGGGACAGAACCGTCCCTTCAGTTCCTGTGGAACGGCTTCCGCAGGGAGCTGGAGACGGAACACACACACACATACAGTCCACGTCGTTCACAGCGTCACAGTCTCTCTACGTACACCAACGCGGTCTAAAAATGTTTAACAGAACTACAGGTAAGAAGAAACAGTTGATTTGATTTGCTGTGTTTTAAGTATGTGTCACCTTGACAGCTGGGCAGCGCCCTGTTCCATCCAGGTCTGCCATCATCTCCCATGCTGCACGTTAGGGTAGAATAGCCCTGGAGAAAAAAAACACAAACTATTTACCGTAATAAAAACAACCCACCAACATGATAACATCAACCAGCTAAGCAACGAGGCAGTCAAACAACCGACTAACAAAAGAACCTTCACACATCTGACCAGCAGACTGACAGACCATCAATCTGACGGACCCAACAGATGAACATTCAACCAAGCAACCATCCATCCATCCGGCCATCCGTCCACTTTTTCTTTGTACCTGTAAAACGTATCCCGCCTCACAGTAGAAGGTGACCGTGGAGCCGAGCTTATAGTCGGATCCCAGCCTGGTCCCATTCAAAACAACACCTGGGTCAAAACAGGATTCCCTCAGCTTGGCTGGAACAGAAGGGAAACGGGTGCGTAAGTGGGACGGAGCGTGAGGCAAAGGAAATGTGACAGGCACGCATGAATATTAAGTCAAATTAATAATAACCAAGTCTCTTGCAATAATCAAATGAGAAAGGCACCATGTTGGCCTTTAAAACAGTCGGTTTGACTTAGCTTCCTGTGCCAGAGACCGAGGAAGCACAATAACTTCACCCCCCCCGACTTTTGGATGCAAAAGATTAAAGATCAGTGGCCACCTTGCATCAACTCAAAGACATAATTCCTTTGTCCACCTGCGGACATTGTTGATCATTTTGTGTAAATTAATCTCAAACCCAAACAAACAACTCAACGGGGACAATCACGGCTTTTCATCTTAAAAAAAACGTCACGCACTCCGTCATCGATTGCAACACGATTTAACCAGCTGATATGTACACATAAAACTCTAGTCAAACTGCATCATTTCAGCGATAACATGTATTAAGCGTGGATTCAGGAGTATTGTGTGGGGCATCACATGCAGAAGGTTGAATGAAAGCTCCAAAACAAGTTGTTTACGCCAGGACTTTTTTTATCTAATCCGATCAAGCAAATCACATGTTTTCATTAAAATGTGCGTCCTCTGTGCTAAACGTCTCGTAGTTCCCTTTTATATAAAGGCTGCTACCTGATTACGTATATACTAATTTATCCATTTAAAAATTGTATTTACTTTTCTTTGGAAATGATGCAAGTGATGTGCATTACCTTTATATTCCAGGTGGAAGCCAGTGTAGGAAACAGAGCCGTCGCTGCGGAATGCTAAATGCATGGTGTTGGAACTGCTCTCTATCCGCTCTGGCAGTTTGCTGTCCTGGAAGCTGCCAATCAGAGGGCTGTTGCTGTCCGGGCCATCGTAGATATACAGGAAGTCATAGTTTGGCTCTATGTTGAAACTGTAGACGGATTGAGAAAGAGACACAGATGTGGACAGGAGATCGGGGGAAGCAAATGGAGAGAACAAGGTTTGAGTTTTAATTTGAAAGCTGGTTATTTTAGGAGGTGTGTTTGAGTTTCAAGAATACAAGAAATAAGAAAAGGAGATTTTCCAAACAAGAAATGGAATAAATTAAAATGTCTCCCGTTAGATAAACACTATAATGGCCCTCAAATGGTTCGGCAGTGTGGATTCAAGTAAAAACTTTTCAATTGAATTCTTTTCAACAACACAAAAAAATGTAATACACACAATAAATTAAGTCACTGTTAATAAATAAATCCTTATAGCTTTGGTAATAATTCCCTCTCTTGTATTAAAAGGTTAAAACTACACGTTGAGCTTCCCAGAAAAGGTGCACACCGTGCAGCAAACCTACTGTGGACACAAACAAACGTTTTGACTGAAAGAACTGCCAGTGGACTGCGAGCGTTACGTCATAAAGAAGGTTTACCCAATGAAAGCGAGTGACAGGACGTAGTCCGAATTCACAGCAATGAGCCAATCACAGTCCTTGGAGTGAGGGTAGGGATGTGGGTAGTTAGGAGACAGAATGAATCCACTGGATTCGGTCAGATTTCCTCCACAAGGCGCTACGACGAGAACACAAGCAAAGGTACACGTTTAGTCTCAAAACAACCCAAGTTAGTGCCGTGATAGAATAGATTAATAACTAAATGGAAACAGATTTCAGCCCATGATATAAAGGAAGAGAGCAATATACATGCTATGTCAAATCTACCATCGGTTTCTAAAGAAAGCACCGCACCCAATGGATTCGGAGATTGGAATAGCTCCACACAGTACAATATATGAAGAAGAAGCTAAACCACTGCAGTCGTGTATGCAGGACATCTCTCGTATGTGACTGCTGGGCTCTTCACCTATGCAGACAGGCGGGCTGGGCTGCCAGTAGTATCTGTTGTCCACTTGTATACAGGTGATTTTGTCGTCCCCCTGCAGCTCGTATCCCGGGTCGCACTGAAAGGACACCGAGTCCCCCGGCTCACGGCCGTCCCCGCTACGACTGCCGTTCATTGGCACGCCGGGGTCTCTGCAGGCCGTGGCAACCGAGCCTGGACAGAGAGGGACGGAGAGGGGACAGAAACAACCCAGTGAGAAGGAAGCGCGAATGGAGGAGGAAGGGGAAGGGGCACTGGGGGAATCTTTACTCAGTTAAAAACAATGTTTCAGTACATCGGCTCAGCACATGACGGTACTTACTTGAGAACTGAATAGCGAATCCCGACTTGCTGATGTAGAAATCCGTCTCAAACTGAACAGTGACCGTGTTCAGTGTGGAGTGGATTCTCTCGGGCAGCAGAGACCCGCTGAGCTCCGACAGAGACATTTCATTCTCAGGCGGTCCGTCCCAGATCTTCAGCATGTCGTGGCTGGCTTCAGTGTCGAAGGCCAATAACTGAAGGCTGGAATTGGCATGAAACCAAATTAATTATTGTTCATAATGAGAACTTTATCACTTGGTGACATTAAAGAGAGCTCCAAACCATTACAACTTGACAACCTTCCTCTTGCTGTAAGACGTCAGGCGTACAAAGGGAAACTATTACAAACAACTTGTGTTAATGATCTGATGTAAGGTGAAGCTTTTCATTTGAATACATTTTAAAACATTCCACATTTTTACAAAAGTAACAAGAAGGGGTTTTGACAGTGCTATTTAAGTTCTACTACTGGAGCGGCTTTGGCTCGTCCAAATTACCTCACAATGTTTCCTGAGTCCACCTCGATGGTCCAGGTGCAGCGGAGGTTATTGTCATAAGGAAAAGGGTATCCAGGGGAGAGGATCCTCCCTGAAGACTCGCCTTTAAAACGACCACCGCACTCCGCTACCGGAACCACACACACACACACACACACACACACACACACACACAGGTAAGAGGCCTGATAACGATACAGAAATGTCCTCGTATTGTTTCTCCTTCTGTCTAGCGCAGCTTTCACAAGGTAAAAAAAAGCAGCAAAACCATTGCTAGTTTTGTGTATGTGTGTATTCAAGTCTGTGTCAAATGTTTATCGAGGCATTCCGATCCACGAGGTGCACCTCAGTGGCCACCGAGCGGTGATTAAACCGTCACCGCGGAGACAAATTACAAATTTAAAAAAAAGAAGCCAACTCCTTATCTGTGTCCTTCTGTCTTTCACACCATTTCTCACGCACAGAGAGAGAGGTTGAGAGAAAGTGCTGATCCTGCATTCATCCCTAAAGAAACCAGCACGCATTATATAACAGAAACAATTCCCCTTTCTCTTTTCTCTCTCCATTATATATTTTCACAATCTTCATCCACCCTCTGCTTCCCGCTCCCACCCCATGATCCTCCTCCCTCAGGCTCCCCTCCCTCAGTCGCTGGAATATATTATCTCCAGCATTAGTAGGTGGGACAGAAAATAACAGAAGAGAATGGGAGAAATGGAGATAAAAAAGGAGGGAACCAAGGGCAGAAGAGAAGGAAAAACTACATACAATCATACGAAGCAATTTAATATTGAGACTGGAGGTTAGCTGAGGTCACAGCGTGTCACTGCTAAAATATAAAGTCAGAGAATATCAGCTGGTGGTTTTATGAGTCTTTCATTATTGATAGTGAGAAGGAGAGAGACGTATTAGGCTGAATCCATAATAGGAAAGTTCACAGTCTGCATGAAGAAACAGGCTCTTAACATTGGGAATGCTCGTATACTTATGCTCCCATGTGGGGCAAAGTCGCTGCTTTTATTTTGTGCTTCAATCTGTGCTGGCTTAGCATTGGTTTGGGCTAGATTAGACAATGTAACCATTCAGTTTATTACCTATTGGAAGAAGCCTCAATAATCAAAGAACTTTAAGCTTTAAGGTCATTCAAACTTTATTTGAGAAAAAAAACAAACAACAAACCAAAATAAAATATTCAGTAATACCAAATGGTAAAAAAAAAATCACTAAGAATGTATATCAAGCAACTACGATGTAAAGCTAACAAATCAGCTAAAAAAAGGCCAGCTGAATGGGAAAAATGGAGTTGCTCTAAAGATTTAACTCCTCTTCAGATTCTTATGCAGGGTATTTTCGTCGTAGTAGATTTATGGGTAAACCCCAAAATGGCAGGTCATTTGAATTGAAATGAGTTAATTAAGTTTATAAATAAGGGTTGAAAACAAGCAGAGTTGCAAATATAACACAAATAGCTTGTGTCTGTGTCTGTCTGTACGTGTGTGAAGGCAGACAGTCCCCCACTGCCAGGAATATCATAGGAATGGCAATAAAAAAAAAGGAAATTGGCGACCGCAGGGGCTCTAAATATTATAGAATGAAGGTCCTGTGAGCAGAGACTTTGCATGAAGCTAAACTGTTCTGTATCCTACAACAGTTACTGCCATTTGAAAAACACTGGCAAAGACAAAAAAGTTGAGTTGATCATTGTTCCAAAATACATAACATGCCCTTGTTTGACAAAAGGTATGTTTGAATTGCTTGATAGCGGGATAGAAGTGGTACGGACCATGAAACATATGTATGTTATATACAACGCCAGCGTTTCTTCGTTTGTCTTTTCATTGAACTTCTTTTCAACGTGTCAAAGGCTACAAATAGCAGGAGGCTTACCGATGCAAGAAGGCAGGGGGTTATCCCAGGCTCTCCTCTCGCCTGTCATGCACTTCAAGGTGGAAGCCCCATGCAGAGTGTATCCGGGCTCACATCTGTATGTGATGCTGCTCCCGGAGAAGTGACCTTGGTCGTTGACCTTGAAACCAAACTGAGGCACGCCTGGGTCCTCACAATGAGACAGCTCGAAACCTAGAAAGAGGAGAAAAAAAAATCCCTATTGTGTATATACCTAAGACTTTTCACTTTAAAATTCACTACATCCAATTTAATGTTGTTTTTCTCAATCTGTCTAAGCTCAGATCCTCTGTTAATACTCAGGATATTCAGTTTATCCATGTGCACAATTTTGGAGAGCGGGATATGAAGAGATATACAAATAGCTTATCCTTCTAAGACACTAACCAGGATTCGATCTGCAGTATATTTACCAGGAAGACAAGGTGTGCCAGGTTATGAGTTATCTCCTGGAAGCCTGCAGTACATGCATGTCTACGTCCCTAAGGCCATTTACCAAAGCGATTCTTTTCCCGTTTTGAAATTACAAAACATCTGTCATCATCCTGACGTATAGTTTGAAAGTCGGCCATCGGAAATTGTTCTCTATATGTTGTAGATGTCGAAGAAAATAAACCCTCATGCATTATTCATTGTATCCCACCTCTGAGTTATATTGATTTGCAGCCGTCATAACATTGTGAGGCTTTCAGCAGGATTTCATAGCTGCAAAAAAAAAAAAACATGCTTCTGCAGCGTTCTTTAGGCAAAGCTCTCCTGTTTGCATTCAACATAAACTATCAGCAGATGAAAGTTTATTCTTCTATACCAATTAGCTGTGAGCACTTACTGGAGTAGACCAGCTTGAATCCCTCCCCTGTACTTTCTGCATCGCTGTAGAACTCCAGCCACAGATGGTTTGAGGTGGAGATGAGTGTCAGGCCCAACATGGACGATCCAGTGAACGCTCCAAGAACGTGGGCCGTGCTGTCTTTACCATCGTGGATCTGTGACGGCAACAGCGCAAAGTAGATGTGATGCAAATAGGCCATAATAACCAACCCGAGAGATGAGTGTTGGCATCATCACTGCTGGCATGAAGACTAACAAAGGAATAGCCAAATGTGTTCACCTTCAGTATATCTCCTTGGGCAAGATGAAAGGTTCGAGCAGAGATGTTGATGCCTTTTCCAGCTTGCACCTAGAGTAAACACGCAATCCAAATTAGAAGTATTGACCAAATAGAAAAAGTGCACTCAGTGAGGTGAAGGTCTTCTTCAGGTTCGTCTCCCGGACTCTTCCCAAGAAAATTGGAGTTAAAAGTCGATGAATTGTCCCTCTTGAGCTCAATCACAGTCACGATGGCGCCAAAGATAACACAAACAAGTGATTAACCCTCAATCCCTTACTCACACATGAGGAGTATTCATGCATCGAGTGATCAACAAGCTGGGAAAATATAAGCTTGATATGTCTGTGAGACAAACAACAATAAGCGTAAAATAAATATCAACCTCCAATGCTTTCAAGGATTCTCCTGCTAAGACGAACGGATTGGTTACCTGGATGCTGTAGATGCACTCGTGGTTGTTGTCATAGTTCATCGGGTAATTGGGAGAGAGAAGGATCCCTTCGTTGTTCATAACTGAAGAACCACACTCGGCTGATGGCAAAAGAAGAGCAATAGACAAACCTAAGTAGAGATTTCTGCGTCGCTGATGTGATTACCAATGATGTAAAACATTAACATGTGTTATGCCACAAAAACAAAAATGGCCCACATTTAAATCTCAATTTCCCCAACATTTCCTCTATTAAAAACATTTTTGGTCTTATGGTTCAAGGTTTCAGTCCAAAGTGTCAACACAGAACACAGACTTTCTTCAAAGTGAAACGATTGTTCCATCTTCTAGAAGATAATAAATCTTTTACCCATAAAAGGACGAATATGTCTGTGTGTGCGTGTAATTTAACAACCTTTTAAACCGGCTGGAATGTCAGCTGTCTACTTCAGTTGAGGCCAATGAGCAGGCAGTAAAACGGAGAAACTAATCTACCTTAAGATACTCACGCTCAGCACTTCTCACATGTGCCCTTTATTAAACGTGTATATGTCCCGCTCCTCACTTTCCCCCCCTCTCCTCCTCCCTGTGTCCCTACTGGTGTAATACTCATATTACAGCTTTCACAACGGCAATAAATCACACCGCTAAAGTTTCCATTTAGAAAATTACCTCTACGCCTTCTGCCTCTTCTTACTTACTCTTTCAAGATAATGTCCAGAAATAATTGTCGGAAAGAAGGGAAAAAAATACTAAAGCAACGACACCTCTTGAGAACCTTTAGAAAGCAAAGACCTTTATGAAAAACAAGATTTCTGGCTCACTGTGAGGGTTAAAGAAAGCTAAAAGGTAAAACCACGAACACAGGCCAGTAAAGCCTCCCTTTAAACCTGCTTCCCTTACTTTATAAAAGTCAAACACAAAGCACAGCGCGACGGTTTGCATTGTTATGATGTGAGGAAGAACATGGCGTTATAGGTCTAATTGTTCCTTTCCTCCTCTGCACTCTGTGATGTGCACCACGCGATGCAGCACATCGCACATGCATCAAACATAGCAATCTTTGCATCATCACTTCTCACACGTCGATGAAAGACCGGCACGGCAAACGTCCTGCAACGCCGAAACAGGTCTTTATTTAAGATTTTCCCATCAGCAATCCAACATATAAGCTGTATTACTGCGATGTGACGAGAATCCGATTGTCAAGGCTCTCTCTCTGCACCCGTGTAGCTTCACATTCCCTCAACGTTAAATAAGGGTTGAAATCCTGTGTAGTGCGCAGGGTAAATATTATTTTTGCAATGAATTGAGCAATTAGTTTAGCATTGACTCAAGTATAATTGAAATCGAATATACATGTACCGCTTCTTTGCTACACCGTTTTAATTCAGTTACACTTAAACTTGCTAATTTAACTGATTTATTTACCTATATAAATGATCTTAATATCCAGCCAGGAACACACACACACACACACACACGCGCACACGCAGGATAACTATTGACCGACAGTAAGAGCCAAAACATTTGCATTTGTCTCCGTAAGAAAATACACATCCAGACCCTGCCTACTTTCAAGTGACAAGGAAGAAGAGTTATTTGAATTGTTGTTAAGCTGTAGTTTTGTTTTAAATGTATTTAAATGTTCTCTTTTTTTAAACCGGACAGTTACAGATGCCAGTTGTCAGAAGAACTACTGACTTGTGTGTGTGGCGAACGCATGTCGGAGTCCATACCGACAGTTTTAATGTCACGTTTTCAGAGCGTATAAATGATTTGACTTATTTAACTTTAGTCCATTTCTTCTTTCTTGTCCATCTTGATATTGTTAATAAGTGAGTCAATTCGTGATATACACAAATGTTCCACCCAAGGTGAAACCTTTTTGGTTGCAGTTTGGGTGACGTGGAGTGCATGCTTCACTTTGTACGCATGCAAACAGCGATTATGGATAGTAGTTCAAGGTGGTACACGAACACTGCACAGCCAAGTGAACGCTGTGACATAAGCCCTGCTAGCTTGTGCCTCCTCTGTCATTATCACTTCAGTTTATTCAATACGATTGTAAAGCATTCAAGACAAAAATCTCAAAAGGTTTCCTGTGTTGAATAAAACATTCTGAGTCACATTTCTAATAATGTCCCTGATTATGAAACTCATAATTCAAGTTGTCGAGACAGGACTGTGAACAGGCCCAAACTCTGGGCCACCTGATGACTCACTCACCCGCTGACATTTATTGTTCATCCAGTAACTACAATTTGGTATTGGCACACACTATCTGTGGAAATTCTAAATATTAGTGTCACTTTGGTTCCCTGCATTTACTTATGTTTGAGAATCAGTTCAAAAGCAATAGAATGATACCAGGGAAGGCATTCATAAAACGTATAGTTCTACCTCGAAGAGAATAACACTAGCACTAGATATTCTCCTTTGCTGTTCCAGGTTATCCTGAACAAGAGTTTATTCTTTCAGCTGCTTGCTCTACTTTCTTCTGGGTCGTCTATTCATCTTATGAAAGCAATACCAATTGGCCCGGTGCATCTGCTGCCTTTCAAACTGACCCTCTTGAAATGGAATGTTATACAAACTTATAATCTTTGTGTTTCACAAAGTGCAAAAAGGTTTTTGTTGACAAAAAAAAAACCTTTTATGAATGAATAAAATATCATTGGTCTGAATGAATGATAACAATTGAGGACATTCATTTTGTCCCATTAAAGATGGGAACAAGTGCACGAAATCCTCAATGAAAGGATTCTTAAACCACTTAAAAATGACAGCAGTTCAGATAATCTAAAAATGAAATCAGGAGTAAATTGACTACGTACCGACACATCTTGGTAGAGGTGAGCTCCACATTCTGCGGCCCCCTCCCAGACAGATCACCTCGGGCAGCCCCTCCAGGCGGTACCCCATGTTGCAGGAAAAAGACAAAGTGTCCCCGATGCCGAAATTGTAGCCATTTCTCTTGCCAAAGCGAGGCATCCCAGGGTCCTCACATGGCTCCAAAGTATATTCTAGCGAAATAAATGAAAACTCATTACAAAGCACCTCCATTAATAACAATGAAACACTCTGCACGCTACAAATCTGCCCTTTCGGTGCTTTGGGCCAAAAACCAAGCGAAAATCATCTCGGCTGATTCATTTTCCCAATCAGAATAAGTATATTTCATTTAACTAATTATGGACTAAACCAGTGATTCAAAATATATTTCAAATGATGTTCTCCATTGTGAGATTTTTGAGGCACCACTCCATTTTGAGTGTCGCATAAGTTGAGTAAGTGTGATGTGATGAGATCCCAGTGTAATTTGGAGTGTCCTCTTCTAATGATGTTAAATCAACACAGGGCTAAATCCAGTAAATTATTCCCCTGGATCTGAAATGCAACTTGCCTAAAAATGATTTTCATTAAAAGAAATGCAGTCCATTGAAATATTAGTTGTGTGTCTGAGCTCACTCCGCCGTGTCCTGAGATGCACTGGCTGATTTTGTGTTCAGCGTGGTGTATCAGGACATTTGTTTTCCGTGGGCAAAGATGGAGGACGTGATTTGCGCTGCAGGAGGACATGAGCATGTTGAGACTGTAAAGTCACATCTCGGGTGGCGCGTCCCATTTGTTACTTTGCGAGTATCAACTGGCCACGCCATCTGCGAGGCATGAAAGAGTGTAGCCTCAGATTTCAGTACCACTTATTCTAAAGTCATGAGGGAGAGCGATGAAAGGGAAAATGAAGTTAAGCAAAGAATCTTGAATTTCGAAAAGGGCAGTTGCGGCCTTGGACTTCTTCTTCTCTTCATTTTGCTCCTTACGTCTTTCTTGTATTTTTGGATGAGAGTGGTGACAAATTCCCACAGCCACGGCTCGGCAAAGCCCTTTGTACGCATTGTGACGAATCCATCTACACATCTTTTTTTCTTTATTTATTGACGGATTACATTACATTTAAGTTCCGTAGCCTCTCTCATCTGTTCAGTTTTGTTTGTTTTTTGCATTTATATCTAAAATTAAAAAAAGCCATTGTAGTCAAGTTTCAGTCCTGGCTGCAGTCGGTTCCACTCTGTTTAAACTCTTGATGCATGGTAATGCAGGAGCTCAGAGATGCTGGATCTCCGTGCAGCTGACTATTGATTTATGGTCAAACCTGCAGACCCTTGTGATACCGACTCCCTGTGTTTCTCTGTGCGTCCTCTCCATAGGCTCATATGTACGTTTGGAGAATTTCTCCACACTATGCTTTCGACAAAAGTCCATTTGCCACCAAAAGTTTACTGAAGCAATCAATTTCTCACACGAACAACAGATCTCACTTGTTCTTTTGCGTCTTGGCTGATAAATAGTGGTGCCGGATAAAACACATCAAGTGAGATGCTCAAACATTAGTCCATTGACAGAGCTAGATTACCAAGCTAGATAGCATGCCAAGGGCCATCTAGCTGTTTGGGATCCAGACGATAGATGTTGTTTACATCTAGAGTTGCTTCACACAAAATTAACTGGTACAACTGCAACTTTGTTGACCGTTATTTCACTGCTTTGCATTCAGCATGGTATGAATTTACAATTGTCTAAAACCCACAGTATTTATCTAGTTATTGAGGATGTATTAAATCACGACTGTGATGTACATCAAGTCAAAATGTGTCAAGTGAATTACCAGAGAAAGTTATGTTGAAGCCCTCATACGAAATTGAAAAGTCAGAGATGAATCGTAGCTGGGCTTTGAAGTTGCCATAGAGACCAGCATTGATGTTGCTAGGCAACTCGTTGCCTGTCAGGCGAGCCAGTGGTTGCTGGAAACTTCCGTTCTCAGTAACCAAGAGGTAGTCATGCTGGTCCTCCAGATGAAAAGAGCTGAACTGAAACTGGACACCTGGTAGAGAAACCCAGATGGGTGGAAGGACACGGAGGAGAGGGGAAGGGGGGGGTTTAGAAGTTACTTGATTTGTATCAATGAACCCATAGTTAAATAAATGGCGCGCAACATAACACATAAAACATTGTGTAAAACAACTTCTCATCATACTGTATGAGCAGAAACGACAATAAATGTCCATAAATATGAACACGCTACTCAGAGTATGCTATGAACTACAGAAAGTACAACGCATATGAAGTTTGTGATGGTGGTATAGCAGCGGCGGCACCGCGGTGAGAGCTACTGCAGCCGTCTCTGCGCTGCCTCGCTCTATTAGGGAGCGAGCATCTGTGCGTGTCTCTTGCCTTTCCCGTGGCTCACTTCAACCGTCCAGGTACAGTTGAGAGATGAAGGGTAGCTGTCTGGATAGCCGGGACTAAGGATGGTTCCCCAGGGACCTCTCACATCCCCGCCACACAAAGCTGCATAGATTGAGAGAGACAGAGGGGAAGAGAGTGAGGCCGAAAGTGAGAGAGAGGGAGGTGTGCAGAGAGACGGGAGAGAGGCAGAGAGAAGCTTAGCATCTGATTGTTGATAGCTAAAATAGATAATGTCTCCCTGTAGACCTTAAATACAACTTCTAAAGGTAAACACGCACGCGCACACACAAGAATTGGAAAGCAACCACACACCGGAATGATAAATAATGGATTATTGGCGTAGTGCAATGTCCCTGAAACTAACCAACCCCTGGCAATGATCTAATGAATAGGTGATGTTAGTGATTCCTCGTGCATGTTAGCACTGCTTAATAATCTTGAGGCATAAACGAGCAATGTGCTCATGTTTCTGTTTAAAGGAGCGGCATCGGTTAGATTCTGTGGGTCGGGTTGATGCAAACTCGTTTTTAGGTGTTCCACTCTGCTGGAGGGAGCTCTTCAATACATCCATAACTAGGTACACAAAGTTCTAATTGATGAGCACCGTGACTGCAAGTGGGTCCGCACGACTGCATTACAGATTATAACCAAAGCTATATTTCAGTGCTATGTTGTTATAAATATTAAACCATTTTCTAATGTTCATTTGATTTGACTTTAGACTTAGTAGTACACTAATTGGAGATTACTGGCTAAATTGCAATGGGGCTTATTATGCAATGAATGGGCACTTTTACTGAGAAGATTTGCAAGATGCGTTGCTTTGAGATGGACAGTTTCAAAGCCCCAAATTATTTTGAGGAGGAAAACCGAGACATGAACCAAAATAATTGATCAAATCACTGCTTTAATATCGTTTAAGCTAACTATGCATAACATTAATGCTGTGCAATAACTGCATCTGCAAAAACCTACTTATTTACTTTGTATCTGAATTGGTTTTCCGTTGGTTTACAGTTGATTTCAAGCAATTTAAAGCAGTGATATTTAAAGCAGTGGAGCCACTTAAAACCTTTCCAACCTCTCAGCTCAACCTCAGCATGACCCCTGCGAGTTTGGCACGTGGTTCAGCGATGTACATTCTTATGCAGTAATAGACCTGTGCTTGCACGGAGATGCTCAGAATTGAGACCTGGTCCTCGGAAAACCTGGGAAATCGCTCATTCCACGCATAGTAACGCACGCGTGTGTTGCACGGTGCTTTATTTCGGCTCGCTCCACTTGGTTCATCTTATATTTGGGCCGACTGGTCTGTCATTTCCTCTTACAATAAACCTAGAAAATGCCATAACATTACCCCAAAAGTGCACCGATGGCAAAGGAGCCGGAAGAAGGTCAAACCTGAAAGTTCTGCTGAAGTTTCCACGGGCAGGTGTATTAACCAGTTCGATAGGACACGAGAACCAACAACTCATGAACACTTGGAAGTGCAGCCAAGGTTACAATCTGACAATCTGTTAAGACCCGACAGTGAGCTCTGCATTCGGACCCTGAAGATGTCCTCAAAGCCGCACCATCCGTTTCTGCACTCTCAACACCCCCGTTTTTATGACATCAGCATTGGAGAAAACCAGGGTGGGGAGGGAGAACATATACAAACAAAACAACACACAGAAGCAAGCAGGCTTGTGCGCACACACACACACAATTGTTATCACAATTTGTTATTTTTCCTTTCCTGCCAAGTTCCTAACGTTGTTATGCTGAGTTATTTGAAACACCACACACGATCTGTTTTGCTGCCATCTCCTTCCTCCTTCTATTTTGTTATCTCTACTGTTCTTCCAAATGAAAGTAGGTTCAGGGATTCCAACCAAAAAAAACAATCTTTGGACTTCAAGAAGGATTTAGCAAGTCATTTGAATCACACTTCGATTGGTTTAAATCCCCATCATTTAAAAAAGGGAATCATCGGGCTTTGAAAAATCGGATACATTTTGTTCATTCTTTATATATAAATTATGAATAAGTTTAGTTCAAAATATAGTAATATTTCGCCTTAGCTAATGTGATAATCTTGACATTGGGGTATTCAACGTTGAATGAAGAAATGTTACTCATTTCCATGAACACATTAAGACCATCATTCGATTTTCCAGAGGCACCTTTAATACCACCAATAATCCTGCTAGGCCGGTTTTTACTATGCCCAGTGGCGGATAGTAACCTGTATTTGTGTGGACACGGTCCGACGGCATTCAGCCCGCCTATTTCAGGCAGTTATTTGCACAAACTGCCTCCTTGGGAGAGATCTCATGCCGGTACAAGGAGCCGTGCAATTCAAATGTTAAAAGCAAGCACGCCGCTCCAAACGTGATGCAGCAGCTACGTATCTCTCCTTCCTCACTCCTCCATGATAGGAATGAGAGAGAAGAGAGAGCCGCCGCCGCCGCCGCCGCCGCCGCCGCCGCCTCCTCCTCCCCTCGGCTCCTCGCGCGCCCCCTCTCACTCCTCGGTTTGGGAGAGAAGAGAGAGGAGGTGACAGCCGACACAGGATCTGTTCAACCTCAGCTCAAACCTTCCTGTGTTCACGTTTCACACGGGACAGGAGATGAAAGGAGGCACATGGCAAAATCACATAAACACACACACACACACATAACGGTACTGCCCACGGATAGCTAATCTTATTCTCAAATCATCCCCTATCAGCCACAGCAGCCTTCACTGCAAATTCCCTCGTTGTGTGTGTGTGTGTGTGTGTGTGTGTGTGTGTGTGTGTGTGTGTGTGTGTGTGGGGGGGGGGGGGGGGGGGGGGGGGGGGAAATCAACCAGTGGTTTTGTCGCAGAACAACATGTTCTGTGTGAGTCAGCTCACTTACAAGGACGGTGGGCTCCAACTCTGATCTCTTTTTCTGAGTGTCTTGTTTTGCAACCACTGGATGGAATTGGTTTGGAATTTGATTTCGGTCGAGTAACTGAAATATTCTTCCCTTTCATCTTATGTAGAAGGAATGAAAGTCATTTTTTTAAACATAAGCATTTTTGTCATGTGCAAGACTGCAGTCAATATGTAGCCATGTTGGTATGGGCTCCCACACTGTGTCACCTAGATGAAACACTAATTGTGTTGAAATTAAAATACTGGTGGTAGAGATGGTAATCTTGTTAAACGTACGAGGATAAAGGGGTGGATATTGCCTGTTTCTTTCATTTTGAGGAGTATAATTTTAGGTGTCCAAAATTAGTATGAGATAAAAACAGATTATCTGAAAAGGACGTCTTCTTGAATACTCTGTATGAGTTGTGTTATCTCACTTTGAACACATGTCATCTTCATCTCTACGAATGTTGGCTATGGACCACCCATTTATATATAGATTTTGAATAACTGCTACAAATAAATCAGCTATGATGTGAAGCAATGTTTATATATGAGCGTGCATTATACATACTACATATTTATTACTTTTTTAATTGGTATTTACCGTCGCACGTGGGTAAAGGGTGGCTCCACCAGTGGTTCTTCTCGCATACGAGGGGCTCCTCGTGGCTGAGTCTGTAGCCGGAATCACAACCGAATGACACCGTAGACCCGATGGAGAAATCCTGGCCATACCGAATCCCATTGACAGGGATGCCAGGGTCCAGGCACGAGTAGCTGTCCACCGTAACGCCTGAAAATGAGACGGATCAGACGTCTTCATGCTGTGCATGTGCGTGAAGATTTGCATCTGCAGTCTTGCTGATTTTACACGATCTGAATGATGATCACAGATGGCTTGAATCTCCACATGAGGCATCATGCTGTGGGATCAAGGTTCTTTGCTCATCGCGGTTGATGACCTGCATGTCAGGCCAGCTTGTGAGCCCGTGTGTGGTGGGCTACTAGTGTAAGGTTGTGTCCTGACATCACGCACAACACACCCTTCTGTTGTGTATAACGTGAAAGTGTATGATTGGGATCTGTAATTGTAATGTCCCGGTGAGCGTGTACACAAATGTATTGTGTTTGTTTCGGACTTACATTCATACAGTATTTTGAAGCCTGCATTTGATCGGCTGTTATCGGTGGTGAACAGCAGATAAAGGAAGTTGGTGCTGCTGAACAGGAACTGGGGCACTAGGGTCCCATTAAAGGAGCCGACCAAAGGAGACAGGAGGTTTGGCCCATCATGGATCTCCAAAAAGTCATAACCCAGCTCCGTCTGAAACCTGTGAGAGAACAACATCAGAATATCACAATGGTGATGATCATTTTTCCTTTTTAAAGAGACACTCGAATAGATGACCTTTCATTTTGTTTCAAGCAGTTATACATTAAACCCCCAAGATTATGTGTTTTTCACTTGCTACTGTTGGGTCTCTTTGAAGCATTCATTGAAAGGGCAACTTCAGTGATTTTCATCTTGGACTCAATCTTTGTTGTTATTATGCGTATTTATTACTTTCAGAATAGTCTTGTCCCCCTTTATGTTGCAGCCTTTGAGCCGCGTCGTAACAACCTGCACAGAAGCGTCTTCAGACGATGCTCAAAGAATCACTCCACCCACCTGTCAAATGTGATTTTGATGGAGCGTCCAGGTTCCGATTCAATCACCCACTCACAGCTGAGGGAATCTTTGTAGTAACCAGGCCATCCAGGAGACAAAATCACTCCGTTTGGGGCTGAGAAGTGGCCTCCACACGGGGCTGCAAGAGGACAGGGCACGCACATACAAAAGGGAAGATGAGAGTTCATTTGTATCGAGACCACTCAAGTCTAGGCCGACATGAGGTGAAGTCAGGATCAAGGTCTGCGTGCGGCAAGTGAGACCTGGCGCCAGACAGATCTGGGAGGATTTAGTAACACTGTGCAAAACGTAAACCTCCTGAAAGCCTCCGCAGCAACCTTTCAAACCCATCAGCTTTCACTATGGAAAATGTAAAACATTTATGCACAGATTTGTTTCAGATACATAAACGACACAGCCAGTCTGTTTGTGGACCTGAACGGACCCCCTTTGGTGCCTTTCGTAAGATCCTGAATAAAAAGCAGGTCATTATTTGACACCAGGACGGCAACAAGAAGCAGCCGAGCCAAGTTCTGTCCGACCACACCGTAACTAAAAAGCTGTGGGGGAGCAAAAATAAAATAAAACTGTGTGACCATGTTTGCAAACTCTTTTTTTTAGAAAGCTGTAGCTCAGGCCAGAGGATGGGTCCAGTTCCTTGTTTGAGTTTCCACCAACTGGGATATGTCCGACTCTAACAGCAAAAACAATCTACTTTGTTCACCACCTGGTTGCTATCTACACAGATACCGGCATCGAAGGCAAACAGGTACTTCAACGAACATAAAGAACAAAGCGGATATTCACAGTCGGCATACAGAATCCTAAATGAGAAGATTCAACAGAATGGTAACAGAAGGTTACATTTGCTAGGAGCTATTCCGTTCCAGACTTCTTTTGAATTGGATCTTGTCTGGAGTTTTGAACTTCGTTTCCGGGATTCAATTAGTTCTGGTGAGTACATCCTCAATACAAGATTTCCATCCAAGTAGTTATAGGCACACATTAGCCACAAAGGATCTGGAAATAATAAATGACCTGCAGCCTAATTAGCACAGCCTTTCTTTGTACCGTCAACACTTAAGTCAACATTTCATCTGCTGTTGGAGTTACAGATAAAGTAATATTTTGTTCTTTTGTTTCATCTAAAGCAGGTCACATTTCCATTTGCCTACACTTTCATATAAAAAGTTGATTTTTCGCACTAATGGATATACTTAAATGGCGAGCAGGCGTGTCTTTTAAAGAAAGTGTCTATGATAATTATATACTTCACATTCATTTTGCCATTCACTTGAAATTTCTCCATAGATTTCTCCCGTTGTGCAGCTTTTAGTTAAGAGTCTCACCATTGTTGTAAGCTAATGGCTGTACCTTTGCCAACAGTGTATTAATAGTTTTATTTCTTGAACATTTGGATTGATTCCCTTGACAACATTTCATTTCCACGTCCTGGGTTGCTTCTGAGTTAATATTTGAATCCAATATTTACCTTCACATTTAGGGATCGGCCCACTCCACATGACTTTCCCTTTTTCCAACTGACAGGAGATGGTCTCGGTTCCTTGGGTTTTGATGAAGCCGTCCTCACAGACCACAGAGATGGAGCTGCCGAGCTGGAAGCTGTCTCCAAAGCGGCGAGCGTTGATGGGAATACCGGGGTCCGGGCACTCGTTGTGGCCAAATGCTTTGGGAAAAAGTTACAATGAGACACATTCATGAGGGGGAGAGAGAACCGAAAGGGAAGGACATACTCGAGAAAGCTTCTCAAAGAATGAGAATATTTTACGGTACCACATTAAGATGACGTTTCAGGAAACTAATCATAGAGATTTATTCCTGCAACTTGTCTTCTAGTGTTGGGACCATTAAAACAAAATTCCTTTTATAACTCTGTAAATATGGTCATTTCTGATGCCTGATGTGAGACTGTCTGCTTCAGAATGTGGTTTTGCCAGTTGAAGAAATCAGATTATTTAAAAATGACAAATGTATGGTGCCTCCCCACCCCCCACAAAGTATTGTGTGTACACAGAATGTTATCTGCTGAAATCGCAGATAAACCGGAAAGAATCTTGCGGGCTGAACACTTTAACATTTTGGTCTGTTTGCCGTCAAACCTGCAGTCAGACAAAAAGATGAGAATCAATTTCTATTTCAAGTTTGTCTGGTATGGCGACGTGTTTAGCCTGAATTAGCTCAAAGACTGCCAGCAGGGCCATGCAGGTCTTATTTACTGTACATGTTGTCTTGCAAGCACTGATTGTTACATCTAGGAGTCATCTGCGTTTTGATCACGTCTGCACAGTTGACAACTTCACAATGGGGGCCGAACCTCTGAGTATTCGCTTAAAACACTAACGTCTTGGATTCTATTTTGACACGGTTGAAAGACCCCATGGTATGATGTTTAAAAAAAAGGCTATTTGGGATTTTTTATTTTTTTCTCTTTTGACGGAACAGCTTCCGCTCGCTCCTACTCTTTGTGCTAAGCAAAGCTAAACGCCTCGTGTACCGCTCTCAGAGATGGAATCATGAAGTGATGATCTTCTCACCTGACTCTGGTTATGACAACAAACAAGCCAAGAGGTTCAAAAAGGCTTGTTGTTCGCCAACATCCACCTTAATACGTGGCTGCTGTATTAACCACATAAAACCTCAGGGATCAATGAGAGTTTTCTGGAACAACTCTTTCCGTTGTTGATCCCTGCAGGCTGATAGAACTTTTAGGGAATTAGAAGAGCGTCTTAAATTGCATTAAATGTTTGTAGAGTCAAATTAGAAGTACTATCTCATAGATAGATAATAAACATACCCCTGACTTCTCTTTGTTTACCTACCATCAATTTAAAAAATCTGTATGTTGAATACTATCAATATAGTGTTGCCACATTTGATCCTGTTTTACAATTTGTTTAGTTATACATGTGGTATATAAAATGTGTAAATGCAATAAAAGGAAAGTAGAGCTGACATACTACTATATGTGATATTAAATCCTCTTCCTGACATGGAGTGATCAGCCTGAAACTCCAGCCTCAGTGTGTTGGTGTTGGAAGTCAGATGGGAAGGACTCTCAGCTCCAGAGAACCTGCCGATGACGCCGGCATCATTTGTCTCGCCATCTTTCACGGTTAGGGAATCGTAGGGCGCCTCAAGATCAAAGTCGTTGAATGCTAAGTGAATTCTGGAGCCCGGTTCTGATTGGATGAGCCAGACGCAGTTCATGTTGTTCCCATAGCCTTCTGGGTAATCTGGGGAGAGGACAGTTCCGGAGGGAGCCGTGAAGTTGGACATGCAGGGGACTAGGGGTAGAAAGAGGAGTGCAGAGACACGGAGAAGCACAGACAGACAATGACAAAGAAAGTTACAGGGACGGAGAGATAAAGACAAAGAATGAGGGGGAAATAAACATTCAGGGACAGAAAGGAAGGACAGAGATGCAGAAAGAGGCAATTTCTGTTAAATATTCATCGCCACAGCATCGTCGGTCATCATCTGCTGCAGGCCATAATAAACTCGGTCCTGTCACCGTAGTGAATGTTATCAACACAACGGCAGAGCATATGTCATGTCTTTTTTTTCCCCCTCTGCAGCCTCTTCCCAGGAAATAACCTAATCATGATTTGAATACTTACATACACATATGGGGATGTTTGCTGACCACTGATTGTTGTCTTGGCAAGAGATTGTTTTCTCTCCAATCAGCTCAAAGCCAAACTGGCACTCAAACCTCAGGATTCCTCCATTTGAGAAACTGTCCCCTTCTCTTACTCCGTAGAGGGGAGTTCCAGGGTCCCCACAACTCTCTTTGTCTATTTCTGGAAAAACACAATTTCACAACAACGCATTAACATCGGAGCTCTGTACCTTTGCGTCCTGTAGACCTCAATTGCTTTTCAAAAAGAACATGCATACATCTATAACATCTATAATCCTGATCGTCGGTCTGCGCGACATCTTCGTTCATTGAAAAGAGCAGTTGTTATTTGGAGTCAGTCACACACATGTAATGTCCTGCTGGAGAAAGAACCCAACCAATATTCCATTTAATGTTGTTTGAGGTACTGTTTCTAAAACAATCACAATGGCCAGCTGTTTGAAGATTTGTTTATTCCTACAAACAAAAAAGCAAATGGTCGCTTTTTGTAAAGGTTGATGATTAATACCATCATTTGCTTTAATATGTAACTGTGAAGTTAGCATATTAGCATTATGAGTGAATATATTTGTCAGCACGCCCATCCGGCTTCTGGAGTCTCGTTTAGCAGTATTGGTGGTCGCCATGCAGTGTTCACATCCTCAAACACCCAATGGCCATCTTCCCCTGTTGTGAAGCACCATGTCACGCAACAAGAGCCCTTCATCCATTCTGAACAGAAAAATACTGCTCCCTGTGTGGTGGCTTGTTGAAAGATGATCTGGCTCCAGGTTTACTGTGTCATGCAAATGTCTTCAGGTTGCCTCTGGGATGTTTGCATCAATCGCTTTCTGTGGGCCACATTGAGTTGCACCACGAGGTCGCACAGATCCTTCTCAAATTCGTTACTAAGGTGCCACCATAACGCCCATTAACATTTCATGTATTTCAGAAAATGTACCCTCTGTTCCTCCTTACTCTCCTTAATTCCCCCGTTCCCTCTTCTATTTTCGGTATTATTTACTGGAATGATCAATGACAGGAAGCAAACGCGACTGCTTGGTCTCTCTGTTCGCATATGTATGTGTGCGGGTGTCTGAGTGCGTGTTTGTGATGTATTGCATTAATTTCCATCATGACATCGTCGTTATGAGACCCACAGACTCAACCAATCACAACCGGTCTAACACACGTGCCTGTGCATTAACACAGCTCACACGTACACAAAACACACACCTTGCAGAACAATTGAAAACAAATTGCTTAGACGAGAAAGCCGGTATACCGTCGCAAGATTCCCATACTACCGCTCTGAAGACACACCCACACACACGCACACACGCACGCACGCACGCACAGGCAAGCCACACAATCATGCAGTCGGTCGGTCGGTAGCATCACACGAAGGCATACGCGCATTTCTTCCTCACACAGACACACACCAAAAATCCTATTGTGTTTTTAACAACAAAGCTGACAGATCCACAAAGGGGATTAGGCTCTTTCAAGTGTATGCGCCTCTGTGTGTGTGTGTGTGTGTGTGTGTGTGTGTGTGTGTGTGTGTATTAGTTCCACATTGTATTTGAGCCCCATTACATTCACCCTTTCCAATGACGCTCGCACCATATTGTCAATGGAAATTCACTTGTATGGATACAAAACATGTGATTCTACTCTCTCCCTCACACACACACACACACGTGAACATGCATTACCTGTGAAGCTCTTGTTGAGCAAGCTAATACATTTTGGGGGAAAATGAGATTGGAGAAAAAAAAAAAACCTCATTGCCAGTTAGGTCTTTGTGACCATTGTGAAATAGATTTCAGTCCCAGACTGCTGACAGTAATCGAATGTTGAATGTATACGTGGCTGTTTGCATAGTCTAATATTTGTCATACGCTACCGTCTCCTGCAGGTTCTTACTGTGCAGTGTGTCCAAGGCCCATTAAGTAATAAACTAAGGTATCTATCAGAGCCACTGTGGAAGAGGAATAGAGAGGAAGGTATTTGCAATGTGAGGATGAAACCAGAAGCTAAGCCTGCGTAGTCTGAATCTGTGACCAGAAGACAGTGGCCTATTTGACTTGTTCCCACTGCACACATCAGTGAAGATAATAGTTCCTTTGAAATAAAATGATATGATTTAGTACACTCTAAAATCTCTGCCTCACTCAAGGTCCAAACCAGGCAACGGAAGAGCTTTTGAGGATTGATTTCGTAGGATATGATAAAGATAAACATTTTCTGTTCTCATTAAAACGCATAATGTCCCTTGGCGCCTGTTACATAAAGTGCCCAAATTATTTGTTTTGCTCAGTAGTGTAACTCCCAAATATCTGTTACTGCCTGTGCATTGGACTTCAGGTTCACGGATAATAACTGAGCCGTTTTCCTTTCATCTGGACCCCTCTTGGGGCAGGAATGCGTCGCTCCAGTCTGCGGTAATATCTCGCGCCCAGACTCCGTCTCATGACCCTGCAGGAGGAATGTGTTTCCATATCATCAGTGGATTTCAGCATGTATCTGTCCTCGCATAAGTGTCTGCAATCTGTGTCAAGGAAGTACAGGTGATAGAACAGCACATCCACATCAAAAAAATCCATCTTCTACTTTTCACTAAGGTTAAGATATTACTGTCACATCCTCTCCCTGCCTGAGAACATCTGAATGGACTACTAAATGAATGGAACACCGGTCAGCATGCTATCATATGTAATTTCAGTACATTTTGTTTCATCGAAACGAGGGAGTAAAACCTGCAAAGTCCTGCCAAGAGGCTAAAGCAGAATTTGACACGCGTCTCTTCTGCTTTGGCGAAAATACAAAGAGTCTCTGAACCTTCTGGTGCTGCATCTTGATAAGCCTTTTAAGGACCAATGCGGCCAAAACGGCTGCTCATAGGTTCTTCGTATTATAACATTGATTAGTCAATCCCTGTCCATCAGGCAACATAGTAAACATGTATTACATTTATCTGGACACAGGTTGGTTTACCATATGACATGATTTGAAATGTATGGGATATATTAAAACTAGGGCTGTCAAAAATAGTGCACTAACGGCGTTAATTAGATGTTTGTCGTTAATTACATTTTTTACGCATTTCACGCATGCGCACTGTGACAAATTATTCAGGTCAGGAAAGTGTCCGAAATGCGGTTGTGGTTGGACTATTATTGCAAACAAATCCTCCTCTTGGCGACTTTTGTGTCAAAAGTGACTAGAGACAAATCTAGTGACACGTATACAGCATATTTCTCATGATTTAAACAAGTCTCCTGAAGAGAAACGATATCGATCTCTCTCCCTTCCGCCTGCTGCGCTGTGGACGTGTGTGTGTGTGTGTGAGAGAGAGAGAGAGAGGGCGTAAATCCCAGAGGGGTCAGGACCCCCCCATCTAAGGGTTGTCCCCCCCATAGAAATATCAAAACAATGGTGTGTATTGTAACTAACATAATGATGTATGCTTAGAATATCTGTGTAAGAAGTAAAACAATACAAACCCCCAAAAATGCATTTTAAGTTTAGAAACATTCTGAGTCCCACCCCCTTGCCTCACAGTGGTTTGGTCCACTGCTTGCTACCGCTGTGTGATCTGCACTCGACTCTCAGTCACCCTCAGTGACTGTCACTACCGTGACAGGAACGTAGTAAGTAGGCGGTCTAAGGCTATTTTATTTACATAAAAAATCGGATGAAGTTTTTCTTTTCCCAAATACAAATGATGCTGAGTAACTAATGAATTAGTCATGACAAAAACATCTGCTATGCTAGTGTAATATAATGTTACCCAGCTTGTTTAACGTTATTATTTGTGTCCCCTTCAAAAATTGCTCTTCAGAAATGTTATGTTAATTGTCCCCCCCGACTGTTAGATCAGATTTACGCCCATGGAGAGAGAGAGGCAGACTGCTCAGCGTACTTTTTTGGAGTTTTACCGGCCAACACTCCCGTTTTTTACCCCTATCACCCGGACACCTGCCGGTTTGTTATTTCTCCTGGGAAACGTTGCATATGTGGATTAATCATGATTACTCCACTGAAAACTCAAATCAAATTAATTTGATTAAAAATGTTAATCATTTGACAGCCCTAATTAAAACAAATTAGAATGAGAACTATTTCTCATGCAGCATTTTGACTGAATGGTCTGCAAACATATATCATATTTCTGGCTACCAAAGAACTGAACATTACATGAGTCAATAATTTATGACTGGAAAATTAAATGCTGCTTCAGAGGTCTGTTATACAGTAAGTCCTGTTCTTTACAGGACTGCAAAACACACACATGTCCAAAAATGTGCCAGGCTTTGGCTCACGACATGAGATTAAGGTTATTGACTGTAAAATTGAACCCCATTTCTAGTTATGTTATGGATGAATATTTCATGAACTGATTCGCTCTCGAATTTCACACCGGGTGAAATTCTGTTTCATCCGGTGTGATTGAGAAGGTCCTGCTCAGTACCCGGACTGCAGCGCTGCAACAGGAATCAGGTCCTTAGAGACCCGACACAAATCCTGGGGAGGAAATAGCAAGTAACTGCAGGCAGCCCTCCGGGATGGGAATTCATAACTCACCATGGGAGGCTGCTGTTATCGAAGTTATCTTAATGCTTCTTCAGTAAATTACATGTCAACACGTAAAATAAGGTTCCGTTCCATTGTTTCTTTTGTCCACTGCCTCAATCACTGAAACATGATCTCTCTTTCTCTCCATTTAGATCACATATTTCAAACTTGTGGTCTGCAGGTCGGCGTAGTCGGGGCGGCCCGCCGGTTGACTTGCTATGGGGAGAATTACAGGAAGGTCCCCACGCATGTGCGGCTGCTTCTGACAAAGGAGAGTCTGGTTGTGTCTTTTTTTTTGTTATATTGATTTGTTTTGCATCGTCCGTGCCACACCCCCCCTCTGCCGTAACATACGCTCCCCCCCCCCGCCGGTCGGATTGTCACCGCCACATGAACGTTGTCCGATGTTATTATGAGACAACATGTTTCATCTCATGTACAGTTACATCTAAAACCAGAAAACATATGGGTGCAAAATGTGCACCCATATGAGAAAACCCACACACACACCATCCATCCAACCTGGGGTCAGCTGTGCTGTAAAAATCCACCTTGACATCTTCTCCTCCTATAAAATACATCACATATTAAAAAAAAAGATGAAAAATCTATAATAAAATTTTAAAGGCAAGAGCTGACATGAGGACTATGTGAAGAGAAAAGAAAGTCAGCAGTGCCAAGTAGGTATGATGTAGTTTTTATCAAATTTTTCTTGTTTTCATGTGTTTGGCTGCAGAGCGAATGCAAGTCAGTTATATAGAACATGTTAAGCAAAAAAAAGAAAGATTTGTCCTGAGATTGACATGTGAACCATCCACTTTTCTTTTACTACTGGCTGTGAGGCAGACACTCAATGCTTATGCTGCACTTTGTAGTCTCCTAGCACAGCGTTATATAACACAGGATCATGGAATAACACTGGAATGATGCACTTAAAAAAGGCAGAGGCTCGAGGGAATGACTCATCGCTGCAAACAAATTCTCCAAATTACCATTTGCACATATTACAATGTAAATGAATGAGAGGGGAGGCAAATAATACTGCTGATTTTGTTTAAGGCCACTATGTTACAAATGTGAGTAATTATACATGCACTACTTATTATATCGGTGATGTCTATTTTACTGAGCAATTGTCCCAACTTACATATCCGTATTCGGAATGGTGTTTATTATCCAGTTCCGAAGCCCCTTGTGTCTGAGTATCAGAAAAAAAACAGCACACACAGTCCACCAGATCAACCAGTCTGACGTGGTGACAGGTTTCTTGTGTCTCCAACACAAGGCCACGACGAGGCTTCAGCGAGCAGCGGGGGATCGAGCGCAAATGAGCACCTGTGCGCGTTACAATTGGCAGGAATCAGCTGCTCCTTCTAAGTGGAGCAGAAGGTTTTCTCTGTGTCGAGTTCAAATTGGCAGCTGCTGCATTTAGGCAGCGACGGCAGCGCTGTGAAATCCCCCTCTGTGGCGCCCTTTAAAACCTCAGTTAAATGAGCTGGAGACTAGATATTGCTGAGGCCCCCAAACAATCTTACCAACAATTTGAAGAAGCGAAACTATAACTATCAGATGTAATGTGTTGTGAGATTGACTTTGTTCAGAAAGGTTATCTGATATTTTGCCCATTCAGATCATAAAGTTCAGTGTATTTCCTGCTCGGTGTTGGTGATTTAGGTTTTATTTTACAAAACATTTAAAGCACTATTGATATATTATCAGTGTACTGTCATAAGGTAGTCTTTTCAAGACATGCCGGTACGATTCGTATCCATTACAGTCATTCTCATTGTTACAGAGGTATCGGAAAACAAAAAAACCCCTAGACATTTGTCTAGGACATCAATGAGACCTCTCTTTGGACCGCAGACAGATATATAGGCTTATGATACATGTATTTATTCATAGAGCAGACAGAAACACACTGAATGTCTAGCGTAAATTGCATCAATAGTACTACAGCGCTGCTTTAAATCTATGGCTGTGACACAACATGATTCAGGGTGGATGAAAAGATCGCTGTACAGGCAGTCTGCACTGCTTTTTTATGTGTGTAGGTGTTTGTGTGTGTGATTTGTTTGCCCTGCAACGCGGAGTGGAGTCAAAGCGTTTCTAGGTTGGTGACCTTGGCTTTAATAATAGATGAATAGTGACAAGAAAGAAAGAGTGGACGGAGAGAGAAGGATGAGACATAGAGAAAAGGAGACATGGACGAGGAGCAAAAGCCTCAGTGAGAGAAACATAGAAGCACCACTGAGAGGCAACGCAAAGATAGTGGCTGTCTGATAAAAGGGAAAAGGTTGGGAGTAAGACAGAAGCACAGGAACCAAACAACAGTGCATTAGAGAGCAAACTAGAGAGAACATGTTGTCATTGTAGAATGGAGAGAGAGAGAGAGAGAGAGAGAGAGAGAGAGAGAGAGAGATGGTTAATGAGGAAAAATGACACAGTGAACAGAGTGAAGGGAAATGGGAAAAGTGAGGAGCGAAAGTGGTGAGTGACTTGTTACAGCTTCGTTGGCTCACTGATGGAGGACCTTTCTGACACACACACACACACACACACACAAAGGCCAGAGCTACTGATAATATTTACAGTATATTTAATGGTCAAGGTCTACTGGATGTGGCTTCGGGATAACAAACAGACACACACAGAAACACACACACACACACACACACACACACACACTCTCTGTCTCTCAACACCTTTTTCTTTCATCTGACACAGCTACCGACTCATAAGATACAAAAGACAAAAATGTATTTTCCAGGCATATTTATAATACCTACTCTGGTGGATATTGACAAATGTATCTGTAAAAAAAATAGAGGCCATCATGCTTATTCAATTAAGTATTTTTATAAGCCTGGATGCATTCTAAGGTGGTTTTCTCAATAGCAATCTCTTATTGATCCCTACGGGAAACTTATTTAGGCAATATCAAAGAGGATTTATTTATTATCTTGATTTTAAGATGGTTTGACACACTGATGATTTTTCTACATATAAAAAAACACATCACACCACTTTTAGAAATCTCCAAATTTCCAGACTCAGCTCTGTAACCCCATTATGACAACAGATCTGAGACGATGCCACCTAAAATATTAATTTATGCTAAAAAGCTCAACCCTTTGTTGTCCATAGATTATAATCAGATTTGCACTACATTCATCTAATAAAGTTGTAAATGCTCCTCATTTCACAATGGCAGGAGTTGAACCAACACAACAGATTTTTTATTGTCCTTTAGCTGAAGGTCAGTTAAGTCTCATCAATCACATTGATTCGATTTACTTTTCATCCGTCACACACAAACACATGCTCATTTCTTACCCTTATAGTTGATCTTGAAGCCTATAGATCCAACACTCTCATCCGACTGTAGGTGAAGCCACATCTGGTGGGTCATACTGACTATCAGGTCAGGGACAAAGCTACCTGATAGGCTGAAGCAGAAAAATAGATTAGTACAAGATCTTGGTCATAATAATTACCATGATGAAACGTACAATTTCAGCACTGCAATTAAAATCAAATTCTCAAGCGGTGATCTCAGTGTGAACACATTTCTGGAACAAACTGGGCTTGAGATGAATGCTTTGATTTGGTTTCCTTTGGTTTTGCAGAATGCTGCCTGAGGAAAGCAATTTTCTCGGAGTACATTCATTTGATCTACCATTCCCCCCCCCCCCGGCTGCCAACACCTTTTGGGCACGAGAGTTAACGGCGACGGACTCCAAAATGGAGTGAAAGGAAGGCGGGCGCTACGAATCACTTTCGACAAAGGGTTAGACTTTTAAGCGGGGCTCACATTATGCAGACGGCAGAGTCATGAGCTGACTAATTACAACAAAGGAGGTGGAGGATTTCCAGCTAGCAGGCAGCTGATGGCTTAAATAAAGAGCAACCATGGAGATGGAGAACAAAGAAAAATTGCTCAAAAATTGCTTGACTTCATTTGAAGCATATTGACTGGATGTTTGATAGAATGACAATGGAGCTCTGCTGCTCATGATTGCAGCCGGCCATTAGGAAACACACTGCGTGTGGCACAATCTGCTTTTTAAAATGAAAATGCAGACATGCAGCTCAGGCAGAACATTGCCTCAAAGTTATTCCATTCATATTCCAGGAGTTCATTCCACGGCGTTATTTGAGTAAAGGTGTTTTGCAGCTGTAATCTGCCTGGTATGACAGCAGATCCTTTGCATGTAAGAAGATGTCTGAACTTCATATGGGTCATTTCTAAGCAAGGAAAACACTTTGAGTGTTCCTCCTTTTATTTGTAGGGCATTGGAAAGTTGTAATAAAAACAGGGCATGCAAATTATAAATCAGACATATTTGTGATACTTAGTTGCCTCTAAATAAACTTGTTCTCAAACTTCTTTTCTTTCCTTGTACAGCTAGCACATAATTCATGTTAGCTTGAAGAGATTGTGCACCGTGGGACTTCCCACATTCGGTTCAGAATGGAATAATCAGTCAAGCTAAATCAAGCTTCCATATTTCAAAAGTTTTCTCAAAGGCCTTTAAAGTTTTTCTGTGTTTGACACACACTATCCTCAACGGTTTCGATTGCAAAAAAAACAAATGAACAAAGCGCTTCGAACGGACATAGAAGGGAGTGTGTAAAAGGAAAGCGTAACACTTACACCTGCAGTATAGCTGTAGGGTCTCCCACCTCCCCTCCATCTCCTATGGTCAGAGTGTCGTAGGCTATCTCCATGTCAAACTCTTCAAAGTTGATCTGGATTACCTAAAGTGGAAAAGGACACGTCAGTGAACAGCGGAGGGCCAGAACAAACGCGGCCAAAATCTACCTGTGATTCCATAGTGGGTAAGTCAGGGCTACAAAACAAATAGCCAGAGGAAGAAAAAGAAGAAGAAGATCCCACCAAAATGAGGCACAAGATAAACCCTACATCCTATGTAATGTTCATTGAGGAAAAACAACTGTCATGTTGCAATACTAATTATAATTTTATAATGGTAGTTTTGCCATTGTCCCATCTTTATTGCTGAAGTTGACTTTATGTACTTCATTTATTGGCTTTTCTTTCACAAAAACATTTGGACTTTAGGAAAATGTGGTAAACGCACTGATACCATGGAGAACAGTTTTACTGAAATAATTAGAAAAAAGCACCAAAAGAATTCCAATTAAAATTTGAGTCACGGTCCAAAAAAATAAATGAGAAATTACAGGAGAAGATATTGCCCTCCGCTGACCTCAATCATAGCCAGTGTGCTCAATAGCTGTTGTTATATTTAGACTTAGAGCTATGACCATATCAAAGACATGTTCCCCCTCTCACGGAAGTATATATGGATTATAATTTACCCAAGGGAGAATCATATGAATTCATTAATGCGTCACACAAAGTGGTTATGGTTTAATCCAGTGGTACAAGAAGAACCGCGGACAGACACGAAACACTTCCACGGCTGCACTCAAAGTTGGGAGAATCAGCACCGAGTTCAAGACTGATTGGGAATTATTTAACCAACTCTTTCCGTTTCATCTCAGACCACAGAGAAGCACATTTGGCATAGCGGAGGAGCGAGGGAATGAAGACGACACGTGCAGAGAGGATGAGAAGGGACAAAAGAGAGGAAAGGAGATAGAGAAGGAAGAGGATGGAGGCAGGTGCAAGACGGAAGGATGGAGGAAGTGGTAACAAAGAGCAACGGTGGAAAATAATGAGCTTGTCTTTGATGCAAGCAGTGTTTCAGACTGCAGTTCTGGCTGGACCCTCGGGGGGAGACCAAAACCTCACTCTGCCCATCCCTCCTCCTCTTCCTCTTTCCTTGTGAGCAATTTCCAGATTTCTAGAGTGAATATTCTGCTGCGGCAAAAAACTTCCAAAACATCACACTGGTCTGAGTTTCCCCGAGGCTGGCTTGTTAACAGTCAGCATATTTACATGCTTATCAATATCTTCTCATCTCCGAGCATCTGTCTTGGCGGTCTGTATTCAAACATTCTCTTTTAGTCAGGCATCATAAAAAATAGTTTGGTTTTTTTCACCTAGACTATATGCAACCTGCTTTCCCCCCCCACCCCTTGGGACATGAAGTAATAAACAGCTTATCCTGACTACGGCCATTAAATCCGTGAAGAAAGGAGGAACAAATGAAAATGTTAACAAACAACACAGTGGCTATGCCTTTCCACCCACCTGCTGTCAATCTGTTCATCTGTAGCCAGAATTGCCTGATTTGGTTTCGTTTACAGGGTTGATTGTTATTTCTCTCACACCGAAGAGCCAAGCTCATTTTTTGTTTATTTTGCTAATGGCAGCAAAAGCAGTTTTAGAGTTTTACCTCGGCATTGCGTTTGCATGAAACACAACAACGGACTAAGCCACGGCAAAAACGGAATGGAGGAATCCGCAAAGCACCGACACCGCCATCTTGTAATGTGACCAGAAAGCAGCAAAATGAAAAGGTTTACTAGGATGAAGAAAGGGATCTGTCCATTGCTCACAATGCTGACTCAGTCTTATCGCTATGTAAGGCAGATTGGATTAAAGCCTCACCTACAAACCTGCTAAACTCTCTCTGGCAAGCCCACACACACACACACACACACACACACACACACGCGCGCGCACAGAAACACACTCGCTCATGGAGACAGGAACAGCTTTGCGGAGATTAATGTGTCTATTTCTGCGATTACTAAGCCACCGTTTTCACAGTTATCACAATATTCCTATAAATCCAAAGCAGGCTTTTAATATAACAGCAAAGCAGACTATAAATACGGTGCACTCCTATATGTAATGAATGTTTTACACATTTTATCAAAGGCAAGACCAGATCCTGCATTTACTGGCTTGATGATTATTATCATGGTGGTAAAAATGTCGATGATTATCTTTCATGTTTACCCTGCATAGTCTTGTTATTGGTAGTGACAGTGTGTTCAGTATGTCGGACGTGATTTCAAACATGCTTTAGAGCTGGCACAATTTGACTAATGGCTGTTAAGGGGTTAGTTGGTAATGGGGATTCTCCAGCCTTCTTTGTCACCGTTTCCAGAACATGGCCCGACCTGTCTGTCCATGCAGGGGAGAGAGTAAGACGAGGACTTAGGTGCCCTGATGATGGAAACTGGAGCATCTATCTCCTAGTATTTGTCCTTTACATAACCCCCTAATCCTACATCAGCACTGTTCACACAGCATTAAACACAGCTGGGATATAGGCACATTACACCGTGCCCATGTGTGTGTGTGTGTGTGCGGCAATGGGAACACTGTACTGGAATCAACTTGGATTGGAACCTCGTTTCTGAAAGTGCGCCGGCCATGTTTATGAGCGAGTTTCCTATCTCGTTTAGAGGAGTGTGTATGTGATGTGAACACTCTACATATTTCTTCTTTCCTCTAATAGGAAGCCTTCATAGAAACATCCATCTATCGCTCCATCTCCTATCTTTCCCTCCCCTCTTGCTGTCACACTCTCGGCCCTCTCTCTTTCTAATTGGCTGCTGCGTTCCTGTTCTCCATCCATCTATGGCTTCTGGCCAATGAGGCGACAGAATTAGATTTCTGCTTGATAAAGCACTTCCTTTGGTTGTCGTGGAGACAATGTGATGGGGGAGTCTCCTCCCTGGCCATGCCATAATAAGATGGAGGAACACCTTGAGGATACAGTTACTGTAGGGATATCTGAACTACATGGCGAGCTCCACAGCCAGTGATGCAAAGAGGGCACAGACAGGGCCAGGGGATAACAGATCGTCTGGGGCGGTGTTACAGTAAACTCTCCGCCACCCGCTCCCCATGAACACGCTTCTGCCTATATGCTATAAATTGCACCATTGTGAGATGACTCAGGCTTTAGCTGATAAAGACTGATGGGCAAAGCCCTTTGCAATTTAGTGTTTTCCGCTCACTTCTGATTCATTGAGCTGAATCCACCAAGTGCCTCCTTTTCAGATACCCACCGTGGAGAAAGCCTGCAGAAAAGGATATGTAGGCTGTGGCTTTTACTGTTGCTATGCAACTATCACACGGAAAAATGCAATTGAATGTTCTTTCACCTAATGTTTAACAAATTTAAACCTGAGCCCGAAGGTAATTGCTATGTATCTCGCCTTGACAAGAAGATGCAGAAGCAAGCCATTCAATAACCCTCAGCAAGTCAAAAATCCACTGCAGTGTTATTCTAGCCCTGTGATTTTTACCCTGTGGCTTCTGAGCGTTTGTTGGATTTTTGTTCCAAATGCCTGCACAATAGCACACAGCGAGCCTCCCCAAAAGTGTAACTTGCCTTTTTTACTGAACGCGCAAGCATTACTTTATCCTTAGCTGTCGCGGTGATACAAAACTGAAAGTGCAGCACGGCAATACTGCAGTAGCATCCTTATATCCATGGCTTATGCATTACAGTCGGTATGCAAAATAAGTGTGAAGCGACGCAAAGCCAGTTCATTCTTAACGCTGCCAGCTTATATAACAGGGCGCGGCCTAACATTTGCATCTTCTCCGGTGAACAAAAAAAAATAGCTGATGCAATAAATGTCACGTTATCTTATGCATCCTAAACAGATGATATGAAGAAGCGAATTGACTCATTATGGTGACATTAGAGAAGATAAAGAATACATGGTGGGGAAAACAAAGAAAGTACAATTGGTAGGGTAAGATTTGTTGTCTGAAAAAAAGATAGAAGAGAAGAAAAAAAAAAAAAAAAGAGTATAGTATAGTAATGGCCATCCCGTCATGCCATCCCCAAGGTTAAATGAGAATAGGAGAGAATGAATTGGCTCTAAAGGCTCATTCTGCCAAAACTAAATGAAGCAATAACATCAGAGAGCGATAGAACCCCATTAACACTTAACTTGAGAGAGAGGGAGCAAATGGTGTGCAGACAAAGAGTGATAGCGAGAATGTGGCTAACAGAGACGGAAGGAGACAAAAGACAGAAAGCCTGCAACCTGCAAAAGACAGGGGGAAATGTAGAACATGTGATCGAATGCCTGCCTCCCTCTCCGTCTCTCCCTCCCTCTCTCTCTCTCCATAATAATACGATGGTTTCAGGCCGAGTTCTTTAATGAAAAATCTGGGTAATTCTGAGGACGGCGCCTCTGGGAGTGAAAGGGATGCGGGAATGGGTATTGTAAAAAAAAAAAGAGACCAAAAAGACGGGTAAGACAAGGGGAATAAGAAGAACAAAAAAGAAGGATGAAATTGGGAAAGAAAGGAAGAAAAAGGTGATGTTGTGCTGTTGGGAGAGGCAGGCTCTACTATGAATGTGTTGTGGTGCTTGCACCATGAGCCTGTTCCCCCTAATCAAACTCAGACGCTCACTCTTCCACACTGTGTTTGAGGGGTTTTTTGTTGCCTTCTCTCCTCAGGCGATCAACTGACCACTCAACCTGCCCACTAAACTGCCCTTAATTCCCTCATCAGCTTCCAGAGCGTCAGTGCACCCCCTCTGCCGGTTTGCCTCTGACTGCTGCCCAACAGAAGCCTGATTCCAAACTAGTGAATTACATTTGCGATTTACTTGTGTTCAACCATCATGAGCCCACAAACACGACGTTCTAGTAATAAACTGCGGCCGCCATCTGTGAACCAGAACTTTTTGCAACTTTAAAATGCAATATATAACAAATTCAACATCGCCATTTATGTGATGCATTTTTGTATACTGGAAAGCACCATATTTGCTTTGTTAAAATGAAGCTTTTTTGCTTGGCTTTCTCCTTTGTATCAAAATGTATTTTTAAAAAAAGGAAGCAAATCTTCAAGTTGATTGATTAATGCCATTGGCTCCACCAACTTTAAAGCAAATCCACTGGAGATGAAAGACACGCATCTGACTGCAGTAAGACGGTCTGACAGCACCTAACAAAGATCTTCGCTTGCATATTGAGGTTCAACTTTCTTTATGAAGCCATTCATTTTCATGGTCTCACATGTGCTTCGTCTCAGGTGTCCTGCATGAGCATAACAGTTTGCCAAGACAGATAAAAAAAAGAACGAAGATGGGAAATGACTTGGAATAAAACTAACTGATTTGTCGGTCTGTGTCGTGCTCATCCCTTTCTCGTGCTTTAAATGGGCTCAGTATATTAAGGAGGCTCCATTGCTCTGTCCCACAGCATTTACATAAGTGTCTTACTGATGAACATGACCACCATTACCAGTTGCCTTTAGACAAGTTATTTCATCTTAGGCTTTTTGTGCGAGGCATTGAGGACATTTTGTGGAAGAGCAGTCGGACTTGATCCCCTAATGGTTTGGGTTATGTGTCATGCGCCTCAGCCCCTCGGGCACTGCGTCTGTGTTTGCGTCTCTTCAGGTCAGGCGCTGTACAAATCGACGGCCCCCCCCCCGAGGATCTCGGGTCTTGATATAGTGTTTTATGTGCTGCATGACATATTGTATATACAACGTAGTGTGATACAAGATCAAAGACAGGTACGATATGATTCAGTATGAAGCATGATATGTCCACGAGATAAAAGGGAACAAGCACATGCTAGGGTACTGTAAATCATTTAAAGATAAGAGGCTATAAAAATGACTCAATGTGGCTTCAGTGGGTCTGGTCTGCAGTCGGGTCAACTTGTTTGGCAATTCCCATAATCACACATAACACATTCACATTCATTTCCAACTTGCTGCACACCTCCCCCCCCCCCCGCCCCCCCCCCCCACACACACACACACACACACACACACACACACTCAGCCAGGGACGTTGTGCAGAAAGGCATTAGTATTACAGCCTTCGAGGGTCACATGCTCATTCTAGCCTTCAACGGAGGACGTATTGCTCCAGGCTATAAACCAGAGGCCTTGGGCTCCGACACTGAGCGTTGTGTGTCAGAGGAGACGGCGAGAGGGGGCGACACAGGTTTTGTGCAGGAGCCAAGCAGCAACGTACATGTTTGTGTGCACGGGTGAATATTTTTGTGGGTTTTAAAAGAGCCACTGTGCATATTGGAGCGCGCACACACACACACACACACACACACATCTTAAAGTGTATCTGTTTGTCCGCGCACATCAGTGTATGTTCGTCCCCATGGTGCTGACGCAGGTGTTGCCAATGACGACAGGCAGTCACCACAGTGACCCTGAGTGGAATAAGGAAGTCTACACTGAATACCAATCAGATTTCTCCCGGGACAGAAAGCGACGAATCACAGCTTCCATCTCACCTGCAGACTCTGCCGCTTAGTAGGCTTAACCAATCAGAATTAGACAGCATTATGCTCTGAGTAGCATTTCATTTGCAGTATCACCTATATGAAGCACTGCCGTGCTATGTTGATTGAAATTATATTGACTGCATCAAATTCAAATAGAGTAAAGCCTGGTTCAACACTACTTGAGGCAGACAACTAGAGCTCAGACACGACATACTGTATGTCATACAGTATTTGATATATTACATGTACATGTATATATGACACAAATGACTTGGAATGTAAGTATAAAGACAGCATTTTACCTTGTTGGGATTTGAAGCAGTAATTATCCACACGCACTGTGCGTTGCTCTCGTATTGAATCGGGAAGTTGGGAGACGGTAAAGGTTCCCGACGGCCCCTGAAGATTACTGCCACATGTCTTCACTGTGAAAGAACAAACAAAAATGACTGTTTCTGGCAGCAACTGCAGAATTTGTAGCATCAGTGGTGAGTCTGGTGAGTCGCGGCGCTGCTAAAGAGAGGCAATTACCTTTATAATTGAATCATTAGGCATGTGCTTAGCCACAGAGTTTCAGAACAAATACAACAGCAGAAATATAGAAGAGTAAGATGCAGTGGATCAAAGATGCAGTGTATGGAAAACAATTAAAAGTGACAGGACTGCAACGCTAAGAGCCCGGTGACAGCAAGAGAAGAAGAGAAGAGACCCAGATGCAAATCAGAACAAAAAGAAGAACAGCGGGTCAGAAAGATGTTATTGATGCTGTCAGCAACGTCTCCCTCAATAGAAGCACTCAATTGTAAGCGATTGGCTGTGAAATACCACAGTAATAGCTGGTATTGACTGAAAGAGACACTCACAAGCAAGTTTACTGTCAAAATATATTGCCAAGATCTTCCAACTACTAGCTGGGTAACAATTATACATGTTCTTAAAAAACAAGTCAATGGTGCATCTTTAATTAGACCATCACCCCCAGGATGAAACAATAGATTAAAATGGCTTTCTTCTACTTCAGCACTGACACTAAATGTGGTCGGCCAGTGTTCAAAAAGCGCATCATGCAGCTCGAGTCGAGTCTCTCGCAAAAGACAGAGAAGCGTATGATGAACGTGTGTGAAGCGTCCGTGACCACGGAGTCACAAACACTGTGAAGCTACACGAGTGACACAAGCTAGAGGTTCAATAAACCACCCAAGCCTTTATTAGGCTGTTTGTTCTGACTGGGTGTGATAGAGAACCCGCGTGTCTGTCCTTGGGTCGTCCTGTTAGAGTAGGGAGGTAATTTTCTGGTTGGTTTGAAGCAGTGTTTGTTCCTTAATTAGTTTGTTCAGCGGTAGGCCGCGGGAACGCGTGCAGTTAACAGCGGCTCACACGGAACACACAAAAGCACATGAGCGGCAGCGCTTCTTCGATTACACATGTTGCAAACACGAGCGGGTGTGACACGCCGTTGCCACGCGCCGCACCTGAGCATGAACCACCGAAACAGTCGGCTTTCGGTTGTTCGTATCGCAGCATATGAAAGATCACTTTCCACTTGCATTCACAAATAATTCACACATACCACGTAGAGACCAGACACAAAAATGCAAACCTCTCGAGCGCCCCCACCAACACACTGCCGGGCAAATAATCATACCACCGTGTATATGTGTGGATCTGGGTGTGTAATGGGGTGCGTCCTTGTGTTGCTGTAAGAGACAAGTACAACAACCCCCCCGGATACAACCCTGTATCGGTCTCTCTGTCTACGTCTCAGTGTCCCCCGGTGCTTTGAGTTTCCCCTGACTGAACCCGGTGGACGCTTGTTTCGCTAATTCTGAACGCATCTGCAGTTGACATTTCTTCCGTCTTCTTCTTGTCCGTTGTCGTCTGTTGTTCTGTTGTCATGCACCAAACGCCAAGTCAAATTCCTCGTATGTCTAACGTACTTTGGCAATAAATGTTTTCTGATTCTGATGTTCAGCTCACTGCAATTTATGAAGTGATAGATACACAGAAATGAAGTATGTGTGTGTGTGTGTGTTTGATTTACCGGTGAAAAATGACTCGATGTTCTCAAAGTGTGTGTGTGTGTCTCTATCAAAGTATGTATGCATGTGCATTGACAGCTCAATCAGTGTGTCCTAAACAAATGGCCTTCCCATCACTGTGCCAACAGCAGATTGGGAACGGGGTTGCTATAGCGATAGCTTGGAGAGAGTTATCGCCAGAATTACCAGAGGAGCTCGCGTCCGATAAAATATGTGAAACTCAAGCCATTCCTCGGCGTCCCTCGGCCTGTCTGCGTGTCTCCATGCCCTCCTCCTTCTCGCTGTGTCGGCCCTCCGTGTCAGCCATTGTCTGCACCTGATTTACAGGCCACTCTATCATGGGCTCTACCTGCCAGTCTATTTATCTTTCTCGACATTCTTCTTCCTGTCCCCCTACGCGTTTTACATTCATTAGAGACACACTGGTGGAGTGCAATTCTGAAGAGGCTTCATTGCGTGCGTTTTATTTTACAGGATTCTACAGTATAATTCCACAATTCAAGTCTTGTTTCTACTTCGGTACACTTAGCTGCTCTTTATTTATTCGTTGATTTGTAAGTAGAGATTTGATACACAAACATTGGTTTAAAAATATGAAGTAGATGTAGGTGTAACGGTTTATGTTTGTAAGAATATTCACATCATGTAACGTTTACACTTCACATATGATTTTTAGTTAGTAAAAAACGTAATATTTTGAATGCATAACTAATGGATAATTTTCCTAATAGATGTCTCACGGCCTTCATGTCTGTCGGTCACTCTGTGTACACTTCTCTCTGTGTGTCTTTCTGTATCTCTTTCTATTCCACTCATTATTATTCATGCCTTTCAGCATAGAGGGCTGGAAGCCAGAAAGGCAGCACTATCATTGAAGACATAATGAATGCTGGATGAAATTAAAAATTCTGATGAGGTTTATCTGTTACAAAAAGCGTATTTTTGGAGTCACAAGAGAGATTAACTCAATGCTTTAGGCCAGAACCACAGTGAGTAGATGTGTGTGTGTGTCTGCCATCATATGCTCTTTTAAAATTGTATATTCAAATCCACTTGATTCCACACGGAGTCTCACTTTACCTCTATCTCTCATTCTCAAATACACATAAACATGCACACTCATACAAACTGTTGGGATCTGGATCATAATAAAATTGTGTTTTGCCAAACTGGAAAATCTAGCTCAAATTTCAAACCTCAGATTTCTTCAAAGAATTGTTTTTTCCGGCTTTAGAGCATAATTGTACCAAATGCATCGGCAAAGTTGTGTTTTTCTGTTGCCTCTGATGTGCGCTTTGTACTCAAGGTCTAGAACTGTTTTCTCAGCAGGGTGGCCTTCGCGGTCAGTAAGTCTTCCCCACCGTGAAGGGATCAGGTCCAGTCATGCATACAGAGATACCTGGTGAAGCATACTTGGACGCTTAACCCCCTACCGATTTCAAATTGTCTGCCTGACCCTGCAACTCAAGCAGAGAGGATAATAAAATTGGGAGGTAAATAGAAAAAAAAAAAAATTGACTTATACGGAATGAATTCATGTTTTCATGCTCCAAGACCATCAACATCCTCTGTGTACAATTTTGCTGCCGCAAAATGCTCTTTCTAAATGGGTCCAAACTTCCCTGGTAATTATTATAATGTCTTCATCAAAGGGACTTCATGATTAAAGTACATTCATTATTAAAAGATCATACATAGTAAATGTCTCAATGAAGTCACTTTGACAGGGATGATGTGAACAGGTAATCTAAAATTAAAACCTAAAAATCAAGATTTTGACAGAAAGCATTTGATAGGGTTTTTTCTCATTTGGTGTCAATAAAAAGGAGTCTTTGATGTTCATTTCTGAATATGTGCACCCTTTGTCTGGCTTGTTTTTGACTTTGTATGGCACCAACAAGTCTTTCCTTCAGTTTGAAATTCACTTTTTCATTTGGTAAAATAAAGTAAAATGAGTTAATTTGTTCTCACTGAGCGTCAGATTACTGTGTTCAGTCACAGACGAGTCAGGCGCTTGAGCGGTAGGGTCGAAACGGCTGTTTGAACAGGCTGGCTACGGGAGCAGACAGAGCGACCAATGGACACGGAGAATGATTGATGACATCATTAAGCTGGCACGCAACGTTTCGATGGCCCTTGCTCTTTGTGAGAGCTTTAATGGGTACACACAAACGCGCGCACACACACACACACACACAGCCGTCCAGTTGCTGTGCGATGCTTCTACACTGAGTTTCCTTTCCTGTTTAAAGGCGACATATGTGCATGTGAGTGGGTTGAGACAAAGCACCCATCGGTGAGTCAGTCACAGGCGGATCATGTGAGCTCCCCTGGAGTTCACACACACAGATAGATGGAGAGACAGTTGGCTTGGTGGCCTCGCCATCTGTCCATTAATCAAGGTGCCACATGGACTCTCTCGCTCTGTCTCTCTCATGAAGAGTTGGGGGACTACAGGACATTGGAATTTTATGTTTATTTTATAAAAGTTTATTTGTATTTGTTTTATTTAACTTAATAGTGATTACCATTGTATATCTCCCCCTTTATCCTCATCGATCTCGTTCTATTGTTGGGAAATAAAGGCCACATTTACTAGATACATTCACTTTATTCTAGTTGCAAACAACAGATTTAGCTGCATTTAGTGTTTTGACAGGGGTGATCCTTCAATAACTCCCTTGGCTTGATGCTCCCTGACAGATTGCAGCGCTTTCAATATTATTCATGAGTTTCCACCAGCTATTGGCTGGTCTGAATTTAAAGGTCAAATATGAGCAGTTAGACAAAGCCTTTAGCTCATTCTTTATTCGTTCAACACGATGAAAACAAAGTAGGAGTATGGCTAAGTAAGGGCAGTGTGCAGAGAACTGCATGTTTTCTCACTATAGATCAATTGAACGTGTCATGAAATACAACCATGGCTGCTCTGCTCACACACACTGTTTAACCCAGTGGTTCTCAAACTTTTCTGTCAGGCCCCACTTTGGAGGAAGAAAAATGTTCGGGCCCACCCGCCCCAACAAAAATGGTGCATGCTGAATTGTTATTGAAATAACGGCATTTTGTGACTTCATACGTGCTTTTATTAATAGAATAAAGAAAATGTAAGTCACTTTCAGGTAAAACAGATTGCTCCATCAGACAAAAACAAACAAATAAAGTCGTGCAAAAAAACTTGAACAGTCTTTGAGTCAAAGAGAAGAAGTAAGTGGACTTGACTAAACGGGGCTGTGATGTTTTACAGTGCGGTTGGATCTGTGTTTTCTCCATAGTTTGCATGTCTCAGTGTCCTCGAGCAAAACACTGAACCCCCTAACGCCCCACCAAAGGGTGGTTTGAGAACCACTGATTTAACCTGTTAAACACAATTAAAAATGTATCTTTTTCCACCAATTATAATGCACATAGAGCCCCACAGCTCTTTTCAATGTGCCGAGGTGCTAATGGGTCAGACCTCCACCAAATTCATAGACGTCTTAATTAGACGTGTCTGCACAGGGTTCATATTGTATCCTGGCTGTGGACCTGCTGAAGAGGACATATGTGGAATATGGAAGAAAAATAAATCATACTGTCTTCACACAGACTCTGGTTTGTTCTTCATTCTATTTGATTGTATTTGTGCTGTGGTGAAGGGGGTTTTAAAAGTGGTTTAAAAAAAAAACTCTCTGTATTATTACATTCCAGCGAGGCCAACAATACCAACACACCCCATTCCAAGCGTGTACACTTGGAATGTTTACAGTTGCAAAAAAGTCTATCTTTCTTGCTCTTTTGAGTAATACTGGCATACAAGACATGATTCTAGTGTGTATCTTGTGTATCTTGTCCTTCAGGCAACCTCAATGTGGTTATCCTGGGATTTATCAGAATTTTGAAGATGGATGTCTTTCTGTTTCACCGAAGTAGGGCGGGATATATCCTGCATAACAATGGCACTTGTACCATTGCAGAGAAAGCATTTCTGTGAAAATGCATGAATTGTGGATATATGTTTTCAACAATCAACAGTTCCGGGTGGATTTGTCAAAGAACGCGTAATGAACGTAATGAACAATGCCGATCCCGAATGGTTAGTTCCTGTTGTTTGCCTTTCAGAATTGGAGAGCATACAGTTATGCAGCTTGTTCTAAGGGAGGAGGCTGCCGTAAAGTGCCTCATATAACAAAAACAATTACTCAGCGACAACCATGGTGCACTTTGACATGGCTTAGTCAAAGGGTTTCACACTTAACAGTTGTTTGTTCAGGGAGTGAATACCAGCGACATGCCAAGGAGAGTTTACTGTAGTATTTGGTGAAAGTGACTCAGTCAGCACACAAAGCTTTGCGTTTCCTTCTCACCGAGGATTGATAGCTCCATTTCCCAGCGATAGAGGTCATCCATTGTGAACATTCATAGGGGACAATCTCAGTGACTTTTAATGTCACTGGCAGCTTCCCTTTGGGGAAGCTTAGCCCATCCGTGCATGCCGGCAAATGGGAGCCTCGATTGGCTTAATGTCAGTAGCTGTATTTAATTGGTAATTATAACGTATTTAGTGATGATGAATCCCTAACAGCCAATAACAATCTTAAAGAGCCAATCAACGGGTGCCATCGCTATAATATCCCTGATAATAAGTTGGGTAATGTGGTGTTGATTGGCAGGAACCGAGAATAACCCAAACGAGGTGGTCCTGCTCTTAATGCAGGCTCGGATATAACCTGCCGGCTTACAAGGACCCGTGCAGTCATACTAACAAAAGGCTAAATGAAGGTCAGCCCTCCCGTGTCCCTGCTTCACAAAAGAAACGCAGCGCAGCAGGCCAGGACAATGGCCCGAGAGCAAGAGGGCAGGGCCCACGGCCTCCTGCTCAGCTGTCCCCGGGCCGGACATAATCCCCCCCCGATGGACCCCGCCGCTGACTTTGCACTTTGATCTCCTGGCGCAAAGGGCCGATAGAAAATATCTTTTGGTACAAAGTACGGCTGTAAACGACAGAACGTGCATGTTGGCTGACACGAGCAGTAAAAAACATTTACAACAGAGAACCGGGCGGCGCTAAAAATGAGTTTACACCAAATAGAAGTGCAGTCCTCTTCTATGACAAAACATGTCTGCTTTACTATTCACAACTCGACATGTTATGTTGGTTTTAACAGACATGAATGAGTAAACTAGTGTTACAGTCGGTTGGTTGTATCAGTGATTTCCCTTGGCACACACTGATACAGAAATACACCTGCTCTCGGCCCAGTGGGCCAATCGAATCCATGTCATAGCTTTTTTAAATTTAAGGGTCACTATGGCATACATCTGTCACACAATCCCTTTCAATTAGCGGAGTTAGATTTTGACAAAAATAAGTTATCAGGGAAGAAAAATAATCATTGTGTAGCTTTTAGGGCTGATTTTGATAATCAATTAATTGGACGAGTATTTTTTTGATCGATTGCTCCTTGAACATATTATAAATATAAATCAGAAAATTGAACAGGATTGGTTTTAACGTCAGAACTTGTTCTCTATACTACACTCTCACACTCAGACACACTCTGAAACAACCCCCACGTTCACTTGAAGCTTATTCATAAAAGTGTTACCATCATAGCAGTGCAAGTTAAGTAAATGTATACGCCACATATAAATACAGCTAAACAATAAGCTTGATCAGCTGGATGACGAGTGAACAGCAGCAGCAGAAGAGCTGCTCGAGGCTGCTTACGCTCCTCACGTTCAAAACGGGACCGCGTGGTGCTCCGGTGCCATGTGACGTCGACTTTTATTCAGTGTTAAATGCTCGCACACCTTGGACGAGTTAATTCGAACAGACGTCTTTGCCTGCACCATGTGACTCATGACAACTGCCGGCGCTGCTGGCTGCTCTTTCCTCTACGACGGCGCGGCTTTTCTTTTGTTTGGGCGACGTAATAATCGAGCGAATCGCTAATGAAATTCGTTGCCAACACTTTTAACAATCGATTTTTATAGATTTGTTGTTGCAGCCCTGGTACCTTTACGAACAAAGTAATAACTATTAAATCACAGATAGTTATTTATGTCGGTCTCTAATCAGCGTTTTCCAAAGGTTTCGCCAATAGTTAGGTAAAATAATTGCACGTCGCTAATGAATGAATTTCATATTTCCTCCTCGATCTGCCATCAGCTTTGTCAAAGTTCAGCTGCCCTTCATATGCAAATGCCTTGTGACGGATACAGAGAGTTGCACTTTCACAGAGGGTATAATTGAAGCAGAAAGAGTAGGTGTGACATTTTTCAGCTGGTCCTCTCCCTCTCTCACCTTCACACCCAGTGAATATTGTTTTTTACGTTGAAGTATTTGTCTCCAGCCACCGTCTGAAGGCCAGTGAAGGGAGACATGACAAACGACTTTGGTATTTAACATGACAGACACCCTCTCTCACTCGGTCTCACTCCCCCTGGACATGCCAGTGCGTGCATACGAGAGTGTGTGTTGCAAGCCTGACACAGAAACAGTGACTCAGATAAAACAGGAACCACAACGGGAATCTGAAACGTCTTAATTATCAGAGCACTTAGTCAAAAGAGGACAAATGCCCACAAGTCCCCGTTAAACCTTTATATCTATATTCCCTGTCTTTGCTGCATGATGATGTACTATGCAGAGATTACAGTGACTGTGAGGTGAATTGCATGTGGTAAGACCTCGTTTAAAGTACAGTATCTGGTGTTTATGATGGAGTGTGTCATCATGGGATCCGAACTACCGACATAACAACCGTCCCGCTGTAAGCACGCGGCCGCAGCACGCCGGTGAGGACAAACCTACAGACAAAATGATGCAGTGTTTTGTTCTTGAATGTTCATAACCAAAGGCTTGAAAACTGATTTGTGATTCTTTATCCGCCATTTAATCAGCGCCGCGAACTCCCGAGGAGAAGGGAAGGCAACGCTGCAGCAACGTGCAGTGGTCGCCGGGGCTTTTGTGTGCTCACGGCTTCTTTCCCCAGCTGTCTGTCTCCGCGTTGACTCTGACGGCAGAGGCGGCAGTTTGTATGCTTGTGCAGAAGCAGTTTCTTACCTTTACAGACAGGTCTGTGGTCACTCCAGGCGGCGAAGACCTCTGCCACTCTCTGGCAGCTGATGGTTTTACTGCCCTGAAGGACGTAGTCTTCTCCGCAACTAAACTGCACGACGCTTTCAATGCTAAAAACACACATAACCACACACGGACAGAAGGCACAGAGTTAGAAGACTGACATATAGGGACACGAAATGTGTTAATGCACACACTGCGCCTAGGTGCACGGGTGTGTGTAGCTCTGTCATAACACAAGAATGTCCTTTAAAAGTCCCCTTGTGCAACTTTGCGCATACAAATTGTACCTGAAATCGCTGCCGTGGCGCTTTCCATTCTCCGGCTCTCCCGGGTCAGGGCAGGAGTTTGATGCCTGTTTCACTCCACCTTCATTTACTACACGGGGAGAAAGACAGGTGGAGAGCCGGGGACAGACCGGTTAGAATAAGGTGGCGACCAGGCTTACAGCAACGCAAGCGCGAGGAGCCATCGGGGAAAATATCCATCGATCCATCCCCTCCTATTCTCCGGTGAAACAACGAGAGGCAGGAGGGACGCAGGTGGGAGGGGAAACGCGTTAGAAAGGACGAGGTGTTGGAGAGACAAGCGGCAAGGCAGGCAGACAGGCAGGGACCGCACAACACTTAAGACACAATCTAGAATCTCACAGAAACACGGGGGCTAATCTTGACAGTAACATCCAGGCACCAGACAGACAACAGACGGGACTAAACAAATGCCACGACATCACAACTCGCATGCTTCTGAGGCCGCGTGTGTCCACTATGTCTCTTTGTCCAATTACAATACTGCTGTTGACAGTGTGTCTGGGGCTTTCATTTCTTTGTTTTTATTCTTTGCTTGCTTACTTGTTTTTCTTAATCTGTTCCCGTCACTTGGTCTCCCTTTCCTCCTCAAAACAAACCTCAGCCGGATTTCATTGCCTTTCTTTCACGATAGGACTTTTTAATCCCACAAACCTCAAAGAATCTGGATTTCTTTTGAGCATTTACACTTTTTACAACTGTAAAAAATAGCTGCCGCGTAGACTTCGAGCATCAGACAGGGTGCGTAAGTGTGTGTGTGTGTGTGTGTTTGCATGCGGATGCGCAAAGAGAAAAAGGTGAAGTGAAAGAATGCAAATCACAAAGAATATTTATTTAAATTAAAAAGCTTTCCATTTCATAACTTTTTCAAAATCAAAACACATAATGCTCCTTTTGTCTTTATTCAAATGCCAATTGGGAAGCAAGATGTGCCACCAAGCTATCTCCACTACTTTGGCTGACAATTCAATTATTTGCAGCAATAGAGCATCTTAATGAGCCAGAGTTCACTAGTGACCTATTTTTACTTTAATTTAATGGCCCACGTGACAGGATCCCTCGTTTTTCCTAATGAGATCACGGTGAAGAGCAAATTATTTTAATAATCCTTGAGTCCTCCTCATCTTTAATTCTCACAAATGAAAGCAAAATTAGGCCACAGAGGATTTTTATGTGGTTTTTTTCGTTGTTCATCCCTTCCTAATGTCTTTTGTCAGTGCAATTTGACTAGGGGGAAAGAACTGTCTTTGTGTTCTTATTTACTTAAGCCATGTAGTAAACAAAACACCCCCTGGTGTACTTTGATATTCAAATGAAGGGAGGAATAAATAAATGACAGGGAGACACAACTAATCATGTATTTTTGTGTATACAAGTTCAAAGCACTGAGAGTAAGGGTGCACATTTAATCTTAACTCGTGAAAATCTACTCCCACTGTGTTTATTTTTTTTTGGTCTGTGTTCAAAATGCTGATTTGGATGAGCCGTTATATTTCATTTATTTCCCCCGTGTGCCGTGTTATATAATCGCCATCAAAAAGTACGTATGGGAAATGATTAAATCAGGTAAAACAAACACACAGCGTTACCAGTGTCCATTTATACTTCCACCGAACCTAAGTGACTAACATGCATGTACATGTTTAGGGCGTAACAACAAACCCAGCAGGTGGTTGGTGTGTGTCTGTGTGCATAAGTAGACAGTTTGTTGCTTTGCTGGAGCGGCTAATTTGACCATCTGGACTATTAACACATTAACAGAGGGACTGGTTACTGTACCAGGATGTGTGTGCAGTGTGCACTCACTCACGCACACACACACACACATACACACACACACACACAAAAACCCTACGACAGTCACACACATGCGCGTGTACAAAAAAAACATGTAGAGTAACAAGACCACGCACACAAGCACGGAGCGACGCACAGGTCTGTTGCTTCACCGGAGTTAAGCCAGTCAAGGCAGAGCAAATTAACATCTGAACCAATCAGAGCCAGACTAATTAACATATTAATTCTAACTCGCAGCTGTAAAATCCCAACCACAACCATGACTCCTCAAACTGTCAGGCAACCCGGTGGGTCTGGGATGTGCTTCTGCGTGCTGTGTGCTGTGCTTAGCTGGACTCATGCAGTATTTATGCGCACATCAACGCCGATCGGGAAAACAAGCAGATTAATCGGGAGTAAAAGAACAAAATGATCATAACTGGCGAGCATGCGAACCAATTAACAACATGGACAAGCAAGGTTCTCTCATCTTTCTGCGTGTGGACATTGTCGTGTTTTGGCAGCTATTCCAGCGTGTCCTTGCATTGATGCAAATAAGCACATGTTTATGGAAAAGATGTCAAAAATGTGTGTTGCTTGGAATTATAGTAGATAGGAAACAAAAAAAAAACGTAATACATTTCATCAGTTTAGTTTATGTGCTTGTGTGTGTGTGTATTGGTATGTGTTTGAAACAAAGGAAATAACTCATGAGATGTGGGCACTGACTTTTTATGCATGTTCTCATGCATGTTAGTCTTGAACTAAATTAGATAACTCATGTGACCACTGTTACAATATAACGCGTCAAATTACACTGGATCATTTTACTTGAGGCTGTCTTATTAAATAGTTAGTTTCTAAAGTGGGACTTCAGAAAGTTGGAAATTTGGTTCCAAAGAAAGAGTCGTAAATCGACAGGGAACTTTTTGTACTCGTTAAGGGTGAAGCCCCGGATTTAAGCATTGAGTAGACAGCTTAAGATAATACATCCACAACAGTACTTTAATTTGCTGGCAGGAGAAAGAGGGTTAACTCCAAAACCTGCACATAGATTTGAATAATATTAGTAACTCTTTTCTTATTTCACCCTGAGCGTCACAGCCAGTGTGTGAAAGTTCCACAGTAATCAATTTGATGTGTTTTAGAGACCCATTAAATACGGGTGAGAAAAATAAAGGAGACCGGGGGGGACAGAGGCGAGAAACAATATGACAACAGCTGAATCCCAACCGTACAGCGAGCCCCAAGCAAGGCCAAGCAGGCCACGATCAAGACATGATTGAATACATCAAAGAAAGCCATGAAGAAACATGCATAAACCAAAGCACCATGACAACAAAACATTCAAACAACAAGCACACGCATCAGAAAGGCAGAATGCAAAAGAACGCTCTCTTAAAGGCTGCACAATTTCAACACATCTCTGTATGAAATAGTACCTCATGTAAACACGTCAGTTACAGATTAAAGATTATTTTTGCAAATGAATGTTCATAATCATATTGTGTTTACATGCAATATGATTCGGTGTTGAAACGAACAGTCATTATGGGAGACAAAGCTAAACAGAAAAAGCAAAACTAAACACAAAAGCAGTCATGGCCAAACCAGGCGTTAGTGCATTAGTCGTAGTGCTTGTGAACTCACATATTGAAAACTTGTTGCTGGAGTCTTTGCCAGGGAATAATTTAACGCCTCGCGATTTAAAATCTACAGATCGCTTCACTGCGGAGGAGAACAGAATACAGAAAAGAGACAAATATCAGACAACAGATTGGATAAAGTAGAAAAAAAAGAAGAGAGCTAGCAAAGGAATTAAAAAAAAGAGCGGATTCTTCTCCCTTTGCAACGCTGAGAGGGAGAAGAGTTGAGTGTAAAAGAAAGTTACAGGCGAAGTAAATCATAAAGTGGAACAGGCAGACAGCGGGAGGTACACAGAGTCAAAAAGTCAAAAGGCAGAAGCAGGCAGAGGAAAGAAAGTAAGAGAAATTAAAAGCATCATTCTGATCGTAGGAAACTTAAATCTTTCGCTCTTTCTCTCTGTGCGGCTCAGAAACATACATTAAGATGTCAAGGTGTTTCGCTTGAAGCGAAACTAAAGCTGGGAAAGGAAATTACAACTTTGATCAAAATGACATTAAGCTTGGTAATCAAAGCAGTCAGATATAGTGGTACATTAAAAAATAAATAATTGTTTAATCGCTGTAAATCAAAGACAAACGGAGACAGACTGACGCCGTTTTTTTGTTTGTTGCTGTGCCGTTATTACATCGGAGCATGTGTGGTTGGAAAGACGGAGTGAATGTGCGAAACCTGTGTTAGAATCCGAGCAATAACAAGAACATCAAAACAGCCCGCGGTGATTTTAATTTGACTCTCTCCTGATTTGATTTTTTTTTTTTATCTGCTCTGCTCTGCTCTGTCAAAATAAATGATCACATTACCAACATAAATAATGAAAATATAAACACAAATATACCTTGCCCTCAATGAAAAAGGATGGGCGACAAATTCATTTAATGGATGTCTGAGTTGCTTAAATACGTTCTTTTCTTAATGACCCGACCAATCCATTAAATGGTGACAGATGATAGATTCATTCATTTGTCGCCCAATATTTTAATGTGCTACATATATGTACATATATTTGCCATATGGTCAAGTTAATTATATTTGGAATGGTGCAATTACATCATGTACATTTCATGCCAACAATCGTCCTAATGTTGCGATATAAATGCACATATGCTAATGATTGATGTATTGTAATGTGGCTGCACATGCGCTCCATCATTGTTTTAATTTAGCAGCATGATAAGGGGTTCCAGCTGGATCTGTGAGAGTGTGGTGTGCTACAACCGCCATAATAACACTGCTCAATACTCTTTGAAAGAAAAATGTGTCAGCGACTCAATCAATCTAGTAAAAATAGTCAAGTTCCTAGGCTTTGTATTTTGATCTAAGGACTTATTTGCTGAGCATGGTCATTTTCATTTATTTCTCAAACAGGATGCTGCATCCTTATGTCGATTTGTTTGGAAACACAGACACACCATCCCTGCTTGTTTAAATAATGTATGTTTAACATATACTGCGCATAGTTTAACACACACACAGCGTGTAGATATTAATTATTCCCTTTGGAGGCAAGAATTAAAGGTAATGGAGAATTATATTAATGGAAAAAAGTCATGTTGAATCTAAGCAAATCATGAACCATATAAAAAAAGAAAAAAACTCATTCCAAATTCAATTCTAGATCATTCACACAGCTTTTGGGAGGTGTGATGTAAATAGTTAGGTGTGCAATGGTTATTATTCCCTTTATTAAAGCTGTCGCATGAAGATGATCACAGGTGCTGCAGACCATCCTTTGTACTAAAGACAATTATGGATCATGTACTTATTGACAGAGAGAGACTGCCAGATTGCATTTTGGGTACGCCCGCGCCCTTTTCACGCTTTGTTTGTGCTTGTGTGATTTGTGATGTGTTTGTGTTATTTGCATTGGCTTTAACAGCTATTTTCCAGCCGTGTCCAACCTGCTCTTGCGGGTTGGACACGTGTGACAGGTTGCTGTCACACGTTCCCCACGTCAAGAGAACCACCCTGGACCCGGACCTCCTAGCAAACTACAGACCTTCCCTCCCTCTCCGAGGTGCGAGAGAAGGACCACCTCAAGCACAACAACTGAAAACTTCCCGTCAAAAATACCCAGTCACTACAATACATCCTAAACAGCGCTCCAGCGGGTCCTGATAAGAGTCCGGAAATATAAGCACATAACAGCTCGGCAGGTAGACGGAACCGTCTCTCTGACCAACAATGACAAGGACAGCACAGTCACTGGATGTAAAAGTGGCCTAAAACCTCCTCAACCACAGAGGCGTTGATTACTTTCTTCTCTCCTTTGTTTTTACTAGCTCTTACTTTATTTTAACAAGGTTATAACTATGTTTCGCTCGCTCTGTCGCACTCTGTTAATCTGTGGATAAAGAGTGCGTTATAAACAAAAAGTATTATTATTATTACTCACGCTTGCTTACCTTTGTGCTAACACATCATCCTCTCATAAATTAGGTCATACCTGCCTCGTTAAACCAAAACTAGACATTATTGCTTTTTCTTGACAAAAATACCTCATGTGGGTTCATTTAAAGCAAAGAACATCGTAATACACCAGGTTCTAAACCAGCCACAGGCAGTGTAACTCAGAACGAGGACAACCTTTTTTTTTTTTATCCCTGCTGGGAAGGCCAACAGATGGGAAATTAGGTAATTTTGTTGCTGTAAATAAATACTTTGTAGTCTACAGTGATACCTCCAGACAACAAGAAGCTGATGATTCGTTTAAAAAAGACGTTGGTTTCAAAGCCCACGAGGCTGCTTAATGGTGTTTTAACGTACATGTTTACGTGTGTAACAATGTCCCCCACCTGACATCCCAGACAATTCAACGCACTTCTCAATCAATAAATTACACACATCATGAACACAAACATTTCCTTAAATAATTAAGTGTCCAATAATGACCTTTTCTCCAAGCAACTCAAGAATCCCTGCAGTTTATGGCTGCCTCACAGCAGAGCACATACATAAACCGAATGCAAAACACACAAACCTACCTCACAGTAACCTGCACACAAAGAAGGGGACCTAGCTTCAGCTTTAATGAGGAGGAATACTCTCGGTATCTTACAGTATTTCCCAAATAACAAGGATCTTTTCTTTTAATTTTTAAGTGGAGAGATGAATTCGTCCCTTGATTTAATTTTGGACAACTGCAGACAGCGGGATTCAAAATCCAAATATATGGCTGAAATTAAACTAAAATAGAATTGGGATGAATATATTTCCATTCGACAACCAAAAAGGCCTTTATCCTTTCCCCCAGTGGCTGATATTGCTCTGATTGGTCTGATTTGTGTAAATAAAAAACTATTATAGCAGAAAAAGCCTGTACAAATTAATTTACAGTATCAAGCCCCAGGTAATATCCATAGTAAAACTGGTCCTGCATCAATGTCCATCAAAGTTAAAATGCCAGTGCTCATATTTTAGCCTACAAGCCGCGTCTCTAATGCAAAGAACAGATGGAAGAGCAGATGCATTTAAGTAAACCATATTTAATAATATACAAGTAAAGTTCTGCATCTCTGATAAACCTACATCGGATTAGCATTAGCTAAAGAATGAATAGGACTGAATTCAGTTTTAACAGTAAGAAAGCAGAGACAAATTATTTCACTGGAATGCACACTTCATAAAGCGCCTTCTTGTATCTGATTTAGACCAAATACTGTACTTGCAAACCGTCATCATACGTCATGAAAGATATTCTAATGTGTAATAAGAATACAATGTCTTACCAAAAAGCTACACTTACACTGTAACCCGTTTACTTGCCTGTTAACCACAATACCAACCTTTTTTTTTTTCTGATCGGTAATGTGGAGCATCCTTCTCTCGGAGGAGGGATTTGAGCGGACATGCGTCACAGACTTTGATTGAACTCACAAGCTTTTTGGGCTAAATGCCCTCACTGGTTGCCACCCATGGGAAGGTAATCATATCATCCAATATATTGAGATATTTATTAAATATAAATAATGCTACTTATGCTACAGAGATGTCCTTGTCTACACATGATATTGTACGGATGAAGTAGAAGTTTTCTACAGATCCTCATAAAAATCACAATCATAACTTTTTGAAGAGGCTTTACATTGCAAGTTGTAATCATCAGTCTCTAGAACATTGCAATTTGCCAAAATAATGGATACATAAATAACAACATACTTTTTTTAATCTCCCTAAATGAATGGCATTGCTGTCGCTGTGAGATGTGTGGAATCAGTTAATGCTTATAAGTAAATGAGAAGAAAGTCCAGGTCCAGCATGGACTGTGTGAGCTGAGTGAGCCAGGCGAGGTGTTCCCTCCTGGTTCCAGTCTTTATGCAAAGCTAAAGCTCACCGTTTTCACACAGTTGTTCCCACAACGTCAAAGTATTGATTCAGTTGCCACATGTAACTTCCATTCCATCATCATATTTCCAAGAAAAATGGAAATAAAAATGACTGAGACATTCTTTCTACATCCATGACTACATGGGGTGTAGAGGCATGCACCAAACAAGTGTGAATATAGAGGGGATCCCCTGTTTGAGATGTGAAGAAGACAAAGACAGACAGCGAGGCCTTGCCCGGCGAGCCCCACAGCCCTCCTAGGAGGGGCTAACCCCGCGGAAAAGCCAAAGAAATGGCCTGGTTTTCAACAGACTATTACTTGTACACAACAATTAATTCTGACAGTTCGACTATGCATGTGTTTAATACCTTAGTATAAGTGTGGCGCTACGTAATGAATGCGTAGGTTAACAATTATTTAAATATACCTCTGTATACCTCCAAATGGACATATAAGGGGATATTAGAGTAGTCGATGCATGAATGAACTCATGGGAACCCTTTGAGGCCAACAGGGCATTTACAATTTGTTTGACAAAAACAAAATGGCATATTCCACAGGTGCTAAAGGCTGTAATTAGTTGATTAGAGGCTTTAATTATTCAGAGCATTTCAACATGCATGCACTTAATCACAGGCAGGTTGGAGGCATTACAGGAGTCATATCAAAAGGTACCATACAATCGACAGTACCCAATATGTTGGCCTTCCTCAGGGGCAAACTGCCTTACTGCTCGAGTTGAATAATGGCTCCGTACTGGTGGTTGACTGGTGTTTCCTTTGTACTGACTGACTTATTGTGTTGCCATAGCGTTGGCTGACTTATAATGCCATCAGTTGTTCATTAAGAGCCAATCACAGCCCTCCAGACACAGAAACTAATGAATACGTAATGAAGAGAGATGATGGAGGGTTGTGATTGGAAGGTTCTGCCCCGGGGAAGGAAACAGATTGTTCATACCTGACACACATGTAGACACAAGACAAACTGGCAGACACGCGCACACACACACACACACACACACACACACACACACACACACAAACACACACACAAACACACACACAAAGCTGCACATTCTAAGAGGCATTGATGGATTCATCAACTTAAAGGAAGCAGGCATACAGTTCGTACAGAAACACAGCAGGAGACACTCCAGCAACGATCAGAGTGATTTTAGACACTTAGAGATACATGGGCACGTCATTCTGTATGTGCACAGGAGTTGAGATAGACAAAAACAAGAGTATACAAGGCGACACAATCCAAAAAACCCTCACACACTCACAGCCAGCTGTTGATGGGGTGGGATTGTTCGTTAGAGCAGAAGCCCATGCACTTAACCACTGAAACCCTAGTATTTGCTTAAGCCTGTCCATAGTGAGGATTTGATTTTTTTGGGTTCTATTGTCCGAGCATCAGTAGTGAAAGAACATAAAACAGAGCGCCAGAGAATTCCTTAAGCAATTACTTAAGTGATAACTTAGAGGAAAGGAATCTAGCGCACAATTGTTTTAGAAGTGCTAATTATTTTTCTACAGTTTTAGCTTTGTGAACAGCATTCAGCATGTGTCCGCCTGCAGTGATTTTTAAATGTTGGAGTTCAGTGTCTGAGAAAGGAACCAATATAACACATGAGTACGTGATTGACTATAGTAAGGGACGTCTTTGTGGATGTTCTTATCTAATTCGAATCAATGCAGATTGCAAGAGGAAGGCTTCTAAAGAGTATTGTATTAATTGAGCGTCAGCGTCAGTTCTGGCAGACCAGGTAGTCAAGACGTTGCCAACGCTATTGGCCACACACGGTCTCATCAGCTGATCTGCTCCAGCTGAGCCGCATCAGCTGATCTGGATTAGCGCACCAGCTGGTCAACTTTGACAACTGACTTTGCTTCCAGCAAGTGCTGAATCATGAGAGGTGCAGACATGACAAACCAAACAATATTAGCGAAGTATGAAATGGTTTCAAGCGTTTTCTGACAACCATGAAAATGGATTTGGATATTATGTTTCATTATGGTAAAAACGTCCCTGTATGGTTGGGTGACTCACACATGTTTGTGTCACGGGGGCTGAGCCGTGATCAAGTCGTTGGTGTGTTGTGTTGTCGTCCTGTCCCTGTCTGTGTTGATGTTTTTCCGGTGGCCATGACAACGCGGCGTGGACCTTGAGGACGTGCAGCTGCTCAGAATCACTCGGGTCTCTGCCGGATCGTTCAACTCCAATAGTAGGTGTTAGTCAGTGAGTTGGAGTTAGTCTTGAAAGCTACGCGGTTAGGGATCGATGTAGTCCCCCCAGTCTTGATTGTTGGTAACTCTAATCACCCCCCCAACTCCAGGAACCAGGCAGTCGTGGACTACTGGTGTTTTTTGTTGTTTGACGATTTAAACCTTTTTGTTTCACACCACCGATCCGGTCTGCGTCTGGGTCCTGTCTGAGCAAACTGTGACAGTTTGGGTTGTTCTAGCTTTGCACGGGTAGTTTATTTGATGAAAGTACTCTACATTCACACAGCATGAGGGGGTGTAAATACATTATCAAGACAAGGCCATCTTTCACTGGGCAATAATTGAACTGAAAACATTAAACTTGAATGCATTATTTTAGCATATTTTCCCTTGAAATGTTAAATAAATTATCTCCCACCAACACCACACATGGAACACCATTAAAATAATGCATCACAAAAACAACCACTGATGTTTGAGAGAGAATATTTTTGCATTGATGCAGTAATAAGGATCCTCAGATGACCTATATTCTCTCTGAAACGAATGCTTTCAGCATATTCCATTTTCCCACGCCAGCTTGTTTGATTTGATTACACTTAAAAGAAAAGGGTGTGACTAGTAATCAACAGATTAAGACGATTATGCAGGGATTTACACTGTGCTTTTTATCATATTTGTGTTGTGTTTTTGATTCGCTGCCAGGTTCTCTACGTTCTTTTTTTCCCCCCTCCATCCCCATCTCTGTAATGTTAATGTTCATTGATAATATTTCTCAGTGTGCAGACTAAAATATGTACAGTAAATGGAAACCCTGGCAACCATTCAATTGAGTAGATGGCTGGCTAAGTGCCAGAGCTAATGGCTGACTGACAAACAGACTCCACTCCAGGCTTTTACCTCACAACCTGGAATCACCCGTTTCAAACCGAGCAAAGCCAACTTCCGACAAGAACACTGTGTACTCATCACAAACAAATATGTGAATGCTTCACATCGTTCAAAACCTTAGATTCTTGGCTCCAATATCCACCTTTCTCCAAACCCAACAAGTTATAAAACACGAGGCAAATTAGTGCATAAAATGGGCACGGTGCTTATGTACATTTCCTCAGCAAAGCCAACAAAGAAAACGAGACACTGAATCACTAGCCGAAACAATGCTGAAGACGCTGATACAAATATTGTTTATGTCAGACAAACCCTGCCAAAACTAAAGCAAAAATAACCGCTAAGCATCCAGCATGTGAATGATAATGCCCCTTAGCGTAGACAGGTTTTTTTTAGCAGTTACCTGAATGAGCTGCAGCTCACTGCGTTATTGTAAGTGGCTGACTGACAGGTCATGTGATTTACCAGCAGTACCTATAGGATATGACATTAAAAACTATCTGATGAAAATGTTTTTTCTTGAAAAATGATAACCCTGAAACTGCTAAAAGTTGACCTATTTAAATGAATAATTCACTATGCAATTGCACTCTCATACAATCCTGCGGCCATTGAGAAATCAACAGTTTATTTGGCAACATGAATCACTTGTTTCTAGCTTCAGGGAGCGCAGTCAGTGTTGTGTTTTTTTTCTTTCTAATTTAACAGGCAAGATGACAAAGAAAACATTCCCATTCCCAGCAGCAACCTTGGGCTGTAGTTTGCTGAGGGCTGATACCACACTGCGACGCACCCAGGCACATCTGGAAGCTGGCTCCATCTACCACAGTCACTTCACACGGCAAAGCAACAGCTGGGCTTCACCGCTTTGCTGAGAGGAACTTTGATCCTCATTCAGAGTTTAATCACGATACTGTTTCCCCAACTTAATTACAGCTTTAAACACACAATCTTAATTTTCCTCACAAGCTGCTGTAACTCAGCCTACTAGGTTACAAAGATTTGATGCATGGAAAAGATATGCCTAAAAAAAAAATCCAATAACATTTTTTGTTTCAGTGTAAAAGACCTTGAGGTCACCAACAATCATGTTTGTAATACACCATTCATCAAGACTTAAAAGGAGAAAAACAGTGAAATTGTGAACAGCTCCTTTAGAATGCAGCTCACTTATTATTTAACGGCTTTACTGTTGTTAACAAATGATCAAAATATATCCGTTACGTCTCTCTCTTGTCATTGCTGTGTTTGTCACTCTCCCTCCGCATCACATAAACAGCTTAATGTCTTTCTGAGCAGGTAGAATTGCTGGTATTCGTATGCTGGTATTTCAATTGAAAAAGTCGCTGCAAAAGTGTGAATCTTACAAAAGTAGAGCATACTACTTTATACTTAGGTGTGGGTATACATCCTCTCTCTCTCTTAGTCAAAAGTGTGTCCACACTTTCTTATTCATTGAAGTCTGTGCACAAACTTCTTACTGGTACAGTATGTCCAAGAAGACGAGCCCATCCACACACATTCACTCACAATAATTAAAGCGGCTACGATCATTTTGTGTTATTAGTCCCTATGGACAAACGTGGTACTTTTTTTTTTTACGATCAGAATCCCTTCAGGGAAACCAACGTATTTTCCTGCAGCAGGTTGTGACCGTCTGCCTGGGGCCTATAGGAACAGGCCTATAGGAACAGTCAAAGGTTTAGAAATCTCAGAGGAAATATGTCCAAACTTTAGACTGGTCCTTTTATCAATGTAATTTGTGTTTGACGATTTTGACATAAATTTGCTTTGAAATCAGTCTCTTTTTTTGCCTTTACCTCCATTTTTTAAAGATTTCCAATGGTCTCTGTTTCTTTATAGTGGATATTTTAATTACTCCCCCTCTGTCTTTTTTATGATGTTCCTTTGTGATGTTCTGTTCTCGCTTCTCTTTTTGCCCCCAATTTTCCGAGAACATTGCTATAAAACCATTAGATTATTATCGAATCAGACCATTATCATTCTGGCAGCCGCCGAAAGAGGAGGTCTTTATTTGCAGAGTGGATGAGCTGTAATTCGCAAACGCAAACACCAACACACACACGCTCCACCCTCACACACAGTCAGTCCAGCTAGCTGGCACCTCCTAGAGCCAAATATCTCCCTCTGAGGTCTCGTAGAAGTGGCTTATGACTTCAACTAACCTGTCTGCCAAAGCAGATTTGTTAATTTAGTCTCTTAGAGACAAATTTGAAATTGTTTTCATAAAGTGTTTGCCACTAATTTTAACTAACCCTGCCCAAGGGCTTTGCCGTTATAATGAATTATCCCTGAGACAAATATACTGTTGTAGACCAGAACAAAGTATGGCAGGAAGGAGGAATTACAGTTAAAGTCAAAAATAAAAAAGGTGGATTTCCATTACCATAATGAAGTGTTGATTTACAACTGAACTTTTTACTTAACCTACTGTGCTGTTAATGTGTGAGGACCAACAAGGTAATGAAGATGACTGACAGCTGACAGGAAGCAGCCAATCAATCACAAGCCTGTTAAGAACTCCACTAATTAATCAACCTACCGCCCTGACACCATTAACATTTTGATTAACCTTTAAACTCATTAAGATCAATTAAAACCATTAAAAGCCAATCTCAAGAGGAGTGGCCAGGTTGCCAGTCAGTCAATCAATCAAAGGGGGGAGAGAGAGAGAGAGAGAGAGAGAGAGAGAGAGAGAGAGAGAGAGAGAGAGAGAGAGAGAGAGAGAGAGAGAGAGAGAGAGAGAGAGAGAGAGGAAGTTACAAGGGTGGACAAAATACCTCAGAGATGCGGATGACCGGGGCGGGGTTTTGCTTTTCATGCGTTGTCTTTGACACTACGCCTTGACTAAACCTGAATATGTACTTTTAAATCATTGCGACAGGCATTGATTCCATAATGGCAGTTTTTCTCAATCCAACACAAGCTAAATTTGCGGAGATGCGTCTTCTGGGGTCTCATTTCACATAACGAGCACATGCAGAATTCATTTAAAACATGAACGGAATTAACTGCAGCTTCAACTCCTTGATTGTCCTAAATTACCACAGTCCGGCAAGCGGCCCATGTGACAAGTACAGTAAAAAACTATTTATTGGGTCATATAGAAACCTCTTTGCCAAATCTTAATAGGCACTACATGTCCAACATGCACTACAACTGGACTCTGTTTGCTGATGGATTTTTATAGAATTACTGATCTGGTACTTGTGCTCAATGCAGAGTCACCACTTTCCCCCTCTATAGACAGTTTTAGTTTCAAGAACCTAAATGTTCTCGTCGGTAAAGGATGAGTTGTTTGTTTGAAGAAAGAAGCTATTAATTTAAAGAGGCTAAGAAAGGTTCAATGATGACAGAGACAGATGGTAACAGCCTTATGAAACGCCAATTAACATAATTACTGTCTTAAAGGCGTTAAACGGCGTGTGAAAAATACAGTCATGTATGAGTAGTGATCCGTGTTCACAACATGACATAAAACACTAACGCCACATTATCATCTGTGTTTTTCTTTGATAAGTTACAGGAACGGGACCCAATTCCCACAGCACGTGGCACAGATGCTCCGGAGCTCCTGGATGGGACGCACACCGTATTCTTCTGCGGGGTGGACAGTGTGTCAGTAACGTCCAGAAGGACCGTGATTTATGTGCGTCTGCTGCGCGCCCACTCAGACAAGGTCAATGACGCACGGGGAAAAGGCCACTGTTGTTTCCAAGACTTTGGTTTACACCAGTTTAACTTTGAAACATGAAGCACACAAGTATTCAAATGCTCTAGATTGGTTGAAGTGGGTTAGAGCAGCTGATTTGTTGACGGTTCAATGATTTACAAAGGCTTATGAAGCCCCAACTGATCATTTTATTCACAGCCTGTTTTCATCAAGTGCCTAACAAACTGCCCAATCTACCTTTGATGTTGATTGAACATTATGCACAAGTGATTTACAAAAAAGTCTTTGTAAGCGATTCAAATAAAATACGGGTATCAGTATGAAAACTAGTGAAGTATGAAATAATGTGTCAAATAAACACGTGTATTTGGTCCGTGTACCATTCGTTCTTTTGAATTTTAATTAAGAACGGAAAACAATAAAATGGGAAAACAGTCTTATTTCATTATTCAGTTTTAGTGTCAAACAAAAAAAACAGATTTTGACCGTTATTTCCAATATTTAATTTGAAGTTTATTTCAAATATACACCAATCAAAAAAACCACTCAGTGCCTATTTAAATTTGGATATTTTATCGCATGCACTCACGCTCCACCTCCCCGACGTTGCGGGCCGGTGGTGCGCGCTGCCCCGGGGGGCCACGGCTCCCCCGCCCACACCTCGCCGCTTCCGGGGACCGTGGACTGAGTACTTGCTGCAGCCTCCCTGCGCCGGCCGAGGTGGGATCCCGGCCCCCCGGGGCAGCGCGCAACACCGGCCCGTCTCGCCCGCACCGTCGGGGAGGTGGAGCGTGAGCGTATGCAATATCCAAATTGAAATAGGCACTGAGTGGTTTTTCGATTGGTGTATATTTGAAACAAACTTTAAATTAAATATTGGAAATAGAGGTCAAAATCAGATTTTTTCTTTGACACAAACGGAATAATGAAATAACAGACTCTTTTCCCATTTTATTGTTTTTTGTTCTTAATTGAAATTCAAAAGAACAAATGGTACACGGACCGTATTTGCTCCACAAATCCAGCTCTCGTTATAGCGGTTAGAAGATGACAAATTTCATTTCCTAACACTTTCCGCCAGTTAGGATTTGTCTCAAAGAAATCGAACTCTACACCTATGAGCTATTACCAGAGAGAAAAAGACAAGAGCGAAAGACAGAGAACTGAACAGAGGAAAGACGCAGAAAGATGGAGGCACAGAGTTTAGTCAAAAAGAGGCACGGAAATAGAAAGTGAACATGTGTAATTAACTGTCAGCTTGAAAGGGGTAAAATGGCAGTGGAGAAACAGAAAAAACAGCAAAGAGACTAAAATAAAATAGCAAAGGAACAGAACCTTAAAAATAACCATGATTAGCAAACTGATAAGAGATCAGACTGCTTTCTGCACGCTACGTGTGCAAGTGTGTACGTTAATACGCTGGATGCAATCGCATGGCCCATCTTACCTTGATAGTGTGCGCTGTAACCACGGTAACGGTGGTTGGCGTCACTCACAAAGTGTAGTCGGAGCCAGTTCTTGTTGCTGACGATGGGAGAAGGCACATTACTGCCCGACAACCTGAGGAAGACAGAACGAGAGAACGTTGCAACAAATTGGAACCAACACGCACAAATAAAATCTTTCCCATTTTCAATGTGAACAAATCAAAATAAAGGTCCTGGAGGATCAGATGGGAGATGTATGCCTTGTGGATGGAAAAGTTGAGTTTTTCTTTTCTGTATTGTTTGTGGCAAAAGGACGTTTTTGGAGGCGAGTCTCTTCCTTCACAACATGCCTCAGCAGCTTTAACGTAATCGACAGCGTGAAATATAAAATGGAGCGCCTTCTATTTAATGAACAGAATAAGAATCTCATCATTGTAAGAGTGTCTTCTGGATCCAACCGTTTGGGCTGCTGACGTGATCAGGTGTGTTCAAACCCTGATTCCATGACTATTTTTGTCACAACAACCTTAAAATTAAAAAAAAGGGGGCAAAACAAGGACCAGGACGGAACACGCAACATTCAACGCTGACATCCAACAAGGACAACGACGCGACAAGGGACAAGAGACTGACATGGCTTAAATACACAGGGGAGGTGCAGGCGATTGGACACGGGTGGAAACAATCATCGACGCGGCAGACAATCACAGGGGAAGACAGGACAAGGAAGTGAAGTTTCACCAGGGACACCAGAGACATGCAACTATAAAACAAAACAGGACATGGACCCAAACCGTGACAATTTCGGCAACTTGTGACGCCCCTGGCAGTCGAGGACCTGTATAATAAGTCACACTTTGTTGCTTCCCCGCAAAGCCATGAAAAAAACAAATTGAAATTCACATCAATGTTTCGCCTTTCAGTTCAGCCTCCTTGGCTTGACTACATGCGCAATGCTATGCTGTGTTACACGTCAGGCCGGCAAGAGTTAATGTGTGTTAGTGTGACTGTTTGTCTAGACTGACGTGAGAACAAAGTCAGAGAAACAACGAGTCTGTTTCTGGCAGCATGCAAACGGGTTCCTCCGTTTCTCTTAATGAAGTACAACATTATTATTTCCTGTTCCTTGTTCTAAGACCATCGGGTCTGGCCGGCTGTTTGCGCTTAGGGATGTGACCTAGCAAACTGAGAGCACAGACTCAATCCATATGCTGCCTTTGGAGAATGCAGAAGAAGTTGGTGTTGTATTGGATAGAAAAATGTTATTTCTACAATATTTGAACGCTATTATTGAACCTCTTAAGACGGTTACATGCAAATCTAAGAGGTCTCAAACAACCTACAGGCCTGAGAACTGCAGAACAACACACTCAACACTTTCAGCCTTTCCACATGGAAGCAAGCCTATAAGCTGGGGCTTTGATGGTGCGCAGCATTAGTAGATAGGATCCAATTTGCAATTCTTTCATCACGTAGGAAGGATGAGATCGCTTAATTGGCTGAGCAGATGAACAAAGCTCTTATGGTTGGCATAGTGAGAGCTTCATGTCATTGTTGGCAGCTAAAAAGGAAGGGACTGCTTTCCAGTAGTCACTGAGAGAATAAAACAACCTACTTCAAAAGTATGTAGCTGAAATACTATTTCTTCTGGCAATGATCACCTTCTATACATCAGTCCTTTGATGTATGGTGCTTTCATCTTGTAATGTCAGCCACAGGCACGTTTTCTACTCTCATTAGATTTTATTGGTTTTTCTTTAAGCAATATCACCTTGGCTGGCACATTTGAGACACATGTACGAGTATGTAGTGGACTGCCCTCTCATGTTCGCTTGTCTTCTTCTAGAAACGCCTGCAGTTGACCTTCACAGTCCATTAACATCTACTGACACACAGGCACAGAAATTCATGCTTACTCACACACACACACACACGGAGGGTTTGTATTCAGTACTTTCCCACACCTGCACCCTCCAATAACAGCGGTATGAAGTGGAGCACAGGAGTGCTGAGCAGGTGTTTTAGAAAGTGTATCTTTGTGTGTGTGTGAGAGAGAGAGAGAGAGAGAGAGAGAGAGAGAGAGAGAGAGAGAGAGAGAGAGAGAGAGAGAGAGAGAGAGAGAGAGAGAGAGAGAGAGAGAGAGAGAGAGAGAGAGAGAGAGAGAGAGAGAGAGAGGGTCACATTGTGCAGAATACTAGATCAGTAGTATTCTGCTATTAGTAGTCTGCTATTAGTCACATAAACAAAGATAAATTGACACACACACACATGCAAAGCAGCTTCACAAGCCCAGATAGACTACTAATTGACACAAAACAGAGCCAACAGGCCAAAAACAAGAACACAATTGTGTGAAAAGTGTCTCATTTTCTCTGATTGAGTCATTACAATGATACAATGATTACAAAATGTCAAGTGAATTAAGTTTTTCAGCTGCATTAAGAGGGACGAAAGCAAAATGCAGATGCATTGCATCTCTTGATTCTATCGTTTTGCTTGTTTTGTAGGTCAACCTTTCTGTTACCCTCCCTGGTACCCTTCCTCTTTTACCCTCTTCCTCCCAAGGACTCTATCTCGCAAACCGCATTCATGTTTACAGCTTTCAATTCATTGCCTGCTGTGACATCATCATCCAGAGTGCATCATTAAGGGCGCCAGTGTGTGCATATTCAACCTGTTCCGACATTAAAACAGGAATCAAATCATGAATCCATACCGAGAGAAAGTGTGTGATGCTAAATAATTGATCTGCCTGCTCAAGAAGCATTTAAACAACTCATAACTGCAGGTGGAAAAATCTGTCTTACAGCCTGAGCCGAGGGGTCAGAGAAAACATGCTGGCGACTAAAAAGGTCAGCCATCTGGATCCCCTCAGCAGCTGGGAACACCTCCTGCTCAGGTGCCAGGCATTGCACATGAAGGACGATGATGGAAAATGGAACTACTTTCATCGTCAAGTAAACCTTAAAAGGATGTTTTCAGCAGGGAACCTGATACGTCCAAAGAACATCAATGCCTGTGGAGCTGAGGAGCTTGATGATTTCTCCCATGTGAACAATTTGCAATGCATTATTAAATCATTCATCTATGCTTATGGCTCCTGTCTGTGGATGGTAAGTGTTCTCCCAGGATATCTGCTATAAAAGGCACTTCTGAGCTGCCCGGAGGTATTATAGATCACCTTCTGATGGCCTCCAATATTCATGTTAACGCCGTGGTCGGAGAGGGCATCCTGCTATGCGATTTGAAGGTGGCCTATAGGCGCAAAATGCTTTGGGTGAAAAAAGCTTTTGAAAATCGACAAAGATTGTGGAACAGCTTGTTTTGTGAAACATACTAACAGATTAGATGAGTTTAAACAAGGGCTCTTAATTGTCACCCGGGTGTCCTTAGCAGGATTATAAAGATAGCAGCTTACCACTGTACACTTTGGTAAACAAAAATGACTAAATCTAAGAAAAGAAAGACTCTCCAGTTCCTCTGCAGCTAGTGTGCCCTCTATTATGAAAATAAAGCAATAGGTTCTTCTCTGGGGAACAAGAGGGAATAACTCGCTTTGGTGATATTTCCCTCTCGCACAACACCGCTGTGTAAAGCCCAGTAGAACCAAAATGCGGTGGGGAGAACATTTTCATATTGAATGAAAAACCCTCACAGGAGTCTGTCAGCGACTAACAATGATTGCTACATTGCACATAAGCAGGGAGCTGACTTAACAAATAGTAAAGGGATACTGAAAATGTTTGGTGGCCTCCAATGTTCCATGTTCTACAAAAGTACAACTACTAAAACAGTAAATAAGACTCTGCGCTGGGGAATGAGTGTGTGATTCTCTATGTGTGTGTGTGTACGCCGCAGAAAGAGAATATTAAGAAGAGGGTTGCCAGAAGGAGCGTGATACCGTACTTGATTAAATACACTAGACCGAAAGAGCCTTTCCCCCCCCATCCATCTCTGTCCACCATCCTCCCAGCTGTCCTTCTGTGACTCTCTTCCTCCGTGGAAATAACCATGCCACGGGCAGTACGGGATTGAGAGGGAGGTAGGGAATAAAAAGCACAGTGTGGCAAAGATCGATTGAGGTATGGCGAGACATGGAGGGAGAGAGCAAAATGTAGCTGAAATGAAAACTAATTGGCAGCATGATGGCTTTACAAAATTGGGTTCAGTTCATATCGCGTTATTTCAACTTTTGACAGACTGTTATATCTCCACACAATTGTTCTCTCGAGTTGTAATATGCTGTGATGATGCCCAGAGCACGATCATGATGGCACCTCACACACATTCTACTACTTCAAAATGCTTAGGAATCATCATCAGACCTCGAATAAATGAAAACACAACCGAGCGTAGCAGGTGAGACGAGAGACGCAATGTTTTCTCGAGGTCCAAACTGCTGCACACAGATGCGTTCAATATTGAACTTCATTTAAGGTCTTTGGTGCAAAACGCAATCAGTCATCAGGGACCGTTGATGTTCTTACCAGAGGGGTTTAAACTTGGAAGGGACATCTTGCATTGGCCAACTTGATATCTGACCACAGAGACGAGGTTAACAGACTCCACCATCTGTGTAATGAACGGCTGTCCGAAAACACATGGAATCCTGACATCGGCGTTCACGGAGGTCAGAGAGCTACACTGACGGTTGGATGTGGCTATTCATAAGACAGTGCTACTTAATCAGGCAATCTGTCTAATAGCCTCTTCTAATTAAGACAGGTGGGACACATACACACGTAAATGAGGAGAGAAAACATGCTCATTCTCTCACACACACACACGCACAGACTCGCACTCAGCAGGAGCGTATGTCTAGATGCAGTCTAGGAGGAGGCCTCATCAATCAGTACGCAGAGAAGTCTTCCGCGCGTGTGCGTGTCTGCGGGATACACTGTGTGTATGCATTTGTGCGCGCATGTGTCCGTGCTTGCTTGAGCACGCCTGCTGTGTCACTCTCCATCAATCTCAAGTGGGCAGAGTGTAATCAGTGGTCGCAACAGGACCCCGCTCTGTCTCTCCCTCCCATCTCTTTGTCTCATTTGAATGTACTCTCCTCCTCCTCCTCCTCCTCCTCCTTGCCTGCCAATAGAGCAGCAAAGTGTTTGTGTAAAATGGCTGGTTCGGATGGACAGCGGAGGGCAGAAATAAAACAAATAAGCCTAATCAAATGATAAAACCACTGGGTTTGGTGGTGGAGTGCATGAGCCCTTACCTCATCATGGAACACTGTCCGCTAGCCAAGCCGCATGACTCAAAAGTCTGACTGAAACTTCTCGTGCAACCAGCTGCCGAAATCTGGTTGGAATGAGTGTGGCGTCTCAAGGCAGAATCGAGGTGCTCCTGGTTTTTATTGATAACATTAATGTTCACATACGAGCGTGTCATTTGGATGTCTGCACATTGTTGGCCATGGACTCCATCGCCAAAGTCCTTCTTAACAAACCAACAGATATCTTAGTATCACATGGACAGTTCAAAGCATTGACTGTGATGCTGTAACAGAAAATATAGCTACGTCTTCTGTTAAGTGTTATGGTGCAAAGCCCAGCCAAATACAGACATCATCTATTAAATATCACGGCTCGTTACACCACTGCCCGACAAACCAGGCTCAATATCAGATGTGGAAGTGTTACCGTGCAGATATCTATCTGACTCAATACAAGTCCTTGTCAAGAAAAAAAAGGTCTCAACAAGGTGGTGTGGAACTGACGTTATGTGGAACTGAATATGTTGTATGTTGTAAAACATGAGGTGTCTCTCAATCCTCTAACATAGTTGTCATAAAATAATCCTCCTTTTGTATTTTGAAGAACTATTTTACATCTTTAAGTCAACGTGAATGAAAACGCGCCTCCTACTTTTCAGAAGAATTGTGTTTCTTCAACAAAAAAAGGAAACAACTTGGTATTAAAGCCAGTGGATAATAGTTACAAACTATTTCCTTCCCTCTGTCATTTTCCCCTCTTACTATTTTTTGTCATGCCTCCCTAATCCCCTCCCTTCCTCAGATCTTAGAGGGTTTACTCTCCATCGCTCTGTCTGTTCAATTCCTTCTTTTCGGGTTGCTGGGCGGCTCCCCGCCTCCTCTCAAACCCTATTTTCACTGTGTGCGTTTGAGTGTGTGTTGCTCGCAGTAATCGACGCAGGGACCGGCGACGGAGACAAGGAGAGGGAGCCGGCGTTATTACTATTACATTACAATGCATTATTATTGCAACACCCCAGGCAGCCACCATCACCAGTGGCTGACTGTTCAACCATTCCAAGCACGTGTTCATACACAGAATGGCATCCAACCAAATGAAGACATGAATTAGTTCATGTACGCATTCACACAAACACACACACACACACACAGAATGGGTTTAGTGCGGGGAATGACAATGGAGACGCACTTATCAATGCAGCGTTCATTTGCTGTGGTCGGGCTCAACTACACATTATGCTCCAGTGGCGCTCAAGCTCGGGCCTGGTCCCTCGGGTCAGGCTTAGCACTACCTGCAAAGGTTATTTTCTGTGGGAATAGTATATGTCACATTTTACTGCCCAGCAATAATGACTTCCAAAAAACAGTGCTCCTGTAGTGATAACATGCTTTCGCACCGTAATCATTATCGGACAATATTGTCTTGATGAAAAGAATGTTTTATAGCCCTTGGAGCCAACAGAGTTTCTGTCTGCTTTAGATAAAAGCTGGGAATGAAAACAGTGCTCAGGCACTAGAGACAGATAAAGAAAAAAGCAAACTCGATAGAGGCCATTCAGTGGAAATATCAATCATAGAGACCTTCGTCGAAGCGTTCAAATTGTCGCTTCAAATTTAGGACGCGGTCCTCATTAAAAAAAATACCATTGTCATTTTCTTCTACCCCAAGAGATGTGTTTGGGATCTATTCAGGCTGGGGGAAATTATTTGAATGACAGTTAAATATTACATAAAACAATCAAATTCATTGAAGATATTTGAGATGTAACTATTTCATGGTGCTTCGTTTATAAAACAAAGTACAACAGCTGAAGATGCCTGAAAGCCAGAGAGTTGAAGTGACCTATTTTGCATTTTTTTATCCTCAGTGAATGTGTATAATGTGACTTTGTTTGCATAAACACCCTGATCTAATTATCACGCGCTAATCTAATTATAAACCTTGCTTTGATTCCAAGTGTAATTTGATTAAGCTGTTTACATGCTGAGCAGAGGAGGATGTATTTTTTTCCCCCATAGGCAACTGGTGAATTCAAAAAGCGCCCTCGTAAAATGCAAATGCCTGTCCCGTGGCTCCTCATCTGCAACAAGCCTGCAAATTGTCTACATCTGAGATGTTAATGACAGCTGCGAGGAACAAATCCGCTTTAAAAATTGACAACACACTTACGTACTGGACAAGCTGATCGCTCGGAAGAACTTGGATGCACAGGCTCAGTCTGCCTATGGCGTTTACATATCTGAACAATCTTCACGTATATCATTTTACTTCCACAGTTCTCCACCCACGTCAATCCCACACTGAGCACTCTCGCTGTGACCCGAATTACAGAAACAAGGGATTAAGTTGTTTACGTGGCTTTAATCGAACTGCAGTGTTGTCGTGATCAAATTTAGCTTCCTTGTGCTGTCACGGAAAGCTAAATGTGTCTGTCTGTCCTTCTCTGCCTTTCTCCGTCCCTGTCTCCGTCTCCTTTCTCATGAGTCCCCCTGAAGGCTGTCTCTTCCTGTGTCTCTTTTCATGCTTCTTTCCACCTCTCTTATCCTGTCAACTCTCATCTCCACCCCACTTGTCCCTAATTATGTACCTCTTCTTTTGTCTCCTCCCTACCTGGCCTTACTTACCTTTCATCTCCACTTCTTCTCTCCTGGCCTTCTTGTCACCCCAATTGCCCTTTTTTTGCTCCTCGGTCCGCATGTCCTCTCTTGTCATCTTCTGCGTTACCGAACACTGCCTCCCTGAAACACTGAGACACCTCTCTTGCTGTGCTGTCATCTTGCCTTGCCTCTACACTTCTCTCATCCAAATTGTCTCTCTGAAAAAATTGATTCATTTGTTTCAAAGTGTTGGTTGATGTTCAGTAAATGAACTTCCAAGACAATAAACTTGTCGACCTAAATTATACTTTGGGACACCTGAGATTGGATTTAAAAAGGGTTTGATCCCAGAGACAAATCCACAGGACAAAGGTCTGTGTCATGGACTTGTATACCAGCTGTATATATACATGTGTATAAATTTGATACAATCTCATCTGTTTTTCCTCATCAAAAAGACTCTTCAAAGTCTTGAATAAATGTCCTTCCCCATACATCCCTTTTTTTTTTGCGAAGATTTGAAACCTGCATCGCTCACATTCGTTTTCTTGAGCTTTTTGCTGGCAAAGGGCTACTGTCCTCGGCTCATCACCCACAGTTTTAAGTCAGGAGAGTGGCGTAAAATCCTTGGCAGGAATGTGTATCACGTCACCTGCTCGCACACGTGCGTATGCATCTTTATGCGCTTGCAAGGGATTCAAACAGAACAGTGACCCAATCATCAAAAAAACGGCACCATGGAACTATTTAAAGGTCAAGAACTCCAGAGTCGAGGCTAATGTGTTTCTCCAAATCACAGTCATTATTGACATCAACACTTGATCTATAGAAATCACTAGGCTCAATATTGATTGAAAGTTCCGGAACCAAGCTGGTTTGCCTCCATGTTTGTGTGTATTCCTCAGTTTGTGTTGCCCTGTATCTTCAGACACATAGTTGAAACGACCTGATATGCGTTTGTGTTCAAGGTCAGTGTTGCATTTCCTATTTGGGGTGGTGATGCTATCCCAGCATCCTCTCTGCCAGCAGCATTGATTAGCAAGCATAACATCACACACTGGCAAGCGCAAACACACCAAAAGATAAACACACTTAAACTCTCCCTGTCTTTTCACACAGCTCTTTTTTGTGTCTCTCAAAAAAATACTACAACTTTGAGCGCAGCCAGGAGCCGGCTAAGGCGTGAACATTTATCACACCGAGTCACACACCAAAAAGGTTAGTTTTTTTACAGAATGGTACAAAAGCCGACCCTAGCTGTATCGCAGACCAATTTAAAAACAAAAAGAGGACATTTTTATTGATGTTGTTAGAGACATAGGGTTTGTATCTTGCACATATAGTTTTTACTGTTCCCTTCTATAAAATTAAACTACATCAGCGGGGCGGCCATAACTGTTATAATGGTGCCTGCACACCGGGCATTTTTGTTGTTAACAATTCAAATGTATTTATAATATGGATCTGTCCTCCAGTTCTTCCATTTCATTTATTTCCAATTATTTACAACCACTGTTGTTTTCTTTCTTTTATATCATCATTAAAACCTATGAATACAGTACATCAGATGATTAATGATCGGCTCTGTCAAAAACCTAAACATGCCAGAATGTAGTTGGACATTTTCAAAACTGTCAGTACATAATATGAACATACTGTGTGTAAGGCAGTGACGTGCAGTTGGCACTTGGGCTCATGTGCACACACAGTATCTGAATAACCAAATCTAACAGACACATGTTGTGCAGTGTATGGATGTATCCATTTTCTACTGCGGCGTCTGGGCAGAATAAGCTTTCTTCCAGAGTAACTTGTCATTAGTGATACGAGTCCAGGCACTCGGCAACATGGCATCCGGCCCAAACACAACTAAATTAATTTCCAGTGCCTCTCGAAAAACAAATCCGTGACAAGCCGGACATTGTTAAAAGACAGCCTTTGCATAGCCCGGTCCACCATTAGCAGGGATTTGCTGATGGGCTGTCAAGTGCACTCAACAGCAGACTATATCCTGGACCCATGTTGAGAGGCACTTGCAAGACAGCGAGAGAAAGAAAGACGGAGGCCCGCAGACCGACAGACGGATTCACGGAGAGGCACGCGCGGCGAGGAGAGGGGCACAGAAAGGGAAAGTCAAAAAGAGAGGCCCGTCGTATTTACGATGCATGACTCAGTTTCAAGGGCAGCCGATTCTGAAACAACAAAAATATGAAATTTGTGTGGAAGCGTGTGTGGTGTTAAGCCTGGATTACAGGCACTTAGCACACTGAGATATACTACCCCTTATAGGCGTGGGCACACCTCTCTGCATACTGATTAGATAAAGGAGACTCGGTGAGTGTGCATCTGTGTCTGTTAGGAGTGAAAGTGTGAAGGTTTGTGTATATGCACATCAACGTAAATTACATCCGTGCACGTGTGTGTGTGTGATACTGCTGTTGTCAGCCCTGCAGCAACTGATAAACACATAACAAATTCTTCCACACACATATTAGCAAATCAGCCAATAACTTTCTCTGCTAATTGCCACTCGAAATTAGCATTTTAGCCATTAGCTTCTTTCACAAATTGCCAACGGAAATTTGTAAATGAGCGTTGTGAGGCAATTGCTAATAGATCAGGGAGCAAACACTAATATTTAGAAAGAAGAAGTAAGTTTTGTTCAAAAAGTGTACAACATGTCTTTCTTTCAGTTTTAGGGGGTCGACATTTGCATAAATACTTTATATTATGACAAAGGTTAATTGATACTTAATTAACTTTTGTCAATGTTAATGTTTGAACTAACTATTTAAATGCGATTGTCTGGGTATTAATGGTTCACAGCATGAATAAATAAGAAATTATCATGCTTCTTTACAGACTGCTTCAAACGATTTGTTTGATACGGGACAGTGCACATTAATAAAAACATTTAGCCAAAAGGCTATTTTTCGTAGCCTCGTCTTTTTTATAACATCTGGCTTTATAAAATAAACTTTTCTAGTAGGCCATCGAAACACTTTAAGCAGAAGTTACTTGGTTTTGAATTTACCTAGTTACTTTTCTGCGACTGTTGATCGCAGAAAAGGAATCTCAAGTATTTAGTATGCTATTTACTGAACTATTTTAAGGTCATTTCAATGTGTCTTTCTTCCACAACCATAAGACATATACATGAACGTTGTTCACAGAGAAGGGGGATCAAAACAAAACTGTTTACAGAGTAACTTCGCATCAATATCAAGCTGAAGGGCCGTCCATTGGGGACAAAAAGGATAAATATCACCTGAAACAACTGTACAGAATACAGATGTCAGTCGTTGCAAAGCACGCCATCGCACACCAAAGCTACACACTGAATGCATGTACATGCAAACAAGCATTGACACCAAGCACAAACAAAAACACATGAGCAAGGAGGGAACAGTGGATGTTTTAATATGATGTTTTCTGTGAATGTCCAAATAAAGGAGGCACTAACAGATTACACCAGCAGCACCAGCTGGTAACCTTTATGCCCCTAAAACAGATGGACGTCTTTAGATAACTTGTTCCACGTTAACTCAATTTGTCCCATGTACAGCAGGGACACATTTGTTCAACCTACTTCCAGAGGTGCTGCACTGTGTTGGCTTAGGAGGATTTTTCCTTGTGCCGGCGGAGATGACGCATGCTTTCTGATAAAGAAGAAAAAGGCATACTGCACCCACCTACATAAGAACAATGCTCAGTCAGGTCTACTCAAACAGTGCTAAATTGGTACTACCGAGTCCAGTGCAGCGTAGTTCAACTCAAGAACACCTCCTCTTGATAATTGCAACAGCACCAGCAGCCGGCACCATTTACCAGGAGAAATTGTCCATGGGATCAGGCGGATTATATCAAATTCTGACCCACAGGGATACTTCAAAAGAAACGGAACACTTTTAGCTAGGCGAGATTCATGCACTCCTAAGGGCGTTCAGATGTTATGCAAGTATTGTTACATTTGCCTGTTTGACAGGGGTAGAACCATGGACTGACTGTTACGATGAATCACATCCAGACCTGTGTGCTCTGCAATTTCCCTGTTCATGAGATCTTTGTTGAACAAGACACTCACACCCACAATCTATGTATTCTTCTGGTCAGGGTTATTCTACAATCTTTAGTTATTCTCAACATTAGGGCACATCAAAATGTTTGCTCCAGGCTTTATGTCTGAATATCGCTGCCCTCTCCGCACAGTTCAAACCCACAGCCATATTATCAGCCTACGGCTACTGGAAAATATCCATATGAAAATAAAGTGCTACACAAGAGTCCAGAGTTAATTCAAGAAGTAAATAACTACAGAGCAATAGTTTACATGAGCCACGACACCGACTACATAACACACTATTCACCACTACATTATCGCCCAAAGGCCAACAGCGCAGCCCCGAGCTGTGGTCTTCAGTTATTTATATCCCTAAACCAAGGAGAGATGAGTAAAGAGACGAGTTTCTTTCAACATAATGGAAAGTAGTCACACACATGCACACATATACTGTATACACACACACACACACACACACACACAAGTGAACATGGAGATATACACCTGTACAGACACATAATCAAGCAGCTGCCTCGCGCCTTTCACTTCCAAAGCATTTACACACGCAGACATAACCATGACCAGGGAACACTGCAAATTGGTTACAGCAACAACCATTTATGACCAATTCCTTAATTTACCAAAAATCTATAAGAAGCCAGCGCAATAAACGTTTTTTACGATTGTACTTTACTTTTGTAATAACCTTGGGACTTTATTACCTGTTCTTACATGAGCTCTAACTTATTTTCATTGCTTCTTCTAGCTTCGTATCACTCAACTCCAAAGTGTGGACAAATTGTTCCATAAGCTGCTACGTGTCTACGCTGTCTTTGCAGAAAAACCAGGATGAGGGAGACCAAACAATTTATTTATTTCTTCAGTATGCTTTTGGACCACATTCGCATCCGCCTTCACCACACTAATTAGAGTGTAGCTTGGTTGCACCTCTATTATCCTGTTTACCATGTTTTCATGCTGAAGACTGTGGGCCCTGCGATGCAAGCTTTAATCTACCTATCAAATAATGGATATTCCCATAAGGTATTCCAAAAGGATCATGCTCCACAGAGTTTTACCCCCGATACGTGACTCATTGCAATGCTGCAATTCAGAAAATTGTTCTAAAACACAAGCTACAGCACGGACACGGATGAACGGAAGATTCTGCCACACACATATTATCACTGGCACATACGCACGTATAAATGAATGAATAGATGCATTGATAAAGTGACTCACCAGATGGTCGGTGGTTCTGACCCCTCCACTTCCAGGTAGTCATACTTCTCCTCTGTCTGGAAGTCTGTAAAGATGACAGAGATGGTGTCTCCAGGTTCGGCCAAAAGGATCCAAGTACAGTCGGCCTGGTTACCATAGCTGCCGGGGTAACCGGGACTGGTCACCACCCCACTGCCGCCCCTCACAGTGCCCCCACATGTGTCCTCAGCTGTCAATCAAATCAGAGTGACAAATAGAAAACCTGGGTTAGGGAGAGGAGGAGGGACTGAGGGGCGGACCTCTTTTGAATTAAATTTCTAGATTTTGGATAGTTATATGAGATGGGGGCTCATCAATTACCAAAGATGTCAATTTAGTTTATTACCAAACAAACAGTTAAGATCCAATTCTCAATAATATAAGTCCTCAAGTAGATAACACGTCAGCCTGGCCAAATTCCTCACCTCTCTCCCTCTACGATTTGAATTGACTTGATTACCTTAATTTTAGTATGTTACAGGTCCGAAAAAATAGCATATGTTTGCTAAAACACACACGGTGCTCATTTTGTGGACTGTCAGGTCTCTACCATTTAGATCTGGAGAATTATGCTGTTAGAACCAGGGGTGGGGTTCTTGGGGTTAAGCTGCAGTTTCTGTCCCACTCTCCTCCAATCACAAGATAAGTTCACAAGATCTCCGCTCTCGTCTCCTCCAATCGCCACCGAGGAACTTAGATTCAGCCGTTTCCCAATTGGCTGGTTCACTGTCACCAAATGACTTAACCTTCAGTACGTTTTAAATCATAAAGACCAGATGCGATTACAGATTTGCCTGATTTGATGTTGATCTCATCTCATTAATATCATTATTCATGTTTAATAGTAGCACTGATTACTGTAGAACAGATAAAGACACATGGATTGCGCTGTGCACACGGCATAAATTATACACATATAATTTATACAGACATACTCAGAGAGAAAAAAACATACTACATTGGACCTATTTGCTTCACTGGGACTTTGGTTGTTTGGCGGGATAAGAGGGCTGTGCTCAAATCACCTTTTCAAAATGAATCGGTGAATGATTTAGTGCCCAAACTTCTGAAAGAAATAATCCCAAAGAAGGCAATGCCTGTCTTTATGCAAAGCAAAGTGAGCCCAGCCAAGCACCCGGAGACCCAGTGATGAGGATACAATGCTGACGCTTTTTTCTGAGGGCGTACAAGTCCGACCGTAAAAAAGGTATAAATTATACCCGCATAATTTACAGTTATACATACAAGGAGCAATACTGTATGTAACACACACTCATACAGCAGACATATTTTCTTATAAACACCAGTGGGTGCAATTTGGGACAACGTGATTCATATTACGGTGGAATGCTTCACTTCCCTGATATCATCAGCATGTAGAGAAGTCAAAGGACCACCATGTGTGTTGCCCTCAAACAGAACCCACTGATAAGATATGTAGACACAACCTCCATAAAGAATGCATGTCCCTTAGGAGAATCCATGCACAGATGACGCGACATATAAAAGGTGGAGACCAAGCCAGACTCCACCCACAGGAGGGGTAAAGAGAATAACTGTGGTCTCAGACTCACATCGAGAAACACACAATAAGCAATAGAAACGACATGACTAATAACACACAGGAGTTATTATGGGAAGGAATCAGATAGAACAGAGTCACTGAGGATTACAGGGGAACATAAACACTAGACTGAAACAAATTATATAAGGCCAGATTGAAATAGAAAGAGTTCGTATACATGATTTCATATTGAAAACAATAAACAGGATCCAATTAAACTAGTGGTTTGAAATAAGTTGTCTTTTTTTTCATCAAAAGGTCAGAGTGTGTAGTTGGGAACGATAGATGTTTCATGATTGTGTCAAAAGGCATTGCCACAAGCTTGCAACAAGACGTGCGTTGTCCCAAGCTACATGCGTTGATGCCCTGAACATCGATGTCATCAATGATTCATCAACAGTTTCGTAAAGCCGAGTCAGTGCGACAGACGGGCCGTTCAGTTATACGGACAGACATTCATTCCACAGCTCCACTCTTAAGGAGATTTGTGTAAATGACCCAACACCCTGAACCAAGAGAGAGCTGAGGCCAAGATGGACTGATGTGTATGTGTGTGAGTGTGTGTGTCTGTAGTGTTGGAGGGAGAGAGAGAGCTGCTTGCTGGATGACACCTGTGACAAGTTTATCCAAAGGATGTACGCAAGCACAGCCTGAAGACACACCGCTCTGCGTGCATGCACAGACACACACACACACACACACACACACCCCTCTTCCAGCCCTCCAGCTTATTGACGTGTTAGTCACACTTGAGATGGGCTCAAGGTCTACTGATGAGTGTCTCTAAAAAAATAAATAAGCATAAGTGGTGAACCTATAGGGAAGGGAGGACTCTTCATGCTCTCTTCTGTTTTCCACTTTTATTTCAAATGGCAAACTGTAGAGGCTGAACCTGTGCTCGTGCTCCAGATCACTGACTCACAGGGGGTGGGGGGCGGGGGGGAGGTAGTTAGGTGTTATACATTCGTTTCGAGTGTGACTATGCATGTGTGTACTGAGGAGAAGAGAGGGAAAGAGTGAAGCGTTGACCATGTTCCACTTGAATATAGATTTTGATCACGTCAGTCTCTCCCTCTAGTGGTCGCTGTACCACTCTTTGCTTCCCACTCGTCTCCGCTCGCTGTACTCCTCTTTCCTACCAGTTTCTGCATCGAGATTATTTTCATATTGAAGGACCAACCACCGTGCTCGTCCACGCTGCTTCTTCTCCTCACCCTGCTCCTGCCCCCTCTCTGTGCTTCGGTTACCCCTCCTCTTTCATCCTCGCCCCTCCTCGTCATTCCCTCCTCCTAACTCTTCCCATCTCACCCCTCCCTTTGCTCCTCCCCTCTCGTGGCCCGGTGTGCTTTGATCACTGCTTCTTAGCCTCCTTATACTGCCTCCCCATTCTCGCATCCGTTCATCCCCTGGTCCCTACTGCGCCGTCATCAATATTGACGTTGTCTATGGATTTCTTCTTTATCCTTCTCGGTCTTTCTGTGTCTTTCTTTAAGATCTTACTCTCTGCTTCTCACTCTATACTTCCTTTCTACTGATTGATTTAATGTCTAATGGCTTTACTGGCCTCCTCTCTTTCTCTCCTCTTTTTTCCTCTGGTGTTTCCTTCTCCCTCTTTATTTTCTACTTTCCCATAACTCCAATCTTTTCCGGCGCCACTTTGATAGGCAGATCTCTATCACTGTCAAATCGGCACACACACACACACACACACTTCGATCACAGACGACCCAGTGTGCTGTCAGCCTCCAAGGATTATGGGTCGTCTACATCACCCTCTCCTCTCCTCTCTCCTTAGGCTGCATCCATCCATCCATCCCTCCCTCCTGCTCTCTTATCTACATCCACCCACCCATCCATCAAACTCGTGTCCCCAACTGAATGTATAGCCAACCCCATTTCTCCCTCATCACCACCTGCGTACCTTCAATCCCTCGTTTTAACTGCCATGAATGACCGGATAGACAGGAGGCAGTTACACCCCCCCCCCCCCCCCCGGTGTACACACTACCGATGTTATGGTCTAACGGTTGGTATTAATCAGTTTTAATTAGACTGCTCCTTTGTTACGTTTGCATTTCTACTCTTTACCTTGCACTATGCCTAACAGGATATTGGAATGCACATTAGGGGAAGCCTCCAGTTTACTCAAGCGCAAATGAAACATAAACCTACAAAAAGGACAGTGAGGGAAGATATGGGACTTAATTTAGTTTTTTTAGGTTATTCATTTTCGAGTATGCATCGAAAATAATGCTTTGAGAGATCAGCAGCAGACATGAGGGGGGGAAAGCTATCCTCACTTTTGACAAATGTGAAGCTATCTGACTGCAGAATAAATTACATATAACACAATTTTCATTTTAACAAGTGCAGGCTTCACACCAAGAGTGGGTCGATTTACTATTTCAATCTTCTCATCCCAGCTTTATATAGGTCAGGATGGACCATTTGTTTGAGACAGTCACTGATGTTTAAATTTATTTTAAATCCTTTTTGTTCGGCCATGGAATCCTGAAAAGCTTCAGCTTCAACTGTTTTGTGCCGATACATTTGTTTTCCTGAAAGGCCGCATTAGACCACATTAAAAGCTAACAAAAACCCACATTTAACTTAGTGTGACTTATCTGTGGAGCTTCCCTTAAATGAGTGACTTCAAATTCACTGCTTTCTTATGTGCTGCTCCCATCATTTTATTTCCCCCCTCACATATATTGCTATCACATTTTTCTATCCCTCTTTGAAACCTTGTTAAAAACATATTGCTTGCTCTCCACTGCTTGCCAGCATTACATTACTGCCATTGCGTTTAGGGTGCACACAGACACGCACGCACTCACACTCCACTAGTCACCCCGCTGACCTTCAGTCCATTCCTCCATCTGTCCACAAATCAAAGAACAGATGCTGCCTGCCAGTCAACTAACAGCCCAACACTTAGGCCCATTAGGGCAGAGGAGTGATTTAATGCTCGATCACCAGGAGACGTGAGGAGAGGAGATATAGATTGATAGATAGAAGGCCGTCACGATGATGTTCTTACAGAAGTCCTGTGATGCTGACAGATTTAGTGAAACGTCAGCCACCTTACGCGAGCGGATGCAACGTAACGATGTTAGCTTGCGTTGTCCGATGACGCTGCCGACTACGTTACATCACGCGTGGAGCTGGTAGCGGGGCCACATTTCGCTGGGGGACATGTCAGCGGTACTAATCCGGTGGCTTCGGTTTGGCAGAGCCTCTCGTCCCAACGGAACGGAAGCAAGAATCACTTTGAAAGAGGCAGTTAGAGGAAGGGCGCAGAAGGATGTAAGACATATTTAACGAATTGTTGAGTCAGATAAAGGCCAAGCAAAATGGACAGAAAGGCGGTGGTGGTGAGCGCAGGCAGAGGCTCTGTGACTCCTCCGGACGACTCAAGCGCCCCTGTTGTCTCATTTGGTCATTAAACAGAGTTTCTAAATCGTCAGGTAACAAAGATCTCCTGATGTTGTGATTCATAAGTATTACCTCCCAATTGTTCACCCTCCCCGTCTCCCTTTCTTTGGTTCTTGGAGAACGAATGTGCCTGACTGTATGTCTGTTTATGCACATTTTTGACAGTGTGCATGTGTGTTTTTCACCTGTATCCATGCCTCATTGTGTATTTGTGTGTGTGTGTGTGTATGAGAGAGAGAGACAGACCCTGGGTGTTGGTAAACGTGAAATGTCATCCCTGACATCTTAAACAAATAGCTGGATGTTGAGTGTTTACTGCATCGCCGCTCTGGCCGAATACATTCCACTGTTGTCTCTTCCGTCCTTCTTGCATCCTTCCCTCTCCTGTGTGGCCAGCAAGGGCGTGTTTAACACAGGTAAGCCCACACAAACCTAGCTACACCTTTCCAAAACTAAGGAGGTGTTTCCAGCTTCTCAGTAGGGCTATAAATGGGACAGACCAAGCATGGAAACACCTGCCAGTACAACATACTACAGCCATTAATGTCCGTGATAATGCAAATGCGCATGCGCTGTATGGTGGGAATGTTTGCTCTTTTTACGGATCAATTCATGGGCATCAACATGCTGATTTATTCAATAAGAAAAAGTCCTTCAGCGGATCACCTAAACAAACCACAACCCTCCCTGATTCTCGATGTTTATGGATGACCTTTTCTTTCTTGCTTTCCGTGATCAATACCTGGTCATGTAAAAGACGAATCCATACAGGAAGTGGCGAGTTACGTTGCAAGAGTTCAACAGTACGACAGCGTCTCGCATCTGGTTTTGCACTCAATAACTCAGACGATGCTAAATATCACTTTGGTGGATGTATATTCTTTAAAATGTCATCCAAATTAACACAGCAACAGCCATATAACCAAAACTAGCATTTACAAATATAAGATTTTTTATATTTGTTTTTCATATCGAGAATATTGATTTAATACAGCAAAATGTGCAGTGGAAGGCAGAGGAAAGCAAACATTAGACCTCCAGAAAATGCTGCCTGTCATAGATGGTTTCTCTTGTTCTCAAAGCATTTAAGCAAAAAGGCAAACTTAAATAAAACACAACATGCAGAGGGGAAACAGGAAGCGAAGGGACAGCAACTGAGATAAAGAGACGCTGAGATAGAAAGGAAATAAAAGCAGCAGCGAGAGAAAAAGCTCTGAGACTCTCATTCCATCAGTGTTTCATCAGTGAAATAGAAAGTAACAGAATAAGAGCGGCAGCAAAGCTAAAGATGTTCGTGCTGCGCGTGATTAATCCGCCTCAGCCTTGATCCGTATTTATGTTTTGTTGCTTTTTAAAGCGACGTAGCGTCTTTCTGATGTGTCGCATGGATAACTTCTACGCCACTTGACCTGCGGCACACAGCTGGAATCTTAGAGGGACTTTGAAAACGGAGCACACAGAAAGAGGAATGTTTCGAGAAGTGCCTCTAATGAAGCGCCACAGAGGATAGTGACAGTGTTCCCATCCATCTCCGTCGTTCAACGCAGATAACAGCAACTACAGAGCTCCAGTATAGAGCGACCCCACCTCTATGAATGCATTAAGCTATTGTTTGAGGAGTGGCATCGATCACGCCGCTGTCATAACATTCTGATGACTACTGATAAAGGCGCGAGACAGAGAGGAAACAGATAAAACGACTGGGACGGCGGGAGGGAGGTGAGAGAGATGTTGGCTGAGGGAAAGACGGATGACACACCGAACCCGGATGATGACAGATGATTTAATGACTGGCTGAAAGGAAGAGAAAATGAACACACAGGTATGGAGAGAGGGGAGAAAGAGATGGGGGAAAAAAGGAAGAAACGAGGAGGTAGATGGACTATTATGGGATTGAGATGGATCAAGGCAGCGATTGAGAGGATAAAGCAAGAACTATGGTGAGATAAAGGGAGAAATATGAATACAGAACGTAACAACAAAAGGCAGACAGCTGGTGTGTTGCTGACAGAGGCAGGGAGGACAGACAAAGATTGACAAATTAAACTATTTGAAGATCTGAGTGTTATGAAGCGGCGTAGCAGCGGGAACTCAAAAGGTCTCATAAATGACGAAGAGCTAAAGAACAGTGCTTCTTTGTTATGGATTTGAGAATAATCTTCAAATTTTGCAAATATATTATAGTCAATCGAGACTATTAAAACAGAGAAAATGTATGAGGTGCAACAATAATGTTACAGAAGGAAAATGCATAATGGAGGACGCGGGGATTATGGGGGCAACTGGAGCTGCTCATGGCTTGTGCTTCCGTCTCGTTCTGTCTCTCTTGAATGTTTGATAAAAGAAAAGAGAACAGGGAACTTCCTCTTATACCGTTGCCTGAAGCATCTTGTTTTCCCATTCTCTATCATTGCACTTTTCCTCCTACTCCTCGTCTTGTAAGTTCCTGACCACGAAATCAGTTCAATGCGGTTGTTCCTGTGAATGTTGCATGAACACCACCACCAACGGGTCAAACACGAGAACGTCTCCCTCCGCCAATCACTGTGTCCTCTTCTGGCAAAGATCCATTTCCGGCGGTTTGAAACACTCAGATCAAGGAACTGCCTTGGATCCAGCTGTGTGTGTGTGTGTGTGTGCATGCACATGTGTGCCCTGTGTTAGGGTGTGCATATGTGCATGTCTGCAGGTGGAGGAGAGTACATGAGAGTCTCTGTGAATAAGTGGGTGAACTATTCATAAGGCTTAAAGCGCTCCTCTGCGAGAAATGCAATGCAACACCCTTCTAACATCCTGTTTCTCTGCATTGAAAACACTTAAAACAAGATTTAACTAATCAACCCTGAAGCTGGACATTGCGCCTGCCCTGTTCATATAGATGGTTATGATAGTTATGAAAGATCTACACAGGTCATAATGACCACGCACTGTAAAGCTTCCCAGCTATTTCAGCTGCATGTCTTGTATTCTTTGTCATGTGTCTCAATCTATTTTCATATTGTTTAATGTCGGTTTGGTTTGAAAAGGTGATTATGACATATATTATCTATATTTATATTATATTATCATTATCTGCAGGAGGCATGGATTAAAGTAAGCCATTAGGGCCCGTGACAATGTATATATATATATATATATATATATATATATATATATATATATATATATATATCTGTACCACATTCCCAGTGCAGAATTATGTTGTTTTTTACTTTGAACTGAACATTTGAGCCCACTCCTGAGAAAATACCAAGGTCTGTATTATGTGTCGCCATTCAGACAAAAAAAAACCCCAGACATTTGATTCATGGTTCTGATCTGCAAAAATACTCTACCCAAATAAACCCATGTTTACATGTTAATAAGGGAACGATTTAAGTGAAAGAAGGAGAACTTCTCGTGAAAAAGGGTGAAGCTGTAATTGCAGTGTCTTTCTCAGACAGCCGCATTTGTCTGTCAAATAATGTGTGTGTGAGAGCGCGTTTCTCCTGACTGCCTGCTACACTGTGAATGAGCCATCCATCCATGTTGCCACTGATACACACACACACCAGCAGGCAACAGTGAATGGGTTAGTGTTGTGTGTTTGTGTGTGCATCTGGGTGGGTTGTTCAACAGCTGTAACCGCATTCATGTGCATACGTATGAATATGCATTAAAGATATCATTGGATCTCCACTTAGACGTAAAAGTATCTGGCCCCTAACATGAGTTTGAGCCTCCAACCGTGATCTTCAGAGAGTGCAACATATTTAGAGTCCGTAGGTAATGGAAATTTAATGAAGCAAAATCAGCCAGTTAAGTTGTTTCTTGTCCTTTCCATGTCTTCTTTTCTCCATCTCTCTGTCGGGGACAGAGTACATTATGCATGCAGATGGAAGGCCTAAACAGCGGTCTCCGTGGTAACCCAAAACACATCCATCATCATCACCATGACAACCAGGGATAGAGCTGCCAATCAACTCTGTCTCAAGGGAACTTGGGATAGCCTATACACCCACGTCTGCACCGGCAAATACAGATGAACACGCAGGCATGCACACGCATGCACAAGCATGCACGCTAACGCATCTGAAACGTTGCACGCGCAGGCACACACATAGACACACACACACACACATTGTCGAGAGTATTTACCATCACACACGCTTCTGAGATCACACGCAACTTTTGCCGCACCTACACTGTCACACGCTGACGTTTCACTTTGGCATTGCCAGATCCATCACAGCCGGTCATGCTGCAGGTATGTGCAAAAGGGCCTTTAGCACCAGAGGCTCCCTGAGCAGCTGGCCTAAAAAAATGTGCCGACATATTCCGGTTCATGTGTGGGGACTCGGTATCAAAGCAGTTAAGTTCACTTTGACTCAAAACAGGAACTAATAGCAAAGTGCTCGTTGTCCAATTTCCTTACTGATCCAGACTCAGTTCCCCTATCTGGTACCGATTCTGCGGCCATGGCGGTTAGACTGAGAGCAGTACAGCTGGAGGACGGATGAATTAGCTCTGAGCCTGGATGTACTGCTGTTTGAAATGTCGACAAAAGCTTAGCGTTTGACCTGCGTCTCAACACTCTCTTCCTCCCCTCATTCCCGTTCCCTCTGTGAGAAAGAAGTTTCCCTTCCTCTGTTTCTCAAAGACATTATCTACCATAACCTTTACCCCCCCCCCGCCCCCCTCTCTCTCTTTCTCGATATGTATGTAAGTGTCTCCCTTTGCCTCTTGCTTTCTTTCTCTTACCATTCCTCCCTCGGTCTAAGATTAAACTGTCTATCCCGCTGTCCCCCTTGAAATCCCCTGTTACACCTCAGGCTGTGCGTGTGCATGTCGGTGTGTATTTGTGTGTATAAGCCAGACACGCTCGCTGAGCATTAACCTGTCAAAATATAGAAACACAGGGGGAAAGAAAGCAACGAGGAGAAAGCGAGGTAGGCAGAGTCAGAGGGAGAGAGAGAACGAGGGACTTGGGTCAAAAGAGCCACATGTTGCAAGATAGTGGAGGTGGTTGTTAACGTTTTCTTCACTGGATCTATAACAAATATAAAGTCTGGATGTAACTAACTAACACACACACACACACACACATACTGACAAGAGACTCACAAGGATCATTTAAATGTAAGGTACATCTCCCCTTCATAAGTATGTATGTATGTCACATATGGCAGACACCAATATGTCTGTTCTTATTCAAAGTGACACGTGCATGAAATGCAAACAATATGTACTACCGTTAAAGACCGTGAAATACGACAAATAGAGCCTTTGAGATAGAGGAAGACACCGGTATGTTCAAAGGGACGATGGGAGGAAACTTAATCACACGTCCTTCAGTTCGGGTTTCAACAAATACGCTGTACAGCTGCGACATGTTCTGCTGTTACGGTCTTCAGGTGACAGCTCCGGGTGTTGTTGTGTCTCACTGCGGTCGTTTCTACTGTCAGCATGCCGGTAAACACATCATCCACAGGGACCCTCCCCCCTCGCAACACCCCCAGCCCTCTCAGTTGTGTTTGCACCTTGATCCCATACGTTTCCTGCAGGATGGTCCCCTCTTTGTCACCGGCACCAGCCACCAATCACGAGCACGTCCCCCAAGAACCCCGAGGATGCTGTGATTTAAACTGAGCAGTCCGCCACGGCGCATCTCTGTCGCAATGTTCACTTGGCAGGCGGTTAGTTGTGGAGTTCACTCACGGCCGGCGTGTGCGCGTCTCCGTTTGTTTGAGACAATAGTTGAGTGGCTTCGACATCAAAAACTCGAGGCTCATTTTTGCCACCACACAGTTATTTGAATGTCTTATAAGAAGGTCTTCCGAGGGGGTTGCCTGTGAAGTAAGGTAGGTCTGCATCTGTGCGTACAATGACCTCTTTGTGTGATCGCAACAGCCATGATTATTCTCCTAATGCCCATGTAAACAACCGTTTTGGTTGTCGCAGCAGCCATGTGAATCTTATAAACCTAACTAAGCGGCCATGACTAATCTTCAATTTTTAATTCTCTGGTCACGCATAAATGTACATACTCATAGAAACACAATCCGAACACGCGCACGCGTTGCAGACGTTTGCTTAAACATGCAAATACCCCAGACTACATCTTCATTTGTGTGTGCCAGCCGAACCATAGCACACATCTTCGTCCCGCGCTTCTAACAGTTACACAAACTGCGGGGTTCAACTGTAATTCCACACGGCGAAAGTCCCGCACAACAGCAGGGACGATAACAGCAATTACGCAAATGCATAGTCATTATCTGTATATGTATTTACCGATGTATAGACAGCGGACGCGCGGGGCCACGACTGCGCTGCGGTGTGGATGGAGTGCGCTGTCAACACCAGAAATCAAATACCACAAGGGGCAGGGAGGTTGATAGCGCGAGAGATGCAGAAAGGGGGAGAAATCTGCTGTCCTAAACATGCCACAAGCCTTCCCAGACACGCACAGACAAACATTGTGAACATCCTAAATCGGTTAGTGGCTCAATGAGGCCCTGCTGACTACAGCACTGCTGCTGCGCTGTGAGAGTTTGAGTCCGTGTGAGCGTGTTAGACCATGAAAGAAAAGTTTGTGTGGGTGTGTGTGGGTGTGTGTTGTACTCTAGTCGTGTATGCCTGCATGTGTGTGTGTGTGTGTGTGTGTGTGTGTGTCTGGCTGTTTGTGGTGTGCAGTGCATTTTGTAAATCTTGCAGTGTCAGCAGACTAATAAGGGGGAGAAGCCATCATGGCAAACACATTTTTAAACCGATCACATTGCAGTTAACTAAAGTACACCCTGACACAGACCTTCTGCTGGATTATTAGGGGAACAGGGATTGCTGTGATGATGATGCTCACTTTTTCACCCATATTTGCCACCATTATGAAAGAATTCATCAGAATAGTATAGTCTTCCCTTCTATTTCAACAAAGCATGTCGACCTGCTGGACCAACGTTACCGCTGTTCTGCCCTGACCAGTTTGCAGAAAATGTGGTAATACAAGATGATTGCATGCAAAATGTTATGACTTATTTTAACTAATGCATCCATATCCAAACAGGTCTGCGGCGTAAAACTACGGGAGTCTTATATATTTTTGGAGCTACGTGTATGTTAGGAAGATCTGAAGCATTTCTGTCTGTGTAAATTTCAATAAAAAAAACATAAATCCCCTGCTCACATAGCCAATCACTGATGCTGTGTTAGTTTGCAGCACAGCTGCTTACAACAGCCTGTTTGGGATTTCTGATAAATAAATAATGCGTTGAATCTGCAGATTTTCGTGGCGTTTGTCAGACGTGATCTGTCAGGATAAAAAAAAAGCGCAGTTAAGCTTCTGTTATTGTTCAGTTCCAGCTGGATAAATTAAAATAACACATAGCTAATTCCTGCTGTGTGATAATGTGCCTTCGCTTATTGCCAATACTTTGAGCAACGCTCTGAGGATCCATCAAAAGACAACAAAGGTTGATTCATTTTTAAAAACCTTTAGCAACGTGTTCAATACCAAAAGGTTCGACTAAAATATTTGGACTGTCACATTTAGCTGATGAAAAAGAAATTGGAATTGGTTTCCTCTCAACTCACCTTTGACTATTTTTTTTCTTGGAAAGTTGCCTGTAACGCTGAACTGCCTGTCTGAACCCACATGAAGGAGAAGCGGCTGTGGGCAGACTTTAAATTGGCATTTAAATGGAAATGACACCATAAGCAGCGACGCGGTGCTATTCTGTTACCCAATTGAGAAGCAGTTTAAACCATCACTACCACAGCCTTGAGGTCATGGAAGCTGTTCTGTGCATGGAGAATTAGGTTGAGTTTCACAACAGATTGAACATGGGAAACAATAAAAGGTCACAGACGGAAGGGTTTCATGTAAAATGCACGGAAAGAAAAGTGACGCGCGTAGTCGTCTCAGTCTTGTGGTAAGAAACCTTTACCAGCAGTGCTGAGTGCTTGTAGATGAGCTGCGACGGCAACCTCATGTGTCCTTGTTAAGCAAAGTTTAGACAGCTACCATCATCAGCATCAATGTAATGAGGAGAGAGGAGAGGTACAGTGTGTGCACATCAAGGAAGGAGGGCGGACAAGACATGAAGGGAAAAGAGAAGACAGCCTAGGAAAGGGAGGGGAGGAGTAGCAGGAATTGAGCAGGTCTGCAGAGAGGAGATAAGAGTACTTCAAGTGTCACTACAAGGCTGGTACATTGATACGAGAGAGTGAGAGACAGAGAGGTGTGGAGAGAGAGAGAGAGAGAGAGAGAGAGAGAGAGAGAGTGAGAGCGTCTCATTAGGGTAAGCAGCGAGTTTTAAATATTATTTCAACTAATGCAGTGTCATTGTGTTCTAAACAACAGCGACATGGTGATGATTGCGCTGTTTGGAGCTGCACTAGCACGTTTGGACAGCAGATGGCGCCAAACTCCCCAACACGGCAACGACATCCCGCTGACTCTGGGGCGACCCCGCCGACGCCACTTGAGACTTTAGCGAAGATTGACAGCTCTTCAGATTAAAGATCCGGATTCTCCGGCTTTCTGCCGTTGGGCCTCTTCAACCACGCCACTTGGTTTGCGGGTAAACGCTCACAAACAACTGCTGCTCCTTTTCTGCAAAGGCAAATCAGTTTACTGCAACGCAGCGAAGTCAGAGTGAAGCGGGCTAAGGATGACATTAACAGATGACATTAACACCATTTTACTGTCCACAGTCAGGCCTAGATGTGCTGCCTGAAATTGACTTAGCATGTGTTTTGTATCGCCAAGTTTTGTTTGTTTGAATAGTAGGATATTGTATATAGTTGTTATTTGCCAACAGTAGTTTGTCAGTATTGTTAAAGGTTGATAAGCTTATATGAAACTCGATTTATAGTTATTAGTCCACTTTTCAGGGTGGTGCCTTCTTATTTATTTTATTTTTGTGAATTATTGTATTGATGATTCATAATTCTCTTGATGTCAATGATTTAGTTTCACTACCAATGAACAACAAGTTATGCTCACATTGCTCTCTGCTTCTTCTGGTTTCTGGAAGTCTGAATCCAAGTCATCGGTCAGGAGATAACAAAATTGGCCTTCAGTCAACTTTCAGTCAGTGTTTGTTAAAAAGTATTTTGTTCCTTTAGCTCAACAAAACGTTATTGGTGATAAAAACGTAACAACTGAGCATTTTGTTTTTCAAAATGTGCAGGGTATCCCCGTTATTAGAAGGATGAAGCTGTTTGGGAAATGTGATATTTAAAAAGAAAAAAAGTTCACCCATTAACATCCAAATGAACTACTGGCAAAGGCATAAAAGATCCGTACATGAAACATGCTGAACATAAAAAGCTTCACTTTAATCGTTGCTTAAAGTAATACAGCACATATCAAATACAGTACAACTCAAATTAGCTATATTTAAACAGTTTAGTACCAACATCCGTGAGTGGACGCTGACTACTGTGTGTTTGACTAAAATTTAAAAAATCTAAAATAGTTTGGATAGTTTAGTGGCATATAATTTGATGTTTCAGTCACTCTGAATTCAGCGATAATAGTACACAGACCTATTACAAAATAAAGTCAATACACTAGTAGAATTAGCAGTATGGAAAAAGATCTTTATATGTGTGTTTGCTTGTGTGTGTGTGTGTGTAAGAGAGGGAATGAGAGAGAGAGAATGTGACAGCGTAATAAACGATTAAATTAGGCTTTTTTTGCACTGGGGGAAACATATGGTCCTGGATGATTTCACTCTCAAAGCAGGTACGGTGGACTATGGCAGTAAGTGTGTGTGTGTGTGTGTGTGTAGCTCTGGCAGTACCTGTGTGTATATGTCTCCAGTTGCTTGGATCAGCAGAGCTTTACATCCACAGGGAACTATTAGCAAGTTAATAACGACACCATAGAGAGGCAGGACGAGGTGTGTGCGTGTGCGCGCGTGTGTGTGTGTGTGCGTGTGTGAGAAAGAAAGGGACAGGGAGGGAGGACCGAGGAAGAAGGGAAACAAACTGGCTGCAGCCATAGACATGAACGTCATGAGGAAAGCCTTTTACTTGTTTATTTAATCCCACTTGGGAGTTATATGAGAGGTTGTTATATACACACATTGAGTTCCAGAAAATAATATATTTATTTAAAATCACCTGCTGTACTTTTTTGTGATGTATGTCTATGTATTAAATGTATGTATTAAAACGACAAACATTTTGCCTTTATATATTCTGTAAAATGAACAAGGTTAACTCACTTGCCTTTTGCATTAAACTTACCTGAGAGACTTGCTTATATTGTGATCACGGTTTCATTTCAACATATGTGGTGTAAAAAAAAAAAAAAAGACGTAATAATGATAATTGTGTAACCCAATTTCACCCAATGTAAAATTTCCAAAACCATGCTGTTGTGGCCTTTTATTCGTATCATACTTAACCTTTTTTTGGCGGACTGTAGTTAGTTAAGTTAACAAGCAACTAATTGGTTCGAAGCTGGTGTGAGCTTGTTATGTTGTGTAATGCAGCTAATAGCTGGGAACTATTAGCTGTGAATGAGCTGGATTTACAGGAATGCAGATCAGGTGCTTTACATACAAGTCTATTCAATAGGTTCTGATGTCAAGAGTTTTTCTGCTGAAAAGGAAAACCCCCAAAAGCTACCACTTTGCCGATGTGAGGGTCCCGGGGCAGCGGACGTCACGTGTGTGGGTTGTAAAGCCCTCTGAGGCAAACTGCTGACTTTAGGCTTCATCAAATAATTTGAATTGTATTGAATCAAAAATGTTGACAGGCTTTACAGAGGTACTTTACAGCTTACATGCCTTGATTGGTGATGATCATGTGCAGATTGTCCTATCGGACGTGTCTTGGTTTTGTCCTTCCTGGATGCTAATGGAGAACATGCGTATCTGTAAGTTTCATTAGCTGGCGTTTCAGAAGTTACACAAAGGCTCAGACCCACAGACAGACACCCAGGAAAAGTCAGTGTGTGTCTTTGCTGTATATTTGAATTTGCTGCATACTTCCAGTGGGAGTGTGTGTGTGTGTGTGTGTCTCTGATTACAACAAACATGCATACATACTATAATCTGTCGCAGCTCATCTTAACTAGTTCATAGAATTTGGCCCATGCACAAAAACAATTGGCACCATATTCCCTCTCTTCCACTCATTCTTCTAGGACATCTGATGCTTTAAATAACAACGCAGACTAAAAGTGAGAAAATACAAAAGAAAGAGAAAATGTAAAATCTCTATTTCCATGAGTATTTGCTGGTTCAGAATATCTTGTTAACACAATAATTCTCTGCCTTCCTTTCCAAAACTACAAACGTGTATTGTGGCCGTCCTCAGCTGATGGAGCGGCTTTTTCACCATTTAATCCACAACATCACACATTTACTTGAAATGTCAACAGCTCAGAATTTGCTACAGGCCCGACTCCGAATCAAAATGACATTTGAAAACTAAAACTGTCATACTTACATATGTTTAATACTACAGTCACAATCGCACAAAAGCAACTACTGCACGTTGTGCTGGCCTCTGGAAGCATTAGCTTACACCTACAGTCATTAGGAAAGTCATAGAAGGTTGAGGTGGCAACCTAAGTTACCGACTCTGGCAGAATGATATTTGGTGGAGCACATTTTGAGTCACTAAAATAAAAAAATGCATTGGCTCTAACTCAACCAGATTATGCCATTTTTACTACCGGTACTTGGATTAAAACATAACAATATAAGAACTGTTGGATTCTTTAGACCTAAACTCAAACTTTCAGCTTCAATTTGTTTGTTTTTTTAAATGATGAAAACTTTAAGCCTGGATTTAGCTTCATATATTTTGGTAAAATAACATTAACAATATTGTAATAGTTAATGGTTTGATAATGAAGACCAAATTAAGGATCCTGTAGCTAGCTGACAATGAACGGTGTGTGTGTGTGTGTGTGTGTGTGTGTGTGTGTGTGTGTTACAGTATTCATTTGGACTCAAAAGTTAAGTTTGTTTGTCTTATTCCTCTCCAGTTTTTTGTTCACGGAGTCCTACATTCTTTCCCCAATCTTTGTTGCTGTGTTCCTAAGCAATGAGTTTCGTTAATCTGTGCCATAGGATCAGCTGCACGAACCATGAGGATTACGTCAGGACACAGGCTGAAGGCTAAATCCCGACACAAGAGGGCTTTTGTTTGGCACATAGTATGACCGCACTGCTACTACTCACCAAAAGTTGAAACATGTAAATATTGACTGATCCGATGGCAGCAGAGTTCGTACTACCAGCTCAACCAATAATGTGCGTCACATGTGCGACTACACATAGACACGTACAAACGAACAAACACACTCACACACAAACACAGTCCGTTCATTTCCGTTTCTCAGACAGTCTAATTTTGAGTTTGAGTTTTGTCAAAAAACATTATTACTTTTTCACTTCCCACAACACCACTCCTCTTCCTTGTCCCCCCTATGTTCGTCCCTCTGTGTCCCCCATCTCTCCTCCTCTATCGCTCTCTCAGCTACAAATGGTCTTATTGGGACTTGAAGTTATTTTGCAGAAAGCAATTTGGGTTTATGACACACTCAGCTAGTCAGTGTATGAATGCACCTGCATAGTACACACAAAAATTGTATCTGGGTCAATCACATTTGAAGAATTTCCCACATTTTCAGCTCCCTTCCTTGAAGGGTATAAGTGTGCAGTCTTTTGATGCTCAATCTCAGTTTTTCTCTGCCTCGCTCTCTTGCAGTCAGGCCACCCCCACCTCGCCGGGTACGCATTCACTTACACATGCACGCAAACCTTGAATATTCATAGGAGTATTCTCTATCTGCGAGATCATGATGAAATTTCCGCAGGGCCAAATATGCCCATGGAAGACTGGATTCTGAAGGGTATTTCTGTCCTGTAAATAATGCTGCACCGGCTTTGGAGGAGCACACATACTGATGCTCATCCATAAAAGAACCGATCAACGAAAAGGATCACACCCAAAGTCGTACATAAATCCCTTCTGCGCTTTTGCAACAACATTTGCGTGGCATACTCTTGCCGCATGTACTTTTTTATCCATTTAATGTAGCTTGCATGGTACTATATGACACAGTTTGGTAACAATAGAATTGTGCTAATACAGCACCACTGTGATGATTGATTGGTTCTACTGTGTCTACATTGAAATGCCAAGTATAACCGTTTACCACAAAATGACATACAGCAGCTCAATGGATCCGTAGGCCACTTTAACAACAGTTCCAGACCCGCTGCAATTCTCTGCATACGAAATCAATAACCCCAAACTCTGCAGGCCTCCAGTAGAGCTGCGTGTGCTTAGTTAGACGACCTCCTGGAGTCTGTGAAGTGGGAAAGCCTCTGATAGAGAAATCCAGCGCTCACGGCTGTGAGATTAACGAATCAAATGCAAATTGTTATCTGAACGGGTGGGACATTTATTTTGGAATGCATCACACTAAGGACAAGGGGTAATGTTTAAAGAATTGTGTATGTATGTATTAAAAAGACAACTTAAAAGGCGGGGGGAATTGCGCCTACTCTATTGCTCAAAATTTCATTGATAGCTCGCTTTGGGTCAAGTTGAAAGCAGCAGCAATTTACCCCTTTTTAACCATTTTGAGTGAAAATTCTATTCTCATGCTGCCTATTCACTGTGAGTGCATAATAATTTAAGCAATAGTTGTGTATGTCAAAGGGTTCCTTGGTTTACATTAATGTAATTGCAGTGAAGAAACCAAAGTGAACATGCATACAGAGAGGGAGGGGGGAAAGAAAAAAGAAGAAAGAAGAAGAAAATTGTCCTTAATATCGCTAAAAGCACTGAATTTCCATTCATTTGATTGCATGGCTGAATAATTGATAGAAAGCTATTACGGCTGGTATGAATGCCTAAAGGAGTCACTCCCCCTCCTCCCCACACACACGCACACAAAAAAGGACACGCATGTCTACAACACTCCTGTTGAGTGAGTGGTATTGTGTGGGTATGTTTTTTGTGCATGTGGGGGGGGGGGGGGGATTGTGAATAGTTGTGTACGTGTATGTTGCTGAGCCGGTGTGAACTTATTAGTAGCTTAGCTACTCTTAGCCTTGCTGACAGAGTGACATGGACATTGCTAATCCAGCAAGTACAAGTTGCCACTTCCCCTCTCTCCCCTCTCCCTTTTCTCCTACCCTGCTTCCTTCCCTAGACACAGTGAGGTACGTTCAGCAACAACACGGTTGCATGCAATAGTCTGCTTTTGGTTGGCAATGCAGTTCACGAAAAGGCAAAGCTGATTGGAAAAGTGCACATGCATAAAACATGCATATATTAGATACAGATAACCCTGAGATTCATAGTGACGTGATTTAACACTTCAATTTGATGTGGAAAATACAAACGTTGCATTGAATGTTGTCAATACGTTGTAAAATGATTAGGGATTAAATAGCAGTAATAGAAACAAAATAGAAAAATAATTCAGCTAATTATCTATAACTGAAGAAATGAAAAAAGCAGCTCTACCATAGCAGCCTGCTAGGTGTCAAGTTAAGTCAAAGCACTAGTTATTTAGTTATCAGTTGTTATCATGTAAACAACGTATCTAATATCTTTAATATGAAGAGATCGATTCCCATTTACCCACAAGCGTTTGTGTTCATTTCAAATGGCACATGTGGGTTTGTAGCTGAGAGCTAGGAATAACGAGACAGTGTATACTTGCATTTCTAATGTGTGCAGTGTGTTGTGGTGATCAATAAATCCATTAACTTAAAACACTGTCATTTTAATCATCTTGGAGGAAATACCATCTTGTTTGGATGATCTGGCCTGATGATTAAGTTGATTGCATGACTGCAGGAAGAGATGGATTGACTGTGATGAGAGCTTGATTTATTTTGAACGAGAGAGAGAGAGAGAGAGAGAGAGAGAGAGAGAGAGAGAGAGAGAGAGAGAGAGAGAGAGAGAGAGGAGCGCTGCTCTGTCAATTCACAAGCTTATCTCGGAAAGTGCGCCTAATTATGTGTTCCGCGCCCGCAAAAGCGTGCCTCCGTTTCGCGCTGAAAATTCTCCGCCTTCACCATACAAGCTTCACTTTTGTTCACGAGAGCCGAGCCGCTCTCCGTGGAGTGATATGAGAGCGCTCGCAAAAGTAATTTGCCTGCGTGAACCCTACACGTGTGCATTGATCTCATTTTTGTTCGTGGATCCTGACATTCCGAATACTGCTCCCATTGGTGACTGGCTCTTTGTTTCTGTTGGAAAAACCACAGTCATGTCACGTCGAGAAGGGGGTTCTACTATTTACTATGGGTGTATGACATGTCGGCTGAGATAAGATATGAAATCTGTGTGACGTGTGTGTCCCCGGTGACCAGAAGGCCACTCTTCGGTGTCTCATGGTGATAAGATGTATTGGCTCCTCCCCCTTGTACAGGGGGAGGAGCCAACCCAAAGCTGCCCAGGAGGTGGATCCCGAGGCTCGGGTTGGGGGAGGTGACGGAGGGTGGGTACTACCCAGTGCAGGTGCTGTTATCAATGGGCACTTGGCATGGGGCACACCTGCAGCCCATCACACGGATCAGTTGGGACATAAAGTGAGAGGGCTGAGCAGCAGGGGAGGGAGGAGATTGACGGAACAGCAGCTGGAGGGAACCAACGGAGCAGAGAGGAACGACTAATGGGAGCTTACAAATTGCTTGAGCGAAGTCCCATTAAACAGGAGGTACCCATATCGCCTCGACCCTCTCATCTGCTCCATCTACACAGCGCGAGAGACGTAGGACCATTGATCCTGACCGGGAAGAAACTTTTGTTGTATTTTGACTTTAATTATTAAAGGATGCTATTTGTTAATTGATTAAAATCTTGGTTTCCCTAATTGTATTCTGAAATCTTGGCTCCATGTCTCCCGAGTTGAAACAAAATGCATTTCAACACATAGTCCCTACAGCGACGGAGCAGCTGAGGCCCGAGAAATGATTTGTTGGCGTTGCGTGTCATCGCATTGGGATCAGGAGCATCGGGTGTTAAGGCTGTCGAACCGATTCTTCTTTACTTGGTCTCCTGTTTTTCGCTGTGTCACCTTAAACCATCAATCAGTTACGTTGTCTGGCCATCACATTCCCGTAAATACCGGCTTGCTCGCGCAGCTGCCATCTGGCCACACGCGTACTTTGATGGCATCCACTAGATAGCCACAAAGGGAGATATACGATTAACCATGAAAAAAACAGCTAAGTAGGCTGTATAAGTTGTAAGGCTTTGATCATGGCTAGACATCACTTACTTGCCTACTTAGTCATCCACAAAAGAGAAATAGGAATTCCATTAAAGTCCTCTTTGTCCTCAGCTGCATCTCCAAACTCAGTGCGGCTTTTTCCCCGACCTACTCCGAAATTATTCTCTCTGTGGCTTACTACGCGTCTGCCACGGCTCGCTTTGAAGTCGCCCGTCACTCTCACTCTCGCTCTCTGTTTTTGGATGAGCTTAAATATGAGCTTGAATATATTGGAACAATTACAGCCATTGAGACTTAATCAGTGTGGTACGGTCACTTTGACTGGTACTGTATATAACAAATAAATCCATTTGGTAAGATGTAATTTATGTATAATTACTTTCCATGCTGCTCGTGCTGTCGTCACTTTAAATATGGATTTCTTCAGACTCATTGTGAAGGAGAGCTGTGCAAGGGTGTTCTAGATATACAGTGCATCCACCTACACAATGGTTAAGTGGGTCAAATAATACCTTCCTCCTCAGAATACGTACTGGAGTGTGTCATAGTATGCAACAACATAATACACGGACTACTAGCACCCACCCTGAAACCCCCAAATAGACTATAGCATACATTGCATGCTGCGTATTTGCCTCTCTCCTACACACACACACACACACACACACACACACACACACACACACACACACACACACACACACACACACACACACACACACACACACACACACACACACACACACACACACACACACACACACACACACACACACACAGAGCCTGTCTGTCTGTCGTTCTTTCTCGCTCACTGACATGTAAAGTAAATGAAGGGTTTTTTTTCAAAGCATGATGTAGAGATCATTACTTCCATAATATTGTGTTATACTATTATTTGGTATCTCATTACATACATTTTTTACTTTAAAACCCTTCATCCACATTCACGCACAATCACATTCAACCATATATATGCGCACACACCCACACGAGTGTAGTTGTTCATACCTCGACAAATCGGAGCAGGGAAGTCCCAAACGGCAGTGTTCCCGGCATTGGTAATGCAGGTAAGTGTTGCATGGCCGTCTAAGACGTAACCAGGGACACAGCTGTAGCGCACATGGTCTCCCACGCCAAAGCGCCCTCCACCACTGAGCACGGCTTTTGGTGGGACACCGGGGTTTCCACAGGATGTGCTGTGGAGTTCTGCAGAAGAAGGGAGACAATCGAGAAAAGGGAGGATTTATTTCTGTCTTCATATGAGTTACACCGAACTGTTTAACGATGCATTCAGCCCCCACGCCACTGGGTCCCAGCCATATACCTTCCCCAGCTATTGCGTGTGATGTGTCCCATCCAGAGACTACTCTGAGGCCGCTACAGCTCCCAGGTCTACACCCTGCATGTACCATTGAAAACACACTTACACTTGCTTTGTGGCGATGCAGATTAAAGGCACAGCGTCAAAGTCGGTTTTAAAATCTTACCTAAAGCACCCATATGGGAGGCTCCTTCCGCCCAGAGTTCTCATTAATATAATGAACATTTGGACTGTACTCTCAGTTGAAACAAACTTAGTCACACCAAAGACAGGGAGGGAGACAATACTAGAGTGTTTAATGGTTAACCACATTATTCCCTCGTGATACATTTACAGTTCTGTGCCTAAGACATGTGCACGTCAAATTTGCCACATGTACACAAAGACATACAAATACACCAACACACCAACACACACACACACACACACACACACACACACTCCGGAAAGAGATGGATAGAGGCGAGAGGGGGAGGCAGAGAAGGGGAATTACAAGCCATAAACCAGAAAAGTACATGGGAGAACAGGGACCAACTACGGGCTTATTGTTTGAACTTGATTGATACAACGATGAAACTGTTGAGACAGATAGGGGGCTTGGGAGGAGGGGGGGAAGGAGGAGATGAACAGATTGGTGTGAGGGGGAGGCGAGAGCAGAGGAGACGAGAAACCAACCGGGAAACCAGAAGGCGGGTCGTCCAGCTCAAGATGCATCATATGAGCTCGCATTCTTTTCAGATTTAGCTCTCTGAGGGGAACAACAGCAGGTGTTTCAGGGGGGTGAACCCCGCCGATCCCCCCCGGCTGCCTGCCTCTTTTGAGATGCTGGAATGAAATATTTGCGGCGCAAGACAAACTTTACAGGGGAGAGAGTTCCGCTCGAGGACATGGGAGAAAGGGCCTTCACTCCACGACAACATTTGACATGTGACTGAGGCAGGTCAGGAGAGAAGCTGCATGTCTACAATGAGCTGCGAGAACTCAGCATGGTTAGTCATTTTGAAACACCGTCCCAAACCAGGAGTTGTAATTAATAGATCAAATCGATATATCGCTCGCCGCTAGAGACAGGGAGAGGACACAGGGTGCCCAACAGGATAGATGGAAGTATGAATCTACTCAGACGGAGGGAGGGAGGGAGGAGCGGAGGGTTGAAATGGGACAAGAAGAGAAAGGAGGAAATCCCAGAAGCAGTGAGGACAATGTTATGCTGCCAAATGAGAAATTCTTCCAGGAAAAATGTCCCCAGAAAGACCTGAACACATTTCCTTCTTCACACAACACAAGTGGCTTTTTTTGGGGGGCAATTATACTCAAATGGAAAGCTAGAGTACAGTTCCAGGGAAATGAAATAGGGGAGGGGATTCTTGGCTGGCTAGTTGGTTCCTTTCCAAAATAACTTTATCGCCATTCCTTTTCAATTACACCCTCCTCCCTCGCCTGTTCTTCGCGACCTGTACCTGCGCTCTGGCCCTCTGTGTGGACATTTTGCATTTTGTTCCGTGGTCACACACAAACACGGTTTCCTCTCAGTTTCCTATGAATGCCTCTTGCTACCTGTTATCATTAGCATCCATTTTGAATATTATGTGGCCAAAAAGAAAAAAGCTTGTGGATCATTTAAAAATAGACTTCACAAAAACAAATCATTAAAATAACTTCTAAGAGTCCCCATTTGAAGAAAAAAAAACACACACCACACAACAGTCGTGCTTTGTTTCGTTATGTTACATTCATGTTAGGAGACCACACATTGTATGTTACTCCTTTTCCACCAAAGCAGAGCTGGTGCTAGTTCGAAGCCAGAGCCTAGTTCCAAATCGGTTCTTTGGTCTTCCACCGCCAAAGCGCCAGCTTTGTGGTTCTTAAGTGGTGCTTAAGTAGCACCATATCATTGCTGGGCTAGACGTAGAACCGCTTACGCCAGCGGCTGGGGGCGGGGTTACCGTGAGACGAGAGAAACTTATGACCGCCAGTTTTAAAAATCTCCGTCTACGAATAAAGACAAGCCGCGCGAACACGTTGGATCCACCGTGTTTCGATGCCGATGTAGGTCCGCAAAGCCATGAACATCAATAGCAAAGCAAGGTCTGCATTTGTTGATGATGTGTTTGACGCCGCCGCGCTAACGTTGCGGGGAAAGATGAGACTTTCCGGTAAGAAAACTGTACGGTCTCAACTGCTATTTAACTGCTAACGGCGCGTATATGCCCGGTCAGCTCGGCCTGTACCACCAGGAAATAAAAACTACTCCCTCCCACCCCCCAGCGTAACATTGACGTAGGACCTGGCTCTGCGCTGGCTCTTTAGCCTGTGGAAAAGCAAACGGTTCTTTGGAGGCTCCTCAGTTGAACCAACTCTGAACCGGCACTAGCTCTGGCTCCGAACCAGTACCTGGTTCTTGTTGGTGGAAAAGGGGTATGAGATTGGAACTTGTGTTATATAGAGGACCTGCTCCTCCTCAACACCAGTTTAGGGCCAATAGAAAGCTTTCCTTTTATATCTAAATCTATATATCTTCCTGATGTTAGTTGGTTGTTCTTCTGATCCTGCTTTTGCAAACGCAGCGCTGATAAATGAATCTACCAGAACAAGAGAAGTCGTTTGGTTGAATTCTTCCAGCTGTCCTCAACTGGGCTTCCAACCTTTGATCACGTTTGTTAATGGTTCTTTCAGACCCCCCAACCATACTCCTCATCATTACAGAGAAAAGCACACAGACACATTTCGACACTAGTACACATGCACTTACACACATACCCAGGGACATCCATCACTACAGAGACCCCCCGTGCTGTACTGTGATTGGATGTCAGGTTGGCCTGGTGTTGCGACCTGGTGGCCTATTGATTTTGCCAGTTAGTGGCTGCAGTCGGTGTCAGTATGTTTGGTGTTTAGTGTTCTATCAGGCACACATTTCCTCTCCCAACACTCACACACACACACACACACACACACACACACACACACACACACACTTCCCAATCTGAGCCCCTCGGTTTTGAAATTGCCTCCACGTCATTTTTATTCTACATACAATTGTTTTAGGGAAGCGTGTTCATAAAGTTCCCTCTCATTTTTTCAACATCCTTTTTTTCCATCTGTCTGTGCCTCTTTAGCACCTTCTTTTCTTTATTGTTCCCACCCGTATCTCCCATGTCGTATTTGTTAATCTCTTTCCATCTTCCTACAAGGTCTCTTCCTTCCTGTCACAGTGGCCGCCCCCTCCCGTCCTGTTCCCCCGGCTCCCTCCCCCTCAATTAAAAACACTGACAACATGCCAGCGTGCCTCTCCAGCTCTACTCCGTTGCCTCCCTACCACTATATCACCCCTTCTGTCCATCCCTTCATCCCTCTTTACTATTTCTGTAGTTTATTGTGAACATCACGTAGTTTCATTACACCAGTTTGTTCAGTAGCCAGGAGCTAAATCACATTTTTCATGGTTTATTGCCGGCTGCGTTCTCTTCCTTTACTCACACTACTTTCTCCGCACTATTCTCTCTATCCATCTATATATGCTTCTCTTTCACTATATCTGCCTCTCCCCAGTTTACCATAACCATGATTTGAGTCTCAGTTGCTTCATTACAAGCTGCTGCTTTTATGGACCATCTGTAGAACTATGTGCATTTGTCTCACACACACACAGACCCACTAACACACACAAACTAAAACGCACTAACAGGCACAAAGGCGTGCGAGCAGAGCCGGCCGCGGCATGCAGCTACTCTTTCTACCACACCCACACACACACGTAACCATTTACCGGGGTTTTATTTCTCCCTAGATAAGCAATTACAGCAGAGCCTGGGTGCAGGGAGCAGGACATGGAGAAGAGTACGCTGGGAGAAGAGGGAAGATGGTGGGATAAAAACTCAAATCTGAGATGGATTGCAAAGTTTGTGAGAAAAAAAAAGTAAAAAAAAGAATGCAATGAGATGCTTTTAGAGTTTTTAGTGAGACAGATGACACCGCAGGGTGGAGGCTTGGAGAGGAGGTGGAGGGGGGGCGATGACAGAGAGAGAAAGAGACAAATATGGAGACGGGGGAAAGGAAAGAGGCAGAGACAGAGAAGGATGATTCTGAGTTTGGAGGTTTTACGCCTTCCTCAGCAGTAACTTTAATAAAAGATGAACCAAGTTTGATAGCGGAACATAATAAATGCTGAAACGCTTGAAAATAATGCCGAGGATCTGTTACAAGAAAGCACGGACGTGTGTTTCCATTCACAGCATCTGAGAAATGAATCTGAAAAGTAATTTTCAAGGCATTTCTCATAAAAGATGTGAGGTTTATAAGGACTAAAGAGAATCTACGGATGGATCCCGAGGCCTTTAATAAACAGAAATGGGTTCCTGGGCACTTAGATATATAAAAGGTTTCACTGGCAGTCATCTTCCAATTCAGTTGCCTGTCAGTTTGATTTATTCAACACTTTGACCAACTCTCTTTATAGACTTGTGAATAACTTGCCTCATAAAAGAATTTCAGTCTGTAAAGATGATTAACTTTGATAGCGTAGGTTGTATATTATTTTTGTCTTCAGCTTCCCACCAACAATGGCAAAAGAAAAAACATTGATTTAACTTCCCAAAGATTTTACTCTGCTTATAAAACTTTATTGAAGAGACCTCTGATGGGTTAGCGATAACGTTCATTTGTATTTTTTTCCTTTGATCAGGAATCTGCCAAGACTATAAATTAACATTGAATCAATAGCATTGTAAGAGCTACTAAGCATGGTCCAAACTACACTACATGAGAAAAAAAATTGTGAAAGATGATGCGACCCTGCTTGATCCATACATGCTGCCTGATCAGTAAGTCTGCATTAGCGATCTGCTATCAGGAACATACGTAACTGAAAGGCCATTGGCTTTTTAAACTTTTCAGACCCTTTGATCTACTGAAAAAACTCTCAAAACGTCTTAAGAGTTCAGTTATGAAGGAAGTCCTGGAGTAAGGTATATATATAAATAAAGACATTTTTACAAATACCGTCAACTAGGGTGCATTCATATATATTTGTAATAATGACAGTGGAACCATCATTTCTTTTCCGACAATCCTTCGGCTTTTAGAAAGTTGAGCTGTCAAGCGACTGCCATTCATGTAAGGATCTGGGCAATTTCAACACTGTCCTGATAATATGGATTTATTACACCTGGCTGTGTGCTTTTTAATATGAAAAAAGATTAATGCCAAGATGAGACATTCCCCTTTTGAATATTGTGACACTTTTCTCTAGAAGAGCATTAACAGCGTGAAATATAAAATGCCACTGAAAAGCCCATGATTAAGAATTATCGAAACACTGGAGAAAAGAAGAGATGAATATGAAGGGAAAGAAAGGAAGTAAAGCGGCCTTTTTAGTGTGTATTTTAGACCAACAGCCATTTGTGCCAAACTACGTCATGCATCTACCTAATAAAAGCTTAAAGATTGTAAAGATTGAAAAAGAGGAGATAAAAGATTAGACACTACTTCCCTTTATTATTGATGAAACTATAAGAAGAACAGCATTGCATTGACCCTTTGAATCAAGGGTCGACTGGCATTAGCAAATAAGGCTGAAGCACCAGCAAAACATCTTTAACCACCATTTTTTAAATACATTTATCTGAACTTTGAATTTAATTACATGAACTTTAAGGTATATTCAGCTCAAGGAGGATGGTCTTCATGTTAGAAGCACAAGCTTTTCCAATTGACCTATGGCTAAGCCACGCCCCCCTCCACTCACTCGGACAATCAATGTTCTTTAACGGGCGCTATGGCATGAGTCACAGCAGGAGACATTTCGCAGCAGGCCCTCAATGATTTTTGGAGACAGAAAGATCAGATATCATCTAGAAGTGCAGACCTTGCCAAAATGGTATCTACTACGCGTTGGAGGGATATATTACTCATGTTATTGTTGAGAAGGTCGATAAAAAGCTTCAGTTACAAGCCAAAATATACAGGTCCCAGTGCAAACGTGATAAACCGCATCGTTGCCATCACCATCTCAGACAACAAGATAGAGGATCCGCATTGTTCATGCACTGCAGGGTAAGAAGTGTTATTTACCTACAATTAATTAACCTAACTTGACGTGACTTGGAAAATAGGCTATGCTAATCGCTACTTGCTTATTTTTTTATGTAAACTTAGCTTAAAGCTCTGTATTAGCAGACTTTTTCTTCTGAAGTTAACGTAAGTTTAACTAGAGCCTTTTGGACAACAGCTAACAATGATTTACGACCACTAAAGTACAAAAACTAGAACAAAATAGGCCAATGAACTCCCAGAAAACAAAGTGACATGAACAACGCAGCTAGGAGCTAACGTTAGGTAGAGATGTTAAAGATAACTTTATATTTCTTTCCAGCAAAGTGACAATATGTTGCCTTAAATACGATGTTGACTTGCCTTAGAACAGATGTAGACATCCTTGTTAATTTTATTCACATTGAGTTGATGTTGTGGTCTACCGCACAACTTCATCCAAAGAAGACACTTTTCTCGGTTGAGATGTGGCTTAGGAAAGGGTAAAGAATAAACTCCGCCGCCCAGCCTCTCAGAATACCTTGTGTCGGAGTTGCATGTACCTCGCAAAACTGGACGAAATCTGACTTTCTGCAATGCTTTTCAATGGACGTCCCTGAAGAGAATGTCCGAGTGTATGGAATGGCTATACGCACTGTGATTGACTCATCGCGTCTGAGGGCTAATTGACCTAATTGACCTATGGCTTAGCCATAGGTCAATTATCCAAGATAAGAGTAAGAGATCTCTATCTTGATCTGACGCTCCTACAAAAGCACTGAGAAGAGAAATGTGTCCAACACTTTACTGGGGGAGGTGCACATGACACATTTCCACTTTCGATTAGTGGCTGGTTGGTGATGGTGTAATTCTAGGTAATCATGATTAATTATGAAAACATTAATGAGGAAAAGGGACTAAGTGGCAGCAGAAGGTGATTTGAAGGGTGAGCTTAGAGCAGGAAAATCTGGAAAAAGTTCGGTGAATTCACACCCACACCTCTAATGGCTTTAGCTTCTAGTGGAGATCGGCCATCATGTACTCAGAAATACAGACCATTTAAGTACTTCTGGATTAATTACACAACACAGACAATAAAGCATTCACCCACACCACTCTCCTTGAAGGTAAAAGCAGTGCTGAGAAGGATCTTAGTTGTGCCTTGATGTTCTTTATGAATAATATTTATCTGTATTCAATGTTTCCATAAAGCAGCTACAAGAAGCCATGGTGTCCATCCTGGTTTAATGCTGTTCCAGCTCCCTTTGACCAAAAAGGACCATAAATGCTGCCCGACAGAAGAGTTTACTGATCCTGGAAACAGGATACACCTGGATTAAAGTGGTGTAGAAAGAACAGTACCTTTGCCATGTTTGTCCCTAAACCACTGCTGGTCACCGTTAAATCAAAGCCCTCGTTCACTATCTACTGTTCATTGCATTGTACCTGCTTTCTGGTAGAAAAACAGCCCTTTATGGGCCACTGGGAATGCAAAAATATTTAATCAAATTAAACTAAAGAGGACATACTCTTGCATGAATGCATGAGAGAACAGTAGCGTCCTCCGTTTGATATGGATTGGAGTGAAATATAAACATTCGAATAAGCGAAATCAAGTGGGGGGGTACAACTCAATGGGGCTGTGTGAAACAAGTTAATCACGTGTAAAAATACAATAATCCTTTCTAACAGAGTTGTCTCAGGTTTGTGGACCGAATATCCATCAAAGAACGTCTGTTGAAAAGATTACATTTGGGTTTTTCAGCCCTACAATTTCCCTGTATGTAATTGAACGATCAGATGATGACCGCAGTCTGACGGCTCACAAATCAACATGGCTTTGTCAATTATGAGCCTTTTAACTTCACCTAACCAGTGTGCATGCTTTAGTGACTACAAGTTCAATCGTGTATATATGCATACAAGGCACGTGTGTGTCTGTGTGTGTGTATATGTGAATAGCTCCTTGATGTTGTGATCAATTTTTCCCTGAGGCCTGGTTCAATAAACCACCACCTAAAGACATGCTGCCAACAGAACTTCATTAGTCAGGCGCACAAACATATAAAGGGACACAGAAATACCGCACAAAACTAATTGTGCTTTGTTTAAAGGCTGCAGCCACCAGAAATAAATACAAACAGCTTTCAGTAACGGCGTTATTTTTTCAGTAACTGGGTTACTTTTTCCGTCGTTACAACGCCGTTACCGTTACTGGACGTTAAAATGCGGTGCGTTACTATGCATTGATTGATGCAGGTCGGCGGGCTGAACCTCCGCACTCGCGCAACGTTAGCAGTTGTGTTGTCATGCTGAAAGTACAATATGTTTCAGAGACAGTAGAGTTTTCTTTCCGGTACGGCGCACCGATGTTACGTCCGTACTGGTTTTTGAACCTACTGGTTTGCCTGCGCGTGCGTGTTTGTGCAGCGGCAGATGTTGTCTGCCTTGGTCATGTGATTCGTCCCACATTTGCAAACATGTTGCTGAAAATGTTCAAAATGCATCACATTTTCATTGAATTGATTACGATTTTACAAGTGAGCACTACATCACTGCCACGTATAAAACAATACATTGAAGAAAATATGTTTAATAAAAGATCGCCACAACCTAGATTTGAACCCTGTCGAACAAAATAACAACACGTCCCAAGACGGCTGCGCTGCACCGTCGGCCAATCGAACTCCACAGAACGAGCAAGTAATGTGTAGATTAGAGGTGCAGGAGCAAAAACTTTGTTGACATCCGTTGTAAGCAACTCTACCTTTTTAACAGTAACGCAAATAGTTACTTTCCCTGGTAACAAGTTACTTTTATTGTAGAGTAATTCAGTTACTAACTCAGTTACTTTTTGGAACAAGTAGTGAGTATAACTAATTACTTTTTTAGTAAGTAACGTTCCCAACACTGCTCACGCATCCATCTCTTACTGCTGCTTCCTCTCCTATTTCTTCTCACAGCTGCCCCTTTGATCACTATTAATTAAAACTGTGTGTGTATGTTCTTGTGAGTGTGTATGTTCTTGTGAGTGTGTGTGTGTGCGTGATTGTGTCTGAGCATTAAGCTTCAGTATTAATTAAATGTGTGAATGCTAATTGGTCGGATCAATAACAGGTCGTTAGGCCTCAGGGGCCGACGGCCAATAGAAAATCGTTACATGTCTGACATCACTGTCACTCTGCTAGAGCTCCACTGCACTGTGACATATGAACACACTGACACACACATCTGCACTGACACTCCCACCACTGTCATCTGAAGGATAGGTTCACCTCAGAGGTTGCCAGAGAGACGGACAGAGAGTTTGGAAATAAAAGAGCTTGGCAAGACAACTGGTGCCATTTCTTGTATGTTCCTAAAACGGAATCAATATCCATTAAGAAAAGCACAGGAGAGAGGAAGAGGGGGGACATGTTTACAAAAAAAAATCTGACATATACTGAATAGTTGTGAGTGAGCAGAACAGAGTTCTGTCAGAAGGCCTTTTTTTACGATCGATGCTAGAGCACTTTTCTACTTCTACTTTCAACTCGTCCTCGGTCTTTTGTGCGAGGCTGGTAACTGTCACCATGATAACCATGAACAACACAATGTCTGTGACCTCAGGTCGACAATTACTCAACAACAGAAGAGAAGAGAAATAGAGATATATTCATTTGACGGAACTAGGGTTTTACTTAAAGACAGGTTGCTGCAACGCTGGCAGATATGAAGGTCAATTTGCCCTTTCAAACCATTCAAACATTGGCCATCATGTCTAATCGAATCTGCAGGGCCAAAAAAAGCTTTTGTAGGAAACTTGTCTCTAAAAAAAAATAGTCAAACTTCAACACCCACTGCTTGAACTACTTTGTTTCCACACTCATCTGCTCACATCGCTTGTTTAACATGGGCACGAAGCAGACACACAAACACATTGGAATTTCCGAAATCAGCTTTTTCCCAACTTTGCACTTGAGATGTTTCATCAAGAAAGTTTGCCCTTACCAATCTTTTTTATCTTCTGGCCCCGAGGCCTGCAGCTCTGTCCTCAATACTAGAGGGCTTGTTGCGCTTTCACTTTTAATGCTGTTGATTGTTCCACGTGATATTATGGCCAGTGATGAACATTGCTGTCTGTATGGGTCACTAGCTGGGCTCTTAATGTTCCTGTGGCTCTAATAAGTTGAGACAGACCTTTTGCTTGTCCTTAATCAAACTGACACCAAGTGAGGAGAAAGCATTGGAGGGCTGTGCAAGGTTAATGGTGTTAAGTGGTGGATGAGACACTAACTGGTAACCCATGGACAGATCATTGCCTTTAGAGACAGTCATTGTCAATGTGTGTTTGTATGTGTCTGTGTACAGTGACAACTTCAGGGTAAACTGAATATTTAATAAAAGCACTTTAGTTGGCCTCCGAGTGTTTGCGCACATAACATCCGTGTGTGTGTGTGTGTGTGTGTGTGTGTGTTTGTTTTGCTTGGTTGCGTCCTCAAGTTCAGCTAGCTAGCTTTGAGCACAGTACCAGAATGTGTGTGATGTCTAATAGCTGCGGTTACTGTGGCGTGACTTATTAAATTTAACCAACCCCCCAGCCCCGAGAAAGCTGACTGACATATGCCAGTGCATGTAAAAAACACACACACACACTTAAATACACTTTCAACCAACCAAGTGAAACAGACAGAGCTGAGTAATCATTTTACATATAAAGGCAATGATTATTCTGTCTGAACACTAGAATGAATGCCAATTGTGTTGTAGCAAAATAGGCCATTACCTAAAAACTAAGTGAAATAGACGGATCGATACGCACTGATTCACACTCGACATGTCTTTCTCTCTCATCAATGTTACTTCATATAATGGGTGCTAATGAGTATCAAAAACAAAATCAACAAGTTAAACCTCACACAGTGGCTGAGAGGATCTCTGACATGGGCCTTTACACTGATGTACACTTTATAATATATATATATATATATATATTATTCATCCTGCCTCCGTGTATTGTTTCAGTCCTTTCCTTAACTACCTTAAAAAGTTCCCTTGAACCGATTAATATATTTTACACAGCATCATTGAGGGTGATTGTGATTATTTTTTGTAACAAAGTTGTTTGTTCCATCACAAGCCAGAAATACCAATAAACGCAAATATTGGTTCTGACAGACATAAAATACGTAAAAAGACAGAAAATTCAGTTGAAAAGTGAAAAGGCTATTTTAATTACCTCTGCTGTACCACTGTTGATATTGAAAGCAGCGGTGTGGTGAAAAACAATAACATAAAAATGGGTTGCAGGATACAGTGCTGATAAGACATTCAGACGATCAATTAGATAATTCAATATTGAGAGAGAATCCCAGGGAAAGTATAATAAATAATGAAATGGGTAGATAAGCAGCAGCATAAGGTGATTAGAGATCATTCAGTTGATGTCCCCTACCACATTTAAGGGAATGGTGTTACATTTGGAGAATAATCTTTTTGATCCTTTTCACATTTTGCCTAAATTCCTCATCGGAGTACTGTCTGTCTCATGGCACTAGAAACCGCTGCGTCAGCATGACCCTGCCCGTTTTCCGGTTATGCTAATCAGGTGACATTCCTTCCTGCTTGGCAGGAGAAGCTGATTGGATGGGCCGAGGTTGTGACCCTGAAGCAAGGCCTTTTGATTGGTTGGCTGATATAAAGCTGAATAATGGACTGACATTGGCCAGGAGGCTGTATTATTATCAAGTCACACTCCCCACACACAAACATGCACGGCTCCGGCACATCAACACACTTTAACGCACAGGGATATTAACTATGTACGGGCACAGCCTATATTTTAGCCAGGTGGCCAGTGGTTGTCTGCCAGACCTGAATATCAAATCAATATATCATTTGATGTAAATTGTATCCTGTCCTGGCCCAGACGGGGTTTTCTAGCCCATCTCTATAATTCCATCACAGTATTTAATATCATTCCGATATGAGGCCAATATATCATTTTCTGGAATTCCTTTAGAGTCAAATCTCCATCTTGCCAATAGGCACCAGAATACTTATCTCTTGTGGAGAGTCTTTGATGTTCGACACGTATTCCTATAAAAGCAGCAAGAAGTCTGGCAGAAAATTCCTTCATCAAATTAGAAATTATATCACAGATGTCACATTATTTTATCATTTGTGAGGTGCCTACAGCGTCCTGAACCACAAAGACGTTTGACAGGCAGTGTTTCCACTGCCATTCAATGATCCCGCCCCTCCAAGAAATAGAGGACACGTGTTAGAAAATGAAGGCGTCGGTGTCGCATTCGCACCCCCCCCCCCCCCCCCTCCCTCTCCCAAAGCTGTAAACCTAGTGGAAACACTGGCAGGCATTTACTTTAGTTACTTTATCCATTATTCATTGCTTGGCCAGACACTGACATATTTGGCAGCTATTTCGTACAATAACAGATATATAGATTATAGAAATACATTCAACGATCCAGATATCATGCTAATGGAACTTGTTGCTGCCAATGCCGTGCTACCTTGTTTTATCTATTACTAACGAAAAATACATTGTCCGTTATTAGAGGGTTTCTGTAATAATGAAGTGGGGCTTTGTGCCAGTCATCATTGTTATCCATTGACATCTTGCCGCAGTTGCATGTGTGATTTCTCATTAATAAAATAAAGGAAACTAACACAATAATAAATATATTAAAAGATCGTCTTGCTACTTTCAAGGTATTGGGACCAACCTCAACAGAAAAAGAAACTATAATACAATAACGTAAAATAAAAAATATGAAGTGCAACAGGACATGAGATGTGATCGCTGGTTTGAGGTGTATGATGTACTTGCATGTGCTGCATTTGCACAACCCTTGTTTCTTCATTGACTTTTGATGCTTTTGGCATACGATCCATCTCTCACATGATTCTGCTTCATACACTCAACTCTCACACCTGCTGTGAGTGTGATAGCTCTGATCGATGCCCGTGATAAATCTGACCTTCAGTGCGGTTCAAGCGGTGAGAAGCTATCTTCACACTGTAAACAATGGACACCTGCACACGGCTTTAAAACAGCAATGATGCTCCTGTTCAACTTGGAAGCATGCAGCACATTTCAGTATTAGCTCTCTCATCTTACCCTCTCGTGTTCCTCACTCGCTGCTGCTGTCCCAGCGCTGCTTTTCTCATCTTTTTCTTCCCTTCTATATTCCCTTATAGTTCCCTCTACGCTCCCTGCCTCTAACTGCTTTTCCCCGTCCTCCCCTCTGTGTTCATTACTCCTCGTTTATGAGATTATGGGAGAAAACTAGCGAGAGGGTGAGATGGTGCCATGCCATGTAACGATGGAAATGAGTACGTATGATACACAGGCGCAGACGCACACACATGCACGCAACTACACAGGACTTAGGAAAACAATATTATCCAGGGTTAGATGACTTGTGGTGTTCTGATTTCTCATATGTATGAAATATTCCAGACTCCATTACACACGAGAGGGGGACACGTGCGGGCAAAAATGCGGCAGATTCCAAAAGAGAGACTTCAGAGAGTCTGCAAACCGCTCTTAGTATAAATATTCAAATAAAGTACAAACAAAAGGCACATGTTTACTTTTTTCCTTGGTTCATTGTAGTGCTAAATGTATTTGAGTATGTACAGTCGAGGGGGGGGGGGGGGGAATGGTAGAGAAAGAAATAAACCCAGAAAAAAACAAGAAGAAAGAGAAGCTGAAAGTAAAATGTGAGTATTCAGTATAAACTGCCCCACTGTCACTATAATCTGGGAATCTAATCCAAGAGTGCTACACCATCAATCCAGGCTTTTCTTAAATGTTAAGGCACAAAAGCAAGATGTGTAATTTTATTTTATTTTTGGTTGTAAAAGCAAGGTAAATGTGTGCGTGGTACACAAGCAGTTATTTAAATTCCTGCTTAAAAACAACTTTCTAGAATGAGAAAATGGGGCTTTCCAAGAAAATAACATGCTTGAAAGGGACTTTCAGAGACTCCATTAGGGAAATTAAACTTGGGCAAGACGCATAAAAAAAAAAATACAAAAAATACAACAGCTCTAGGGAAACCAAAAATAAAGGAGGAACGTTGGCCCCATATGGAGAGGCTGAATAAGACAATGTTTAACAGAATATTAAGTCGGCTTCTGGAGGCTTCTCAGCTTTTATTCTTACATAAAACTTTGACCGTTTCTGCGGATTTCTTCAAGTTGCATGGGACACCAATAGCAGTGGATTACTGCTCCTACAATGACGGTGTCTTGTAGAGCCTTCTCTTGCTCTTCTAGATAATTTAAAGTACATGTTCACCAGCGTACTGCTGGTGTCAGAGTTAAGTGCTCCATATGAATTTAAAGTCCATTAATATCCTTATAAAATAAAGTGTCATATTTAACAACTCTACAAAAGATACTTCCATCACACACATTAGACTTAAAGCTTCCCCATTTCATCGTTCAGTTACACTTCCAATGGCCCAAATGTTCAAAACACAGTTCATTTTATCCGTAAATCTACAATTTGTTGGATTTTTCGCCCCAATATTATTACCTTCCAAATTCTATGAAGGTACAGCTCCTTTACCAAACTTGACTATTGGGGTCACCTTCTCTTTGCCAGGATGCCATTAACCAGCCTGGATTGAATTGTTGCACCGAGGGAGGGAGAGAACGACTGAATGATCAATGAAAGTGAGGAAGGAGACAGACAGACGGACAGATGGTCGGAGGATAGAGGAGTGGATATTGTCAGTCCCCTCAGGTCTCTTTGATAAAGATCAGAGAAGCCACCGCCAGAACCTCAATCACAAACCCGTGCACACACAAACACTGTCGTGAAATGTACATCATTGATGTGTGCGCTCAGAAGCGAGGACACAGACACACACACACACACACACTTGACTTTTTCACTCAGATCATGTCCAAGTCAAAAAGACTAGAGTCAAAATCAATCAGCGGTCACAGAAACAGAGAAACATATGGAGGAACGCTCTCTTAATGGCCGCCTCTATACAGGGGTGCAAACGCTTTTCAAACTGGAATGCAGCCTCCTATGGTTCAATTTATTCTGGGACATTGCGCATCAGATGCACAATCATTCAAATGTAATACTTGACGAAGGATTTCCCCCGGGGAGCTGGTTTCAGTGACCATGCATGCAGCGGCGTGATCAGACTCATCACTGTGAGGATTGAATGTTGTTGGCCCGTGTTTACTCCCGTGGCTGACGGATAGCACTCAGGCCCGACACATAATTGATGCCGGAGATGAAAATTGTTGGAAACGCTTTCGGAACAACAGATGTGTGTTTACTGACGTCTATGTGGGAGAAGTTCAAATCCCTTTCTGACAGAAACTTCCTCGACAATATTAAACAAGGTTTAATGCTAAAGCATCCTTAGTGACAAGGGTATGTATGTGTATATATAGACATATACTGAATATTTCTACTAACCCTCTCCTAGGAAATCCAAATCATGGCCCAGAAGGTCACTGGATTGGCCGCAAACATCTGTGAGTGAGCAACACTCTTGATAATATTGTGTGGAACTGATGGGTAAAGGCCCAGATGGAGAAGGGTCTATTGATTTAAGTGACATCTGGCCAGTGAGCGCTCCCAGAAGCCAGCAACAACATGTTTGTTTGCAAAAACAATTTCAAAACCCCCAAAAAGAGGGAGGTTAAGGAGCGGGCCGAGCCGGAGAAGCTCATTTTTCTTTCATTTGGACCAATGTCACTTTCTCCGTCCCTGTAACTACTTCACAAATCCAGATATATCAACAAAGACTGAATTAAATTCTGAGTTTAATTCCAGTATTTTAACAAAATAATAAAATCTAAATCTAACAGGACTGAAATCTAAAGGATTGCAGCTTTGAAGTAAAATTACTTTCATAAAACAAAAAGTAATGTGTCTGACTTTTGTCACGTGTGAAGCTCCTGTTCTGGCTTTATTTTGTCCTGTTTGTTTGAATAGTCATTGTTTATGCCTTCTCATGAGGAATGATGTAAATTAAGTGAACTGTGTTAATTGTGTAAATTAAGTCTATCACTAGTTACAGAAAAAACAGCCGTATAGCCGATATAAGTGCAGAGGAGAGGAGGAAAAACAGCAGGTGGTGACGAGAGGTTAGGCATTTAGGGGGGGAAGTGACATTTCTGCTGACATGTTGGTCCCCTGGCAGCATGTCCAAGAGTGAACTACATGTCCTCCATTCCATGTTCTGAGGAAGAGGCGCGAGTCATAGCTCTTGTTCTCAAATGAAATTGCACTAAAGATGTACTTATAAACCTATTATCTCTGATGTTGAGTTTTTGTCATTCAATTAAGGAAAAAAACAGTTTCTCAAGGTAAAATCGTAACAAAAAACCTTTAGAAAAATGACCAAGATTGTGCAGATACATAAATCCAAAATTCTTTAACAATGAGGAGAAGTGTGAAACAAAAAGAGAAAAGAGCAATATATATTATTAACATGATGTTGGAGGCACTATGATGCTGTGCTGATGAGACCAAGATCCAGCGCTTAGACCCAGATACACACACTCACGTCTATACATCCTGCTAGGCATGTGCCGGTGCATGAATTAGTAAAGACCTGACAGCCTTCAGAGGAAAAAGATAAAATGTTCACGGATAACATCAGTGTGTCTCCCACACACCGTATCAAGGAATCAACAGGTTTCTGTCACCTTGTTTTTGGATGTAGAAATACCATGTGGTAATCCATTCATGCATCTATCCGTTCAGAATGTGTCCACCAGCTCCTCGTGGGATTGTGAGTCCCGAGGCATTCACGGCACAGGTGAGCCGTCCACCGTCTCCCCAGGAACGCCTCCCGGTTTGACGTGCCAGGAATAACTCAGCGGAGAGACTTCCACGCCGATTTCTCACCAGCTGCCGAAATTACGTGGCTCATTTTAACGTGAACGACTCTGACCTCCTTACATTCATTTTTTGTTCAAGTTTCGTTGTGTTCTTGCTCTTCTGGTCATGATTGGGAGCTCATGACCAGAGGGCACTGTTGGATTGTAGATTTACAATTATAAAGCAATAACTAGAAATTCAGACAGATTAATAAATACACTTGCTTTGATGGATCTTACTGTATGTATAGTAACATTGCAGATGCAAACGGACTTTGCATATGGAGGGAGTAGTCTTATATTAGTAAGATGTGTAGATACTGTGTGTGTGTGTGTGTGTGTGTGTGTTATAGTGCAATATTTAACCAGTGGTTTTGGAGGTCCGTATAGGTGTTCAGATTCTTACTTTGTACTTTAACAGTTATTCTAATGTTTTCTAAAAATGCTAAGGCAATACCTGCAGAAATGTTAAATCTGAATTAGCTTGAGGAACAGATTAGGCAGAGGAATTACATGCAGTAGAGATGACGTGCCAAAAACTGTTCGAACCAGGGTGGATCATTCTCTCTTTATAAATTCACTGAAAAGCTGCGTGTTTCAGATAGTACATAATAACAAATATAGAAAGACAGGCGACTAGATCATCAGCATAAGGTTACATTTTTGCAAATGTGTGAGTACGCTCCCCTTCTCACTCACGTAGAGGAAGTGAAATAGCTCAATGTATGGGAAATAAGCAAACTCTTTATATAAATCCCCCGGAGCAAACAGACACAGAAACACATACACACATACACAAACCCATAGACATGCACACAGAATAAGCCCGGGCCAAGTAGGAAGTTGAAACTAGTGCCAGTGAGTAAATCTGGGACAACTGCTTGGACGTACAAGTAGCACAAACACACACACAAACACACAAACACACACACACACAACTCTGCGCACACAAACTCAGATGCAGCATGTGTTCAGACTTTCACCAAAGCACTTTGCAATCAGGGTTATGGTCATCATGCAGCCCATCACACACACGTACCGACAAACTGAACACACACAGCGACCATCCAACCTCCATCGGGACAAGCACAGAGGCCCCCCTCAGGATGCACACAGAGAGGCCATGAAGCGGCCATTTTCAACAGCGAGTGGCTGTGACCAACAGCGGGAGTGTCAATGTTTGCGTATGAATGTCAATGTTTGCGTATAAATGTGATCAAGCTGTCATCAATAATCATCAGGTCTTCTCAACAGGCCGTTTTCTTGTTTGCAGGAAAGCCTGAAAAGGTTTGACTCACTTGACTGCCCTTAACTGCATGTCATACACCACCTGTTAAGTCTCCAGTATTCAGATATTGAACAATGAGTATATCTCTGTAATGTTAATAAAAAATATGGGTTATGACATTGCATTTTGTTAAACCTAATAGTTAATGCATATTGCAGTAATTAAATTCTTGCAGTGTGTCCATTTAAAATCACATCTCAACACGTCACAGCACGGAGCTCCATAATTGTCTACCCATTTGTTTTGTTGACTTGCACAGTATCATGCGTGTGCCGCTGGTGGGCGGTTTTATGCTCCTCTGTTTTATGCTCCGGAACAAACTGCCTTACTGAGGACATCAAAGTTTTTTCTAATCTAAATCTAATCTCAAAACGTTAACGCACAAGACACGGTGCTGATTCACATGGTGAGTTCTAATTTTAACCATCACTTCAACTGTTCATATCTCTTCTTTCATCTGTGGAAATGGTACCGCGATGTTTACTTAAATGCTGAAGGGAGAGGGCAAAAGGGGATTTAGCTACTACTGGAATGGACCAAGTTTCCCCTACATTACATGTGCAATCTCCTTTGTAGAAAAACAGATGTAACAAGAACACGTTTCAAATATGATTTTTTCTCAAATTAAAATATTTACTGAATCCCATGTGTTAGAGAGAAAAGATCAGAATCGTCTTTAGAGGGTCTATGCCTTTGTGTCCCTGCAGGTCTATTATGCCCGCTCTATATTTCCTCTTTCTCTCTGTGGAGTCAACAGCCTGCCGTGTTGAAAAGGAATGGACTTGTCGCCTATTAGGAAGACCTTCACAGAGCGTCAGGGAGTGGATTGAGTTTTCTATGAAAACTTTCTGGATGGCCTGACAAAAGACTTTACTTCACTTTGAGTCCTCTTTTTCAGCACCACTAAAGGGACGAATGGCACGATCATCATAGACAGTTCAATTAAAAGAAGGTAAAAATATGTCTTCATAGGGGAAATTCTAATTGCGATCACAACGAATTTAAAATATTCTTTTTTTAATTTACAATTCTAAAATCATGGCTTATTTAGACCTATTTATCAAATAATAAACTAATACAGCTATAGAACTATAGATGTCCACATTAAAGCACAGAACCGTACATTCTCACGAACCACATGACACAGGAGACACACAAAAAGACACGGACTGACCTTCGAAGTTGAGCTTGAAGCCATGTGCAGAGACGGCAAAGTCACTGGTCAACCTCAAAGAGAAGACATTTCCCGTGCTGGTGACAGGTGTAGGAACCTGGAAGCCAGTTAGCCTGCACAAACACAAAGAACAGCGTTGACATTATCACAATCATTCTGTCAATATCGCTAAAATTCCCAAAACGGAAATGCTTTCCAAACGTTTTGCAAAGTATTAAATATGACTAGTTGGTCATTTAAGTGAATGGATATGTGTAAGAAAGTACCAGGGCAATCTAGAAAGGCACTGTAAAAATGACATTTTAAGTTTAAATACCCCATATCTTAGATGTTTGGCATTAAGCATCTAGGGCACATGATCAATTCTTATTGAAAGGTTATAAAGATGGACAAAAATCAATGAAATAAATGTTTTCTTCTTCTTTTAAACCAAGCCACAAAAGATCTGTAACTACTTCCACTGCTTAGTGGGGGAGCAAAACCTTTTATACAGACCAAGTAGGCGGAATAACGGCCAAACAGAGGCGCTTTGAGCCTGCTTTGTGAAAGGAGTTGCTAAGGAACCTACACAACCTGAGTCTCTCTTCTTCTATTCTTTTTGCCGATCTCTTTCCTACAGAAAACATTAGTTTTCTTTTTACGTCTTGCTTGACCTTGTGTCACATGCTTCCTTTTCCCCTCCGTCCCCTAACATCTACTCCCTGTCGGTTGGTGTTTCATTTCCTTTTTCCGTGCCACCTTTCCCTTTTACCGATATTCACTTTCATCCCTCTTCTTACCCTGCAAGGACATTCTGCTTTTCACACAGAAGGAAACCTTGTATTTTCTGCACAACATGAACCAAAAATGTTCAACATTCACGTAAATAACTTCCTACGATACTATATTCTTCCAACCCGCCCATCTTACTTCTCAATATGTCCTTATCTTCTTTTGAATAACCACAACGAACCGTTTCTCATCAAACCTGTCTTCCTTCAGCTCTATATATATATATGGCTTTCATCTTCTTAGTCCATTTCTCAACATCTTGCTTTTATATTTTGTTATGGGGCTAGATTGGAGATTGGAATAATGGGATAGAAGGTGACTCACCTTCTATCCCATTATTCCAATCTCTAAATCCTCCCCTTTATTCGATCCACCATCTGGCGCCTCCTTTTTCATATTGCTTTCGGGTCGATTGTATTTCTTAGTTTTATCCCTGACCGTGGCTTTTTGATTTGCGCTTTGCTGTAGAACTTTAGTTACATCTTGGGAAACACATGTCATCAATGGGGGGGGGGGATCTGATATTGATTTATTGGATAGTGGACTATTAGTGGAAAGTGGACAGGGGAATGTTGTAATGTTAGCTAGCAAGAGCCATTAGCGTTTTCTTTGGTAGTTTGTTCCACTACCGAAACAAATAAAATAACCGGTCGGAGGCCTGCAATGGCTTTAATCTTTCTATATCTCCATTTTTCCATTACCTTTTCCCTTTCAAATTTAACTTAGTTATTCTGTTTCTCCTTGTACATATACTTTTCAGTAGGTCAACTTTGTCGCTCAACAAAATGCTGGAGTGCTTCACTCCATAAGACTTACCAATCCATTTATGATCTGTATCTCTGCTGCTTTCCTATTTTTGGTCATTCACATTCTCACAGAAACTCTTTTCCCCTTTTAGTGTGTGATTCAACAATGTGCTTGCCTTTCTGTTGCTTCGCCGCCCTTTTGACTTTATTTACGCTCTAATTGAGACAATGTTAGTCACGATGTGCGATTAATGAAGCTCAGGACTTCACCTCCAAGCCAAAAGATCCGTGCACATTAAATGCAAAATTGTCAGCTGTCTTACTCATCTTGCTATAGCAGGAAACCGCATCACTTGACAAATCGCAATGATTTTAATCCAAGAAAGCAGAGTAAATTCTCTCACTCACTTAAAAAAGGCAGTGAAAGGAAAAGGCGTTGGAAGAAAGTCCTATGTGTAACCACACTTGCCTATTATATTGATGATTTGCAAACATTTTAAAATTGTGGATTATTGTGCAATGTTTAAAGAGTTTTACTTATTAAGCATTTAAACAGCAAATGCTTTAGTCAAAGAAGAAGACCAAATGCTACATAAATACATCAGCGGCCAGAACAAGACAAATTAAATTCTTTGCGTGGTATAAATAAGGGCAACACAATTTAATAATTGTATAACTACATAAAAAAAAACACTTGCATCAGTCTTGCAGTTCTCCCATATGTGCAAATTAGGGTGAGGCTGACTAGTCCAGAGCGTGGTGGTAACACCGGAAGAATCATTCACCAGTTCACTTTCATCAACTACAGTTAACAGAGCTAACAACTAAGACAAAAATGTACGCACATGCAGGTCAAACCTGTGGAGTAGACCCTCAGCGATCACTGACCTACGCCCTCATTACCCGTTTTCTTTTTTTCCCCCTCAATATTTTAAGCGGCATGTTCTGTCAATGTGTTTTTGGCTCGACATGTTTTCATCACATTTCAATTCAACAAGATGTGTTGTAGCAAAGGTTGTGTTGTTCTGTGGTTCATTCACCACTGAAAACAAATAAATCGTCTGTTCCTTTTGAAGCATTGTGTGCATTCATGTTACAGTAAGGAGCTTCTTGATAAAAACGTGGCCAGATTAAAACACAGCATATATTGTGTTATGTAAATAAACCTAAGACCATTATCTTCGGCTTCCTCTCCAATATCTTATTTGTCATGCTTCATTCCTGCCAAAAAAAACTTTGAACACACACACACACACACACACGTTGTATATTATCATTATAAAGATATATCATTATATCTGGATTTATGTGCTATGAAATTTATGCGGTAAACCCAAATTTCTTTTACAGAAAGTGAAAGAGATGGAGCAGATGGTGTCTGACATTCAAGGTCTTGTCCTGTGGAAGTGTGCATGTGCTTGTGTATGATTGTGTCTGTGTGTAGGTGTGGTGTGTAGAGTGAAATCCCATTAGCAAGTGAATGAAGAACTAGCTAATATCAGCAGAGTGCTTTCTCTTCTCCCCACACACAAACATATGGAGCGTCACACAAGATCACACACCCAAACAGAGATAGAGACACATCATTCTCTTCATTTTCTACAAAAAAGCAACCATGCAGCCTGGTTAATGCGATTGTCAGACCACCCAACCACCCCCGCACGTTCCTCCTGTTTCTTCTTTGCTCCTTCCTTTGGATCACATAGTGTCTTTATTATCAAAGGAACATCTCTTTTTCACATCATTATTACTGCCATGAAAAACGAGAGACAGGGGGCGAAGATATTAACTGTAAAAATAAAATGGAAGACAGAAGGATACAAAAAGATAAATGCTGCCCAGTTTAGCGTAGCATTAAAAAATAATTTATTGCTTCAGATGCTATCTGATGTGACCCGCATTGTTCAATCACATCAAAGAGCCATCTGATACAGACGTACAGAGCATGCGCTCTCATATTCTTAGGGTGGATATTCAGAGCCGTGTTAGTTACGTGAAATCCACCAGTTAAATGTTGGGCTGTCAAAGTTAACGCGTTAATCGGAAAATATTGTACTATTTAAAATATTTTACCGCAGTGACCGCAACTTTGTTTACTTCAGGTGTCCGTTGACCCAACACAAAGCCTTACAACGGCGCGAGCAAGAAGGTAGATGAAAACGGAAAGAGCTTTTTGCATTGGAAGTAAAACAATCCGAGGCACGAAGCTAAGCTAGCTGCTGCTAGCAGCTACTTCCATCTCCACCTCTACCCTGCGTGCAACACGGTCTGCAGAGGACTGCGTCCCTGAAAGACGGGGTTAGGAAAACGTCCTGGCTAAACGAGGGGAAATTGTTGGCACTTGACGCAGCCGTCAAATGATGGAGAGTTGAGAGTGCGCGAGGAGTCGCTAGTCCAACATGTCCCACACGGTGGAATTCTGCCTCCAAGGTGATCACACGTGTGAGGTTTTGTGTTTAAAATAAATGCAATTAAACTACACGCTGTTTACCCGTTAATTTATAGATTTGGTCTTTAGGTCTACACTGAATGTAGACAGCTTGCATTCTCTGTTAGGATCAGCTTAAAGGTCCTAATGGGATCTTAATTCTCACTATTAATTAAAACCAAGTAAAAAGGCCTAGTTGTTGATGGTATGTTAGATGCCCAGCCCCCCTAAGGAAAGTCTGCAATTTGATGAAAGAAAATGTAAATGGCTCCCACAAGGCTGCAAACGCAGGGGAAACACTGCAAGTGAAGGCACAATATAATATCAAAGAAGTTAAAAATAAATACAGAGGTATGCAGAGAGACAGCGATTTTAAGTAATACTGCTACTACAATCGTATGTAAAGTCTCAAGTATTTGTATCAATAGTGATTGGAGCTCGGTTTTGAAGTGTTTTCCTCATCTAGTCATATGTGTCACGACACATAGCTTAACCACCAAAGCAACAGAACCAAGAGACCACTGGAAGGGTTTGTCTGGGAGCTGTAGGAACTGTGTACACATGTGGCTGTGTGCATTTTGTTCTTCATACTGACCCAAGGCCGGACTTCACAAAGCTCTTAATCTAGTCAGTAGTTATTCCTTAATCACGCTGAAAAACAGACTGAATATGACATGAAAAAAGTCGTGTTTTCATCCCTCCTGACCTTATTCGTGCCCCTCCTTCCCTCTTCTCATTTATATCCTCTACTCATGTCCAAAGTTCAGGGTCTGAAGTGAGTGATTGATTAGAACGAGTGACACACACACAGTCATTTTTCAGGTTGCAGTACATGTGGTCACTGGTATGTCTTGTAAATCTGTCATTCCCGCACTGGAATGTGTGTGTGTGTGTTTTTTCAGTGGCCTTGTGTATTTCTATGTGTGTAGGTGGGACCTTGAATATAGAAACATGCTATCCAATAAATTAGTCACACACACACACAAGATAAATTCACAAGATGCAAATAAATAGACATAAACACACAAAAGCCCCCTGGCCAGGTGACCCCTCTCATTGACTCAATCTATTCTTCAGAGGGGGGGAGTGGGCGTTTTTTAAGGAAAGTGAATTTGCACCCGTCCGAGTCGTCATGAGAGCCATTCCTCAGCGCCACACCGCCAAAAATATTTCAACCTGCCAACCCCCGACTTTAAGCATTGTAGGGACAGAAGTCAGGACTAAGGACAGACCGACGAGGAGACGAACTGAGTGCTGGTGACGAGTTCCTCAGAGCTCTCCTGCAGTCTCAGAGTGCTTTCCTTCTTCCAACCTAAACTGTGGAGTCGATACATGGGGCCCATAAATGTTTGTTTCACTCATTGTCATTTATGTCAACCAGCAGTGCAAACATCCATCCCTTCCAATCCCAACCAGCGACGCAGTGATGCCCGGGGACGATAACCTCTTGTGGTGCATCACGCCGTAGTAGGACGGGTTCTCATCCTGGAGCTTTGAAGGCATGAGGGGCCATCGCTGTCTGTGCACCCCTCAGGAGAAACAATGGGAATGGGGCTGAATAGTGGATTACCCTCATGTCAGCCAAAGAGGTTTCAAGACAGACATGCGGAGAGTCAGGCTAACTTGAACTGACATTAAAGGCCCAGTCTATAATTGCAGAGTAGAAAACTGGCTCCACTTTCCTTTTTTTGTGTTTAGAATTGCAAGATTGGATATAATCGCCTTGTTTTTAACACTAAAATGCAATATCCCAACCTTTATTATTCGCTCAGCTCTTTCTTTTTGAGCTCGTACATTGCACTTGGTTTTCCTCCCTGTTAATGGAAACAGTATCCTTTCATTGTAGAAAAGAGACTTTGCTTCTATGTGATGAATGTTGTGAACCTCCTCTCTCTGTGTTAGATAGATAGCGAGTGTTGCCCCCCACCGCCCGAGCTGAAGCTTGTTTAGGCTGCTGGCTACCTCGTCCCTTTTTATTAAACCAGATATCGAAAGAGGCAAAGAAACACATGAATGCACATACTGGAAAGGGACACACAAAAATGCAAGGTGCACACAAATGTAGGACACAAGCACACACACACACACACAGCACGTTCTGTGGCTAGGTAGAGACAGATTGCATGTGTCTGCTGGCATTTTAAGGGGAGGTGTCACGGCTGACAGGACCTTAAGGGGACAGTGGAGAGATATATGGCTGGAGAGATATATGGTTGGAGGGAGACCAGAAGCAAAGAGGATGAGGTGGGTTGTAGCGTAAATATGACGCTGCAGCTCGCCAGTCAGGAGATAAACATATTTAAAGAAAATAACATGGAATGAATTAAATACCAGGAATGTGGAGCTGGAGTAACGCAGAAAGTGTCCCAGGGGATAACAGACGAATCCACGACCGGGCAAGGGACACACATGGTACGAATACACTAGAGAGGTGCAGGTCATTGGACAGAGGTGGGAACAATTAGAACCAGCTTAAAACTGGTTTCACTGGACAGTCAATAAATCAGTGCGCAGCAATAACAAATATTGCTTGACTGAACTAGGAGCTCAAGGCTTGCTGGGAAACTTCTGTGAAACTGCTTCTTTTCAGTGTCATACTATGAAGCATGAGAAGGTATTGATTTTTTTTTTTAAATGTTAAGACGGTAGAGGTCAGCTAGTGGTCCCACTGTTATCTTTCATATCCTTTCATTTATCAGGTCTACAGCAACAAACAACCTCGTGTTCCTTTGTGTGTCTGTCGGACTGACGGGTGTAACTATGCCTGCGGTAATAACTAGCTCTTTGACCTTTAGAGGTGCAAAGGACCACATCACAGAAGTTAAATGAAGCCCAAGTGGATGCGGATGAACGGACGGAGCGACAGGGGGAGACTAAATCAACCATTACAATTAATTCTAGTAGGTCCCAGGGAGGGAACGTCTGGGCTCTGCTGGCTGCGACACGTCATCTGCTTTAGCTGTTGGGGTCTGTAGAAAGCCTGAGGTTGGATTCTGGATAACGTTACAACCAAACTTTTCTTTACTGGAGACAATGATTACAAGCAGAGGGATGCCCCTAGCTGCCCTCACATCACTGAAAACAATCCCTGCAAATCTCCAAACAGCATTTTTTGGACGAAGTAACCCCCTAGTGGGAATCTAATGACTCCTAATGTCTACTATCTCCATTGGAAACATATTAAGACTTGCAGCGCATCGGCATACTAACCTCTTTACTTAAAGAATACTGAAAACTTTCTTTTCAGCGTGCCGCTCGCACTAGTGGACAGAGCGTGTGCGTCCGCAGACTACTATCCACCTTCCTTCATAATGCTACTGTGCAAGATGGCCTGGGCCTCCAGCAGCATGTTGTTGGTATTGGCTGTTCCTGACCCGGAGGGGGCGACGCCACTACAGGACAAATATCTCGACTTCAGGTTGAAGGCGGCAGCAAAGCTACATCTGGGTCTGTGTGTGACGTGCTGCTCGCCGCCAGAGGGCCGACAGGTTCCTGAGATGGAGATTCTGGTGAACCTACACAATTGTATCAAGTCACGCGCTACCGACCCGGTGACGTCAAGGACATGCATAAGAAAAGCCACAAGGAAAGAGACGGTTTCATAACCAGTTCAAAGTGTCAGAGCAACTATAAAGTCTGTTCCTGGTGGAGCCAGTTTGATGCTGGATAGCTTAATGAACAAAACCTTTTCACAGCAGCCCATTTGACCTGTTATAGCAGGGCAAACACAATTATACCGTGTGCAGGTCCCCTTCTATCAAGTGTGTCATGGTCATTCCTGTTAATAGCCAGCACTTCACTTGAATCTGCAATGTAACCAGTAACACACATCTGTCAAGTTATTATAGCAGTATTTTGTGGCACAATACTTTTGTATCGTGACATAATAAATCTGGAGCTGTTTGTGGCCATTTTAGTCGGGCTCCCAGGTATTTGTCTACTGTGCTTAAAGGTACCAGCTGCCCCGGATGTTTGTAGAATATGAAGTTATTAATATAGGTGTGGTTCTCAAGAGACAACGACTCAAGCATTTGGCAAGTGCCTGTTTTAAATGGGCACTGCATTAGTCTTATCTTAATCTAAGAAAATAACCATTTTTTTGATCCCTGACAGGTTTGTTTGTTGTAGAAGCTGTCGGATTTCACAGATATTAAAGATTTAGTCAGCGCTGATATCCCAGTTCAGTATTATGAATGAGAGGCCTTAGAGATCGGACTGACACTAGACCAGTCTCAGGCTGCAGAAAGCAGCCCCAGAGTGAAATGAATGGCTCTGAGTGGAACATATAAAACTTCACACCGCAGGTTAATATATGGCTGCTCTGCTTCTTGCTCAACTCCCACTTCACCGGATGCTTTGATGCCACATACTGAACTTCTGGACAGATGGGGTGTTTGTTAGTTTCAATATCCAAATGGACTTCGTTATATCGTATTTTTTATAACGACCTAGAGACAGACATAAACCTGTGTGTGAGCACTAAAAAAGCACCACAATGTGATTGTATTGATCTGTTGTACAGGAAATTCAATCTTTATTTAGCACCTTAGTCTGAATTTCCACTTTCCACTAGAATTTGCTAAAATTCTGCATGTAGACACACACCTGCCGAACAATCTATCCAACAGCATCAATAATTAACAACTGTTATGTTATCAAATCCATTACATTTCATTCGAGGCGTCACATCGGCTTACAATTCAAATTATATTTGGAGCTAAACCCAAAACGTTGACAAAATCATCTGGTGAGCGAACAGTAGCTCCTGCCTCCTTCCTGTGTGAGCTCGGAGAGCCGCTGCTGCCGGATGAGCTGAGTTATCCCAAGTTGGCAACAACGATAATTAAACTAATAAATCAAAACAATAAAATATAACTACAATATTAAAAATGAATGATTTCCGAGTGGAGGGGACAATTCCTAGATGGACAGGCCCATAATGGTAAGTCATTGTTTGGGGCTATTCCATCCATACAAATGCAGTGATCATTTTTAGCAAGACTATTTTACAGTGTACATACAGTATGAATGTGTTATATATAATGTGAGTCAAAACAGTATGATGTACTGTCTAGAACACTAAATCAATAAGACTCACCAAATGGCACCAAGCCAGTAAAAGTGACTTTTTATATGCTACTGTGGGAAAACAGATGACAGTCTTCATTAAGAATTGCTACTTTGAGAACAAACTCTAAAATAGTTTTTTTTTTTTTGCTCCTAATGGACATTTAAATGTATTTTTGTGTGCAAGTATCTTGCGGTTGCGACTGTGCGTGTGTTTCTCCGATTGTGTCCTACTGTGGTAGTTATTGCCCCGGAGCTCAAGCCAAATGTTGTCATCTTGTTTTAATGTTTAATAACACAGGACTGGTGCCCAGTACCGCATACTAATGACGAAGATGTTTGCTCACACACAAAACCACCCACAAAAGATCTATTAGCCTGCCAGAGCTTACATGATTTCAAGAGTTGAGAATAACAATGGTCATTGTAGAGCACTATGACATTTTACAGACACACACACACACAAAAACACACAGTCACAGATTATATAATTCCCATGGTCCAGTGATGATACATAGCATATAATGGTTAAATGTCAGATGATGATTAATTGATACATCAACGCCACATTGTTTCTCGCATGTGCTTGCGTGTTAAGGTCCCTACATGATCTTTTAATGGAATTCTTGTAGTTTGGTCTTGAAGGATAATGGAGAGCGCAAAAGAGCTAAAAGAAAGACAATCTTCTGGCCTTTATGTCTCCTTATGCCAGTCTGTCTCTGCTCTATTCTGATGTTCCCCGCGGGATGAGGATTGGCAGTGTTACCAGACGCCTGCGTGTCATTTTCAAACATCTACTCCTACGTGTGTGTGTGTGTGTGCAAATACAAGCATTTAACCAAATCGCTATATCAAATGTTCTTTTTGAAGTAAGTTAAATGTTGAACTGAAATAGAATTCAGTTAAAATAATATTTAAAAATGGATTGCATACTGTGTTCAGGATGTCCATCATCTTTAGATTTATGTTGCTATCAAGAGTCATGTCACTCTGCAAAGTGAAAGTAAACTAGGGCTAAACAAATGACACCTTTTTCCTACGGAAGAGTACTTTTTAATTTGAGTACTTGACGAGTACATACGTTCTAACAGTGACTTTTATGGCTTTATTTTCAGATGCTCCTCACTTTCTGATGGCCTTTCGGTCACCCCTTCAAGGCCCTAATCTTGACAGTTAATAGTAAATGATGGGTTAATGAAGGTGAGCTATCCAAATGAGCATGTCAAAATGATAATAAATTGAATGTCAAGGAGGTAAATCAAGTTCTCAAACTACTCGAAAAGAACAAGTAATTACTTTTGTGGCTCCTGCCAGAGAAATGGCTGCTCTTGATTGCACAAAGAATTTTACAAAAGAAAATGAAAGCCAGAAAATATGACAGCAAAATGATGCGTCTGGAGAAGTTGGTGCTACAGATAAAAACACCACAAAGTTGTACCCCAGTCCCCCAAAATCCCTTTACAACAGAACATGATCCGCTCAGTGAGTCCATTCCATGAAGGTTGAAACGGACCGTAATGGCACCATGTCTGGGGATCAGCCCTGCATCAAAGAGGCTTTTGAAAAGGCAACAAAATATGATTGCGACAGTCAAGGAGGGCAAGACCCTACGAGAAAAAGTTTGATTCATTGGCCCAAGCATACCATGGTGTCAAGTAGCACTTATGGACTACGCTTTGTGGTCAGCATCGGAGTTGTTTTTTAAAGATAATTTCATTTAGTGTTCTAAATTTGTCAGTAGACTAATTATAACGTCCCGTAACCGTTATGACTGTAGAAATGAAGAGAGGCAGCGGCATTGCAGGCATGGGGATGGACACCAGCACCGACTTGTGCTTAACCAAGCGAGATCGCCATCTAGAAAAGAAGTGGCATTTGAGATATAAACGCCTGTGTGGGAAATAGAGACAACCAACCTGTGCACAGAGTGTGAATGAATCATTGTTGCGGTGACTTGCCGTTTGTGTTATGTGAAACATTAAAGGAAACGATTCCTCTGTCGTCCCAGGTTAGTGTCGAGTGCTGATGGGCTCCGTGTTGAAGCTGAGTGACTCATAATAGAGGTTCAGTGCGGTTGTCTATGAGACTCCAACATTGTTATCCCAACAAATGCCACACAGCTTAAAAATGTATGTTTTAAAGAAATAATGACGAGTGCTTTAAAATATATGTAAAAGATTCTAAATGACAGGCATATATTCATTTTTCCTTTCAAGGTTTTGAGGACCACAAGAGTTCAAGCACAGATTAGCACTTCAACATGAGTAAGAGAACGTGGCATCTCAAGACCAAACACATCATCTCCCCAAAGGTATTGTGTTTTTCAGAAAGTCCATTTGTAGCCTCAGGGAATCGTCTGTTTGAGGACACCAACTCAAAAGAAACACTGCTGCACAGATCAGTCGGCGCCATCGCAGAGACCCAAACAGCCAGAAACAATAACAGTGAGTAGAAAGAAATGGAGGATGGAGGGGGAATCTTATTTGGTACCAGACCAAAAAAAAGTCAAACCGATCAATAATCTGGTGTTGCTGTCACTAGAGAGCAGAGTGTCTAGCTTTAGATTCTTACTCCTCTCTGTTCATAGACACCGGGCTAGTTTACTCCCTTCCTCTCCCCCTCTCCGGTTGTCCTTATCCAGCCTTTCTCCCTCTCATCATCCCTTTCTAGGTTTTTCCTTCCAAATCTGTACGTATTGCCAGGCAGGGGCTCCATTCAGCCCCGCGGTGGCAGTAGGCCGGGTCTCCGGCTGAACACAGTGATCCCTCCCTGAGGAGCATTCTGCCCGACACCCAGCTGACTCGCCTGGGGAGGTGTGCGCTCGTCTGTCTGTGTGAAGGCTATGTGTGAGTGTGTACGTGTGTGTCGAGGGGTTTATGGGCACCTTGAGGGGATTACCAGTTTAACCACTGGGATTACTGGAACTTTACACACCCGCACACACACACACACACACACACACACACACACACACACACACAGGACTGTCAATGTTACCAGAAAGAGTCATCCCAGGTATATTGGCTCTTCTACGCAGCCCTGGTTCTCATTAACCTGCCACCCAAAACAAACGAGGTCAAGACGAGTCGGCCATGGACAAGGCCAAGAGGGACTCACAGGGGCCTCGCATAGCTATTCAGGTTAAGCACCACTACTAAGTCAAAGTTATGTCGTACTCAAATTGGTAAAAACGTTGCTATTGCCAACAACACTGTAAACTAAATCAATTATGACCAAGACCACCATGTTATGCAGTGTCACTTATGGATATTTATAAATAGGAAATGTGCAGTACTCAACACTTGCAAGAAGATTGTTATATTTCTAAAAAATAGCTTATGAACATGGATTGAATTCAATGTAGCAAATTATTTATAGAAACTGTGGGAAGAAGTTGTGAGACTGGGTTATAGTGTTTCCATGGCTGTTTGAAGCAATTATGTTTTATAGTTACATGTTTTTGTTATATTCAATACTCGTTGCATTCCAATTGCAATCAATAAGTCAACTATGCAGGCATAAAAGTGTCAAAAGTATCTGTGGCATATGTGGCTTGTAATAATCCAATACTTCCATGTTGGTTGACAGAAAGGATTGGATTAATGCAGGCATAACATGGCATAGTTATAGCCAAGTTCGCTGTTCACATTCATTATGTTAATGTGAGATTTTCCCACATTGTAATGAGATATGAGGTAGTCGGAGACGGTTGGCAAAGAAAGATGAAGTGAATTAACAATAGTGTACAGAGTGAAGGGCCCTACTTCTCACTCGATTACCTCACTCTACATTGAAAACATGACTTTATGGTCTCAATCGCTAGTTTCAAGTCTTCTTCAATGAAGCGCAATGCTAATTTTCTAATCATAGTCCCATTTAGATAGATCCCATTTAAATGTCAACAGCTTTAAGGTTTAGGAAATAATTTGATGTGGACAAACACATGACATTGCACGGCAGTTCCGGAAGTAGAAGACCTTCCTCAAGTCAGTTAGTATGCAAGTCACTCATTAAAATGGCCAATAGAAAATAGGGGGCGGGGGATCAACTAAAACATGTATCAAGTATTAATTGAAAGCAGCGACAATCTCTACGGACTAGAGTCGCAACAATATGAGACATAGAAAAGGAGCTCCACAGACTCTGGAGAGATCTTTCACCAGGGGGTTTGACTCCTGAATAGTGCACTGCTCTGCTCTTGTAATCATTTTAATTACGATCTGTGCTGGGCTGAGCTGAAAGGAAGAGAGCTCGTTCTCTGTACTGAATTAATGATACTTATAGGGAGAATTGAGAAAGTAAAGATGGATGGGACTTGAGAGAAAGTTATTAGGAAACAGAGGGATGAGAGAGAGAATCTTTCAGAAGAGAGCCGGTCATTGACAGGAAGACAAAAAGATTGTGAGAGGGAGATGATGCCAGTCACGGTACATATATCAAGGCACGAGTGATGATGAACTCAAACCTTACATTCGGAGATACAGACAGTGATAAATAGAACCCAATAACGAGAAAGAGAGAATTTAAGTAATCTGAATCTATGATGGATGAACTCGAGCCAGCAAGGAACTTCAATAAACTTTAGTCTTTTTTTCTCTGTCTTTCTCATTTGTGTCCTTGTGATTTGTAAAAATACATTGTTTTTAGCAAAGGTATAAAAAAGGACATTGAATATGTTTGTAGTCATAGACCATACAAACCCTCCTAGATTTGGATAGATTGACTGATAAACGGCTCAGCACAATCTTGGTTGAAAGGCCAATTGTTATTGACCCTAACCAAGACAGCGTATCTGCTCTGAGCATCCAGGTTGCTAAGAAAAGACATCGTACATGAATTGTACAATTGTACATGAATGCTGGTGGCATTTGGTTAAATATTTACCGATTAGTTTGAGATTTGGGAGTTTAATATTGGAAAAAACTTTAGCTGAAATCCTATTACCCATAGCTTACCATTTAAAATACGAAGAAAATCCTCCCATATATTATAAATGACGTCTATAACTTTTAATTTATTGTTGGATTAGTTTAATGAATGCCTTCAACAGGATTATACTTTTTTATGTATTCACACAATTACATTTGATTACCTTTATTGTATCTTTATTGTACACATGCCAATTAACAGTGCCGCTTATGGAGGTTTCTTGGCACTGGATGGCCTACTCTGTTCTGAAAGCCGTAAGTTCATTATGTCATGAATGAATTAAGATTCTGCGGCGTGAGCCTCTCGCACAAGCGCAGGCGGGAGAAAAAGAAAAAAACAATATTATTTTTCTCTTCCTTCCTGCCATGTTTGGATTTTCTAACAAACACACATACCTCTTACCCCCTAAAGGGCAGATCTAATGCAGGAAGAGATGAAATACCACTACCCCAGGGGTAAACACATCTTGGTTCAAACTCTCTCTCTCACACACACACACACACAAACACACACACACCTACATTTACATATCTTGCTCTTTTTCAAAGATGTGTACTCAATTCCGCTCAGGAATATTGTCCTAATGGCAATGACTATATTTGTTTATTTTCGCACCCATCACACTATTTTTGGCACGTTTTCCTTCTTTGGCAGTTTGTAGCAGGTGTCTGTGCGTCTTTTCGTGAGGTTCTGTGTAACTCTATGCGTTGTGTAAGTGCATTTCCCTATGTAGGAGCAGGGAAAAAAACGGAATGAAGGTGTGATTTAGTATACACTTTGTGGTGCTGTGGAGGACTGCAGATTCAAACTGGGTCAGGGCAGGAGCAGGGAAAAAAACTAGCAGGTGTTCGGGAGGGTATTCCTTCGTTATTGTCTTGCTACCATTCATTTTGTTAAAAAATCAAGCACACAATGACTGGAGTATGAATCATCTTCCATGGACTGGCCAAAACATTTAAAGTGGTGCCTGTCCGTATATCATGTATCGAAAAAAAAAAAGATGTATGAAAGTTTTAGTTAATTATCTTAAAGTCCGTTCTAAAGATAACACAACAATACAAACCTGTGCAACATATAACCCTATGTGCATTCTGTATATCGAATATCCGTCTGTGTATAGTTACTGTGGATTCTTCTTATTGTATTCCTGCTTATTTCTAAAAAATAAAAAAATGTTTATCTTGAAATTGTATTATGCCTGTTTGCAACAATAATATAGAGTAATGAAGATAACAATATAATACCCACAACACAATAACAGTGATTTCAGATTAGAGCCTCCAGAGAGCAGCAGATTAGCGATACCCTGTCCAATCAACCCGATCCCATCGGGCTATGATGATTCACAGGAAGCCTAATAACCACCACATAATAGGACATTCCTGCAGGAAGACAAGCATCACTGATACACTGGACTATACTTCTTTTACCAGCGGAAGAAAACAGTCCTTCAGGACAGAAACAACTATTAAATGAGAATTATTGACCCTTGGTTTTTGATATTGCAATAGAACTTGAGAGGTAATTCATTTAAGGATGCATCTTTCACACCTGAATGTTCCCAATTAAAAACATCAACAAGCTGCAACATGTATGCTGCATTCACGAGAAATGGTCTTTTGCATGAAACCAGTCCAGTAAGTGGTGATTCTTTACTGTGAGCTATTATTCAGTAGTATCTACTCACATGACCACATATGTATAATGGTTAGAGGATGGAACTATCCAGATTGGACTACATAGACTAGAATAGTCTGATAGAACTTCAGTAGCTCTTTTTGCAGGTCCAATTCATAAAAAAACGTAAATCTCAAAAAGCTAAATGTATGCCATTCATGGAATAAAAGGTTTACACATATCTTTGGATTTGCATACATGCAAATCTCAAGAGTCATCGGCTTTGATGCTGCAACGGATATTCTTACTTTGCATAAGCGCCTTGGTTAATTGTATCAATTTGACTGATGTCAGAAGGGACTGCAAACATACTGTATAGTGATCATCGTGGAAACCACCTCTATACCTCCATGGTATCAAACCAGTAATCTTGACAATTCTCATTTCTCCATCAGATTTAATCCTACAGTCTCACTTTAACAAACCGTACATGCGTTAATCCTCCCTATATATGCCCTATTATTTTTTCATGCAGTCACGATTTGATTGTAGCCAGAATGTGGGCTTCAGATAAATCTTCAGTGAAATTATTACCTGGTTAGATATTTTTAAACAAGACCAGGTTTTCAGGTCTGTGTGTGAGAATTGCTGTTTTTTACATTTTCCTGTTTTCAGAGGTGTATTCAAAGTCTGAGTTGCTTACAATTATTCATCTTCTTTCTCCAAAACTCTCAATCTGACTTTATTTCAACAGAATCCAATGCAATTTTAGCATTTAAGCTTTTGTAAAAGCTTTTGAAAGTAGCCAACAAAGAATCAGCCCTACACACCACTGGAATCAAATCCTCAATCTAGTAATATTAATCCTAAAAGTCTGGCAAAGAAATACATCCATCGTTTCTCACTCGCCTTTGATCCATCTATCCATCCAAGCCCAAAATGTTTCAGATGCTCCCTTGGCGTTGACACGTTATTAATTCTCAGACAGCTGTTCCATTCTCCGAGGTCTAATTGTTGTCCCACTCACGTCTTCTACCAACAATTTAATGTGCCGTGTCCTCACTAGCCTTTCACTTTCACGTTTACCACGGCAGAGTGAGTGATCAGTGAGTGACAGGAGAGCCATCATTTCAAGGAAGACATCGGCCTCAAGTCTGCGTGGAGACAGGACCATAGATGTGTAGCGTAAAGGATTTGAACTATTAAACTGGTATATGAAAAGCAAACTGAAAGCCGGGGGGGAAAACACCACCTACAGTGGATGTTTCTACTTCAACGAGGCTACGTAAGCATTTCTTCAAACCACCGTGGCATTCGAATGTGTAGCTGTGTAAAGCACTCGCCGCATTATCAGAAGTGAAAAAAGACTCAACTAGCATTTTCATTAAAGAAAAAACTAATACAAGTTCAACCCTATGGATGAAACACAAGCTGAAGAGCAAACGCCATGATGTGACGGAGGCCCGTTGCAGACAATTAACGGATTTCATTTTGAAACGTTACCTTTGCTCTTGTTGTTCTCTCCTTCTGACTTCTTTACTATTAATGAGTATGCTTACATGCACACCAGTATCGTGGTGGATGGTTTATTTCACTGTCCTTAAAACTGCAATAAACTATAAAACGCATAGAAACCAATTATTTCTTTTAATAAATAGACATTATTCGTGTGTAGAAACAATGGTTAAATAAAGGATGGATGATCATAACGATTTTGTTTGGTTGCCGTGGTCAAAGACAAGAAAAGAAAGTCCATCTCCAGTGTTGATGGTTAAGTAGATTTACCTTAGTCACTCTCTCTTTTTCATTCTTTTTCCTCAGTCTCCTGCTTGCTTTTTCCTTCGCTAATGCTTTGTAACAAAGTTTAGCCAAGTCATATACTGCAATGCCGTCGCAGCTACATGATCAACAAAAAACACAATCAACTTTACTAATCAACATTAGTGTTTAATATTTCCTTAGATAGTTGAATTGATTGAGACATTTAGCAAAAAAGACATGCTTTAAAATACATCAAAATGAGCAGGCTGACTGGGAATGGTGTGTAGGAGGTTTGACAAGTCGTTTAAAAAAGAATTTGGCACAAAAGGGAGCTGAGATAACGTTGTGTCTCGCCACGGAAAATGTTTTTTAAGATTAAAACGTTTTTGTTGGGCCGAACGGGCATTTCGATTAATGGGTGTGCACCGGATGGTCAGACTGGTGACATTGCTGGCAGAATAAAGGGGACTGTGACAAATAATCTGCCATCTTTTAAAAAACAGTTGTTGCCAATTCCACATTTCTTACTTAATATACCATTTTTGGTGTGATTGTCATCTCAAATACCGATAAAATATTGTCACTGTTACATTACATACAGAAAGTCCTATAGTCATTTCCAAGGATGTGAAGCTTGAATGCCAAAATGATTGACTGTCAAAATTTCTTAAGAAAGGATCTAGTTATTAGCTAATATTTCTTATTGGTTCTCATTTTGAGTTGGAGATGAGTAAGTTGATTTTAAAATAAATTTACTTTAACAATATTAACAACTCAAAGACAGAGGATAGAATTAAGAAAACATGAGCTGGAATTGGACTTGAGTAGCAATGCAGCAATCACAGAAGGTGATTTTTACTTATAACATAGTTTAAAAATCCTAATTTTTAATAAACTTATTGAAGGGAACCGTTATTGAAGGGACCAGCAGCATGATTTAAGAAAATAAAAATGAACATGATGTTTTGAGTAGAGGAAACTTCAAAGTTCAGACCAGGTTTATTTCATTTCAACAATCTTTAACATAAGCATAAAAACATAAGACCTTCAGCTGCATTTATGTAGCGTGAAATGTGTGTCCGTGTGTGCTTTTTATGTTAATCACACCCCCACCCCCATAAATTACCATTTTCTTGTTAATGGATCTAACCTTTTAATCACCATTATGCGCTGTGTCTCAGTGCATGTGTGCGTGTTGGTGTGAAGGAGAGAAAGAGAAACGGAGAGAGAGCGTGATACAGCCGAGGTAATTTGGCTTAACTAACGAGGCGATTGTAAGTATGCAGACTATGAATCTTCCAAAAACTGACACGTGCGCACACACATGCTAGGCACGTGAATCTTTGTATGCACACACTCACGCAACAAATCATTTCCATTTATCTCAGATAAACAGGAAATCCTAATCAACCCATAAGAAGCACAGAGTCTCTCTCTCTCTCTCTCTCTCTCTCTCTCTCTCTCTCTCTCTCTCTCTCTCTCTCTCTCTCTCTCTCTCTCTCTCTCTCTCTCTCTCTCTCTCTCTCTCTCTCTCTCTCTCTCTCTCTCTCTCTCTCTCTCTCTCTCATACTTTACTCCAGTATGTTATATTCTGTTCCCTTGTTTAATTAACTCTGTATGGCAATTTGAGCACTAAAAGCCACAGCGAAGTGAGAAAATTGCTTTTCAGCAATCAAGAGCACTCGTTTCATCTCGGCACGACCCTCATAGATTTAATTCAACTGAACCGAACCAGAATTCCAATGCTCGGCACTACGTCATAGTTCCCTCGAACCCGCTGTTCATGTAATGAAAGCAGGACGTCTCTTGACCTTCTCCTAAGGAGCCCTCGATTAAAGGTCCAGGAAAATGCATATGCGTTGTTAATCACACTCACAACAATGTTACTCGGGCAATAAGCAATACGTTATCAGACTAATTAATTAATGAAATTAATTTCAAAATGGGAGATTTTTATCTATTGACAGCCTTGGAAAAAAGACAAATTATCCCAAGGTGAGAATGAATAGTCCCTTCCGTTGTCTTTTAAATGTTTGCCATTTGTAAGCCGACTAATTAAAATACAGAGCGAAAAATACATTTTGATCCGAGCTTAATCTGCTTTCAACAAAAATATGTGTTCCTTGTTACGACAAAATAATCCGACTAATGACGTGCGATTTCGATTCAACTGTAGCCAAAGTGAGGTTGGTGCTTGAAAATTAATGATCACATCAACTTTTTTAAATCAAGGCCCTCTTCAAATGAGTGAGAAGAGCAACAATTCACGTGTTAAACAACCACTGAATATGCAAGTAAATCACTTATGACTATAACAATGAGCATATCCATTATCAATGTGCTTAGAGGATTAGGACAATGGATCTAGTCGAGTTATGCTTTAGCGTTGCACGCGGCCGGCAGATGAACTCGTTTGTGGCATTAACATGGTGAGTCTTTTGTTCGGTTGATCTGTTTCTCAAGCAGAACTCCCTCCGTGGGTTTGTGCATCCCTCATTCAAACCAGCCAAGGATTGAATGGGAATGAAAGAATGGGCCTTTGGCGCAGAGGAGAGGAGCCAGCAGGAGCGCCTCTTGTGTGGAGCCTTTTTGTTTCAGGTTGGATGTTCTTGATTCCAAGAATTAGTTCCAGGTGGATGCTCTCATCCAAAGTGGATCATAGAGCTCATTCACAGTTAGTTTCTCCTTTCTGATGCTTGCGCAGGGTGACGTGAAGGATCAAACGCCAACGGCCAATCAGTGTGCTACTCACTCATTTTGACAAAATATTTCGTGATATGCAACACATCGGCAGTAATGTTTGTTTTTTTATCTGTAAAAATGGACCGACTTTAGAGGCACCATTTATTTTCTGATAAAATCTGAAATGAGCTGCTTTTCTGGGAATTATATTTCTTGAAGGAGGAGCTCGGTAAAATAGTTCAAAAACAAAAAGGGGTCGCTGGTATGTGACGGCAACCTGTTGCTTCGCGAGGTCTGCTGCGATAGTATCAGGTAATCGAGGCCAGCATGACAACGCCCTCTACATTTGTTGGAGCAGCTATACATATTATTTTCATTTTAGTTTCCTTTTGAATTCATTCCTTCTGGACACATTTCTGAGCTCATCACAGCTCATTTGTAAATTGGCAGAAGCACAATGGAGTACCTTCTCATAGCTGGAGCTAAAATAATTGAAAACTGGCAGCACTTCACTTGTAATCTATTGATAAACAGAGGGCTTTGTGCCATTACAGGTTTTAGTGCGGTGTTTGCCATATTTGTTAATAATGAAGGTAAGATCATGTTGAAAATAAATCATTTTCTGTACTAAGTATTTTAAATTAGGTCTGTAAAATGATTCTAATTTAGCTTACTTAATAACAGCCGACTGCCATTACTATTATCATTACTATTAGAGCTTAGCAAAGAAAAACAAAACTTAAAAATTCTGCCTGGTTGTTACCACTTGTTTACAAGAAATAAAACAAGTTATCATTAAAGCAATAGCTGGTCCTACCTGGTCCTGAAGTTAGCCGGATGCGGATGTCCATCATACAAGGACAGGAAGTCATATTCTTCTTCTATGGCAAACGACAAGAACATGAGCTGGATTCTACTCCCTTCCTCCCCCACAATGACCCAGGTGCAGTTTGCCCCGTTGGGGTAGCCGTAGGGAAAGCCTGGCGATTCTATGCTGCCATTTCGGCCTTTCAGTGTGCCACCGCATGTGTAGACGAAACCTAGAGGGGAGAGAAGAAAAAACAGTCCATTTATTTTAACATCGGTCCATCAACGGGAACATAAAATGCATGCAAACAGCAGTTTCTGTGCTGTAGACCATAGGACAGAGCAAGAGGTCACTAACAGGTCCGGACCCAGACCCATTTGAAGCAACAGATAATTGAAAATAACCATCGTTGTTACCTTCAGCCATACGCAAATACAACGGCCAGGCTACTTCGATGTATATGGCCGTATCATAGAGCAGGTGAGACGTTACTATGCCATCCGGACCTTTGCATGAAGAAATGGCCCATGTTGACTTTTTATGGAATACTCCCGATAAAGAGTTTACAAAGCAGACAATGGAAGAAAATTCTATGTGTGTCTTTAACGCATCCACATGCACATGTGTGCTGTGTTTTGACCGGCACTGAGTAACAACTGCTTGGTGCACTGTAATGGTAAAACATGTTATGGCATAGTCTTATATTAACAGAGTGATTATTGTCTGTATTGAACTAACGTGTGAAAGCAGGGTGATTCAATGTTTATCTTCTGCAGCTGTGGAAAGCAGGACAAGTCCACTCCCTACGCAAAGGCTCGAACCAAGGAGCTGTGTAACCCCATTTTTAACTATGTTTCTTATCTCAACTTGGTTTGCCATATTTCATATCTGCCACTGAAATGGCCTTCACAGTGTGTGTATAAAAGCTCAGTTTCATTTTCACAGAGCACCTGATACGTGCTTGTGTATTTGACCTCCTGCTTGCAAGCAAATAAATGGACTTTTACAACTTTGATCATTCATCAAGACCCTGTTTTTCTTACTAGACAAACATCGAAACAAGTCATTCTCTTCTACCGAGCTCTTTTTGAAATATTCCACAACAGCACTCGCACATGCGCACAAAGACTAAAGCGCACTCATGCACATACAGCAACTGTTTTTCCATGCCTTTCTAGTCTAGTTGAGAGGCTAATGATTCCTTTGCATTAATGTAGGAATTATAATAATTCAGCATGAGTGATAATTAGGTCAGCTGGGGTCTGATGCATCCTGGTCCTTTGATGCTGATATATGATTGCATATTAATGACATACACACTGTAGATAAGGCCAGCCCTTCTGAGTGAAGAATTTGTAGGAAAGTCGGATCTCTCCGAGGATCTGCAGTTGGTGGTACTGCTGGGAACTTGTTATTTTCAACAGTCTCCCCCAGAGCGAGGGCAGAGGGCAGGGCCGGTTTCAGAGCAGCACCCCGGGAACTGGAACTCGCATTCAGCATGGGGTGCTTGAACCCAACACCAGTTGCCACTGAGCCCTTCCACCTCACACCGTAGGTGAAAGCAATAAGATCGGAGCCTTCTCTCGGATTCCATGTTTGCCTCTTAAAGATTAAAGCCGGCTATTTCTTTTGTTTGGAAAATCACTATCTTGCAAGTCAAAAGAATGACAGTAACAGGCCTGTATCAGTTGACTTAAACATGACTCATTTATAACTGAAGCACATAACTTCTTTGTAGATTGAATGCAGTTGATCCAAGTTCACTGCGCCTACTCAAATGAAAAAAAAGATATGCAAACTGTCTACAAAGACTACAAAGGATAAAGGATAAAGGGCAGTTATTGGATTCTTCATAGAGAGGGAGAGAAAAAAACATCTAGATATTAACGGGCTACTTTAGGCTTTTTGTTTAGAGAGAGTAGGAGGACTTGCAGAACTAACAACTACTAATTGAAACATTCATTTAACTTTTCTTCCTCCCTACTGAAGGACATAAACACAGCATACAAACCATGTCCCCGTGCTCAATATCCCAGCAATACTTCACGACAATATTTTATATTGGAACAACTAAGATTATCATGCATACACTACTTCAGGGCTTGGTTTACAACTATCTTCACAATCATCTTCTTGAGTTAATTAATAATTACTATAATTTATAGATAACTCTAGGTTAATTCGATTCTCCTGTGATACGTTTCCCTGCAGGGATTATTATTTCCAATAAACCACTAAAATGGTAACGAAAGAAAATGGTTAATAAACTCTTGAAGGATTAATAATTAATATAAGTGAACAGAGGTACAACATCAACAAAGAAATGATCACCATCTTCTCTGGTGGTTCTTTTGCAACTTATTAGTACCATATTAAAAAAATGTTTATGGGGAGTAAGAGCAGTGGGTATGATTGGTTTTTATCCTGCACTTCCTTTCACAGGCCGCCTTTATTAAGGAGTCAGTGGTGAAGCAAACTCTGCTGCTGTATTTATTTAAAATCTCCCTGGGTTGCAGAGTCTGCTAAATGCCTAAACTGCAGAATGTAAATGTAATTGATCTCCTTGGGCCTCCCGGTTCACATGAGGGTCGTGATGCTCTCCCTTTGATCTTAATCACCCTTTTATATCAAGCACACCACAGGTGTTAGATGAACATCCGCGTATCCGGGGACTGAAGGCAGTCCAGTCCTGTTTTTTGCGATGCTCTATAGATACATGGAGAATCTCTTAACTTCTGCCACACCACATGATATAAACTACAGTCGTTTACAGAGCAGAAAGCCTTCCAGCTGGTAGGATTTATTCTCATCAAGTATAGCACAGACGACCATTGCCGTCATAACGGCCCTGATTCTCGGTCTTCTTGCTGGTAGATGATGCTGCAAATCAGTGCCGGCCCGAGCCTCTTGGGGGCCCTAAGCAGAATTTGATTTGGGGGCCCCCCTCCCACCACGCAGAGTCACCTGTGCTAGAAGATTATTGGCACAAATGTCACGCTATAAATGTTATAGCGAAAATTATAAACAAATACAGCGAGGTTATAATACAAAACTAGGGCTGCTTGCAGCACATGGTCAAAAAGTGAAAAGAGAAGAAAAAAAAGTCTGGTGCCAGGCAGGACATCAAACCCAAATCTCTGGCTCCCTAAACGGACACCTTATCTGAGCTATCATTCACGCTTGTCAATATACACAAGTAAGCCAGCTGCTTCCGCCGGCTCGCGGTTCACCGGCAGCTCGCCGGCAACTCGCCGGTTGCTGCCTTACTTAGGGCCCCCTGGTGGCCAGGCCGGCCCTGTTGCAAATCACTATAATAAACTTTTTTTTTGCATTAAAAAAAAAATCTTGAATTTGCTGTAGGGATGCACGATGATATCGCCACGACATCGGTTTCGGCCAATGAAAGCTTAAAATAAACATGCACCCGTGACGACCGTGAACGCAGCTTGAGCGCCTGAAACTTAAACTTACAACATGTCGGCTGTGTAACAGGTCAATGCATCACACAGTCTTCAGCATCGTTAGCCGTTAGCTACCCGGGCTGCGCGCTCCGCGGCTAACGTTAGGTTGCTAGCTAAGAGCAAACAGTCGCGGAATGGTGAATCGGAAACTGCTGTCGCAGGTGCAGCGGCTGGTTTTAAACATACGCCCCACCGTTGTGTCTGACGGTGTCATGTGGCAGATGGAGACCGAAATAAACCAGCATGATGTCATTCATTCAGCAGCCACACAGTGGACAGCCGCTAGGTTAGCAACGGGTCATAATAGTAAAGTTATATGATAATTTGACTTTTCAGTTTTATTTTCATTTCATATTTTGATCACATACAATAGCAATGCATGTTATGTAATATTACAGCACAAACATAACATAATAAAAATGTTTATATATTGGTATCGACCAAAATGAGTTTGAAAATATCGGCATATCGAATATCGGCAAAAATCGAATATTGTGTATCCCTAATTTGCTGTACTTTAGTGTATCATGTGTTTGATTGGAATCTGCTCTTACTGTAAGCCTTTGCCGTGCAAAGCTCATATGAGGAGGATCACTCTTTCATCTTCACGACCCTTGTAATTTACCATGGCAGCCAGGTCCAAGGGTACAGCAAGGTGATCCCCCTGGATGCTTTTCCGACCAATTATCCAAGACAGAGCCCAAAACAGAAAACTGCGTGCATGTCGAGAATGCCTGCGTGTGTGCCTGTGTGTGTTTGCCCAATCCTCATTCCACCAGACATTTTCCAGGACCATCGCACAGATATAATGACCGATGGCAGCCTGAGCTGCAATTAAGGGTCGCTGTCTTGGTCCCTTCACAAGCAATAAGAGCAGAGATGTTGAGGAACTGGGAGAGACAAGCAGAGCCATAAGAGAGCCTACACATGTGCAGGAACACAGACCGACACAGCTGATTCTTGCAGAAACAGGCAAGCAGCATCGCAACATCCAGACTACTCTTTGCTTCATTCAATTTGTCGTAAAAAGGAAACAACGGGCCGGGGATGCCGCTGCCGACCGAGCAAGAAAGGAAGTTATTAAACAGCCATTCTTGGCTCAAGGGTAGACACACGTGTTTCAAGTCATGACCAGTGGTAGGTGGGATTGGCACCAGGAGCAGTGGTTCATGTGAGGACAACAAACAATTCAGTTTCAAAAGGAAACGATTGGACTTATCAGACCAATGTTGATGTTTTTAAAATTAAACTCTTTGTGATGCATCAACTCCTGCACGTCCAAGATAAAACTCAAGCAAAATCAGGTATTTCAATTATGCCTTCATGGATTATGGCTGTTATGGATATGGAGTTTTTATCAAACGAGATCTACTGTAAAGATATACTTTGAGATATATATGAGAGAGAGAGAGAGATATACATTGACGCCATCAAATGATTTAATTATCAGACTAATTGAATAAAATGTTCAAAGAGGGGTATATTACATCATGGCCTGCCTTCTCAGCCCGCTCTGCTCCCGATTCTAATGGTCAGAAACCTTGGTGTCATTTTACCACTACCTTGTTTCCGATGGCGTGTATTGAAGAGCCAACTTTAGACAAGTTCACCTCTGTCTTGTCGGCTCCTAAGGTTGTAGGGAGACAGAAGCCAATAAAAGGCTGTGAAATAAGGAGAGGAGTTCAACAGTTGGTGGATTTCCACACGCTAGTCGCTTTTTGGCACATCCGCAGACCCCCAGACTACAAAGGGCCTGCACTTCCATCCTCAGATATAAAGTACATAAAATACTGCATTTCTGTCATTATCCATGATTCAGTTGTGACTGATCCATGTGATGATGTGTCGCCCCGCACATGAAAAACACATACGAATGCCTGAATGATTTCAACTTCCACGAATTGGAGACTCACAGAATGACCCCATTCAATGGTGCTATGGCGCTATATAACGTTATGACCAATTCCCCAATAATGCCACTGCAAGGTTGCCAACACCTCATCCAACATCCTCAACAATATTCCATAAATGTTCATTTCAATCAAACAAAATCAAAGCAGTTTAAGTCTATTCCCATTTTATCTGAACTCAACAGATTGGATGGCGTCTTAGTCTAAATGAAGTAACTTCATTAAATTGAATAGCTGGGATACAGGGCGGGTTTGAATAAAGAATGAAATAGCAAGAGAGGGACAGAGATGGAAAGTCGAATAAACACAGAGAAAAGGACATATTTCCCCTCGTCCATCACTGCGCAGGGAATGAAAGGATGATTTAAAACTCATCACTCTGAAGGAGAGAGGCGACACTGTGGGAGGGAGAGAGAGAGAGAGATGGAGTAGTAGAAAAAGAGAGGAGGGCGATTGAAAATGGTTGAAATGCACTTATTGTAAGTCGCTTTGGAGAAAAGCATCAGCTAAATGACATGTAATGTAAAAAACGAGTGAGAAAGAGAGAGAAACTGTAAGAGTGAGGCAGGGGCAAAAGAGACTTCTAATTATGCTGACTAGCAGACCGAAACTGACAGCCATTCCACACCCACATACACACACACACACACACACACACAAGCAAACACGCAAGGACGGCGTCAGAGAAAGACAGGCACACACAAACACATACACACCAACACACATATCCACTTTTACACACCGATTCAGAGGATACACACAAAAATGCATGCATTATTTCACAATCGCTCACGCATACATAGACACAAGAAAAGCCCGCTCCACAACCCTGACCTCAAGAGGCTTTCGGCGGCGGAGTCGACGCACACCGCAGCGTCTACGATTTGCTCGACGCAGCGAAAAGTCGCCTGTGGCGGCGTGCAAGTCATTGGAAATGGTGGGTTTCAGAGCGCAGTGATGCCGGTGTCTCATTCTGTGTGAAAGACCCTTTACCAGTTAACCAGTCCCACGGACTTCCCTGCCAGTCACTACACACTGCGTTCACCATACAGACAACGACACGTGACAATACACTGAAGTGGCTTTCATGGAGCTTTATATTCAGTTATTGAACAATGCAGTTAATGAAAGATAACTACTGCTCTCTGCAAACCTGTCAGAGCCACCTGTGGCGACTAGTGTGTTTAATACTAAAACGACTTTAGGTGGGATATCACAAGACGTTTTCCCCGTAAGACTTGAACAGTAAGGCTAATTGGCAAGTGGTGAAAGATTTGCAGTTGGGGTGGGTGGCTCCCAGGTGTGAAGATATGCACCGATACTAATGAGGAACAGGGTTTAGTTGGAGAAGAGCGTGCATGCTCAGCAAAACATTCCCTGGATAAAAGAAGCTTAAAGACAAAGAAGAAAATCTCTGTCTTGAATTGAGTGGATTTAATGAACCCTGGTCGGCAATAGAGGCTTGATCTCTTTCCTCAAAGCAATATCTCATCTTGAACATCTCAGATAACAGGGCAGAAGAAAAAGAAAGCCATAAGCTTAACAAGTGGCTTATGTGGTACTTGTCACATAATTCCACTTTTTATGTTCTCGTAAAGTTTTCTAAAAATGTAGTCTGGGCTATTATTATCAGTCTAAAATAGCTCATCATTGAAGTCTTTGTGTGACCCAACAGGAGTCCCCTGGACCTCTGCGGACCCTCCTAAAAGTCAGCAAGGAGCAATGAAGGCTCTGAATGTAAGTGTTAATGATAACATACAGCCTGTATTCGATCAGCTTTAATCATAATAGTCCTTCTCAAAGGATTGTAAATGGTGTATTTGGATAAGGTAAGCCTTTATAAATGATTCTGGTTTAAACATGATCTTCCCAAATGGTGCTTGTGACCATAAAGGCTCATAACTCTAGGCTCAGAAGTTCAGGTATAACAGACTTTACCTGCACTAGTTAGCACATAATAGCACTTATAATGGCACTTTCTTATAGCACTTGTGTAGTTTGGCTTTCTTGAAGAAATGGTACTTTCTTAATTTGTGTTGTTCTAGTTCTGCTCCCTCTTGATTGAATGCACTTACTGTAAGTCGTTTTGGATAAAAGCATCAGCTAAATGATGAATGCAAAATTCAATTTACAATGGTTTTTTGATTCAGCTCTGCATGCCCTCGGGCCAAAAGGACAAAATCTGCTTTCACACATTGGCTTGCTTGAGTCTTTGAAGACTTACTAGGGAGTAAACAGCTTTGGGTATATAAAAATGAATAAAAGTCGGCCATAGAGTACGATCATGTATGACTGAGGGTGGTGAAATGAATGATTGTCACTTTCCAAAGGGAACCCTTTCTGCTAAATGGGGAAACAGGAAATTACACAACTCTTAATTTGAATGGGACCTGCGGCACCCCCTCAAGGTGACTAGGCGTCCCCTGCTCCTACTTGGGGGGCCAGAAAAGTGCACACTACACATCCTGTAATGCAGAATATTACTTTTATCCTCAGCAGTGTAGTGACATTACACCAGTCAAACTCCTGGGGAGAAAAAACACACTTTAAATTCTCTACCATCCTTCTCAGTTTGTCCGTCTCTCTTTCACTCCGTGCCGCTCTTTCTCTCTCTCTCTCCCTGCGTCTCTGGGGGCCTCAGTGATACTAGATTTGCTCAAAGGGCTATTCCGTCTAATCTCACGGACTCTCATTTATGATTAAAGAACGGCTTTCCCAGAGGGGCATGCTGACCAATCAAATCATTGCAGACCGACAAACCTTCCAATCCGTATTCCGATCACAGAAGCACTCAAGCTGCAGGGGCAAAGTGATGTGTGTGTGTGTGTGTATTTGCTCACAACTATGTGTGTGCATGAATGCGGTGTTAGTCCATTTAAATGACCTGTGCATGTCTCTCGAAAATGATACTATCTGTTCATTTTCTCTAGGTGGGTTTGGAAGTGAGTAGGAAAGTGGTGCGTTTGACAGAAAGGTGGACAAACTAAAAACAGAAAAAGGTAACCAAATCCAGAGGGGAGGGGCAGGGGCAGACAGGGGTAGAATGAGAGATGAAACAGGGATGAAGAGGGATGCCAGGAGCTAAAATCCAAGAGAGAGACTGAGTGAGAGAGGTAAGCATGTTTGAAACGTCCCGTTGGTCCCTGCTGTCAGGAATGCTTGTCAGCCAAGAATTAGTCTGCTCCATTCTACCTCTGACTGACAGGCAGCTCCCGGTCTAGACTATACCCTGGAGTGGCTGTGGCTAAATAAGGGAAATGCCTAGAGAGAGACAGAGGGAACACACCGGGCTGAAAATCAATTTATAACACTGTCAGTCACAAGCAGAAGGGGGTGAAAAAAAATGGCAGAGAACAGGAGCAAGGCGTGAGGGACGGAGTGAGACAGGGGGACACATAAAAGGGAAAGACAAAGATTTAAAGAAAAGAAAAAACGCTAACTGGTGGAGGAACAACAGGAGCAGAGGGGCCCGCTTTGTTGTGTTGAGGGAAGCGGAGAGAAGGGAATAGAAAGTGATGAAGAGGAGAGACAGGAAGAGGAGGATAAGTCAGTTTGGTGAAGTCACTGCAGGAAGCAGAGCCTCTCCAGATAATACACCACTGGTGTGTGTAATCGGCCCACACTAATTAATGGCCTAAAGAAAGGCTGCCACCTAAACTAAAAGCTTCCAGAACCACTGCTGATAACCTGTAACGGCCAACCATTGAAACCGCGCGCTTGTATTAGTTTTCAATCGCAACACAAAGAATTGACTGGACGAGGGATAACTGTGATTGTAAGTATCATTCACCCTGGCCTCAAGCATATCGAATACATGGGTTTGTTTTTCCACTTGGAATTACTAATTTCATCATACAACAGAGGCTGTAGTGACTCCAAATGTGAAATATTAGAGAAAACGTTTTAATCATCCCAGCTTATCATGAAACAAAAAGGGACATGTTTGGAATTTAATAAAACTGTTGAAAGAGGAACAGTGTTTGTGCGTTTTCCAACTACAACCAAAACTGGAGTAAACATAAAATTAGAAACTGAATTAACCATCGGGCTTTACAAGGATGTGAGGATAAGCATGAAGTACACTACCAACAGAGAGTATGTATCACTTTGTACAGAAGGAGAAAATAAACAAATTATCCTGTGCGTCTACTTTGACACAACTAATACAAATAGGGTCTGCGATAGAGCTGTTTGCATGCCTCGAAGAGTAGAACTCATTGTCAATGTATCAAAATGAAGCTATTGATACTATTTAGCAGAGTCACCCTTTCCATGAGTCTCGAGGTGATTCATTAATTAAAAAAAATTAAAAAACTGTTTCTGAATTGCTCAGAAGCCCATTTAAAGTTGACGTGGCCCGCCGTCCAATTACATTACAGTACATGTCATTTAGCAGACGCTTTTATCCAAAGCGATTTACAATAAGGATACAATCTCAAAGAACAAGAAACAAGAAAGTACTATTTTGAACAATAAAAGCCGATTTACAACTTGTTCTAGATAAGTTTAAAGAACCAATACAATTTAAGTGCTGCAATTTGTTAGTGTTTAGTGAAGGTAGAGTCTGAAGAGGTGTGTCAATTAAGCTTGTTGTCTAACAAGAGTGAGTTATGCTGAGCGTGGACGTCGTTATGTGGGACGGGATGTCAAGAGAAAGCCCATGTGTTGGGATAAGTGCAGGTGGACGATGAGCCGGTGGACGCCAGGATCTACTGTCCAATTGGTGGGGGAAGCTTCTTGTTTTTAAAATGAAAACCAACCATAAAAAGTATTTCTTGATAGTTATGTTCAAAGGGAAATCAAGTCAAGGTAAATCAATAGTCAAGAGATTTAGAAGCAACGTAAACAGTTTCCACACTTTGTATTGATAAAAAATGAAAACGGGTCCCACAGACACAAACACTGTACAAAAGGTGATGAGGTGCTTTTCCATTGTTGTATCCAATACTCAACACTGAGTCAGAGAGTGAGTGATTGCGTTGGCTTGGCATTGTTCGAATTTACCGTATTATTATATTTCGAGAGTCGATGCTAGTGTTTTGAAAAGAGAAGACTACTTTTAAAAGTAGTTGTTATTGCAGGTTGTATACCATTGATTTCTTGAGCCATTGAATTAGCCCCTCCTATGCACATGCACACCAATTCCACCTGTACTGTGAGTGCATAAACCCCTCACTGATTGTCAAGCAGTATACTGCACAAAGGATCAATGAGACTCAGGAACCAGCAGATAGATGCTGTCTGAAGGGGTCTCTATTGATCGGTGTCTGCTGGGTGTCATCAAAGGTGTCAAAAGTATTCACATTCATTACTCAAGTGGAAGTATAGATACAAGGGTTTAAAAAGACTCAAGTATAAAAGTACTGGTTTCAAAACTATTATAAGTATAAAAGTAATGTAAGGGGAAAATAATTCTATTAAGGACACACTCTTGATGTGTAACCTGTCAGTCTGTTACAATATGAACGGAAGGTGCCTTCAGATCATGTGACCTGGCGTTCGGATGATGGAAACATGGCGATAAGAGGCAACGCTGAAACAACAGAGGGACACATGCATCAACCCGCATGCTATATAACTTAAACAAATAAAACCAGAGTCGGAGGACGCACACACACGTTCCATTGATTAGGTCGACTGCAGTGTCCACTTCATGGGTGGTGTCAGACTTTTTCCGGGGCAGGGGGCGCACCGCTGCTATAATGGTGGGAAAACACAGAACTGGCTGCGGTTGGTCAAAACATTGGCCAAATAACCCGTTTCAGACTTTATAGGGAAATACAGAATCCCTTTGTGTTCATTTCTAAAGCCTCGCATTAAGACACATTTCACTTTATTTAAGACTACTTGCAAGTCGTTGTGTTGAGCCGGATTCTCAATAAAGTTAGAAAAAAACATTTAGGGCAAACCCACGGCCCTGAAGATACTCATTTAACATTACATGGAAGTTTGCATGAGGACGAGGATGCTGGTTCATGACGCCAAACACCCAACGGAGATCGGCTTGTGCCGGTCCGAAAAGGAACCTTCCACCGACCACTTTTCCCACCCGGCGTCCCCCTGATTTGTGTCATCTGCAGGCGCATCGCGGAGGAAACCAATAGGGTGTCGGAATGGTTCATGCTCATACTCCTCATCCAACCACATTCGAATCCACTCAATACAGATGGATAGGGTTTTTTGTGTGTGTGTTTGAACGATGACAAGCTGGAAAACAAGCCAAAATGAAATAGATGTAACGAGGCAAGTTTTAAGATGTAAGGAGTAGAAAGTACAGATGTATGCGTGCAAATGTGAGGAGTAGAAGTAAGAAGTAGCCTAAAAATCAATACTCCAGTAAAGTACAGAATGTAATCTTCCACATCGTGAAAGATTATACAGAGCAATCACGTCCACTCCTCTTTCTTAAAGGTTAGTTGATCTCTTTTTGTTTTCCTTTTCCCTGCTCCTCTAAACTATCTGATTTCTCATCTTCAAACACCTTTTCTCACTGGAAGTGATTTCAAGAGTAAAATAAATTGGGGGTATATCACTTTCTTACATTTGCTTCAGTTTCTTTCCCATCCCTCCGTTATCCTACAGATAACAGCAACACCTGGTATTATACATACAGCCACTACGAGCTCAATGACGGGGCAATTACAGGATTCTCAGATTCAGATTTCATTTACACTTGACTCGTACTGCAGCGTAGAAAGAGCGGTGAAGCCTAGTGGCAAACATGGCAACACATTTTTGCTGCTTTACGTTTCCAGTTCTTGTTTTATTTCAACATCCCTGTTCTGTTTGCTCCCCGACTTGTTAGTTGATGTGGCTTTGACAAAGAGAGCAAACAGTAAAGCACTATGATGAAACAAGTAAACTCTTAACAATACACTTATTTTTCTGATATATATTACGGCTAACTTTTGCATTCATGTGATAAAAACATGCAGTTAAATATAGCTGGATCTGTGATTTTGAGCAGTTTGATCAAAAAGATGGAGATAGTTTTGTTAGTACTGACATTAACTATTGCTTTTTGTGGAATTAGCAGATCGGGAAACAGATAACAGCCCCTAATATTGTTTTTTGGTGCCTAATGCATACAACCATTAAATGAATATTAGTTTGACTGTCCCTGATCTGCCGCCACAATCTACATTACACGTTATTTAGCTTTTACCCAAAGCGACTTACATTGCATTTTTAAACTTTTTTTTTACATTTTTAACCCATCCCACACAGCGGGAGTGGTGTGCACCCGTAGGGGCGGCCAAGGGAGCAACTGGGGGTTGGCGGTCTTACTCGTTGAAACCTCGACATAGGACAAGGCACACCGTCTCTACCCAATGCTCCACAGTCACCCCTGTTGAGGTTTGTGTAGAGATTCAAAATCAATGCGTCGTGGTGGTCTAGCTAATCGTACTAACATAACGTGGTTCATTCAGGGCATGCAGATATTTAAAATTAGACTTTGATCTCACATAGAACTTGTGCAGTGTTTGTGTGGGAGAGCCTTTTAAATCTCATTCCAGCATCGCTGACTCCACCATCAGTGTCCTGATGGCATTCAGAATTCAAACAGGCCGTTTCCCTTCTACCAGAGGTTTTAAAAATGACTAAATACAAAAATGAGTCACTGAGAGATCAAACCGTTTAATACCTATAATAACATTTCTACGACAGGATATATAACACAGATACTAATAATGTGATGTCTGGTCAGTCATTAAAAAGAGTGCAGCTTTTTGAAATGTAAATTCACTGAAACATAAGCTTTAAACTCATTGTGTAAGAGGTAACTACTTCAGGCAATAGCATTTGGATGTACATGGTCAACTCTCAACAGCAAAAGTGCATCACAAATCACTGCAATATTCAGCAAACATATGCTGTCAAACGGACACCGTCTGATCACAGGAAAAAGGGGGAAAAACCCTTTCATCAAGGGAATCCCGCTACCCTCCACCAGCAGAGCCTAGGGCAGAAATATAATGCTCCTGTTGCATGATCCATGCTGCATCCCCATACGAGGATTTCACTGTCATGGGACATCTCAACCAGTAATGGCCATCAAGACACAGGGTTCTAAACACCATTTAATCTGTTATTGGTAGCTATAGGTTTGCTGCGATATAAACCCCAAATAAGTGTATTTGATGTTTTTGAGTTCAGAAGCCCCCCATAAATGTCCAAACAGTCCTCAGAGGTGCTCAGTTGGATTGTTTGGTAATGGCAAATACAAGTGCATATGATTTTGCTCTTTTATATTTTTTGTCTCCCTTTTTCTCTCCATGTGTAGGCAGGAGTGATACGTAACAAAAGCGCCACAAATAACCTAGACTACTTTCTTACTTTAAATCAGTAAGTCCAAAATGATTGGTCAGATTCAACACAAAGGCAAAAGCTCCACTCGACTGATCTTGTTGATTGTGTGTGTGTGTGTGTGTGTGTGTGTGTGTGTGTGTGTGTGTGTGTGTGTGTGTTTGCGTGTGTGGGGTAACAGAGCTCATCTCACAGATGGAAGAGGGCCTTTGAACCTGCCACACACACAAACACACACAGATCCTCTCAGTTGACATTTATAGTTGCCAGATTAGCAGCAATCCAGTTCCTTCCTTTGCCAGGAGGGATCAATGAAACACTTAGAAATTGAAACTTGGAAATCCTGACACAGAGAAGTAGATACACACACTAAATCAAATTATTGTGTTCAGTAGGGTGTTCTCATTACATTAAATGCATATAGCTATGTTTTGCTCATACAACTTTTGATGACTTGTGACAGAAATGTCAATAATATACAAAAGGAACAGCTCAAGGCATGTGTAACAGCCCTAAATATGCCTTTGAGGTACGATTGCTTTGGAACTTTTTTTACCACAGAAACATCAGAATTCAGCCAGTATAAAACTTGTTTTGCATTATGTAAACAATATTCGTGGGGACCAGTCGGGGTCACTACATTAGTAATCCTGAGATCAGGGTGGCTTGTGGCATCTTAAAGCACTTACGGTAGTGCCTACTTCGTCGTTTATTCTAAATGACACTTATGGAGCTGAGAGAAATCCAGCATTTGTCTTGACAGTGATGCTCGTGACAAATGGCCTGTATTATAACTGCGTTATGAAGAGAAGATAGAAAACGTAATGTAGCTGAGAGGAGATCCTCACAATCATCAAGTGGGCTCCTGTTGTAAGCGCTGGCTAAAGTTAAGTTAGTAAAACAGCTATAAAAAAAAAGAAAGGCTCTTCCTACTATACTTAAGCCTTTAGTCATACACTGACATGAGGAGACTCAAACTTCTGCAGAGAGACTCAATACACCCTTCAACTCACTCCGTTAGAGAGATCCGGCTTTACATTAGAACCGTGTGCACTTTACAAAACAATATAAATGCTGTGCATTCTGCCATTTCAAATGGTAAGATGAGACAGGGGATAGTACTCTCCAATAATGTTTAATGCATGAGTTGAAGTGGTAGAACTCGTTGACTGGGATCTGAGAGGCACGTGTGGAAAGGGTGCCATTGTGCAAAAATGGTGTCCCCTACAGAAATAAGCCTTCGACTCACTTTTAAGATGAGATTCAGCATGTAGACCACTCTTCGTCAAATCCACAGGGCTCATACGGCAGATGACTCATACGTGCCATTAAACACGCCTGCATGGGGCCAGTAAGATGCCTGCTCAAGGGACTAGAATCCATGAGGGAGGGTGTGTGTCACTGACAACTCCACCACATTTCCGTAGCAGTTAAGACCAGCTATCTTCTAACCTTCGGGCTGCTGTTTTCTGACACTTTTACCAACGGCCGTGGACCGGCAGTAGTAGCCTTCTTATTGTTACTCTTCCCAAAGCATCCTTTTTATCCCACGGCACTTGCATGTGATACATGTGCAGCTATAACTACAACCTGTTACATAAAGTGTTTGTGTCCGACAGTGAGGAACTAAATCACGGTTCAGGAGGACACATGGATGACGTGTGTGGACATTGGAGCTAGATATCTTTCCACCTACAGTATTCTCGTTCACCCCACTTTTTTTTTTTTTTTTTTTTTTACCAATGGGCTTTTAATATTTGGGTCCATTTATGAGAATTCTTCATTGGCAACTGAAAAGCGCAATTTGGCCACACTACCAGCTCGCTTTTTTTTCATTTTGTTTTCTCGTATTGGGTGCTTGTGCTAAAAACTGGCAAGATCTGAAAGCCCTAAAACACAAAGTAAGAGTCCAAATAATTCTGGCGGAGCTGCCTAATTGGAAAGACACACTTGACATATGAACACTTCAAAGACAAAAAATCTGTTAGTGGGTTTCCCTTTTCTTAGTGAACCACACCTTAACAGATACTGCCATATCCCTTATCTTTATTCTTTGCTGTCTTTAGTTTATTTAATGTCAACCAATAAAGCAGGTATGATAAAAAAAAATGAAACTGCAAAATACTAATGAGTTGTGGGGTAGAAATGAACGAATTAACACTCTTTAATGTACATCCGTATTGGACTCTAATCATTGACACACAGACCCTAATCTGGATGTTTCCATTTCTATGGATCAGTCTGCTTGCTCACAAAGAGACCACTGAACTCTGGTTTCAGAAACTGCCACTAATTGGGAAGCCAATTTGGCTGGATTGTCATCAAACGATTTCTATGTAGATACACGGCTAAAGACCAGGTATAGACCAAGGGAGCCCAATGGGTCGATCGCCAAGGCAGTGCGGCCACATCGCCTGCCAACGGAAAAAAAAAAATCATGCAGCAGAACGGTGTTGTTGTTGCGTTTGGTTACCGCCATTATGTTTCCGTAAGATTAAGAGACAATAGTAGACTAAACAAAGAAGTCATTTGGGTCACACAACTTCGGGGTCACAAACTTTCTAAGTAAATTTCGGCCAGTGGCCCGTTTTAGATTTTGTTTTCCGTTCTTGGTTTCTCAATTGAATAACTGAAAAACAAATGGTGGCTTTAAGAAACAAATTATTGTAAACCACACGCAGCGTTTGCGTGTCTTTTTTAACTAAAGTTGGATTTCAGGCTCTTTTTGAGAGTTTGTTCATTTAAATAGAAAGAATAAACCCACACTGTGACAAATCTACATCTTCCATTGCCCTTTTGCAACATCTTTTATAGTCTCTCCCCCTCTCTCTCTCTCTCTCTCTTTCTATTTCCTTGTTATTTTTTCCTATCTGCCTTCCTCGCTGTCTGGTAACCGTAGCAACAGGCAGAGTTCTGGGCTGCCAGGCATGTGTGTGTGTGTGTGTGTGTGTGTGTGTGTGTGTGTGTGTGTGTGTGTGTGTGTGTGTTTGTGTGGTGGCAGGGGGCTGGGGGGTCAGGAGTGAGGGAGGAAGACAGGAAAAGGCTGCAAACAAAAAAAAAGGTGAGACAGTTAGGGCAGGAGGAGCGAAAAAGCGAAAGAGTGGGGGACATACTAATTGTGAAAGGGACTGACGTACAGCAAATGGATGATATAAAAAAAAATGGAGGGGGGGGGAGTTAAGGGTGAGGAGGTCTATAAGAAAGAGGCAATTTAAATGAGTTTGCAGTCACCCCAAAGTATTAATAACTAATAGACAACTTTTTTTACTGCCTGAACAGTCCTCCTGACCGTCTACTTGTTCTCCTAATATAGCAGTATTTCCATAGCTACATCAGTCACAAAAGTTGAAGTTCAAAAATCGAAGCAATTTTTAAATAATTGAGATGTACCTCTGTCAGAATTGTGATACCATTCATATCCGGTAATTTATAATTCATTCAATAGAGATAATTCATAATTCATGTTTTTATTTGTTTCATTTTATTGTTTGTTATTTGTTTGTTTTCGATTCCTTCACTTCCTGCTTTTGTGCGCTTTTCCTGCCTGTTTTTGGATGTCTGACCCGCCTTGATTAGTTCAATTAGAACTTCCCACGTCAATCATTCCTGACATGCCTGCTTGCTGGACGTCTTTCACCTGCTGAGATAAATACCTTAATTAATCCTGTTGCCCCATTCTGCAATTCAGTCCAATCCCTGTCCCATCCAGGTACCGATTCAAACAAGACATAAGCGATTACTTCAATACATGTCATATACAAATGGTAAAGTATGAAATAACGGGTGAATGTTCCCTAGAAGGGTATGCACTTCCCTCTGTGCAAAATAAGTCATCAAGATTTAAAGCTTGGGAGATTTTCACACAGCTCTTAGCCCAGATTTAACATTCCCTCGTTATGAGCAACAACCTTGTAAAAAATACATTTCATTACATAAATAAGGATTTAGAGAAATAGCTCAGCAAGAAGCATTGCTTGTCTGGTCAGAGACAGACACCACTGTAACATGGTAAAACTACTCAAACACAAGTAAATTAACAAAAATGAGTTGACAATTTAATAAATAATAGGGTTGTACCTGCACACACGACTTTAGCTGGTTCTGCCAGAAAGCCAATCTGGACTGCTTTCAACTGGCTTCCTTGCTATTTAATATTTTATTTATTACATTCGTACGCCTTTTAGTCCGACCTAATAGCATAGTGCCTTTCACTTCCATTTAGCCAATTGCAGTCTTCCTTCCAAAACGTTTCAATTCTCAGAGAGAAGTTGACAAAATGATGGCAGGCTAGACCTCTAAACTTTAACAATTTTGCCAATGAAATACATTTGTCAGACCAAGTAGCTTTGCAAAAGACATTGGGTGAGACTGATACGAATTCGCTCTAGTAATGTACTGTATAGCACTTCAACATCCACACACTCAGGCCTCACTTCTTCAAGGCCTAGGCAAGAGACTTCTGGGTTTTCTCCAAAAATGGCTGCACTTCTCCATCTCAGTCAGAATGCACTCTGTATCCATAACAAGTGCATCGCTCCTAGTTAAAAGATTAATAGAATTTGGGCAACCGCTTGATGAAAATTTCATGTCAGTGCTTTCAAGCGCAATAAAGGTTATTTAAAGGGACTTCTATCCACTTTGGATGTTCATTGCCGACAGAGGGTTCCAACAATGGGACGCAGTCATAACCTCAGTCAAACGCTTTGTGACATTTACAATTACTGATTATTTAATTAAGGATGTGTTAGAACATTTTGATCTGAATAAAGAATGTGAATATTAATTGTGCCTCTAAATATATTTCACAGTGCCGTAGTCTTCCTCCACTCTTTCCAGACAATCCCTCCAGCCAGTTATGACTCTTCCATCCCTACCTGTCTTTCTATACGTTTTGTATTTAACTGCAGACACGTCTTGGTGGGAACAGCTCGTTGCACGCGGTCGAGTTTCCCTTCCTGCGCCATCGCCCATATCCGCCGGTGAGTCTGCGTATGTTTGATCCCGAGTCTCGGAGCGCAGAATCTCTGTGTATGTCTTTTTATGTGTACTAGTAGGCGTGTGGGTGTGTGTAGGTATCTGCTGTACACTTCAGACAGAATAGAAGGAAGCTTGCCACTGATATTGGTAATGTGGAACTTTGCCAATCTCATTAGCTTAGCATGCAGTGGGCATACTGCCCAGATAGACAATGCGTGTGTGTTTGTGTCTGTCCGTGCGTGCATCAGGGCCAGTGCACGCCACCACTCTGGCTGATGGTTCCAATAATGGTATTAAAGAAAGAGTGTGCGAGAGAAGAAACATTGTTTTCTCCAACATGAGAGCTACTACACATGAGAAACATGTGTGATATAATCTCTTCGTTGTCAAGAGGATTGATGTGTTTGTAGGTAACAGAGTTGTGTGCCTGTGCGTGCTGACGTGTAGACAAAAAAAAAGTCCTAGTTTGCAGGTAATTACCGTCCAGTAATACTTGACAAGGCTGGTAATCTGTGTGTGTGTGTGTCACTGTGTGATTGTGGGTGCATAAGACAGAGAACAAGAGAGAGGGAGAGGATGAAAAGCGACTGACTGTGTGATTGGTGTTTTGACGTCATCTGTCTGCCTAACAACTAAATCGAAAGAGGTGATACAGAGAGGGAGAGGGGTGATGTGTGCGTATATATCTAGAGATGTATATGTGTGTGTGTATCTGACTGTAAATAATTTACCTGCACCATCTTCTTACCACCACCATCTCCTTTTCTTACCATTCTTCTTTCTTATTTCTAGGAACTTTTGTATTTTTTTTATTCATTGCATTTCATAATCCTAATATGGATTAGTGCTTTTGTAACGCATGTCAAATGTCCTACCAATGAAACTGAATTTAATTAAAAAGGTGGGGGGATTAAACAGAAGGCTGAAAATGATTCCCCAGAAATCTCCCTGCATTCTACTTTAAAATACGTCTCCAAGGACACATAAAAAGCTACGATTCCACGTTCAAAAATAAATAAAAAGTCATTAATGGTTTTTGAACTATAACTGGATAATTTCGCACATCACAAAGAAGTGTGGTTGAATTCTATCCTTTTATATTGGTGGCTACACTATGAAATGTGGGGGGAAAAAAGATATGCAACCTATATTGAGCCTATATTGTACTTTGATTAACCCAAAAATGTAAAAAAAATTAGAGCTGTGATTTCAAAAGAGAGTAAAGGTTGATGAAGTCTGCCTGCTGATGAGCACAGGAAGTATTCTAGTAAGAAGGTCCGGAATTTACTGCATTCCAGAAAAAAACACTCATTCATCCTTTCATACAATTGTTTATCATTATCTGCACATCCATCATTTCGCCTTTCCCTATTTATTTCATCCATCCATTCATTCATCAAACCTGGAGACAGATGCACTCATTTAAATCATTTGAAGCCAAGTGGAAGAATTGGACAGAGGCCAAGCTTAGTGCGATGACTATAATGGCATACTGTAGAGGGAGATGGGATAATTGATTGTTCTAATTAACCAATTTGCTGAATTAACTTAATGAAGTCAGAAACCACACCTGTGTGGAAAAGCCTGGTTTGAATGCATCCAGCATCAGGCTTAGCATTTAGCTGAGTGCTGAAATGCAATGTTACATTTAGAATGTGTTGATTTGGTAATATGAATTCTCAACACAATGGACTGAGAAAATAACATTTCGATAGTGAGTCATCCGTACCCAACGGCGTGTGGTCCTGTTAAATTAATTTTAACTCCAAAACTAGCTCATTGTTAGCCTGGGTGCCATTCCGAACTTAGTGCCGCCCATTAAGTTTTTTGGTCGGGAAGTTCGGTCTGGCATTGCTCCATAGTGCCGCGAGTACTTGGCCCGGCCGAAATCGGCCACGTCACGTAATCAACCACGTCATCAAAGAGCGCTTGGGTTGAATTTGTTTACACCAACGATCGCTGCCGCTGGAGAGTTGAGGTGTGTAGATTCTGCTATCAGGTCTGTTCTGAAAGATATCAACAGCGAATTAATTTTAAAAGAGGAACAGAGAAACGCGATCAAGGCATTTGTTTATAAGAACAATGTTTTTGGCGTCCTTCCTACAGGATTCGGCAACTAGGCGCCGGTTAACATACGTCACACACTCCGTTGTTCTTATTGGTTGTATTGGTTGTAGGTCTATCCAATTGAGTGCCGAGGCCCCCCCATAATCACAGTTCAATGGAGCAGCATCAGACTCACATTCTGACTAGAATTGAGTATGACTACATTAGGCTAGCTCATTGTAGCAGATAAGTATGATTTAGAAAAGATGAACAAACGTAAAAAACTGACAGATTTGCACACGGTATTTAAAAATGACTCGTCTTCGACTGATAGCCGTTTATTGGGTTCCTAAATGGCCCTTTGGAACCACACTTTCCAAATCAAAACAATTAAAAGTAGCACTTAGACTCCACAAAAACAAGTGCTAATGAAATCATTATACATTTCAATCTTATAATAACATTCAGGCTAAAGCATGTGTCACCCAACGCCTCCATCGAAAGCAATGTTCACACAATCCTCTCAAACAACATTTAAATCATTAAACATGCCAATATTAATTAAATAACCAAATAGTATTTAGATAATGAGATACTTGACTCTTTATTTAAATCAGGTGTGTCAGTCATTTAAGCTCTGTGCAGCTAAAATACAGAGTTGAGGTTGTGTGTTATTGGGGAAGGTGTTACCTTGAATCCAGCAGCACATGCAGCCTGCCAGTAATCAGAGCCCCCACCACCCCCTAAATGTATCATGACCTGTCATTTCATCCACCTGTTTAATCCCGCATGGACTGAAGGCTTTGTTACGCACATGCAATAACAATGCCACACTAAAGCCTATTAAAAATCCCAGTTTGCCTTATAAACTGACATCGTTCTCCAGGTGAAATGAAGGTGGGGGAAATTGGGTTTCCCTGATCCCCTTCTCCAAAACCAAGTTTATTGTTGGTGTGGGAACAGAAGCGGGACAGTAGCCTGGCTGCTAAAATGTTTTTAACCGCACACAATTAAATGTCACCATAGTAATTAGTTCAATTATGCTCCACTTTAAGTAGTATTAAGCAAGCCACTACCTAACACATTTCTGGCAATCTTCATTTGTATCCTTCGTATCCATTAGAAAGGCTAATACAGAGACACATGAAGCATGAAGCATAATAATGAATTCAAGCTAACTTGACTTAAACTTTACTCTGGGTTGGAGTTTGTTCACCGGAATTATAAAAGAGTATAAGAGCATATAGGCGCACAAACACACACGCACGCACGCATAGACACTAATATAATTATCATATGGAAATGTAGGATTCACATAACCAGCTTTAATAAAATCTCGCAAGACAAACCCACATCATACACACCATTTACTTTCTTCTACGTTTGTCACTGGTGTACATGCTGATTTACAAAAAGATGATCACATTGTCATCAGGCATCACACAGCCAGGCAAGCCTGCAGCTTCCGTCACACACAAACAAATGCAGACTCACTTCATCGGCACGCACGCACGGATACGGGCGCCGACTAACGCGGAGGCTCAGGGTGCTAAACGCTGGACGGGGCAACAGCTTCAAATGGCTGCAAGGAGGATTTTGACCGTTCTGGCAGGATGAGAGAAAGAAAGAGGGAAGACGAGAAAGATGGCGAGGGAGATTGCTGCGCCACACACACACACACACACTCATTCAACAGGCTCACACAGGCAGCCATGCCGCGACACTTAACACCCGGACGCAACCACTACTGCTTTGCTTTGAACACTGTGCCCATTACAGATAGCTGCTGAGATAGCAAAGGGTGCCGCTGCTATGATGAGAGTGCGGCGCGAGAGAGCGAGAGACGCAGTGACAGTGAGAGATAAAGACTCCACTTCGGGCTTGCATCTTAAAAGTCGGTATGTTTTCTGAGGGCGAAATCAAAATCGCAGTTGCCAACATTTTCTTAGCAACCAGGTATCACTTTCTTCTTCTGACCTCAATTTCACAGTCTCTTTTAAAGTGTTACTTATCCCGGGAAGACTTTTGCTCACGGCGCGCAGCCTTACACGGCAAATCCCCCCCTTCGTTTTTGATCCAGCTAAATATATTCAGACCTCGAGGCTGACCACTATCACCAGTTTGCTTTTGCCCGTAAATTGGAGCATTTGGTGGTTAGGAGCCCTGCTTATGGGCCAATTCAAGGTGCTTGTGGAGTTGGTCCCTGTGACACTTACCATAAGGAACCCCACAGAAACAGACACACACACACACACGTCAAAGCAAGATTTAAATGTATTGCACCATCAGGTTGACAAAGGCCAAATATCGCTACTGTCAGAAATTCTTAAACACGTTTTGTTCTTTTTGCCTTTCAATCTTAATTAAACCGAGTACGTGACAACGCCTGAGACAAATAGTTAATTGTTATTAATATTCCCGTTCAAAGTGAAGTGACGCATGTTAAAAGGTGGCAGCGACCTTGGGGGCCTGTGACCGCAGGATTACTCATCCTGGGTCAGGATGTAACAGCCCGGTGCGCTGTTACAGAAGCCTCTTCTCCCTTTAATTCAAGCTTGTTAAATCGGACTGGCAACAGATGCACAGGACGCGCTTCAGGACCTCCCTTCACATTACTTTATCTGGCTGTAAAATTAGAAATAAAACCCTTATGGGAAGACGGTAATCACAGGAAGAACTCCATGCCTCTGTCTAACTGTGAGTAGGCAGATGTATGAAGCCCAATCCGAGGATGTCACTGCAAGGAGGAGGAAGAGCGAGGAGAGACAAAGGAGAAGCAGATTATATCAATCCGTGTGCCAGCGATTGCTTTTTGAGATCGAGCCTTGTGTTCTCTTTGAAACATTGATTTATACTCTGATACAATCCGTCTCAAAGACATCTCAGTGTGTGCTTGTGTGTGGGAGTAAGTACTGTATTCCTTTCGGTTGTTGTGGAAATGTGCCTGTGCCTGGATGTTTGTGTGGAGGCGATTGTATCCTCTTTCAGTGGAAATAAAGAAAAGGCGAGCACGACAGACAACAGTTTTACACATAATGCACGCGTGCATGTTAATCATGATGATTCTTTCCTATAACAATTCCTAAGTTTACACACACTTACATGGAGGAAACAATGTACAGATGCAGACATTTGTGAATTGAGGAAAACACACACACACACACACACACTTACGCTCCTCTACCCTCCAGCGCTATCCCTTGTAACAAGTCAAAACAATGTGGCACAGCTGACAACTTGCATTAGACCACTAGGCCTTTAAAAGACCAAGTGTGTGTGTATGTGTTTCCACAAGTGTGTGTTTAATGTGAATCACCCTTACTGATAAATGTCAGGGGTTAGTGTAAAGTCAATGTCTAAAGGGTTGCCCAAAGCGTGCAGCTCTTTTCAGTAATTTGTTTTACTACTTTATCTCAAAATGCAGATAACAGATAGAAGGGAGAAAAAAAAAGTTAATAAGATATATATATATATATATATATGTTGAAGTCAGAATTAGCCTGCTGAATGGTGGTATGGCTGGTTCTTAAAAGTTGTTATGCGCATTTAACTGAGTGAATGAATTTTCACGGTTGGGCGGAGAAAAAAAATGGAAGAAAATTTCTAATCCACAATAATGAAATGCCACTGTCTTGACTTGTTGAGCTTTGTTTGCGTGAGGTCGCCTGCATCCCTGAGTCTTTAAACCAAAAGCCCCTTAGGAACACTGCGTGCCCTATTATAATGGCAGAAGTGCTAAAGTGAAGGTGAACTGTTCCAAATCGTCCTGGAGGATGAAGTGACCTTTATGCATAAGTGGCTAAGTAAGTGGCTTACTTGAGAGGTCTTCATGAAAACCCTGAATGACAAAGAAATCTATTTTCGAAATATGAAATCAACCATTTCAATTGATTTTGCTATTTTGAGGATGAACAGAAAAACACATCTCCCGTGTAATTATATGTGAATCTGCTAGGTGTAGTTGTATTATAGGCGAGGCCTCGGGTACAGTTTCAATTTTCATGAGCAACAGTTTTTACAGCCCGGAAGAAAAAACAGCAGCAACAGATGTCCGTCTCCTGAATAGGACAAATCAGCTAATGTCCATATGCGATATTCTACTTGCCCGCGATGAAGCACAAATTTGCCTCAACAACTGATTTCAAAAGGAAAATGATGTATGACTGAAGTTAAAGCTAATGGACCAGTGTGCTAATGCTAACGGCTACTCGCGATTACCATCACACCTTGTTTTACACTGCAACATGTGGCCACAGTCTAACAATACAGAAACTCGTATTTACCTCTTGTAGATCACAACAGTGCAAACCATAGGCTAACTGCTCGCCAGCCTGTAAGTCATCCATATTATTCCTCTCCTACAGTATCCTCTATCCACTCGACGGTGACAAGTGACTCCTTCTGCCTTTCTCCGATACGCTGAACCTGACCGCATACGGCTAAGCCCCGCCCCACTACCTGAGAATGGAAATGGATTGGCTGTTAGTATCGGGAAAAGCCACGTGAACAAGGTTAATATAGTTTATAGGGGTGTAACGATTCGTTTTAACAACGATTCGATTTGTATCACGATGGTTGTCAATACGATTCAAGGACGATATTGGTTCATTTAGAACGATACGATCCGAAACGATTCAGTGAATTGAAATCGATTCAGTAACCTTTTAGCCCAAAATTCAACCAGTGTGACTGAAATAAATACCTGGATACTGAACAGTGCAGGTGAAGTTTCCTAGATTCCTGTTGTTTCTTGTAATTTAATCATGTATCAATTAATTATGAATATAAATAAACAAGTAAACAACAATGAACAAAACCATATTAGTGATATACACAAAAACACCCCTGCAATAATGGTTTCCCCCTACCAACCACCGCAAAACCCCTCTATTTCAACCCTTGTGGAACATCCTCTCCTTTCCCCGTGAATCAGGGCTCGGGACGGCGGAACCTGCATACTGCGTCACGGCTCAGTCAGTCACAGCTTTTATCATTAAAAGTGCCAAGATGACATGCTTAAATCCAATGGGTTATTTACTAGTATCGATACAATCGATTTATTACATCTAAAAACGATGTAAGATCGATATATGTCGTCCATAAGGCCAACTCGCCGAGCACAGATCGATGTAGATGGATCGTTACACCCCTAATAGTTTACCTCTACTAAGTTAGGGATAACATACGTGCTAAATATCGTGCATATCAAACAAACTATACTAATGCGTAAACTAATAACCATTGAACTTTAATATTAAAATTATCTTAAAAATACATTTTATTCACCTCTATCTAATTTATACTTCTAGGGGAATGAAGGGCAGGGCATTTCAACTTTTCCTCATCCCAGTTTTATGTTTTATTCAAGCCTCCCCTTTATTGTGTTGCATATTTATCATTTGCCATCAAAGTAATTTTTTTATATATATGTGGGGGATGGTTTTTTAACCTCAATTGCAGTCCCATATACAATGTGCATTAGTGATTGAGTGTTATAATCAAATTACTTTCTGAAAAGTAAAAAATGAGTGCAATTGCAGCAAGTTGCTCATTTAATTCCATTTTTTGAAGTGAAAAAGGCAGTAAAGCCTCATGTTTTGTCTTCATTGGTTTGAAGACTGAAAATTAGCAAAGAATATAAAGAAGTCCTTTCATAGTTCATATTGAGTTACTTTGTGATCCCTGCCTCCTACTAATCCTTGCTGTTCTCTTTGCCGTCAACAATCGGCGTATCAGTAGTCTGTAGACTTTGTGTTGACATTGTGTAATAAACAGCACACACATGACAAACCACCTCTATTCTTTGATGTAAGAGCAAGACATACGGATGAGTACATTGATCAAACAGCATCCAGCTGTGATCAAAGTTGAACCCTGCTGACGGTAAAATAACTTAAAAGACTATGAGGGCCATACACACACAAGCATTCAGACACACATACTTTCTGATGAATTCACATAAAGAGAGCAATGAGCTGGAACACACTTCTTTGTTCCTGCTACACAGGATCAAAATGGTGCTGTTATTATGGAAGATACATGGAAAAAGATGACTAAAGTAAAGTCAGCGTAAGTCAGTCAAGTCCCAGACCTTTCTCTGTGTGCTTGTATTATGGTTCATCTGAACGAATTATCTAACTACTAATCGATTAGAAGCACAGTTTGCTTCTAATCGCCAGTCTCCAGGATCAACCACCCAAAAAACCGTGGTTGGTGTTGTTAGAAGTCTTCAACACAAAACAAATGTGTACAGATCTCTTTAAAAGATGATTTGACAAGTCTGACACAGTGCTGCTGCCACAGTTTGTACAACGGAAATATTACAGCTTTACTTTACGTTGGCTTCCACTGGGTTATTGGAGAAATTCCTGCTATGAAGCACTGATTGTTCAAGGGCAAAAGGGCATAAAACAGGCATTATACTGGCTTGACTAATACCAACTAATATTTTATTAGTTCCATTTTTTTTTTATCAATCACAAGAATGCTTTTGAAAGCTATCGAAAAAGATTTTTGGAATCCGATCAGGATACAACACATGAAGGTAATGCCTGATTTGCGTATTAAAACATATCTTTTAGAAAACCTTAATGTAGGTAATCAATTATTTATGGTGCTCGTATTAGTAATAGTTTTATCCAATTTATCTTAGGGGTGTCCCCTTGTTAGGTAGACTAATTAAATCTACAGAATAAATCTACAACTTCAACTACTGCTTTCTTGTAGCCATGTTGAGTTGACTTGTGTCGACTTGCTTAGCTATGCATTTACATTTGTAACTAAAGAATGGGACACTGATTCACGGATAAGAGGTGAAGAACTTCCTTTTCAATTAAGGATTCAACTCTCCAGGAACATATTAACCAATACCAGTAATTCTTGTGTTAAATTATATTAGTAACACTGAGTAAAGATTAGGTGAGACGTGCTATATGTATTTCTGTACGCCTCAACCATCTCCCTGTCAAGCTGCTCAACCTGAGTAGAAAGTAATCTATAATTCCATCTATTGTCTGCACTCCCTTTTATAACTTTTGACATTTGCTGAGCTAATTTAGCATTTTAAAACTGTCAGCATTATGGAAAGTACTTTGTGCAGTTTTAAATTGGTGTGAATGCCGAGTGTCTTTCATATCCGCTCAATCTCTTCCACCTATAATCCCTCTTTCTTACTTCCATTTTCTCTCATTTCTCTAGTTTCTCTGTTGTTCAGTTCTTCCTATTTTCCGCCAATCCTTCCAACATTCACTCAATCCTCATCGTCCAATTCCTCGCTTTATTACCACGAATAGTAATGTTGATGCCAACGGTTTTTAAGTTATATAAAGAGCTTCATTAGGAAGGCAAGATGGATGGTAGGAGAAACTGTCGGCCCCCGTAGCCTCAGCAAGGGTATTAAAAGCTCGGCCACATGCTGGTCCCAAAAAGATACGCCTTAAAAGGCCATATACACACATTGGCGCACATGCACAAACAACAGACGTGCACACACACACAAACCTGCATGCTCGAACATGTTATCTGATAGCCAAAGCGGCCAGCGCTCCCCAAAGTCATCAAGAAAGATGGGCCAGAGAAAGATGGAAACCAGTGATCAGAAGTAAGGACAGAGAGGATAAAAGAAAGGGGTTGTAGCTTGTGTATCTATCAAGGATTGACTTGCATGGGAGGGGAGGGGGGTTTAAATGGCAGCAGATGGAAGAAAAGCAGGTAGGGGTTATGTCTGACAGTCAGCTGGGAAAAACAGGAACACAGCAGGCCAGACAAAAGGGGGCAGAGATGAAGGAAGGTAAAGCAAGCAGGAAAGAAAAAAGACCATTATTCCAGGCAGGTCGACATCTCAAGGGTTTCTGTTGTCAATCAGGATTTAGGTCGTGATTGATTACGCAGGACTTGAAAATTATGAAATGCATGGAGATTGACGACTTAGTTGTCGCGGGAATTCATCACATAAGGACCTTTGAAGGGTATGGAGTTCCTTTCAGCGTTAGTACACAACTCGGGGATATGACGATAACAAAAAGATGGTCTCCTTTTCTTGGACGTTGAGGCTTACACCACGGAGGCTTACTTAAAAAAGGAGGTGAGAGAGGTCACTTTGTTGCAGCTGGTCTGGCATCTGCTTTTAGGTTGTGACGTACATGATGATTTTATCTTTACAAAACGTTGATTTGCCAATCGATTTAGAATTTTTGTTTTGGTGACTCGGGAGAAACCACACTGGCATTAAAATGTTGTTGTGATGGCAACGGTTTATCTATTCTACCTGCAGAACACCAGTGAGCTTGATAAGCAGTCTTTCCGTTAACCTCTGATTTTGAAATATCTGGCAGCTAAATGCTACGCTACGTTTAATGTTTAGTCGCCATCTCTGTCTACTTTTTAGGTGCCTGATAGGTAATGTACAGTTGCTTTTGTGGAATTTTGAACAAAATAACTAGTACCTGTATTTTCCGCACTATAAGCCGCACTGGGCTATAAGCCGCACTGGGCTATAAGCCGCGGGCGGTTTAATGTTTAATTACCATTTGTCCCCTAGTGGGTGTTAGCTGTAAAAATCCATAGATTAGCCGCACCGTTATATATAAACTGCAGAATCGAAAAATAGGAAAAAAGGCGCGGCTTATAGCCCAAAAATTACGGTAGTTATTGCTGAAAACAACGCCCATGATAACCATGTGGGTGAAACTTTATCTTGCGGTTTAGAAGACAACAACGAGCCTCATGATGCTGAAACACTGCACAGAGATGGAGAGTTTAGGTCAAATACTTTGCTGAATGATTATGAAAGAATACTCTGGTTCGCTCATTTGGTGCGTTGGTAGTCAATCCTTTTTTTAACATATACAGTAAATATATATTGATCTACGATAGAGGTCTAAATTCTTACTATGAGCTGGAAAAAAAAGTTAAACACATGTCACCAAATAAATCTGGCAGGGTTTGGTTTAGTTTGTCTAATCCATCAGCTACCACAGCATGTACACTTGGCTAGAAAACACACACTTGCCAGTGAATTTTGGCAAACACCACAGTTGCACATGATTTTCTAGGCTGCATCATTTGCAGATTTTCCATTCAAGAATTGGTATGGAGCTTAATGAAGGCTCAAGTGATTCCCTTATAATTAAGCATCATTTGACGGCATCATTTATGTATCATCCACCTGCCCCTCCCTTTCTCCGTCTCTCTCTTTGTCCGTGTCTTGTCCCCCCCACTTAATTCAATATTAATTGGATATAATCTTCTATGTAATTCAGGAACTCCCTCTGGAGCCTCCATTTCTTTGATCATCTCCTTGCTTCACCCCCCCTTCCCCGGCTACCCGTATCTTCCTGCATGCACCCCCCTCCCACCCCCCACCTTCCCTGCCATTCTTTTTCAGGCCTTCATCATTTTTTCAATCTTATCTTCTTGTCAATCTCTCTCCCACTTTCTTGGATTTCAAAGACGGAGAGAGGAAGACGAAAGAGGAAGCAAGGAGAATATGGAAGAAAGGAGGATGAAGTAAAGATGCCGAGATGAATTCAAAAGCTCTGTGAAGTGAGTAACAAAGGGTTGGATCAATTAATGAACAACGGAAGATGAAGGAAAGTTTGAAATGCGAGGAGTGTATTTAGGGCCAACACACATGTGGTGGGGAGTAGGAGGCAGGGGGGATGATGGGAGCAGAGAGAAGGGACTGGGAGCACTGAGTCACAGAGGGGAGGGAGAGACAAGAAGTGGATAAGATGGAGGAGAGAGAGGGGAGGAGAAGAGACAGCAGTTTACCCAGATTGCTGATATTTCTCTGGGTTACATCATCCACCCCCACCCCTGTCATCGTACTGGTGAATTTGAATTACCCTCCGTTTTCTTGGGAAAAACCATCTCACAGGTACCCAATTTAAAACCCCAATTCAAAGACTTCCAGGAAGTATTGTGGATTAATGTCACAGTCAGTTTATTTCTAAATATTTACCTCCTCCTCTGAAATGTGTTGGAGACAATCCTCACATCCTTCAACCTTTTTGTGACATCCTATCACAATCCTTCAACCTTTTTGTGAGTTCATCCTCCATCAGTAATAATTAAGTGTGCCAGAGAACCAGCCGGAATGTGAGAAAAAAAGTTTTATAAAACTCTTTATGTCCAAAGTTGTGTGGATTCTTCCATGTTAGAGCAAAATCTATATGTGCTAATACGTTTTTGTTATTTGCCAACTAGATATAATGATAAAGTACATGTCTGCTAAGTCAATAGAAGTAAGAAACAACAGAGGATGAACAGTAGATGCAGAAACAGCAGCCAGTGAGTCGAGCATGTGCACATTGACTGGGAACAGGAACGCTTGGCTTTGTCCAAAAGAAACATAATCCACCTGCATTCCAACGCATTCCCATTTAGTTTAATCAACACTACGCTAAATCTCCCCTGACTTCTAATCTACTGTACAGACAACAAAATGTCCAAACCAACTTGTTGGATAATCCCACGTAAGGCCTAGACATTTTTGGAATTGGGATTAATTTGACTGATATTGCAATATGGTTTGAGGAATTAAATAAAAATGACAATACGGTCATCTTTATTTTTCTTGAAGATATTATCAGGGCGATCTTCTGATGTTTGTAGAATGAGTGTCTGTGTGTGTGTGTGTGCTGAAACTTTGGGCCTGAAAATTGCACTAGGCAATATTGAAATATTGTTAACATTTACATTTTTGATTAGGCCCTATTCACTTATGCACTATTCGGCTGCCTGTATCTTTTTGGTCATGTGATGCTAGCATTTGGTTTTAAAGTCTTTTACTAACATTACGCTCAGCTTTTAAAATGGCTGCTAGCTTACTCTCCTAAGTGTCAGTAGTATGTCCACAGAAACTCAGTTGTTATCTGTGAAGGTTCAATACAAACCAACCATAATCCCTGGATCTGTGATCTACTGCTGAGGCCAGATGACATGTGGAATTCCCCTTTACATATCATACTGAATAATTTAATTAGCCATCAGCACAGCCTTCAGCAGGTTCACTTGATTCAGCAGTACTAATATGACTTTTTTATTTTATTCTAAGGATTGTGTCGAGGGGATTTCTTGAGATGTGGTGTGGAAACTGTGCCAAATGAACGCGGGAAGAAGAACACTTGATTAATAGAATTTACTTTTTCAGCACTATGGTTCTGCTGGATGCAAGAGAGGGATTCTGGCTAAGCAGTAATGACAATTAGAAGGGAGGAGGGTAAATTAACCTCAATTATGATCGCATCGACGCAGACAGAAACACTTGGACAAAGGGATGACATTTCTTTTTACAGTTTTCTGCATAAGGACTATTATTATTGCCTTGACTGCAGTTTATTTCACCCCCTTCTTTTTACTGCAATAACTAGGGCACTATTTCCCTCTCTCTCTTTCACATACAAGTTGGCCTAAAGCTGAAAACAAAATACACCTGGTGAAAGAGCCACACGCATGAGACCAAAATGGGATTCAAAGCAGCAAAAAAACAAATAGAAGAGGGGATGTGGGCTGCTTGGGTATTGAGGGCAAAGAGAGGAAAGAACAGAAGGCCGCTCGAACACACACATAGTAAAAACATGCTTCATTAACCCATACACACAAGCACCCTGCGCTGCTCAGCTACACCTGCCAGGAGCCGCAGAGAGAGCAAAGGACACAAGCTTCCCTCTGAATTGAGGTCATGCAGAGAGAGACAGAGGTAAAGACAACAGGAGGTGGGACAAGTTAAGAAGCACTGATGGTGTGATCTGAGGGAGGAAATTCCCTCCAAGCAAGGAGAAGGGAGGGGGGGGGATGTCGCTCGGGGAGAGAAAGTAGATTTATAACAATAACAACTGGATGAGAGAACGATTTCCGCTACAATAAATGTAAAATAAAGGCAAGATGGTAGATGATCTGGAATAATATACTTTAGAATGTAAGGAAGAAATCAGAAAGAAAGCTCGGCCCACAAACAACCGGCGGTTAAGTCAATCTCCAACACACCACAAAACCCCCTGTGTGCCCGTGCATCGACTGGGGCGCCAGTGACTTTAATTCACTAAATACTTCAAAGACATTGCTTATGTGTGTGTTCATGAGCTGTAAAAACAAAAAACATACAAGTAATTAAGTGTCTGTGCATGCGTGAGGCCCCCAGGAGCATCATTTTTCATGTTTCCTACCTTCTCCTCTCCTCCCCCACTGACATTCACATTTCCCTGTAGCTTTCCCCACTTCACTCACACACACACACACACACACACACACACACACACACACACACACACACACACACACACACTTCTTCCAGTTCAGCTTCTGTCCTTGGGAATTTGACGGGAAGACACATTAAGCCCTTCCAACTAAACTCCGATTGAGAGACTCTGTGAATGGTGATGAAGACGGAGCCGTTATCATCAATCTTCTGGCCTGCAGCTACAAGAACGACTTCCTGTGTGGAAGCGTTGGTGGGTCGCTGGAGGCTTCTAGGCAGGACTCTCAGCGCCTTTTCTTTTCGCTCCTCTCGAGCAACATGTTAACAATACACGGGTGCGGTTTCTTTAGTCTTCCCAGAAGATTGATTTTAATGTTCAAGAGTGTAAATCAAAGCAAGTCTTTCCACTGTGCTCTCGTTTCTCTTGCTCTTCTCTCTTGAGTGCACTTCTTTCTTTCCTCCTGCCTACTTGGTTCTTTTATCGCCCTATTTCATGAGTGTCTTCTGCTTTTCCTCAAACTTACATTGTATCCGTCATGAGAAGTGGTGCATTGGTTGTATATCCTACTTATAAATTGCGTTAACCTCTTGCCTCTCTGACATTTGAAAATTCTGCCCAGTTATAAATTGATGATATTTAAAATGAAGTTAAAGAGACACAGTCTAATGCAAAACCTGACCCTTCCTTATATCTATATATGTGTTTTATATATTTTTTTTAAATCAATTATTCAAGCGAACTTCAAGGATAAATTAAAAAGTAGATACCACTAAAGTGTTTGGAAAAAAAAGCATTTGCCAGTGCCACGTTTGTGTGTGTATATACTAGGGGTGTAACGATTTGTTTTAACAACGATTCGATTCGTATCACGATTCGTGGTTGTCGATACGATTCAAGGACGATATTGATTCATTTAGAACGATACGATCTGAAACGATTCAGTGACTTGAAATCGATTCAGTAACTTTTTAGCCCAAAATTCAACCAGTGTGACTGAAATAAATACCTGGATACTGGACAGTGCAGGTGAAGTTTCCTAGATTCCTGTTGTTTCTTGTAATGGAATCAGGTATCAATTAATGATGAATATAAATAAACAAGTAAACAACAATGAATGCATTCACATTTCATTTGAATAAAGTTCAAACACTGCTGTAGCCGTGTAGCAGAAAAAAAACCTGTATTAGTGATATACACAAAACCACCCCAGCAATAATGGTTTCCCCCTACCAACCCCCGCAAAACCCCTCTATTTCAACCCCGGTGGAACATCCCATCGGCTTTGCTGTGAAACCCGGAAGTTGAATCGGAGCTCGGGACGGCGGGACCTGCATACTGCGTGAGCACGTCACGGCTCAGTCCGCGACAGCTTTTATCATTAAAAGTGCTAACAAAAAACACCCATATAAAGTCTGACGTGCTTAACTCCAATGGGTTATTCCCTAGTATCGATACAATCGATTTATTACATTTTAAAACGATTTTAGATCAATATATGTCGTCCATAAGGGCAACTCGCCGAGCACAGATCGATGTAGTTGGATCAGAGGAATATAAATCGATACATCGATGTAATAGATGGATCGTTACACCCCTTATAGTTTACCTCTACCAAGTTAGGGATATGGTGCATATCAAACAAATTGGATGGATTGGATGGATCGTTACACCCCTAGTATATGCACTGTAAATGTTTGTATACGTGTGTGTGTGCATCCTAGCAAATGGGTTTATTCAAAATGTAGAAACTGTATAACTGCATGAGGTCAGCAAAATGGCCTCTCAAACACCCCTTCTGTCTCAATATTGCTCATACAGACACACATAAATACACAATGCTTTTTACCTTGAAGACACAAAGAGGCATCGGGCGGACGAGAGAGAGAGAGAGAGAGAGAGAGAGAGAGAGAGAGAGAGAGAGAGAGAGAGAGAAAGAGAGAGAGATGGCAATGGGCTGGAAACAGCAGACACAACTAGATGAATATTTCTCTTCCATCTTTTTTCAGCTTTCATCTCTACTGCAGTTTCTGAGCCTCTGAAACAAAGGCACTCACAAACACCGGGATACACGTGTGTGTGTGTGTGTGTGTGTGTGTGTGTGTGTGACACACAAACAGACGTACACACACACACACACACACACATGCTGAAACATACCATTTCTGGCAAAAAGATTTCAAGTAGAAAAAGAATAAAAGAAAAGTCCTAGAAAACTTTCCTCTGAAAATTAAAAGACTACGACCCAAACAGTTTTAAATAGGGTACGACAAAGAGGTATTTGAAGTGAGGACTCTTTAAATAACTGATTCAGCTGTCTTAGTGAAATGAGACATAAAAAGACATTTATTACAGGATGTGGGCTCAATGCTAAATGTAAATGAGTTTAGTCAGAATTCAAGAAAACTGTGGCACATTTCCTGCTTCTCCTCAGAGGAACAAACTTTCAATGAAGATGATGATGTTCTTAAAGTGCAGAGTTAGTTTCAAGACCCGGCTGTATAATACCGATAAAACATAAAACCACACATGCATGTGCAAAAAAAAAAATCAGCCATCAGCCAAAACCACAACCAGGCACACAAACACATACACACATACACACTTGTTAGATGAAAGAAAAACACCTCATCTGGTCAGCACAACTTGGCCTCTCAGGGATGATGCTATCTCCACGTGTCTGTGCATCACACCTAAAAGTAGGGTAGCTGAGACCCGAGGGTCCAACACTGACACACACTCCTGGAAAACGTTGCATCCCCCTTGTGCACTGTAAACTAGTCCCGGGAATTAAATATCCTACACTTCATATCTTAAAATGATTATGAACGACGACATGTAGCATGGCTTTGCCTTTTTCCAAAAGTCTGAAACCAAGGTGAACATGTGAAGCTTGATGCTGCACTGGAAAGCGAGCCCTCTGTGTTCATGCAGTTGAAATCAGCACTGCGTACATCATGGAGAGACAGGGACGATGCTCTGAGAGTAAAATAATTGACCCAACGGCGAAAAAAAAACCATGTGTTTTGCATTACATAAGTTTGATTTTGCCTCTCAACAGGCGATCTCATCAGTTATCTGACTGCAGCGACATCAAGACATTTTTCGCCACAAGTCGCCACCTTTTTCCAAACAAAATCTGTCTCAGCAGCCAGCTGTTTGTGCCCTTCCTGTCTACTGGGTACGTTTACTGCGCGTTTGCCCCCAAAGCTGCAGCTTGCACATTTTACCATCAGATATCATGCTGGCATGATTGTAGTCAGGGTGCGATTTGTGGGGGAGGAGGGAGTGGGGGGGATTTCCCCCCCTGTGGTTTTCCTATATCCCTCTCTGGGGGTATCTCCGGGGGTGACAAGGATATCCCCCCCTTGATAGCAATGAATGCAACTTAAACTCTTGAAATCTAACGATCTTCAGTATCAGTACATTGGAGTAGTTATTCAGTAGCCTTCTGGAAGACGGCGCATATTTCTGAATGTCATCGAACACAAAAACATTGTAACATTTTAGTGCGGGAACTTCGCAGGGGTGCGTGTGCTTGTTTCCCTTTTTGTGCGGCGCTTTTCTGCTTCCTCCTCGTAACCAAACCGTCCGTGCGCGTAAAAGTGAGCATCAAAGTTTGACTTTGGATCCCATCGGGGGAAACTTTAATTGCGCTGAGGGAGGAAGGGAGGGGGCGGGGGGTCCATAGCAGAGAATAGGAACCAGCTCTTCAATAATAAGAGCAGCGCAGAGCTGCATTACTGTGATGGCCTGTTACTTTTGTATTGGTTTTGCATATTAACAGGCTTTAGACATGTTTTATTTGTTATTTATACTAATAGCCTTCTGTGATGATCCACGTCCCAGATGTTTTGGCGCAGTGCGTGATGTGCGCGTGCGGAGCGCCGGCACAGAGCATGATGTCTTACTTTACAGGACCCGATAATAAAACAACTAAATTAACATTAAAAGTTTTGCCATGTTGTGATGGGGACTAATCCACAGACCCAAAAAAGGGCCTGTCTACCCTTTACTTTTTTCTCCCTAGTTATGCAAGCTAAAAGTCCAATGTTCTTGTCTATGAATAAATTAAAAAAACATCCCCCCCTCTGCTTTTTTGTCAAATCGCACCCTGATTGTAGTCATATGTATAACAAAGCACATGTCGCGGGTTTCCATCAATGCTATTTTCTGTTAGCATCTTGAGAGTCCTGCTGAACGCTATACAGCATGGGTGTCATTTTTACACAGCTTGATTGTCATCACAGCCAGCCCAAGACGGAAAATAGCAGAGTGGCGTTTGCATTGTTAGTCACACAGTTACACAAAGTTCGGAACACCAGGGTGCTATTTAGCTTTCACAAAATGTAGATGATTTATTGTCAAGACCTGGAGAAACATTTGCAGCAGAATACTGGATGTTTTTGCAGTTTATGAATCAAACACCCTATTCCACGCTAAAGTACACCAGTGGGACGCACAAAAACAAATACAATACTGCTGCACACCATTTGAAACATTAAAGCCTTGACTACAAAAGTTAGACAATGCCAATAGGGGCATTTGCCGACCCATCAATGAAGCTGCAAGCTAACAAAAAAAAAATAGACACAAAACAGCGCATTGTACTGAGATTAAGACGATATCCAAAACACTTCTCTCAGAGAAACCTTCCCAAAGTTACAGGCAAACAAACACCAAGCCCCCAAATCATATCAATCATAAATGCTCCTCACCTTTGCCGTTTTCATCAAAAATATGACATTGTTCAGTAGTTTTTGGTGTGAGTAATGTCCAGCAGGTGACGAGTGGAACGTGCAAATCGGACAACGACGGCCTGACTCTCACCACATGACGTGAGGCCTGTACCAAAGCCTCTCTAGAGTTGTTCTGCTCCACTCTAATAAAGTAAAACTTTCCACAAATACTGTCCACACACTGGCCTATGACACATAACCTTTTAACCTGAAATCCCCATGTTTTATAGGTATGTATTCCCTCTAAGAGGGAATACATACCGCACCTCCGCGGATACGCGCGCATGAAGTCCGCGGAAGTTTGCCGGCGGGCCGTAGTTTGGGGACCCCTGGTATATACGGCCACTCTACAGACATGTTTTTATAGAAAAAAACACAGAGTTTATCCGAGAGGTTAGCGTCGTTACGGGTTGCAGTCGCACAGGAGTCAGGGCAATCAACGCATATTCAACGCGCATATTCAACGTCATCGTCTTGCTGCACCCTCCCCGCTCTGTGATTGGTGCCCCATCTCAGGGGCAAATTTGCTACATAGTTTCCAGGCTGCCTTGCAGCGCGAAATAAATCACGCGCGCAAGGCAGCATGGGAAAACCCAGGCTAACATGAACTGGTATTTCACATCAGAACACACCCACAGGTGTTCTCCTTTATACTGGAGAGCAAACGTTTTCCAGATAGACCTTGTAGTTTCTAGAGAAATAGCCATTTGTATTATGGGGCTGCCATGATACAAAACGGCCAAAAAGGCCAAAAAACAGCCACAGAGTTTAAATATGTTGGATGGATGATGCAAGTCGGCTGCAACAAGCCATCAGAGGGCCAAGTCGTGACATACAGATGCACCTACTTAAGTACACACAAACACACTCAAACATAAACACAGCCAGGCTGCTATGAGCAATCACACCTGCACTAAGACGTGCTGTCACCTGAGGAGAGAAGGAGACACACGGTGGTCACAAAATGCTAAATATTTTACTTCATGATTTATAGAAACCGAGAGGAGAGGAGTGGAGGTGAGTTTGGTGGTTTTAAGAGGGCAAAGAGAGCCGGTATATCGATTAATGGAGCCTGGCAGATTATAATAGCCAACATAATGTAAAGGTTCAGTTCACAAAACTGCCAAAGTGCCCTTGAGCAATGACACCTTTGTAATTGCACATGGCAAACTGTTACAAGCACGAGGATACTACCTGACTTAATCTACATTTTCCAGCTAATGATGATGAATGGTTTCCCCCAAGAGTTTGAAGGGAAATTCTGGTTTGAACTTGGGTCTTGTTTTTGTATTCATGGCCATCAACTCTATAGGGTAAGGGTTATCACCAAGTAGTCTGACAGAGCAGGAAACTAAAAAGTGTTCGGACCATCAGGCAGGTTGTAAAAATGATGATTGTTCAGCAGAATTTTCTAAATCAGTGGCTCACTGGAGACGTCTGGAAGTGATTTCGCGAAGTCCGTATGGCACCTTTGCCTCCATCGATATCTGTGTATTAATGGGGGTGAAGGAGATATATTCTAAAAAATGTTATTTTCTAACTAATTAAACTAAAGTAAACTCATTTTAGGTAAAGGGCCACATCAGGAATCAGGAAACATTTATTGCCATGTCAGACATACAAGGAATTTGACTTGGCAGTTGGTGCATGACAACAGACGACAATGGAAAACAAGACAACATAGTGCACAGAATAAAATATAATACTATGGGTTAGTAATCTAGGGCTATGGGCCTTTCATTTTACTTTTAAAAATAGTAAAATGAAAGTGTTTTGTGCATGTGGAGTGTGATGAAAGTCACCAGTGGGATGTCAGAGTCAGTCAGTGGGGGACGCGGACTCTGGCGGGGGAACGGAGAGCTGGCCTTAAGTGTCAGTAACAATGCTCCACTCCACAGAAAACCAGTGAATCCACAGTACATCAGTGAGTAAATTTGATCAATTTGGTCTCATTTTGCTCTGGCACCTTCAAAATTCAGACGTCGTAAACATTGGAAGTACCCAAAGGCAAAAGAAAGAAAGTCAAATCCTCACACAGTCCTCGAAAGAAAAAACAAATAGATCACTAAGAGGACTGAGGGGCTGTGTCTTGTGGCATCAGGTGTGGTTGACACTACCCTTCTTCATTTGTGAGTCTTAGCTCAAAGCCATTATTTAAGTCAAAGTAGCAGATGTACTTAAGAGTACTTAGCTGCCTTCCACCCATAAAGAAAAATCCTGTAGCTGCGGAACTGAACAGCATAATCCAACAATAATGAAGACTCGTAATTAGCTTTGTGAGAGTGTGTGTTGATGTGAGCTCGTCAAGAGGCGGGTGGTATGATTCCAGTTGTCGGGGGGTAAGTGAGTGTGAATCAACCCTGCTGACATCCAATTCACTCACAGATATACGCGCACACACACACACACACACACACACACACACACACACACCAAAGCTGAAGTTAAGCTCTATATGCTACTCATCACACTAGTCATTGTTCTCAGCACTGTGAGCCATATTGAGTGCAGAACAGGGAGACGACCGTGTGTGCGTGTGTGTGTGTGTGTGTGTGTGTGTGTGTGTGTGTGTGCGTGTAAGCACTTCTGAGTGGGAGACAGAGAAATAGGGAGAGAGAGACGCAGAGAGAGAGAAAGATACAAGTTGACAATATTATGTTGTATGTATCTAAAGTTTGTTTGGGAGTGAAGATACATAAGTGTGTGGGTGTGTGTCCGTGTGTTTGTCAGACTGCGCGTTAGAACATTTTGCTGAGTCATTCGGCCCAATTAATTTACTTTGTCTCGTGAGGAAACAGCTGCTGTGACATTGTAACCTTGGGTATGCTTTATTGGCTCGCAGGATGATTTAGAGGCACCAGTAGCCAATGAGATGTGACAGCTGAATGAGGGTCTCGTGTTGAATTTAAACTGAGTCTCCTAATATGATCTGCATAGGCAAACATGCACATGCAATCATATGCAACCGGGCACGCACAGACAGCAAAGATCAGTGTTATCAGTGTAAATACGTTTGCAGGGTTAGAACTGAGAGCGCCGTTTGTATCATAATATCCTTTCAGATGGTAATCCCTCTATGGATTAAGATGTTTTACTCATGTTTACCGTTATGAGAAGGCGAGGCTGAAATGTTGCAAATTACTTTATTTCTCCAAAGTAATAATATACTATATTCACAAAGAAATGGTTAAAAACGCTGTTGGCTCCTTTTTTTTCCCATTCCGTTGCATTGGATTTCACTGCTTTGGTATTCTCGAATAATAATTTAATCATAATCATGCAGCTTTGTATGGATTTAGAAGAAGAAGCCTATGAGAAGACATGATGTACTGACATGTACTACCAAGACTACCAAGACTGTAAGACTTTATTGAAGACCTAAAAAAGGTCTATTGCCAGCTACTTTCATGAGCCATTTGGCTCTCAGTTTAATTAGATTTTTTAGTTTACTTTGTACATCGTATGAAATATATAAGTTTAATGTGTGCATTTACCAAAGTAGTTTGAGACACAAAGCCGGCTTTCTCACTGCACACTGTTGAATAAAGGCAATAATGCCGAAAAACATCAAGTAATCCTACCCTCACATTCATTCTCAAAGCCGTATAATACCTCCAGCCCTTTTAACGTGAGCATCATTGAAGGAGACACGATTCTACCTGACCCAAAGACCAATTGCTGCGTGACTGAATTGTTCTTGCATTGATTTACTTACAGTAATAATCAAAGTGCCTCAGCAAATTATGCATTTTGCACTTGGACCAGGAGTGCATGCAAATTGTAAAGCTTGCTGTCCGCAAGCTGAAGTCCCAAAAAATGAGGGTGCAATAGCAATTTACGTGATAATAACAGCATTAAGTCATAACAGGGACGTAACTAGGATTGAAAGACATGGGGGGTTAGCCCCCAGGCAGGGTATTTGTAACTTACCTTTGCCTAATCTTTGCACTCACATCTTTTGCTACTGTATTAGAGCTACACTTATGTCAACAACCAGTTAAGAAACCAAGTTGTTAACAATTAAAACGTGATAGACATATCCTCTTCTTCCATTTCTACATTGTTTTGCAAAAGTCCCTCTAATGTTCAAAGCTGCATGAGGGAATTGACTTAGGCCAGACTTTGCTCCTGAGGAGTTATTCTGTAAGCAATGACTTAAATGCCATCTGTCTGCTCATTCTATGGAGACTGATTGTTTTAGAATAGGCCTACTATAGAGATAGGCTATAGTATTGTCAATGAATAAAGACTTGTGATTAGCTTGCTAAGTTAACCATTCTTTGCATTCCCTTTGTTCACTCTAGCTAGACTTTAGTTTTCCATAGGAAACCAAAATATCCCCTTTCCTTTACCTCAAGAAAACGTAAGCAGGTAATTAAAAACTTACAATTTCACTTTTTATCATACTGAGTGTAATCAATCTTCCTTTCACCATTAGCGTGTGTATTGGTGTTTTTATGTGCGGGGAGGCTGCATCGCGAGTTCACACCAAAGAGTTACAACGAGACAAGATGAATCCCCCAGTTACTTGCAACGCACAACTGCAACGCTCTGAAAGCTGCCACTTCACACCAATGCAACGAGACGGTGCGGTGCATCATCTTGATAGCACAACAAGTCTTTGTACTTCTGTCCAAATTCCGACTTTTCTGCTATTTTTTTGTCATTTGTTGCGTCGAAATATCAATGAGGATACGGTTATTGATAAAACAAATTGTTATTGTTATTATCATCATTTAGGGGGGCTTATGAACATTTTGGGGTAGCTTCAGCCCTACTAAAACTGGCCTAACGACGTCCCTGAGTCATAATAATAAAGCTTGTTAAAAAGTTGTTTTAACGCAGAGCAACACAGTGCAACAAGTGACCTCCGAAGTCATGGAAGACCTCCAAAGTCATTGAACTTCCACAATGTCCTTGCAGGACGTTATTCTCATCACTGTCACCACATAAGTCTATGGATTAGTGTTATTCATAGACATAATCCACTGAGTAAATATTAATTCATCTAATGTTCTGTAAAGATTAGTGAGCTGGATTGTTTGCTGTAGTAGACTTTTCTGTTATGTACTAGAAAGGGCACAAGAACATGAGTTGACTTGACATCCTCAAATAATCTACCTTTGTCTGAAAGCTCTTTTATAAATACTGTATGCCCCCTTTTAAATGTAAATATCAGCACTTGAGCTGATAGCTTTCCTCTTTGTGGAATAACAGACCATTAAAATTCGCTGCTCCAGGGCACTCTGATAAATCTATAGTGCTCAGCACATTTTAGCAAAGCAACAGGACTAAATTTTACTCTCAAATATTGCATTAGATAATGGTTAAGATGTGAATTGCTACTGGACATAAAACTACCAGGCTCTGAGCCTAAATGAACTTAAAGACACACATTACAAGATTCTCGTACAGAAATATTATATTATATAATATTTTGGAAGATGTGGTAAATGTCTTTTCAAAAATAACAGATAAAGATTAAGGTACAGAGTGGTTTGAGACAGAACGATCTCTGTGGACAAACGGTACCGTTGGGATTGAAGAAATGGAAAGAGCGAAAAGATGAGAGCGTGTGAGAGAGGTGGACAGAGATGGGAGGATGCAAAACTAGAGATAAGGAGGGAGAGACAGTAAACACGAGGGGTACGTTGAATAAAACTGGACAACAGAACAGAGCTGCAGAAAAAGCAAGAGAGACAAAGACAATGAGAGAGACAGGGAGAGAGAGACAGAGGGAGCCTTATCAGTGTATTGCAGGAGGCATAAGATGTAACTGGGGAGTCTGTGTGTGTGTTATGTGTGTGTGTGTGCGGGGGCGTGTGTGTTATTGAAGTGACTTTGGTCAAGTTGAAAACGGGAAAGTCCAGTCGACAGACAGAGGAAAAACAGGACCAACAACCTCCTGTTAATGGCTCTGGTTGATTCGAAAATACAGAATCGTATGCTGTAGATCTTGGGTACAATATATTTGAAATATTGAACAAAGCCTTTTGGCATGTTTGCAATGAATTAAAGCTCAAAGCAGAACGGTTGTAACCTTGAAACGAAATCTAAAGTTAGACAGCCTTTAAATCAATGAAGAATCACGAAGCTGTCCTGTTGTTCATTTTGTCAAACAATTTAAAGACAATACAATCAGTCACTCAGTCAGAAGCAAGCAGACGCTATCTTAACACGGGGTCTCTCTATAGCCCTTACATTGAGACAGCTCCAATAGTGGAAAAATCATGCATTTAAATGCCTCAAGGCTTGACTATACTTCATTAAATTAGCATGCAAATGGTTCTATCCCAATCAAAACAAGAAATGTCTGTTAGATTTTCCCACATGCCCAAATTGAGCGGGAATGTACTACAAATGTGCAAGTACTGACTGACTGAAAGGAAACTTGAAACAGTCGCCGTATACCACTAGCGTTATAAACAAGAGCACTTCAAGGGAATCAACAATGAGGCTGAGATGTGGTAATACCTGTTGGATAAATCCGATGAAAAGAAAAACAAATCACATCCAAATCAAGCAGTTTTATCTGGGGAAATAGACTCTAATTTAGCCTGTTGGTGGCGTGTAAGGGACCCCTGAAAGTGATGATGTAGCAGGGTCATATTAAACGCCAGTCCACAGTAGCAGTCGAAAGGTTGGACACACTTTCACGTTGTATCGATTAAGAAAAGGTGTTTTTGACTTGTAGTCTATGTGTTCTTATCGGTTACTTGTTTGTTGTCTTCCAAAACGGCACAGTCATGGTACAAATATAACCCTCCGTCACTCTGGTTCAACAACAAACACACCTCTTTGTCTGCCTCTCCTTTCTGCCTCTCCCCCACACAGCTTCTCCCTCTCCCTGTTTGCACATCTCTTTCAAGTTCAAGTTATCGGCTTCCTGTGGGTCTGTTTGTACGTCTCAATGGGTGCGTGTGTGTCTATCTTTGGGCCCATCTGTGTGTCGGTGAAAGTGTCTGTGCATCATTCAGGGTGGGTGTTTGTGTGTCTGTCTATGTTTGAGAGTTGCCGTACAAACAAACTTCAAATCTCCAAGTCCAGTTTCATATCTGTGGGAATGTGTGTGTGTGTGTGTGTGTGTGTGTGTGTGTGTGTGTGTGTGTGTGCATGTGTTTTCCTCGCTGCTCATTTGCATTGATGTTGTCAGATTGGAGAAAACGCATTAGAGCTTTTTAAACATCAGCTGTCTGTTGCAGATCAAAACACACAAAAACACACACAACAAACACGGTGTCTGTTAACAACAATGTGTTGTTGCCCATTTAGAAAACATTGTTTGTCTCTTAGTTAAGTATAGTCCCCTGGTATACCAAAGGACTGTGGGAGTGAGTGTTGGAGAGTGTGTTTGTGTGTGCATACTTGTATATCTATCTTTTTGGGGACCAGGATTTGTAGACCTTAAGAAGGTGGTTACTCTTCACCTATTCTAAGGCCTGTTTCAGGCTGAAATTGCGCGAGAATGCATTATGTCAATCCATTACCTCACAAAGATGGAGATAACGGAATTTTTTATGTTCAGGGGGAAGTATACCTCTAATTTTAAATACTTTCCTTAAAAATGTAATAATATCCCATCCACATAATTTACACCATTACATTTGATGGTGAATACCTGGTTTGGGTTAGGTTACAGTTGGGTATTTTTAGACTATCAGTGGTTAGTGTTGAGGTTAGTCTCTTAAGTGATAAATATACGTCAATGTAATAAACGGTTATCTATGCGTTAGTGTTTGTGTGTGTCTATGTGAGCACTTATTGATCATCTGAAGTATGAAAACAACTATCCTTTAATGTGATAAGAATTGGAATTTGGATTTAAAAGGTGACCTGCAGTAGAACCTGGACAACAATCACTTTTATTTGCATAGTTTCATTGATGTGAACGTGCATTTATAGTCTTTATCACAAAATGTAATTGCACTGGCTTGTCCTCCAACTAGAATGAGGAGATGACCTTCACATTCTCTACGGTGGGTTTGTTTTGCACAGAAGGGAAGAGTACAAAACAGGAGCACAGGGAGTCTGTATTATCTTACCAGGCAGATTCTCTCATTGGCTAAGGATCTTTAAGATTTCCTTCACGTATCTTTGTACCAGGACTTACATTCTTTATGCATCTCATGAGGAATTTATATAACAGTCATGAAGCTTTTTTATTCATCATTTAGTCCGCTGATGCATCAGTCAGCCAGTCGGTCAGCTGAAACAAAGCCTATATGTCAGTCATTCACTGAGTCAGCCAGTAAATGAATTCGTTACTCAATCCAATCTTTATTCCTGCATCCCTCTCACACCTGTGCTGGCCGCTCGAAGCCCTATTCTCCTCCGGCTGTGAAGAGACATCCGGCTAATTGCCACGATAAAGGGCTTAGTGAAGGGATCACTATATATTAGCAGTGCTTTGTGTATAGATACTAGTTCAGGTCCTTAAGATAAGTTACAGCTGTCAGAAAGCAAGTGAATACAATTGGCTATAGATGTTAAAGACACAATTATAAATTAATTGTAGGTCTTTAAGATAATACGTGGCGCTTATAAGAAAAAGCTCTTCCAAAACGACATTCATATTCACTTATATTTCAAGAACCAAGCGTATGCATACACTTGTGTTTGAAAGGATACCTATTATTGTTATGGATTGAATAGATTTTTTTAAACAGCGGTTGTGCTAATACCACAATTTACAGCCTGGCCAGGAAAGTAAAAACGGTAATATGTGTCAAACTTATACTATATTGGTAAGGATTGTGATTTTCTGAAACTAGAACCGAAGACCTTAAATCACCGACGGGATAGTGGAGACTAGAGACGGACAAACATTTTGGATGAATAGGCTTTTAAATTGCAAGACAGGGCTCTGGGAATGGCTCCCTGTACAGCGTTTTAGATTTTCCATAACAAAAGATCGTCATGGAAGAAATTGCTCTTTGAAAAAACCTATTTGGGGCGAATAAGCATGCCTTTCTGGCTCCATTTTGTTGATGGTATTTTCAAATTCTACAGGCATTTTAATTAGACAGTTTTCAACACAACCAAATGGAAAGGAGATAAAATGTGTGTCAGTTTTGTGACCAAATTTAACAATAATAAAGGCAAATTATTAATCCACTGACCTATGTATCTATAAGTCTGAAGGCAAAATGTGGGACTCTGGCTTCGTCTTGACAAAAGGAAAGAAAAGATTGACTACTGCAACCATCCCCTCCACCTACACACAAAACGCTCAACTGAATAGAGCAAGTTCAGGTCGATTGTCCAGAGACTGTTGAAAGGCATTCTGTGTAGCCAATTCATAAGTGAGGTGGAAGTAAACAAGGCCGGTAAAGTGGAAGAAGGTATAAAAGCAAGCAGTAAGTCATACTGTTCAATTTAAGAAAATTCGATGAAATGTAGAATTTAAAACAGAAATTCCACTAAACCATAGTGTCAGTCCCCAACTGGGCCTTTATACTGAATCTCTGTAAAGAGTCAAGATTTAGTGGTCAGAATACATAGAAAAAGGTAAAATCTGTTTTTTGCAGCGTTTTCCATGTAATTTTAAAGGGCCCATATTTTGATTATTTTTCAACAAGTTAAAATAGATCTTTGAGTTCCAGAAAACATGTTTCTGAAGTTGTTTGCTGGAAATAGCTTGTAGGAATAGCTTGTTACCTCCCTCTACTCCCCTCGGTTTCAGCCCCTTTCAGAGTGTGCCGTTTTCTGCTGCTCATTACATATTCATGATCTGAAGCTCAATTGGCCCACAGCTCATTCAAAGGCTGAAGACGGGATCAATTCAAAAACCTGTATCTAACTAAAAACAGCATGGATGGATTTTCTTACAAGTTTGTATGCGTGTGGAAGCACCAGAGACACACAATAACACTCCAAATCCCAGAAAAAGTGATTTTTCCATAATATGGGCCCTTTAAAGAATTTATTAAAAAAAATAAATGTATTGCTTTGTTTCGAGCAGGGTGAGGGGAGCCATGGAGTTTTTGAATAACATTTCATAGAACAGGTAAATAAATCTCTTATTTTAAGTGAGCAATTTTGTATGTTTCGCTTCCAACCTGTGAAAATATCTGTGCCTCACAACTATATCATAATTAGGGAAGAATGGTAAACGGTTTTGTTGGTAAATTGGGACTCAACATTCTCCAGGTGTAAAACATCACACGTTGCTACAGTGATGTGCAAGTGTACTTCAAGACACTGTGACATCACGGCTTAAAATATCTGCCTCCTAAAACACGCAGTTGCTCTATAGTTTTTTATCTTCTCGCTATGCGAATCCAGCAGTTTCTCTCTTAACTGCACTACACTTAAGACATGAAAACGAGTGCAATACGTGGAGAAGTCATTCGAATGGATAATGTATCCTGAGGGGAAATTAAGAAGAAATACATCCAATGGATGTAATGAAGAATAGACTGCATTATTAGCTTCTAAATCAACTCGGCTTCCTGTATTTAAACACAGTGGGGAGTCCATCATTAACGACTGTTTGCTTCTGATATTGTAGCTTATTTCTGTTTTGGAACCATTTAAAATCAGCACAGTCCGCTTGCAAAATTTTGTGCAGCAGCAGTTCACCTTGTTATTGTGATGTGTGTGTGTGTGTGTGTGTGTGTGTGTGTGTGTGTGTGTGTGTGTGTGTGTGTGTGTGTGTGTGTGTGTGTGTGTGTGTGTGTGTGTGTGTGCGTGTGCGCGGGTGAGTGTGAGAGCTTGGGTAATGAACAATTAGACAGCTGCAAGCCTGGAAGGAAAAAAAAAAGCACAAGAACTGTTTTAGGCGTGGAATCGCAGATGCAGACAGCCAGACACACACACACGCACGCACAACAGAATGGGAAGTAATGGAGTGAGGAGAGAACACTGCTGTCTGACATGAAAGTCAACACAGCGTTACACAGACCATTTTACACACACCTACACACACACACACACACACACACACAGATCAATAGCCAACTCCTTAGACCACAAGCAAACATACATATGCAGACACACATACTCAAGTCCCTGCTGATCAGGCATTCTCTCTGATTCACAAAAGTAAAAGAAACATGCATGACGCTTGTGTTGTTTTCATAAAACTGAATATTTGTATGCATGCACTGTTTCTAGTGGAGACAAACAAATAACATATTCATGACATCCTTGATCATCTTACAGCTCCGTTAATCATCGGTCGGACCCAAGAGACAAACAAAACAGGAAGGATGCGGTCTCTCCTTTCGGAGGAAAAGGATCATTCATTACAGATGAAGCTGTCAGCAATGTTTGAATTTCTGTTTTAACTATATCGCAAAGTGAATCTGATGTTTAGTTTTTCCATGTCATATAATCTGGTGTGTCTGCGTATATCTAAACCTTTTTAAGGTCTTCCTAAGGCAACCAAAAAGACGCGACACAAGCATGCGTACGGACAGACACCTGTGTTTGCTTTTAAGTGACCAAAACAACGTGGCAGCAGTGACATTTAGCACGGGAGAAACTACAACCATTGCCGTCTCGCTCTTCTCCTCTCATCTCATGTTTATATTGGTTCCTCTCTGCTTTTGATGTGCATTTCATCTCCCATTAAACGCCCCTCCAGCACTGCTGTGAGCTTATACGATCACCACGTAGCAACAACTGTGGGATATCTCGTTTCTGATGTGTTTTGATATTCCATCAATTTTCAGTTCCGCACACACTCCCTCTAAACAGCTGCATCGCATTGGGTAGTTTGCTCGGATCATTGGGCTTTATTATTTTTCTTTTGAACAGCTCCCGAGCTACTCATGATGCTGACTTAGCACACATTTAACTGTAGTTAACAGGGACAGGCAACTAGGCAGGTACTGCAGGACTTTGCCCCAGACTATACCTTGATAAATTCTGCCTTATTTCAGTAGCTTTTGTTATTTATTAAATTGACTCTATTGCTGCATCATTCCACTCATACAAGTAATAGCATAATTGTTTGTAGCATAATTGTTGAACTTTTGCTAATTATTCTTGAGGCAATGGCTCGCTCTGTTGTTCTGAGGATAATTAGTTGATTTTATGAAATGAATTGGAAGACGCAGTCAGCAGCTGAATAGCTTAGATGGGCATAAAGACTGGAAGCCGGGGTGAATTGCCAGTCTGAGCTAAAAAAAAAAAAAGGTTGAAAAGAAACAAAATAATCAACAAATTCCTGACCTCTTGTCTAATGACAAATAAAAGGGTAACATTTCCTATGCAATGTTGTGTGGGTTAATACAAACTTAATATACCAGCTGATCTATGTGCGTTGTAACGTGTTTACATTTTTTACGAGTAGCAGCTCACTCATACATACTAACAATTTCAACATAAAACCCTCACCAGAGAAGGTTCCCAGCTGCTTCAACACAGCCAAAAAAAATTGCCAATATTCAGTCAAAGTGACTCAAGCAACAAACAACAAAAATCAAAAACAGCATCCCAACCATCAACAGTTTTCATTGAGAGCCAACAGAAGCACATAGAGAGAACGTGTCCCAGCTGCCCCACATCCAGCCCTCGCACATCGTAAAATCTAAATCAGAAGGTTGTTGGTTGATTTCATCACAGCTTTCACACGGTTCAACGCTGCTTCCCCCGAAAAAGAAATCGGTGGGAAGGTTTGCCGTTGACTTTGGTCATCTGATAAAACCAAGGAGCTGATTGTTGGTTTTAGAAAATACAAAGGAGGAACCACTGAACAGTTCAACGTTTCCAGTCAATGCCTGTATGCAGGCTCATGCAAATCCATGTGGCAAGTTCATGTTAACCTTTTAAAGAGAGCAATAGAAAGCATCTTCACCAGAAACAATACAAACTGGAATGGGATATGCGCGGACAAGCACACGAGGGCTCTACTGTCTATGGTCAACATCACTGGTAGCCATCTACAGAGCATCAGCCACACTGGTGACAAGCGGCCCACGCAAAATCCTAAGGAGATATTACAAGATAGCATCCACCCGAGTCACAGGCTATCCACCCTGCTGCCGTCTGGCAAGCCGTACCCACACTTGAAAACAGCTACTCTCCTGTGAGACTCCCAAAATACCTATTATTATTATTATTATAACACTTTATGTTAGTTGCTTGTGGGTTTTTTGTATGTAACTAAAAACTGCATTTTGTTGCACAGCATTGTTGTTGAGTGGCAATAAAAAAAAACATGTAATCTTGTAACCTGGTATGATCCCTCCAACCTCTTTGTGCCGAATCCCGAACAGTAAAGGCCAGAAAAACTGGGCTGTAATTGGCCATCTACGAAGGGCAACTCTTGGTTACTGGTCTCAGAGAGCTACTCTGCATGTTGATGACCCGTCGATACAGACCCTTGCAAATCGAACTTGGACGTTTCAGATTAATTTACATTTTGTTTTCCTGGAATAAGCGGGATGGTTGCCACTTTACTATAACTCTTATTACTCCAAACTCTTTATCTTCCGGTCTCCTGCTCGCTCTGAGAGCTATGGTAAGCCAGTGAACGGTAATTAACGAGTTCCTCGAGTTCCTCAAGTTCCTCGTTAATTAGCAGGGAGCACCCAGCTGTTTCAGCCCCACAAGACAAAAAGGCTTTCAGCGCACACACACACACACACACACACACATAGATATGCACACACAAAGACACGTACACACACCTTGGGAGTTTTGGTGAAATGTCAGGGCAGTTCGGATTTTAACTACAGGGAGATTTGCTGCTTCGCCCACGAGGCCGAGATAAACCACCTGGATGGACGAAACAAACACGCAAAAACACTCCAGAGTGGCCTGAAACACGGAAATCAATATGAAACCTTGTCTTTGGCACACAGACACACAGTGGTAACAAGTTCCGCTACTTAGTTTATTTTTTGTTGTACAATGTAACATAAGATAACCGTTTTCTATTGATGTGATTTGAAAAATTGCCTTCATACTTAATATCTGAAAGTCTATAATTCTTCTGAATTATTAGCAAGCGTTTCGCTCAATCTTTCGGATACTTTCTGCATGAGCGGTGAACGCGCTGCGGCTGTTCGGCAACTACGACAACTGACAGCAACAATACAGCATACAGCTAAAATGATGAAAGAGGAAAACATGTCCTCCAGTCTCTGAAAAACCATAGCTTAGTCTAAAAACATGTAATCAAGTTATCTCAAGGTACGCATTGGCATTTTAAGTTGAAGCTACTGGCAATCCATCGTGGCCATCTTTCATGTTACATTTTGTTAGCTGCTGCTTATTTTTCCTCTAGACAAAGCCATGACGTAATCCTGACTCTGACACCATGAATCTGTGTAGCATATCTGACTGACAGCACTAACTAACTACAGAGGGCATATGAATTTGATGAGCATGTTTGGGTTTAAAAATAAACAAAGAAAAAGAAACACCTACACAATATGGCTCAGATCATTTGAATTAAAAAAGATTCATTATGCGAGATGTACGATGTATCAGCTTAAAGTAATCACAGCATTGCCTAATCGCAACATTGGCAACAGCTGCACTACTGCGCGAATGACTTAATTCTCCCCACACACATAATCCATAGCATGATAAACAAGATGACTTATTTTCAAAAATGTACCTGCGTTGACAGTTGAAAAGAACCGAGGGCAATGCCCCAAAACTGAACAATCACATTCCTTTAGCAGGAAGTGTGTGTATGTGTGTGTGTGTGGCATGTTCTAGGCGAACGGCTTTTCTACATGTGTGTGTTGAGCGTTTCTATCTGTGTGTGTTAAATGTGATCTTGGCAGGTTCCTGAAAGCCTGCTGAGCTGTGAAGAGGAGGTGCGATTATAATTTCAGCACCACACTGTTTCCTCCACAGTTACATGCCTACTTAGTACCTGCTACATCTATTTCCCCCGGTGCTCTTTCTCATAACTCTTCGCTCCGAGGGCACAGACAGCAACATTGGGGGTCAATCCACTTCCATCTACACCAAATTAAAGCTCGGACCACAACAGCGATGAGGAGGCACACGGGAAGTGCTCTTCATCAAATGGATTCAAAATGAGAGATGCAAGTCTATGGTACTTGATTCTTTTCTTCCATTTTGTCACAATTACCATATATGTCATGTTTCTACAATGCGATGGGTCATGCAAAATCAAAGGTGTATGTACTTGTTTGACCATTTGGCTTTGTTTTTAGAATGGACTTATAGTATATATAGTTTTATAGTATCACCCATTTCAAAAATGATTTCTGGACTGCTCAGGTGGGGGCGGTTCTTAAAAAGCCTTTTGCTATTGAAATGGAGAAAAAAGATCAAGCACTTGTACGGACAAACTAAGCCATAATATCATTCAAAACAGTAGGTAGACAGTTGTGTAATGCTCACCACATCAGTAGAAACCATCATAATAAAATAGCAGATGCAACTTGACAACCGCGCTTTTCAGAAACGGGAACAAATGGTGGTAGGGTGGAGGGGTGGACGGATGAATGGACACTACCTGTGCCTGGTCCAGTAAGACTGTTTGTCCGCCCACGCCTAAATTACTTTGGGTTCATAACCCTTTCGATGACATTGCTCACCTCTGTGTGTTGTGTGAACTACCCAGCATTAGGAGCAAAGCGTCATGTTTGCCAACTGATTTCTCAGATGTCTTTAGTTCAAGCAGATAGTCATCGTCTCACGTTCAGTTGAAACAGCATCATGGTGTACTTAGTTGAGGGGCCTTCAGCACCAACAAAGCACTTCAAATAGCGACTAGAAAAAAGAAAAACACACCCGCCTTGTCAAAAAACTGCATGTGACAGCTTGTTCTCACGACTTCTCAAAGCCTGCAAGATGTAAGACGGAGTTGTGCAATGCCATTACCACAGCAGAGTTCACACTCTTCAAACACTTCACGTTAACTCACATTATTCCATCATCAGTGTTGACGGTGTCTTCACAGTTTTCTCAAGCAGATTTGTGTGACTTGCTCAAGGACCCTTAAGCAGGCAGGGTACATGCACTTAAACTCAGGTGGTGCTCAAATTGCTGCACGCTCCTTTACACGGCTTCAACGAACTGCCACATCATTTTACAAATGTTCTGTATATTTCATTGTATTCAATGCCATCCTCACAAAGGCATCTTCTAAATGTTGTCTTTTATTGGGCCTAATTATAACCAAATTCTTGTTGGGGTTTGTTCTATTTACCTCAATGCTATTAGAGAATAATCCTAGCACCTATGTTTGCTAAGTGTGATAAACCAAGGTTGAAAAAATAAATAAAACGGTTACTGCAGAATTATATGAGGGAAAAATTAGATCTAAACTGGAAAAGTGTAGGCGGTTTTGTCTTGGAAACCTTGATGCTTGTATTTATTCTGTACTCTTTCTAATGTTCCAATTTTACGTAACCATTATATATAGAAAACAAGAGGCTACAAGAAAATACAGCCTTGTACTCTGTTCTGTAAATATACTGTATTCACTATTGCACAAAATCCATAGGAGATAGATGAAGTTGTCCTGCAGCTTTGTTTATGATAATTGCATTGCCTTCTGTTTGAGAATTGGCTAACAAGCACAAGTTATTGGTTTGCTGTGCTGTGCAGAAGCAGAGCATAAAGTTAGGTACTAATCCATAGCTCACAAGTCCTGGATTTAAACCCAACATAAACATCAGCAATTCACATCTAAATCATAGCAACGTCTCAGGGAAAGTCAGTTATCACCCCAAAAGATTGAAGTAGACAGGTCAGTAAGAAATAAATATCCAAAAGGAATACATTTACATACTTTGCCTTTTTATGGAAAGATCAAACCCTTCCCCCTCTAGAGGACTAAAAATAATGTGATGTAAATGTAGCTGGATTACTACTTAATCCAACACAAATCAACAATTAGCATAACATCAGCATACAGAACAGAGGCATTAATAAACAGAAACTTTGTTTATGACCCACTTCCTTAAAAAATTCATCAAACTCCAACAGTTTCTCACACAAATGTAAAGTACAAATGAACACATGCATGGAAGATCCATATAATCCATAATCCTTCCTTTTCATATTTTGGGCCTATTATTCCAACTGTAATTGAAAACTGGGTTTGTGGCGTACCCAAATTTGCACTAGAGGAGTCCTTTATATCAAACACTGCATGCATAAGCAAATGATAAACCAATATTAAAATTTAAAAAGCCTGTTACAATTTACAGCTAAAGTAGCATTCAAAATGAGAAAAGATGGATAAGAGAAACGCTTGCTCAGTTGCAAAATAAGGAATAACCATTATATCCCTTATTTCATTATTATTTATTCATACAATAAATATATCATCATCGGTCGCTCTAAACACTGAGTGAGATGAAATGGGGGCACACAGAACACAAAGCGTACACCTGTGGATATCCGAGCAGAGGTGCTTTGTGGACTGCTGCTTGGATGCTTTTTGTGAAGTAGAAGAAAAATCCTGTGTCTCTTGAATGAAGTGACACCTGTGACACATGTGGAGTCCGCGATCCCTTATGTTTGACTGGATTTTAATTATGTTTATTTCTGTTGCATCAAGGACCAGCAATTCAAATCCAGTTATCCTTCAACCGCTTTTATCCTTTCATCTTTCTCTTTCTCTTTCTTTTGGTCTCAGAAACTAATTTCCAATCTTTTCCAGGCATTTGAGCATTGACAAGTACTTAGAATAGCGTGTTTGTTGGAGGATAAAAACACAAAATTTCCTTCAGAAGATCAACAACAAGTCGAAAATATCACTTGACAAGGGGAGAACCGCTGTAGCACGATACTGCATGGAGCCTTGGTTTAAGACAATTCTACTCTCCAATCAATATTGATGATGTTAATATTGTAAGAACTGAACTATATTTATAAGTAGGTTTAATAATACTTGTTCTACTTTGTTTTTGTTTATCTAATACACTAGCTCAAGATATTGATTTGTAATCTTCTTTCCTCTGTCCTGTAAAAAGACATAATAAATATCATTACCGTCATATTGTTTATTAGTGTGTAACTTATCAAATTATCAGGTTTGAAAGTGAAGGTGTGGTTGAGTGTCTGCCCTCCGTCTGTCCCACTGACTCTGAGTGAGAGGGGTAGGGAGACACTTGAGTGAGACAGAGAGACAGACAGAGGGAGGAGTAGGGTCAGGGTGGGGGAGACACGGGGACTGTGTCTAAAGATCAAAGGCGCCAACTGTTAATCCAGCGGAACATCCTGCTGGGCATGGCATCACCTCGGGGCTTTCTCTGCTTGCAAACTTAAGTTACCCAAAATCCAGAGTAAGTAATAACCTAATCATTGTATAAATGAATTGTGACTTCATACCGGTGCGTAGCCGTAACCACTGTTGTCGCTCTTGGGCAGCAGACACCAACACAACTCGTGCCCGAGAAGAAGAGCTGTGTCGGGTGTTTAAAAGGGTTACGGTTTTGAAAAATCCTGCATAAGTTAGATCAGAAAACGATTTCTTTCAGCGTTGGACGAGCCCCTGGTATTGCCTCTAGTGGCAACACTAGCAGCCACACAAACGGTGAACAAGGAGCGGTGAACAGCTGTTCAGGTGGCCGGAGGTCCTTTTCGATGTCAATGAATTTATGGGTTTACTTGATTAAAAAAAACATTGCGATATCTCGATAAAAACGCCAAAAAGAAATACCGCCCAGCACTACTACCAGCTATTAAAATGTACACATATTAAATGCAACAGTAGCTGTCTTGGTTGAAGTCCCTGCCTGCCCTGCAGAGGTGTCCTCCTTTTGGAGCATGCTGGTGGTCAGCCATGCGTGAAGGCTTTAGAAAACGGCAATTTGAAGTGAAGACTTGCACTAAACACTGATGTAAAAATAGGACTTTTAGACCGCACAGTCTCTTCGGAGTCATTTCATTGCCAACTATAAAGGACCAGTTTCCTGTCACGCGTATTTTTTTTTGAGAATTTCTTTGCCACAATAAAGTGTTTTAACTATATGTTGATGCATAAGATTCAGAGATAGTACTACTTGGAGCAAAACAGAGGAGAGGAAAGGGAAAGGAGGGATGTTAGGTAAGCAGGTGACAGCAGTAGCCCCCCAGCTGTGAACCGAGTGCGCCGAGAACCAGCCTGACAGGGCCTGCTGGGGAAATGAGTCTTCTCTGGGAATGGAGCAGACAGGCACACAACTGTGTGTCCACACACACACACACACACACACACACACACATACAGAAAGGTATGCTGGACACATAAAGACACACACAGACATAGGCTGAATGAACGACGGTACAAAAAGGCTCCCAAGGAGCAAGACTCAGACAGGAAATACATCATCACTTTGGAAGGAAACGCATCACCTGCAGAGCTCTGACACTCTTTGCCAATAAGTCTGCAGGAGGAGACCAGAGTGTGTGCAGTTAAATAGTCCCAATGTGTTCTGGCTTGCAAGGATTTAGACGCGATGTGAAAAATATCATAATAAAAAAAAGATAAATATTGGTTTAGCAATCATGATGTGTGTGTGTGTGTGTGTGTATGTGTGTGTGTGATGTCTGCTGACAGCCATGTTTCTCTGGGTTAGGGCCACATGGGCATACCTGTCATCACACAGCAGGTGAAAGCACATAAACACAAAAACTGCTCTTGTTGCTTCTGTGTCTTTGTCGTACTTCCCTCTAGTTCAAGACACGTCAATATACATTTTTTTCCCTATGAAAGATATGTTGTATGAAATGCATTGATTAAACCGAGTGTAGCACTTGATGTATTTTTAAGAATACACCTTCAATAAATAATTGATTATTAAATTTGTCTGGAGGTGAAACGCCAAAGAGAGCAGTTGGATTCACGGAGGGGGGTTTTTGCCTAAAAAACAAATTACTTTCATGCATATCTGTGTCCTGTCTATTTATGTCTTGTGCAGTTGGCCGTGTCCCCTTGTGTTGTTTTCAACAAATATAATATAAACACTTGGAAATCTCAAATAATCCAACCCAACCTGTATTATTATTAGGTCCCCTTAAGCCTCTTTGATAATGTCTAACTAATGCACAAAAAAGGCCCCTTATTTCATAAGTGAAATTTCATGATTTCTAGTTGAGCCTATTATGTTAAAGTTGAAATCATAAAAGTACATTGAAAAAATTGTTTCTTTTGGGATGTTAGCAGACAATAAAGTAGTTACATATTCTATTTTCCCCAGAGGAATTTTGTTTTTGACACATCTTTGTGTTTTTTGTGTGTGTGTGTGTGTGTGTGTGTGGTGAGTGAATTGCGTCGCTGATTGATGTACTATACTAACAGCTGGAATGATCTTATGCTCACATTGTTACCGTAGTAACAGTCTGATATAAGAGCAGAGCACGGAAACATTCAATGGTAGAAGTAATATTTTAAAATGTGACAGGTCTCGAACAAAAGGAGAGAATGAATTGTTCAATTATAATGACATTAAAAAGCGTAGTTTAAACAGGTTTAATGGTGATGGCACATTATGAGCACTTTATTTTTATCTTTGTGAATAAATAGCATCAGTGCTGCTACGTTAAGTGAATGTTATCACCTACAACAATTTGCGTGCATCTGTGGAGGAATATCAATTAAGGAGCTCACAAGTTATAATTACATGAGGTGAAGATGCATTTAAAGTTATTGTATGCCTATGCAGTCTCTACTCAAATAAATCAAAACGGGTAACATTTGCCATTCCTAACAATGCTGTGCGAGAATTATTTGTCAACCATTAAAATAATTATTGCAACTTGTAAATTAAATAGTCAATAAATAAGAGTATCATTATTGATGTAATGTATTTATTGGAATTTGTGTTGAGTCGACTAAGATTTTTATCAACTTGTTTTTCTTTTCACTAATGTGAGATACCCACAATGGTAGTGAAGACACAAGCAGTGACGGTAAATAAGTACAAATTAAAAGGCAGAGTGACCGAACTGGCAGGCTGCCGTGATATTCAGTCCGTGGTGCATTTGTGAAGGAACAGCCGGCCTCCTCAGGAATATTCAACAACCTTCATATTCTGGTTTATTTCTTCTCAGTTCTGTTGTTGTGTTGCTCTCGTACGTGTTCTCCCAATGAGAGCGCGCGACCATTGAGGGCATCAGAAATCTCCCCGGTGACAGTCTGTCCCTGTCAGACTGTCACCGGGGATCCAACCTCTGACCGACAGTTCAGCTGAGACGCCCAGCGGTCCATATGGAAGGAATCCTACGGAGGCTATTTCCCATCACTGATAAAATATCTCCTCCTTTACAGGCTGCGTTTCCTGTGTCTTGACAAGGACCAGACAACTCGCGCACACACACACACAGACACACAGACACACACACACATGCACGCACGCACGCACAGGGCGCACCAGCTGGATAGGAAACACTCCGTCTTTGTTAATTTATCATCCATCTTTCCTGTAACCCGTTCCTGTATCAAGTGTGTGTGCGTGTGACTGTGTGTGTGTGTGTGTGTGTGTGTGTGTGTGCGCGCGCCGGTGTGTTTACAGCCTCAACCTCCGGGTATCACAGGCTTTCTTAATGTGTGCAACGCATTTCTGTATATTTAATAGTGTGTGTGTGTGGGTGGTGTTTGCCTAAGTGCATGTGCCCACACAACCTGTTCCTGTCATGTCTACTTCCAATCATCTTTGAAATAATGACGACGATGTGGAAGACTGACAGTCGGTATTTGCGTGTGCAGTGCGTTATCGCGTGTCCGTGCGAGTTTGTGTGTGCGTACGTTTGAGGGTGTGCACACAAAAAGCCTGTGTCTTTCAGAAACATCATGTGGCCCCAAAAGTCACCTTCGCAGTAATTGAGGAGAAGAAAAAGAAGACGAAGAAGAAAGCCTTGAATCTTTTCTTTGTTGGAACACTTTGTTGTGACTCAAGCAGTGCATTTGTGTATTTCTTGGAATTCCAGGGAAAACACACACACACACACACACACACATAATACATGTACAGTGACAAAGACAGAAAAGAGAAAATATTCTTTAGAGAATTAGAATTCCATTAGAATTAGAATTTGGTTAGTCCATGGCAGAGTCATCTTTGCTGATGGGAATATTTGGATAAACTAGGTACTTCATACTTGGTACACTGTAAATGCACATTTGCACAAGACCATGGCGGAAAAGAGCAATTGTATTTAAAAAACAGTTCTGTATCCACGGGGCCCCGGAAACAGCTGGAAGAGCTCGCTGGACTGCAGTCTCTCTTCCGCCCAATTTGCATGGCGAAATGATTACCTCTTTCAATTTAGCCACCTGTTTAACACGCGCAAGCTGGCATCCCTAAAATCATAGAAAACTAAAATATGAAGGGTCCATTCATCGCTTTGGCAATTCAAAAACACACCCTCCTGATGGCAATCTGGGCGCAGGAATTAATTATTCACCGCGCGTGTCGGCCGAGAGAGGAAACAAACACGCAAGATTAGCGGAGCTGAAGGCACTGAGCAGCCACCTATTACAATTAACACTTTTAACAAATCCCCCAGGGACAGGGGCTGGAGGCCGGAGGCGGGAGGCCGGAGAGAGGGGAAGGCCAAAGGAAAAAGGATGAAAGGAGGAAGGGAAGAGGAGTGACGTAAGAAAGGGGGTGATTGGAAATCCGGCGTAGGTGAATGTGGGCTGGAGGAAGATGGATGAAGAGAATACAAATGTGTATTGAGCAGCCAAAGTATCAAGGATGAAAATACACGCAGCAAAAACATTACTGGGGAGTTTCCCAGTGCAGCTCCTCCAAATTGTAAGAGACAGAGAGGGAGAACTGAGATTGCAATGCCCTCTAATGTTGGAAAATATCAACAGCTTCAGATTTTTAAAAGAATTATGAAACAACGCACACCCACATTTGCTCTGAAGGTTAAGGGCCACTCTTATCCAAATAATTACATTCATAGATAACTATTTTTCTTTCGGAAAAATAGCTCACGGGCAATATTACTGCTGTCCAGATGACCATCAGAAGGAAAGAAGATAGAACAACATATTTTGCATATTCTGCCTGTCGATACTAAACCAGATGTTTGTACTGTGTAAAGTGTCATCACGATCTTCACTGCCAATGTTTGTCCTTTGGTTCTCTGCTAACATATACTTGCGGTTTGAGTTTTCAAAATGAAGCCACCTGGTTCCACGGAAGGAAAGCTTTTGCTTTTGGTTGAAACATTTCAATTTCAACATTAGCTTGAGTAATGACCAGGAATGGGACTCGTGTTCTGGAGCTATGGTAACAAGGAAAGGAAACGGTAATTACGCATTCACACCATCGGGGCTGGGAAAGCAGGGGGGGGGGAGAACCTGGCTGAGACTGCAACCGTACGACATGAAAGAACTAAACACGTTTACCATCACCCCCGTGTCGCCCTGGTCCCACACCGCCTTTAAGTTTACCTCCTTTGCTTCTCTCTCACCCTGTAGCTCTAAAGTATTTATATGATCTAGCGGCTGACTGCGACGGACATGTCTCGCTCCCCGAGAAGCCAGCCATAAAACCACGGGATTAAGTGTGCGTTAGAGTCCGCGGTGCGCTAATGGTCCGCGCGAGAGTGCTTTTTCCCCCCCCTTTTTTTTTGCCTCCGAGCTCCTCGTTAAACCTCGTTATTAATTGTGCGTAGAATATCAATCGATAGTTGACAGCAGAGAATGATGACCAAAATACTCTGTCGGTAGCTAACACAGGTAGATGATTAGGGGGCGGGGTATTAATGGACAAGATCAATCAATGACTTAATGATTAAAGCTGGACTTGTCGCCAGCGCCAATCAATCTCTGATAGCCAGAGACGGGTAATAAAGGCTAGTTGGAGGAGCAATCCACACTGATGACCAGATTAAATTACGCTACCGAAGGGATGACGGATGCTTTTCGGCTCGGCCGTCCTGCAGAAACAAGGCCCCGCGTTCACACGGCTCGTTTATTTGTCAATTAAATCAGGCATTTTTTCGCCCCAGGGTTTAATTACTTGGTCACATGCGGCGGACCAGCTTTAACAACCTGTGTGAATCCCTAAGCCCACCGGTGACCACGGATGGATTACACGACTGTCCAAAGGACAATTAGTGCTCCGGGATTGATCCGTGTTAGTCCTTTGATTGAGTGCTGGGGAAATCCACACCGTCAGTTAACCTGCGATACGGCTCATCTTTTAAAAGACGGTGGCGGAAATGCGCTCCAACAAAGACCCGCTGCAAAGGTGCAGGTTGGGAGGTTGGAATCCGACAAGGCTGAATGTCGCCAAGAATACATCTGAGAGCCCGGGAGACGGTAAGAAATGTGTGTGTGTGTGTTTTTTTGGGGGGGGTTTTGTCTTGTGTGGATGTGCGCACATATGCGATCAAGTATGTTTGGTGAGTAAATTAAGCCTCAGGAGCCACGGGACAAATCTGACAGACGAGTGGGAGAGTTGCAGCCCGGAGGAGAGATGAGAGCACAGAAGAAGTGCTGAGCAGAGGAGAGGAAAACAGAGGGGCAGGGGACAGGAGAGGAGACGGGGTGGGGGTGCGAGGCGGGTTGGGGGGGGGGGGGTGGTTAAGCTGAGCAGAGCAGCGGGGAGAACCGATGAAACAGACACAAGGGGGCTTTGGCGCGGGTGGGGGGATCGGAGTGGGGGGGGGGTGCCAGGGAGCAGAGGAAACATACAACGATTTTTCATCATTTGAAAATTAGGCTCCTTGTAAAATTCCGAAGCATTCAAAACCATGCACACACACGCACACACACACACACACAAAGAGAGTGCAGGTTATAATAGCCTGTCGGATTGGGGCGAGCTGGATTGCTGCAACCTCTCATCAGCCCCCCCCTTCAACGATTGTCCTCCTGACCTCATTGTGTTACACCGAGACTTGGTGGAGCACTCGCCCCTCCATTAGAAGCGGGCGTGATGAGGAGAGGTGCTACCTCTTTGGAGGCCGCGCCGTACGTCAGTGTCAAATGTGTTAAGCAACTTGAGGAATTTGCGTTTTTTTTCAGCGGAGTGTGAATCCATTACCGCCCATTTCATTACTTTACCTTTCAGATTGGTATTTAGAAAAGAATTGTAGGTCCATACAATGATTGGTCACCCGCCAAGGGCCAGTAGAGTAGACTAATTCACCGGCCACAGCCAAAATGTACAAGCATTTGGCTGGTGGCTGCTTTTAATTTTGCAGCCTCTTTTTAAAGCCACGCTCCCCAAAATGTCAGCATGGATCAAGGGGACATTTAATTACACATTTTTCTACCTTTCTTTCCAGCCTTGACGCAAAAAAACCCCAGATTCATTTGGGTTCCAGTTTTTCCATTTACGCAGCTACCTATGACATTTTATAAATTCTCTTTACATTTACATTTAGCTTAACCGTGTTCTGTGGGCCAACCTGGAATATATCACACTCCCACCACCAGGCTTTCTGAAGAATCGGACGCTAGGAGGTTTCTCTAGGGCAGCCGCGAGGAGATCAGTGCCCAGATACGTGCCCCAAAGGGTTTCAAACGAGCCCGAGGAAATCACACTGTTCTGGTCTCCACGTTAGCTGGACAGACTGAAAAAAGACCCAATCTCCCATCTGTCCATCCGAGTGAACCATACAAAAAAAGGGCCGCGTGTGAAGTGCCCTTATTTGTTTTTGTTTTTGAGAGAAGCTACAGTCAGTAGGAGTGGAAGGCCAAGTGTCTGAAATGTTTTCTAGGAATCCACTGAGGTCCTGCTGTGTCTGCTTACACACGATCTCCCTACAGTGCAGGGTCGCCCAGACTCTACAATGACAAACCAACACAAAGTCCTCCTCTGTGCGCGCCAGACCTCAACCCAAAATACCATCATAAGTTCTGAGACCGAAGCAACTTGGCTCGGTGTTGCCAGGAGCTCAAAAGAGTCGCTTTGCACTCAGCCTGTCACTTCCCTATGAATTATTTCTCTGTTCTTTTGTCACTCAACTCTCTCTGTCTCTCTCCTTTCCTCTCCTCCTGCCTCACATCCTCATGAGTCAATTTTTCTCCTTCCTGTATGCTCCACTCCGCCCTCCCTTCGTCTGGTCAAAACCTGATGCAGCATTGATTGCGTTTGTATCAGTAAAGATATGTAAATGTGTGTGTGTGTGTGTGTGTGTGTGTGAGCTCACTAAATTGTGAGCATGTTCATACATGATTTCTGATAAGAAAAACTAAAAATGGGAAGCAGAGGAAGACCAAGTTGCAGACTTAACAAAAAAAAGTGTGAGAGACGGAGCACTGTGAATATTTTAACATTTTATTTCACCCAAGAGGGGGAAACACTGTGTGTGTGTGTGTGCGTGCGTGTGTGTGTGTGGGAGAGGGGGGGGGGCACAATGTACAAAAGCGTATAAGATAGAGCGAGAAAAGGAAGACGCCGTAATTGTATAACATTTCTTAACTGAAATAAGAGTATACAATTAAGCATACACATAGTGGCAGATATTTGAGGACAAAATGCTGTGTAAGGCTTCGGCTTTCATCACGATAAACCACTCACGTTCACACACACGCACTTTGGTATAAAGCAGCTCACGTTCTCTGCCACAGCCCAAGGGCTACTGCAAGAATATTTATTGGCTACCAGCTCAATGGCTGTATTGAAGAGTAGGATGGGGAGGAGGGGGGAGAGAGAGAGAGAGAGCAAGCTGAAAATGAGGAGAGATGGAAAGAGGCTGTTGCCGGTTCTATCCTTCTCCCCCTCATCCTCCCTCTAAGCCAATTTCTACTTCTTTTTCCTCCGCAACACACCATAAATCCACGCACGCGCACACCTCGCAGACATCCTCGCACGCACGCAGAGACGCACAAACTCCCCTTCTCCCCCCCACAGGCGCACACAAGGAGAAGCAGCATCTTTCGTTTTTACCGCAGAAGAAAAAAAATAAACTCAGCACGCAGTCTTAACCAAACTGCGAGTGTGCACGTGAGGGCGTTTATGTCACTGCGTGTGAAGTGCCCTTATGACTGTGTGTGTGTGTGTGTGTGTGTGTGTGTGTGTGTGTGTGTCGCATACCTTCCGCGCGCAAGGAGAGCGAGCTCAAAACGAGACTCCACAGAAAACGCATCACCGTCATCCTCCCGCTCATCCCTCTCATCCTCCTCTTCGTCGTCCCCCTCTTCATCCTCCGACGTGGCGAGCCGGGGCGCGCGAGACAGCGGCCCGTGCCGCTATTGGCGTTATTAGTATTAGTGTTACTATCAACAGCAATACATCTTGCGCGAGCCGAGCGCGAGCCCTCTAAGCTCTCACCGGGCCGCATGCTGCTTCACATCCAGAAAAACGGAGGGAGGGGGGGGGAGAGAGAGAGAGAGAGAGGGGGGGGGGAGAGAGAGAGAGAGAGAAGGGGTGGGGGGAGAGGAGGTGGTGGGGGTGAGAGAGAGACAGAAAGGTAGAAAGAAGAAGGTTTTCTTGTTTGTGTCTCCTCGTGCTAACACAGACTAGATAAATCCTTCATACCGCCCAAATGAACTGAGTCCACATCCACGAGACACGCAGTGGGGCAGCTGGGAGCGATGGGAGCGATGGGACGGGCACACAGGTTGCCTCGCTCGCTCTTTAAATCCACTCTCTGACGAAAGAGTGACAGGGAGCCATGGATAGCTTCAAATCCACACCGCCTCCGGGCTGCATCCCCCTCTTCATAAAGAAATATCCCGCTCTCCGTTTGCCCCCCGCGCGCCCTCACGCACCCGCCCGTCACTCCGTCCAAGCCGATCTCCTCCCGTGTCCCTTTGCGGTGTGGATCTCCTTTCCTCCGCGTCTCTTGTATAAACAAAAAAAAAAAGAAAAAGAAAGAAAGAAAGTCCCCTCTGCGGTGTATCTGTCCCCCGTGGTGTCTTGAAAATGTCCAGTGGTATTTCTTTGTATTTCTTTTAGTGGCCGTAAAACGCTCCTCTGAGCCTCGCCATCAACTCCCGACTCGTGCGTGCCTCAATCCTTCCTCTCCTCGTCCTCCTCCGCGTCCTCCTGTCCCCTCACAAAGAGCCGCGGGGAAAACGTTGCATCTTCGAACCTCCTGAAACGAGACACAATGAAATCACTCTCCGGCCGCTCCGCCGTCCGTCTGACTTACTCTTTGCGCGCCACTGTCACTCGTCCCTTTCCATCTCTCCTTACCAAACAAGCACAGCCGGCGCTCGCTCGATGCGCGCGGGCTGCTCTCCTTCGGTTGTGCGTCCAAGTCCGACGAGGAACAGATGGAATGGCAATCCCTGTGGTTGTCAGAAACCAAAAGGAGACACGTATCACCTCCCGCCTTTCGCCTGCTGGACTTGGGTCCGCGCTCTCCCTGCTGGTGCGTCTCTTCCTTCTCCCCGCCGCTACGGAAATGCTGCCTTCAAGGGCTGCGCGCAAGCGCCCGCTTCCAATCGCGTGCTTTCTCCTCGGAAATGATGGCACGGAGTTGACTGTTAAAAAGTAGACTGTCGATTGGGTGGATGGTTCATTTTGAACACGCAGGGAGGGAGGGGGGGTGGGGGGGGGGGGGGGGGGGTTGTACGTGTCGTTGCTGTTGCAGCACTGTGAGCTGTCCCAAGGGAAACTTAAAACGTAAAACAGGAAGACAAAACCAAGCCTCATTCCAACCAGAAGAAAAGCATGTGAGGAGAAATGCACTGCCCTTTAGCAGTGACCACACGTTGAGCTGTGTCCAATAGTCACACACACTAACCAATTAGGTTTTGTCCGGCACAGCTCATTGATCTACATGTTCACTGAAACAAAATCAATACAGGGACGACTTTGGGACTTGGTGGCACATGATCGACGCAGACGCAAATCCATTTGTTTATGTGAAGTCAGGCTGTTGAGTTCTTCACGAAAACTACACATTTTCTGGTCAATATTTGTGGTTGTTAAGCAGTGATACAGTTCAGCTGTACGTTAGCTGCTACATGGACATTCGGTAAAGCATCATATTCACATTGCATATGATGGTCCTACCAGCATTGATTGGAATCTTTTATGGGTACCAACTGTAAGAATTCGGTCAGTTGTCAAACACTGCTCCTTTTAGCTCCTCGTCCCCTTAATCTCATATCTTGGCAACTATAGCTGAGGCAATGTGTGAACTATGTTATCGCTGCATTCAATACAGTATCTCCTCCAAAACAACCGGCAGTAAAGGGAAGACATGAAGAATCCTGCCTTCTGTCACCTCCAACTCAAAGTTGTGTCACATATTTGTTTTATTGAAAGGACAATTACAATGAAAGTGATGTAATTGGCTCGTCTCCGTTTCCTTCGTCATTCTACCACATAGCCACCTGGTTCACGCTCTCAAAAGTACTGGGGCGTGTTTGACATGTATAAAAGATCCGCCCGGGAAAAAGATGAAGAGAACGGTAAATAGTAGCGGTGACCAACAACAGCGCTGCCGTGAGCGCAAAACGAGTTGATATAAACAAAACCACGAGCCTCTCATCCGTCACAAGGAGGAAACAGTCACCAGCATCCTCTTGGTTTGGAATGAAATGAAATGCGTGCCTTAGTAAGTGAGGAGCGTGGTATGCCGCGCAAGCGTGACGTCATTTTTTTTTTAATCAATGGCACACGATCGGCCACCCCCGTCATAAAATAACCAAATGTGCCACACCATATAGGCATAATGTAAATTATTGTTAATAAGATAAACAGTGCAATTCAAACAGTGGAATTTCAGTTGTGGGTTCTAAGATTTAAACAATTGAATGAACCGTCTTGTGTATTTTTCAGTCATCAATTTTGTATTTCCCCCTCAGGGGAAGCCGTGGTATCAGAACGCATCTCCAACCAGCCGTTTGTGGCTGCATGGCATGTGGTTTTGCTCCAACATTAGGAATGGACGGTTGAGTCGGGAGGATGTTGAGTCTATAAACTTGCGGCTGTTTGAGTTGAGAGAGATCGGACCTGATGAGTGTAGTTACTGGAAATCTCACAGTTCACACAAATGAGACAGTTTTAATGACATTGAATTATAACTGCTTTGCTATCATTGAAACTGAATTGGCGGCAAAAAACAGAACATTGTTTGATACGAGTTGATTTCATTTTATGTTGAAAATGGCGATTTCATCCAATAAAGTCAATTCCCACCTTAACCAACCAACTGCACACAGGACTAGGTTTACTACTATAAATTGCAGAACCACCAAAACAAATGCACTTGGAAAGACCAATCCAAACACTTGAATTTTCACAAAGTACAAAAAAAAGGAACTTAACATATTCAACATCACTTTTGATAGAAATTTGAATTACATTTGAGTTACATTTCAAATTGTGTTGTCACTGATCAGCTCCAAGGGGAATATGCAAATCAAATTTCTCATTTAGAAAACCAATTATGTTATTGGTCAATTTCACTTCCATTGCGTAATCAAAGTCGCCGACAGTGCCTCGGATTTGTTGACCACTCGCTCCCGGTCTGGGCGCAGATTCAGTGTAATCTACTGCGTTTAAGTGCTGGTGTGCTGAAGAGTGTTCGTCCAAAATCAGCTAAAGCAACATCCTCACAGGTGTAGCTGTATAAATGTGCCGGTGTGAGGGTTATCGACAACATGTGTGCGCGGTTGGGGGTGCGCACACCGCTCCCACACAATCCCTTAAAGCACTCTTCTGCCATCTACAGGCGCAGTCTCCGTCCCCTCTTCTCCCTCCCTCTTTCTGCCCATCACGAACCCGGTGCTAATCATACTGGCTTCATCTAAATATTCCCCGCACGCCTGGGAAGCGTGCATGCTGTGCACACACTGTCTGTACGGGTGCACCTCGCTCCACATGTGTACAAAATGCGCGGTGTGCAGATTTGTGGGCCGTACATCCACTGTACGTATGCACGTTGCTTTTAGAAATCAATAAGCCATGTGTGAGGTTTGTGTCCTGTGAGAGAGAGAGAGAGAGAGAGAGAGAGAGAGAGAGAGAGAGAGAGAGAGAGAGAGAGAGAGAGAGAGAGAGAGAGAGAGAGAGAGCGAGGAAGAGGACAAGGGAGGGAGGAGTGGGAGGTGGAAGATATAGAAAGGGTGTGAAGGTGAGACGAGAGGGAAGGATATATGAATATGAGAGAAAGAAAGACCCAAGAGAGGGGACATGAGCAAAGAGATGAGGGAATGCAGTAAAACAAGAAGAGAGGAGGCAAAATGAGCATGAGACAAGAGAGTGAGGAAGAAGGAAAAGTGGGAAGGAGACACGGCGGGAAAAAAAAAAACAGGTGAAGGAAGAAAATGGGAGGTACAAGATGTAAAACATTCAGGCTAGAGAATTGTGGACAGGGAGTAAAGGGGAGGGAGGAGGACAGAGGAGGGACATGTGCCTAAAATGGATGGAAATCTATGTGTGAAAGAGAAAGGTGAAGGAATGAGATGGTCGAGCTGGAGAGGCTTGCATGAGTAAAACCCTTTTCTGAATGCTTCTTTTGCGGTCATCCTGAAAGGCAGATGTGATGTAGTGCAGCCTGTCCTAGAAACCCAGCAAACTACGGTCCACTTTACATACTTTATTCATCTTAAATATTGAGCTCATCCAGTGCTGCCTCCAACGCCAGCAGGTAGCGGCATCAGAATAATGTTGTTCACAGAACAGAACCTTATTTCCCCGCACATAGTTGTGTCACCGGCCCAAACCACAATCTACATTTTATTGTTTAGCTGTTTTTTGTAATCCGAAAAACCATTTCTTTGTGTTCATTACTGTGCAATTGCTCTGATCACACAGCAATCACTTTGTTTTTTAGGATTTTAGCGCTTAAATAAATGTCCAATCTGTTCCTCGTAAACCCTTGTTGCTGTAATTGTAGACGGCACAATGGAGCACGGCGAATGTTTGCAGGATCTTTTCATGCAGATGATGTTGCGTATTGGGTTCGACATCTCAGAGTTCTCCAGAGACGAGAGCGCGCAACGCGGCAGGTAAAGCTTAAAGGGAAATCATCAGTGACCTACAAGAAAGAGCAGCACTGTCCTTCTGTCTCTGTGTGCCACGAACAGAACACCTTTTGGAAAGAGAGCTTTGAGACAGGTGTAAGGCGTTTTCGGGGAAATTTGTGTTTGATGCTCTGATTATGAAACTGGAAACTGTCAAATCTTCAGGCGCTCGATTCAGAAAGTTAAAGCAGTTCACAAATCAGCAATTTGGGTTTCAGACCCCATTTTACTTGACGCTGAGCAGTTCAGAAAGAAGGCACTGTCCACTTTTCACTGTCAATCTCCCTTAATATTACACTTTGGTGAAAGCAGTGAAATACATAGAGCCCCGCATGACAGAGTGTGAACTCTAGCGCTCTAATCATCTTCGCCATTTATCCACCCACCAGACAAGTAAGGTGCATTTACGACAACAAGTAACAACTGTGCTTGCTAACTTGCTAAATTTATGTTGTCCACCATGACAGGACTCACAATTCTATGCAAATACCAAGCCTGTTGGATACAAAGAGTACTCCCTACAGATGGAGTGGCTATGCTCGAGAACAGCAGGGCTGCAGCATCCTCACAGCAGGGAGGCAACGAGACCATGTTGAGTGTGTATTTCGACAATTTGACTTGAGCCCCTCTGGGACTGGCATGAAGCGGTCACGGCTTTAAATGAGCAGGAGGCTTAACTCCTACTGCGGACCGTAGAAATCCCTTTTCTCAAAATTTCTGAAAGAGCAGCATCCAAGCAAAACAAAAAAAGGATTTATTTGTTTTTGTTGATCAAGCGTGGTCCCTCAACGGGATATCCACTCGTGAGGTAATTGACTAACGAGATATCCAATGAGAAGCCACAGTGCCGGAGGGCAGGGAAGGCGGCTGCCGTCGACGCAATCGAGTGATTCCCATGTTGCAAAACACACACACACACGGAGGCATTTAGGCCCACTGACTCTTCAACAGATTGGATATTTGTTCATCATTTGCTCATCACCAGCTGCGCACAAGCACTGTTGCTTGTGGGGTGTGTATGGAGAGAGACAGATTGTATATGGCTGCGTGAATGTGTGTCGGTCTGAGTGAAAGCTGGGAAATGTACAACAAGCTGCAGCATCATTGACTTTACAACAAGGTGCCAGTGGCTATTGCAAACAGACACACCCTCGCACGCGCGCACACACACACACACACACACACACACACACACACACACACACACACACACACACAACAGGATTTTGGTTCCGATTAGTTTCACACATGGCAGAAGAAGTGTTGCCCTCGGTTACTTTCACGATGGATACAGATGCCATCTGATTGAAAAGGGAAGGAGGGGAGGAATGGCTTCGCAGTAGAAACCCTGTGCACATTATGTGCCGAATAAGTGCAATGACCGATGGCTAGTTTAAAATATTGTATTACTATAGACATTTTGCATGACCCCGCAGAGTCCGCTATCACTAGAATTCTACGCCAATGCTACAAATATAAAGTTGCAACAAATAGAAAAGGAATTTGGTGTGTATCAATTAACTTTGACTACCTGAGCAAAAGGTTCCATTTAAAACCAAAGACAGGTGAGGCCTGGATGACTGGATCGTGATGTTGTTTGACTGGTTCCTCGGTTTCAACTCACATAAGACCGTATTGGTTGTACAAAGTAAGATGTTAGGGGTTTGGAAACTCTGAGGAAAGTCACTGTTATCGAGTTGTTGCTTCCATCCAGCTTTTCTAACAATTCACATTCAATTTTTTAAAGGATAAATGGAGCATGAGTCCTTTTTTTAAAGGAGACATAAATAAACACTCACCTTTTCAGTGCTTGACCACATACATTTAGGCACTGTGTAAAAAATGGCATATTTCCCCTGAAGCCATTACTATACACAGTTTCACTCGATTTTAAATATATCTTCGTGCAGTAGTAAGAGCCCAAAACATTTTTTCAAACAGCACCTCTTGCAATAAAATAAACAGAACATAGATCAATACAACTATGGAACCTGGCATGACTTATGCAAGTCTGATTTTATTTAAACAAAGCAAAAACGTCGGGCTTATCTAGCTGTAATTACAAAACAAATTCAAACACAAATGGGGGGTTAATTAATACTTTAGCAAATACAACATTTCCAAACTAACTGTCTTTTATTCATTTACATTACAACAAAAGCTGATGCTTGTCCACTAAGCAGGCCTCTGTCATTACAATCTAGATACAATGGTGTCTGGGTCTGGGCAGCCAACTAGAACCCATTGTAGGGTAACAAATAGCCTGACTGTATTTCTGCTTTCATGCATCGGATACCTTCCCTGAAGTAAGTTACTTATGTAGCGTTTGTTTTTAAGGGGTTAGGCCGAGTTTGCTCTCGGCTAGCACTTTCAGATAGTGGTGATTTGGATGCAATCACCTATACTTCAATGCACCATGTATGTTTGTAAATCTGTGGGTGTGTGTGTGTGTGTAATCTCTAACAAAGCAGTTATCTCTTTCCCTATTTTTCCCACTTCTTCTCAAACACCCAAGCTTAGGCAGGGCGTTTTGAGGTTGTAAATAAAGCACCAACCGTGAAGCTGTCACCAGCCTCCCCTGATTAATGGGGAGCGTCTGTGGACTCTGTGCTTGTGCCAGTATGTAGACTATGTGTGCGTAATTGTGTTCGGGATGAGGGGTGTCAAATTTATGGCTTTCAGTTTAATGAACTAAACAATGAGGTCACACTTAGAAAATCATCAGAGGGGGTGTGGGGAGAAAGAGAGAATGAGCAGGGGTGTATGAGTGTGAAGGGAAAATGGGAGATGGTTTCTTATTCATCTGATCCCATAAAACAGCGCCAAACAAAAACTAAAAGTGAGTGCTTTAGTTAGCAATAATCCAGTATTGTTCAATCTGAAGAAATATCTACAATAAATCTTAAATAAAAACAAACCCGGCATAAACTGTTAAAAACGCACGGTCAAACCTACAGCACAGTGGGCTGTTTAGAACACAGTTCAATTCAAGGTCACTGTTCTGTCATTGTTTCACTCAGTCAAAGAATACTCATCACAGAAACTGTCAAAGGTCCAAATCCCCAATATTATATTCATGAGACTTCATGTAGTCTTGGAGAATCAAGTTAATGTTGTTTAAACAGCCCATTATCACTTATCAAACATTTTACACAAGTATTTTACAATCTGTAAGACTTGTCAGAATAAAGGGATGTGTGTTGAGCTGTGGCGCTGTCCTAGGTACTGAAACAGGGAGCCGGATGCAGTTTCCTGTTTTCTTTGCATATTATCCACATCATCATTAAAGTATCATCAGCTGTAAGTTTCCTGCAGCCGCTCAGCGTATCTGACCCATTTTAATGTTCCGCTATTAGTCAAGAAAAGTGCTTAACAAACAACATGTATTGGGAGTATTATTAACATGGCTACTGTAGGAAACATAGCACTGCTTAGCACTGTTGTTTCTCTCCATTTCAAGAGCATTTAGCTCTGAAGCACAGAGCGATGACCTCAACGGCCTGTTGAGAGGACCAGCGTTCTAAAGATCAGAGGTCGCTTATCAACATGCTGCCATGGTCCTGGTTGCAGCTTACAAGGGGCTGCTGAGCACTAGGGGGAATTCATCTGCAGCTCCAGCATGGATCTTGTCACAAGAGGGTTTGCTGAAGAGGTGCAATATTTATTTTTTGTATCACCTAATGATTATTTTTTTAAAAGCTTAAATTTCTTATTAATTACAATTTTTGACGTTTTATGCCTTGGCCCAGTCGATCATGAAGCTTTAATGGGAGTAGGGCCTAGGAAGGCTGTATTGGACTCTATTTATATACAAATATTGGTTGAGTGTTGTAGTTTTACCCAAAATAGAAAACATGGTGTAGCCGTTCAACATGTTTTTTTTAAAACCAATTGCAACAAGCGTGAATCCTTGTGGGTTCCGGAAGGACGCAGACCACCACAGTTCCGTTTGCAATACAGTTTTATTTTGACGTTTTTGTTTATTTTCCACCAGGAACTCTGCTTTCCGCTCGCTCGTCCAGCGTCTCTTGCTCACGGCCACCTCACCGGGTAATTACAGTAAGGAGGCTGATTGCCTGGCACCTGGCACCGTTGACCGAGCCCCTCCGCCTCATTCCCCCAAGCAGCCGAGCCAAAACTACGCCAATTATTAGACTTGTTTCCGCACTGCAGATTCGCACATGCACTCACTCATGTCCAGAGTTTAACTTACAACTTAATGTCACAAAGGAAATAGAAAAGCAATCTTGTCTTGGTTATCTTTGTCGTCATGTACAGTAGATACATGTTGACAATGATTTAAAATACAGCACATAGGGCAACACACTTAAATTCCCATTTCAAATGAGCGCAACTGATGCCATGATCTCATTGTTCAGGGATTACTGGAGCTCCCTTGCTCGGCACTGGTGTAGGTATACAAAGAGCAGTATGCAGGGACTTACTGCTGCTTACAATAAATATCATAGGGAAGTTATTCTGAGTGCAAAGGGCTTTCATTCAACCCATTATGATCTTCAGAAGTGTCCCCATCTGTCAGGTAGTGATAAGGAAAACTGAAGAATGGTATGACTGAAGCAATGGTGAATCCAACCAAAAACTGCTGCTGATGATGATGATGATCGGGTGAATCTTCTGTAGTAATGTCTTTGAATGGATGAGACCGATTTGAGTTCAATTTGAATGTATTTATTATGATGTGCATTTATGTCAGAGACATACATTTTTCATTCTATGTTAAATTTACTATATTTTTGTATCTACCTGTTATTTTACTGAAATAGTTAATATGTTGCTCAAATTAATTAGTTAAAGTTGCAGCATGATTACTGTTCCACTTCTAAAGTCTGCATCTTGCCAAGAACATTTAAAAGGCCCGGATGTAACGCGCCTTGCCCAGTTCACAGAGAAAGCATCGGAGCAGACTTATCTGTGTGTGTGAACCAAATACCACAGAATGCATTTCACCTCAGCAACAGGCAACAATGGTAGTAGAATGTAGGTCGAATTTTATAAAAATACTACTTTACGTCACAGGAATGCAATTTTGGGACTCAGTTGCTTCTTAACAGTGGCAGCTGGCCCATAGAGGCCATGGGGCCTCGCCCCACCTTGAGCCACAAAAAAAGAAGAAAAACAATTGTAATTCTGTTTTTTTTTTAATTAAAAATACAAATCAATATTTGTATGAGTCCATTTTGTGTAAATGTGTTTTTAATATATGAAAAGTACGCGGTAATCATTTTCAAATAAGATATCTGTGCAAAATATATGCTAATCTCATCAATTGTAAATGTATGCAAGTTGCCTAAGTGAGATAAATACCTTTCAGAATTTAGGCTGAGGCAACCACTGTGAATCCGGTTGAGTCGTAGTACAGCATTGTGCTGTAACATCCACAGCCACCCGAAATAAAGATGGTGCATGCCGTTATGCAATCGCTCAATCAAAACTGGAGAAAGAAATAAGAGATTTTAGATGAGAAACTCAGTTCATGAAATTAGATACACCAAACATTTATTTATTTCATTGATGGCACTGCACAACTAAATGAAGATACAGGACTAGGGTGTCAGAGTATTAAGGCGCTATGTGACATAGTGAGAGACACATTTGAGATATGATCCAATTACTCAAAGGTCACAAGTTTGATCACAGGAAAAGTCATTGAGTGACCATCAACAGCCGTGTGTCATGTCAAATGGTCCTTGAGATGGAGCCTGAATCGTTGCCTGCTCACTCAGTTCCAGTTCATAAATGGTTAAACACGGTGTTGATGTGAAGAGCGCTTTCCCATTAAAGGATAATGCCTGAAAGCAGTGGAAAATCAATCAAAATTGGTCAAAAGCAATAACATTTGTGGCAAAATGAGTTTTAATTTAAACGATTTAATAAGAAAAGACCGGGTCAATTGTTCAAATATCTTCTAGTCTGTCAGTACCAATTCAGACATTTCACCACATTTGGCCAAATGTGCAAAAAATGAGTGTTTGATATCTCACTTGTAGAGCTAGAAGGATTTCTTATGTTAAGTTAATTGATTTATACAATGGGCCATTTTCATATATCAATCTATGCATAGAATTCAAACCAAACAGAGGATGTTCCAGACTGATTTTCCTTTATGAATCTCAATCAGCCTCACATTTGGCTCACAAATAAGCGAGCTCCTTGCCGCACCCGTTTAACGTCCAGTCACATAGAAAAGCACCCTATTGACATAAATAGATACTGACTACATGAAGACAATGATGGAAAATTCACAGAAAAGCCCAAATCCTAAAATGTCTCCCAGTGGGAGATTGAACTCTCTGTTTTGGAAGGAATAATATATTGTGTTTGGGTGAGACATTGTGGGCATTACCATTGGACCAACCTATGGAGAGGCAGTATACAACAGAGGCAGGGAATGTTGCAGCCTAGAAGGTCAGACCCTCTCTAAAATAAAAAACAAAAAAGCAGTCTGTCATGGATGCTGAAGCCAAAAGCCTCCCAGCTGTTCAGACAGACTGTCGGGGGACTAAAAGACACAGACGTGCATTTCCCTTACTGCAATAATCAGAATCCCTCCCAGAGAGTGGCAGTCGCAAATGGACGGCGGACGCAGCTAAGCAAGAAGCACCGGACATTCATTTGTGCAGTATATTTATGGTTTTCACATTAAATCAACGGATTTGGTGCATGTGCATATTAAGGTGGAACTAAATTGTTACAAACTAGTCATCACATCCGTAAACTGGTGCACGGCCAAGTCATGTGGTTTAAAATAATGTGGTGTTCATGGGAAAAGGCAACAGGCTTTAGTCACAAATGCAGGTTAAGTGTAGTAGCATTCCTTATTAAATCATGAAAAACTATAATACTTGGATTAATCATTCATTTCAATTTCAAACAGAGTCCATTGCCCAAAGTTACCATAGGGAATGCACGTTCTCCAGTCAAGGTTTATTTTTCAAATGAACACCAAAGTCTGCGTTGTGCCCCTCAGCGGAAAAAAAGCACTATTTTTTCATCATTAGTGGATTGACAAATAATTTGTAGAATTAGTTTTCGTTTTCATAAGCTGTTTTACAGCAGGGGTTATAAAGGTACGTTTGGAAAAAAAGATGGATGGATCAGGGGATTCTCCTACTGAAAGGTCAGGTGTTCCTGCTGCAGTTATCTTCTAGGATAGAGACAGAGAGAGGCACAATGACAAATTATGGATTTTGCCAGGTATCACTCAATCAAACAGCTATCACGTAGCAACCAAAAAGATGATTTCCTGTCTTCCCCTGCCTCTCCTCCCACCCGGTGTCCTCAGATCTGCAGTTTACAGGTAGCATGTCTGTAGCACAACCCTCTTCTGTGGTTTTGCTCGGGGCCTGTCCACTTTTGCACAGGGGTTTGTAGTAATTGTACGCTGAGCAGTTGATGTATTTGAGGAGCAGGGTGCGAGGGCGTTTTTACGGCCTCGCTCACACTGGAGGGAAAGAATGATGTGTGAACCTGCTACAAGAGAAGAGGCGTTAAAAGCAGCTGATTAACAGCAAGGTAACTGTGTCTTAGAGCTGTGAGAGTTGGTGCAGGCTTCACATTTAACAACTCCCACTTTAAGAGCTCTTGTGCCAACTGTTATTTAAAGATAACAGTTTGTGTTTGGAACTTGTTTCTTTTTTTCTCTCAGCCGGCAGTCGCCATCCGACTTGTGAAATCCTACACCCAAAGCTGACATCTAGCTGGTGCCGTACTTGGTGATACAGTCGTTGCACCTCATTCTTGTTGGTGTCGGGGGAGTAACGTTGTGTAGGTAAAATATTAAAAAAGAATGTATTAATGAGCACAATATACAACCTGTAATGACCAAGGCAGTGTGAACCGAAGTAGGAGACTCCGTTCAAAAGTTGGCAGATGGCGTCATACGCTAATTGCCGTATTGGTGACATCATCGCATGTTCATTTGCATGAGGGTTAGTGGATGTTTTGTCAGTTGACTCAAGGGAGTAGGGCCTGAATGAAAACCTCAAGCGATCGGATTGTCTCCGTGAAGTTAAAATGTAGTCCGTCTCCACTTTAAGATGAAGCGGAGTTTACCAAAAATACCTCTGGGACTACGCAAATTAAGAGTGAATGGAGGTTCATGGGGTCCAAAATTAGATGTTTATAGGAGGATTGTCACTGTCATTGGACTGCAAACGGATTCAATGGAAGTGGCTGCTTTCCAAGATGTCAGGGAGGGGATGGGTGCAGATTATTAATAATCTGGCAGCATTCGTACTGTGGCGCCAGCTGGCTGTTTGAAACTAGTAGCCTCCTGCTAAACCTGCTGGGAAAAGATCTCAAACGTGCTCCACCGACGGAGGACATGTTTGCGCACCAAACTGTGCGGGAAAGACACAAAGCATGCTGAGGGGGGACCGACAGTTTAGATCTAGATCCCTGCCCTACCCATTTAAATACATTTTATTATTGTTTGATGTTTGTCTCCCTCCGGCTTTCTCTCACCCTCCAGCTTCAAGGCCAACTCAATTCTGTAATTTTAGAGGAGCAGAAATACCAAAGACAGTAAAGATTGAGTAAGCATAGCCAAACCCTTGGTTTAATGAGTGCAAGCAAAAGGAAAAACTAGCGTTTTTAGGATATAACAATGCTCCAGGTTGTACTGATGCTTGAGTGATGGAAGATGATGAAGCCTGAAAGGAGCTGGTGCAGACAGCAACATTTGTTGAAATGTCAGTCTTTCAGGTCAGACACACAGATGTCTAAAAAATGTGACTGATTCACATCCGGCTTACCTTAAGGGAGAAAGTCTGGTGCAGTAGTGGTCAGAAGCAGATGTCCTATTAATATGCAAGTTGTTAGAGAAGATGTTTTAGAGAAAGCGTGTAATGTATGCATGAAAAGGGTTCCAGGGTTCATTTCTATTGTTGCGTTGTGCAGTATGGGCCATTTGAGGCAGTAAGGCATTGCTAAATATACATTCGGTGAGATTCTGCCTTTAAACGTGTGCTTGTATTGTTATATCTTAAAATGTGGCACCCATAAATACATAAAGTCATGCAGCAGGGGAGACAAAATATACCTCCAAAAGTTGAAAGAAGTTTAATAAAAATGTGTTTTTTCTTTTTGTCCTGACACTACAAACATCCACCATTTAAATCAAAATGCACACACAGCTGGAGGGGTCGCTAATGGCGAGCTTGTGAGCCGAGCAAATTGGAACCAAACAGCTAAGATCAGATAGCAATGTCATTATGCTTCTGGTTTAACGGAGTGTGTGTGTGTGTGTGTGTGTGTGTGTGTGTGTGTGTGTGTTCAAGTGAAACTGAACACTGAAAATGTGTGTTACTTGTATTATTCACAGGTTGTACAAAACTTATACAACTAGTAGAAAAGGAGAAAAACACCAACATACACAGCCACACAAGCATATTCTGCTCTCACATACTAAGTCAATAAGTCAATTTTTTCTTTTTTAAAACATCCATCCGTCAGGATTATCAGGATTTAACATTTCTCCCATGTAAAGGAATATTACTCTTTTAGAAGGCAAATTCAACATAGAACCTTTATGGGTCCCCTATAATTTATACATATGTGATATATAGGGGAAATAAGCACAGTTTATTGTGCTGTAATCACCCTAATGAGGGGTGACAGCAGTCAAATGGAATCGTTGCCTCTAGTCACACAGGTTGAGTAGTCACAAGCCAGTTTCCCCAACGTATCCTTCAGAAAGGCATTTGGGTCCATGTTTTTGCATGGATAAATTTGGTTATGTAGAGTAACCACCAATCCACAACAAGCGCAATAACACAACCTAGTCAGTTTTTATCTGCATATTGATTCAACAAGCCACTTCAGATTTGGCTCCCAATCCCATTTCACATGCAGGGTCACTAGAAAACAACGGCAGCCCACTCCGGAGTGTCTCCACCAGCAGCTTGTGGGTAACCTTTACAAATAGCCCCCATATGTTTTGTACAAGCTAATCAAAGCTTGTTCTGGAGGACAGAAGGGAGTTTTACAGACGGCGAATACAGGTATGTTCAGATGGATCACATTTTTATATAGTATATATTTTTAACAAGAAACTCCCAATTACATGTATGAACCACATGAATAATGATATGAAATAAAATCTACCACCGTTTTATGAATATGTCCAATATGTGATGTCGAATGCAAACAATTGAAGTCATCTTGCTATTCAGTTCAGTTATCCATGACGTTCTTTTGGTGGGCATTGGAGCTCTCCCCTTGGGTGCACAGAGGAAGACACGAGGAGATCCTGTAGTTCTTCCTTACAATTACATCATCTTGATAGATACTCCGCTTTCTCCTGACATACAGCACACACTGAGGAATGGAATTCAGCCTCGACGCTGACTAAACGTAATGTAAACACACAGATTAAATCCAAATTAAAAGGCTTTTTCGTTTAATAGACAATTCCAACAAAACCATAGGAACCAAAGTCCTTCTGAACAATGTAATGGTTTCACATTTCTCCTGGAAGCCCCCCCTGAGTGATTTCTTTTTTTGTGTGGCTGTTTTAAATAATGCAATGCAAAGACTCTCTTACACACTCACATAACGAATCAATCCATCTTTGAGTAAGCAAGAAGTAAGAATTCTTAAAATTCTACATTAGCATTTCCTTTAGGCTGCGGCATTGTTCTGAATAAAACATAGTTTCGAGCTGTATACAAGGTGTGTGAGGGTTGAATTAGTGTGTGTTTGTGTGTGTGTGTGTAGCTTAGTACCTTTGGGTGCGACGCTATTGGAATTCATTGCTCCAGGCCGCATGTCCTCTACTTGTTCTCACTCACACACACACACACACACACACACACACACACACACACACACACACACACACACACACACACACACACACACACACACACACACACACACACACACACACACACACACACACACACACACACACACACACACACGTACTTGCAGTGTCTGCTGAACGTGACCCGGCATATTAGCTATTATGTCAAGACGAGGGACCTGTGTGTATCCAAGCAGCGTCGGCATTTCTTTCAGCTCTTTTCCTTCAGTTGAAGATGTCAACATTTCTTAAAACCTGTCCAAAAGGTAACAACTATATTGATTGTAATTTTAGTTCAGCGCAACTATTGCAGAAACACTGTAAATAAATAAAAAACTGCTGTAACAATACACTATCATAAAAGGCAGGACAAGCCAATTTTAATTGTATAGCACATAACAACAAGGCAATTCAAAGTGCTTCACATAAAACCATTAGAAACATCCAAATATAAACCAAGGATATTCAAAAACAGTTAAAAACATTGATTGAAACCTAAAAGATTAAAAGGGAAAACGTTTAAAAACTAAAAAAATAGAATAAAATATGAGTACCAAAATTCCAAAATGGTCACTTAAAGGCTGAGAGATTCGTGAGAGCTGCAGCTTTCTGGTACTTTGTTCCATATATGTGGAGGAGAAACAGAACGCTGCTTCTCCATGTTTAGTTTCATGTCTGTGAACAGAAAGTAGAAGAGTACCGGAAGACCTAAGGGTTTGTACCGGTTAAAAAAAAAAAAAAAAGAAGAAGAAGGTATGAACAGATCAGAAATGTACTTTGGCCCTAAACCATTCAGTGCTCTATAAACCAACAGGAGGATTTCGAGGTTCGAGTTATTGAAGGTTTTTGCAATTTATAGCTCCATGCTGGTTTTCACTTTCACTGAATCGTTGACTACAAAGAAAAACATTCATTCAGGTGTTTTATTACCCAGCAGTCTGAGATCAGGTTCTTTCACCCCTTTCCTCAGAAGTTTTTATTTCAAAGCACTGTTTTTTTTTCAGACAATATTGATGCAATACTGACGCTCCTGCATCCAATCTAGGTAGCATATTTCATTATATAAAGAGATGGGACTGTGTGGTCTACTATTTGTTTTCATTTTTCTGTAACCCTACAAAAACCAAGAATTGCAAAATTGTAATTCACAGAAAGGGCTCATGGGTAATTAGGACATTTTAAGACAACTTGCATCTACAGAGTTTATTTATGGTCAAAATGAAAAAGAGAAGAGGTTCGTAAGGCCGTACAGGTGTTTGCTACAGTAGTTATTTTATTTTTCAGGTTGTGGCTGACAATTCAAGTCAATATCTGCCATCCTTGTCACAGCCTGTGTGTGTGTGTGTGTGTTTGTTTTTAGAAACATGACGTTAACACTGAGTTAAATTGCATTTAGTTAATGAAATCATTACATGTTATGCTCTTTCTTTCCTGTGGCAAACAAATATGCAAACTAAAATGAAAATATATGCAGGTAGATTAGATTATACATTTTTTTCTTAGATGAAAAACAGCTACTGGAAAGAACTTCTTACAGTGCATGGATTGAAATAATTCAACTAAATATTCAAAGATAAAACATACACATACATATTTTAATTGATCTTAAAGAATTATTTTACATTTCATTACTTTATGTTGATAATAAATACTGACAACTTTTACTTCATCATCTTCCCTCCTCACCCATCCATCCATATAAGGCTTCAAAATTCTTGCTCTCTCTTCTCCTTACTGCCGTGTACATCTATCCATCCAGTCCTCCCTTCCTTCATACCAGAGCTATTTATTGCCGTCCATGGTGCCACGATGAAGCGAGGCAATTAGCTAATTTACACATTACCCCATAGATCAATTGCAATAGAGAGGATTTTTGTTTAGTCATTTTTTTTAAACCAAATTTTCACAGTTGGTGCTTCATTTTTACACCGATCAATAGTGCAGAGTTATAGCATAAAAAAGAAATAAAATTCCAACTTTTTTTTTTTTTTTTACATAACAGAAGACAAGGTCATTCCTATATCAGTCACTAATGTTAAACCATCATTTTGAGGCCAATTACAAGTGCAGAGCCTAAAGCCGCCACTGGATTTTATGTCCTTTTTCAATCACCATTGATGCTGCGCCCACTCATGACCACTGCCACCTCACAAACAGTCAATACTCCAATGAATGCCTTTTTTTTGCTCGCAAATGCAACACTAAGAAAAAGCTTCCTTATGCCAAATCAATTTCGCCTCACAGCAAGAGGGTCCGGTTTGAAACTACCCAGTGGCCCTTCTGTGTTGAGTCTGCATGCTCTCCCTGTGTGTGCGTGGTCCTTTTCGGGTACGCCAGCTTCCTCCCACAGTCCACAGACTTGCTCTGTGAGTTAGGTTAATTGGTGACTCTACATTTCCCCCAGGTGCGTGAGAGTGAGTGGCGAGTTTATCCCGATGTCAGCCCTGCGATTGACTGGCGACCCTTCCACGTTGTATCCCGTCACTCGCCCAATGTTCGCGCGGGATTAACCCACCTCTTAATACCTTTCTGATCCCCCGGCTTGCAAGAGTCGGGGAATGCCAACCTATTCTCCCGATGTCGAGCTGTTCTTGAAATCTCTAACTTGAAAATGGCCTTGTGAGTACATCTGCGACCAATTTGAGCTTGAAGATCTACAAAAATTAACACACGATCCTCAGGTGCAGTTTGCGAGCTCTTCATAGCTCTCTGCCTTCTACTGGTGCACATGCGGCCAAAAGACGCGAACTTGCTGATGTTATCGCATCACTCCCCGGGGCTTGGCGTCACAGTGTTTCCTCTACCTTGATTTGGTAGTGGCGGCCCGCCACCGCTACATTTCTGCCGCCACGGTATCAGAATAGGGCCGTACAGTACAAAAGCAAAAAGCCATCTATCCGCGTGTCGGAGACACGCTCGCTTTACACAGCAAGCGGGCGCACGCACGCGCACCACCCGGCTGACAAGGGAGAGAAAGGAAAAAAGATACCGCAGCTTCTGGAGAAGAACTTGAGTCGGTGTGTGCGTCCTTGAGAACTGTAAGTGATATAACCAGGGGTGAAAGCAGTTTTTATTTATTGGTGGTACTACCGGGGGTCCCGGGCAGACGGAGGGAGGGTGCCGAACCTCTACATACACTCGCGCAACGTTGGCGGTTGTGTTGTCATGCTGAAAGTGCAATATTTTTCGGAGACAGTACAGTTTTCTTTCCGGTACGCCGTACCGCCTCCAAATATCTTAGCGGTACGCCATACCGGACAGTACCGGCTTACTTACACCCCTGGATATAACTTATCTTGGCAGTTGATTTAAGCCTGATATTGTATTAGTCTATAGTTGCTAATTTAAATTAAGTTAACTGGTGATTTTAGCTGTTTGTATTCTTCACCTGCTAGCTAAATTTCACGTGGCTGTTGATTGATATAATAGCGATTGCTGAAAGCCCTTCCTCACGTTTGTTTTTTAGGTGCATAATTTACATCCTGAAGTAGTTACACTGAAATAAGAATGTAATTAATAGTGGGTTTATTATTATTATTTGCTATATACCATAATGACCAATCTCTAGTGTCAACTGTGAGAGATTTCTCAGTGTTATGTGTAATGAAATCAATAAAAAAAATCCTTTATAGGTGAAAACAGACTTAAGGAACAGGCTGCAGGGGGGCCATCTAGCAGCATGGATGCTACTCAGCATCAATGGGCCGCCTCTTTTTGAATTCCCCTATGAGCCTTGGACTTATTTTTTCAAAAGCCAAGAAAAATGAAATGTTTGCACAGCAAGGCACACACATGGATTTGTTTCATTATGAATGATTTGTAGATGTCAAGTGTCTCAAATATATTTAAGTAATAAATATATTATTTGTGTTGCAGCAAAGTGTCAGTCCAGTTTCAAACGTAAAACTTTTCCCGGTGAGCGTGGTGGCGGCGGGCGGGTTGGGGGTCGGGGTTATTCCGACAGACCTGCCCCCACTGCTAAAAAAATCCTGAAGGAAACACTGTCGGCAATTCAAAATCTGATTAGAACGCGTTTCCTGTGGTTATTCTAATAATAAGAGATGGTCTAATGTTGGTCTAGTCCGACATGCTAGCAGGGGTGAGCGCAGCGCTATCCATCATTTGGTAGCGATCTAGAGCATCATCACCAGACCACTAAAGATGTCACCAAATCAAACAAAACAGACCAAATCTCTGTATTCTCAAAATACTGAACTTTTCTGTGTGTGATGTCCAATAAAAATAATCCAATGTCATTGTCAGCATATTCTTGATTGTGAAATGCGTTCACAAACGTCTACACTAAAGGCAAACAGATTTGTAACTGTACCTTCTTCTCTTTGGCTCACCAAGGACATTCAGGTCATCCAACACGTTTCATTTGCTTCTTATCTTTACTCTTCTTGTTAGGCACACCAGGTGAGAAGACAAATATTAGTGTTTGAAATTAAGCATATATAGTGCTTCAGATGAAAGGGATGTGATTTAAAATGATGATTTGGGTTTTATTTCTCTCAATGTTGACATCCTTGGCGTATCCTTTTTCCTGAGAGAAACTTCATTGAAAACTGACATTTTTTTTGTAAACCTGATTTGAATTTGAAAGTAAAGAACACACTGTAAAGTGAATTGCAGCTGCACAGCTCAATGGATTTGACCGTTGAACAGGCCTGCCTTCTTGAGGACCCCTGCCTCCTCACCTTCCAGACATCGTCCCGCACACTCCCTCTCTTGTGTCTCAAACTGAATAACGGTGTTTTAAAGTTCTTTCATCGTCTTTCTTGTGCCATTGTGTGCTGCAGCAAAGGAACCGACAGCGAGGGCCACATGGAGTCTGAGAGCACAGACAGTGTCGGGGTTTACTGGCGGGGTTTGAGGAAAGGATGTAAGCTACACTCTGTGGTATAATAGGCGATGACCCCTCTCTATGACACGCTGTCAGTCCACTGGCAGACTTTAAGCCATTTGGCTCATTTCACAAAGCTGCCAGAAAGCCCATCAGGCGCTGAGTTTGCCAACTACCAGCTAACTGCACAATACCCCCCCACCCCCCACTCCCACCCTCCCTCCATCACAGTAGAATTCGCAGCAGCATCATCTGTTGCCAGCTGGGGGGGGGGGTTCAGGATTCTGTATGCATAATCCAACCCACACCATCACCAGAGTACCGATATCATTTTCTTGCTGCTAACTGAGTTTGAGAAAGTGTGTGTTTCAAAACTGAAAAATGAGATGAACATAATTTCAGTCAATTGAGAGTAAATTGTTTTTTTGGCATGGTGTGATATGATGACATTGACCAAAGCAAGACTTTTTCAGGGATTTGTTGAACTTGAAAAGTTGGAGAGGTTCGCGGAAGCTAAGCAAGGCATAAAACGTTTAGCCACAGACCTTGAGACGAGCATCTGGTTCATCCTTATTTCACATGTCCTCTGCCTCCTGTTGATCTATTGCACCAATGCATTTCACCCTTCTCGTATGTTCAATCTTGAAGTTATTACTTGCTTAAGCCGTTTAAGCCTCTATATATATCACTGTAGCAAAGCTGGTGCAGAGTGCGCAAAAGACAAGCCTTGCACCCTACGAGAAAAAACTTTGTTTTAGAGCGAGACGGAGATGGTTATAGCCTCTACCAGCCTCAATGTAAAGCAAGAGATTGACATAATCACAGATTTTTTTTTTCAAGCTAAGCTGCCAATTGCCTAAAGAAAAGAAAACAGCTGTTGGGCGGTATAAAAAGATGGATGGGTAAGAGAAGTAAAGCAGAGGAAATGATAAGACATAAGGAGATTATATTTTCAACCCTGTAAGGGATTTAAAGAAGACCTATGGAGCCGTTCTACTGGCTTTTTTTGTGTTTGACCGCTGGCCTGTCATCCTCTAATGTTTTAGTTAATATGTTTGATGTTCACAACCTTTCTTTGTTACCCTCCATTAGCCAGCCCCCAACTGTACTCCAAACAAACTCAAAAGAAAGTGCTCCCAAGAAGGTCAAATGAAGTGAAACACTGTGTGCTTATTGATGCCTCCAGGACCTTAGCGCTGATTGTGGTGAATGGAACGCGCTGATCCTACATTAACTACCTGTGACGCTCTTTTATTCAACTTATCAATTGGGAAATAAAAGAAATTGCATTCTGTTCGGTAAAATGTAAAGAATTAAGGATAAATAAACTCATCAGGATCTTTGTGTTAGTTCATACGATTTGATACTTTTGCTGATGTGACAAAGCTGTCCAATTTTGTTGGCATCTTAAAATGCAGTTGAATGCGGCCTGACAGTCTGCAATTTGGAGGACACATCTGACGTATCCCTTGCGGTCCAGCGTATCCCATCATGCATTGCGGGCCAATGAGGATTTTATATTATTCAGGATGGGGACAGGTGGGCCAGAAAATTGAAGTACTGGAATATCGACAGATTGAAATGATACAATTATAATAGTTCACATGTTAGTCACGTGAAGTCACGTGACCGTTGTTTTTTAAATACTCACATGAAACCCTCCTTGAGTCCTAAGTCCCTCCATGTATTGCTTATTATAAACATCAATTAGGCATACGTAAATATAATTTCTAACAAAACCACAACCGGCCGGCTCACGTTGAAAAGTCGATTTGAATGCCTTAAGTCTCAAACATTATTCTTAGCGAGGTTGTGATAGTCGTACAGAGTTTTTAGCAGCCGAGTTCATCAAGCTGAAGCTGAGAGCGATGAGTGCGGTGGGCCGGGGTTGAAAAACATTCAACTCCTGTAGCTTAGAAATAATTTGTAATATTTTAGAACATGGCTTAATCATTTTCACTTAATTTAAAATGACAGGAAAATGTTCTTTCAGCCTGAAATATATATCACGCTCCACAGTTGAAGCATATCTTCCTAAATTAAATCAGATAAGATTACCATCTCCATCTGCATTTTAAACGTTTTTTTTTTTTTAGTTTTAAGGCCTTGACTGACAAGCGCAACAGGTTATAGGCAAGAAGCAAGAGAAGCAAAGCTGAAGACACAAGCAGTAAGTCTCCAACGTAGGAAAGAAAGCGCTCGGTTTGAAAGCACTCGAGGCTACACTGAAGGCCGGGTTGTGCTCCTGAGGCCGAGCCATCGCCTAATCCCTCGATAAAAGTATTGACCTGTCTATGATCGGATAATGAAGACTGTCCAAATCCGAATGAAGCATCTTGGGTCCAGAGCAGTTGTTGTGCACGGTGTACACCAGATCCAAAGAACACACAGCGCATGCATTGGCACAATGACCTCCTCCCCCTGCCTTATCAATAAAAGTGTCTTAGACCCTGGCGGTTCATTCCCCTCGGGACGCTGCCCTGGAAGTCCTTGCAGAAGAATAGGCGGGACTGAGCCAACTCGAGTATCAGGGCAGGGGGAGCCACACCGTAAAACCTGCAGAGCTGCTCCACAACGGGGGGTTTTACAGGCTTCGAGTTGTACAATGGCAAACATCTCACGGGGGGCAGGACAGTGCGATATCACTACTATCCATTTACTACAAGGGAAAGATCCTCATTACAACATGTACTATTGTTTTACGTTTTCAGTTGTTTTGGAGGCAGAAGTTCATCCAACACCTTGATTGGTTATTGAAACACCATAGTATCCAAGTTATTGCTCTGGATCAATAACATCCTGGTAAATGGTTAAATCCAATCCATCCAAATATTTTATTGTGCAAATTTCGCAACTTTCACAAATAAGGCTGCCGGTGTGTACAGCTGTGATGCAAAACATTCGCATGCAGATGTTCTGTGCCTTTAATCCGTCTCATCCGGTGTGTAAATAACTTAATGTCCTAATTGGGAACACAATCATGTTCGTGGTTCCTTGAAACTGGGACTGGATCTAGTTAAATTTCTGCAACCAGCATATCAAGTGTATGTGTTCAAATGCATAAACAGGATAATCCCGACACTCGATTTTAACTGGGACACTAATGTTGTTGTAGAAATGCCTTCATTTGAGAGGCCACAAGCCTTTAGAAACATTTGGTTTAGGGAATGACACATGCAGTTTATAGATATACTAATACACCAGTAGTGTGAACCCTCTAGCACCACTGAAGACACCGCTTAACATGACCTGACTTATCTCAATAACTATAGAACTTTGTTGTTCTTCATTGTCTCTGTCCCCGAGTGGAATTTTTGTTCAAGCCTTTCGGCCTATGAAACTCTGTGAGGAGGTTTTTGGGAGTGTTGGAGTTGTATATAGACACCGTGCCGTTTGGTTTGTGTGGGGCGCATTGGAGAGCAGTGTTAAATGCCAGATAGCTCTTTATTACAGCTTGTTGTGAGAAAAGGTTTTGAACTTCGAAAATTGAGTGCTTTGTCGTCTTTCACATGAAGGGAATCATTTGGCTTTTATCTGGTTCTTTCCCTCGATCTCTCTGTATGTCCTTCCTCATTAGATTCAGTCACTTAACTAAAGTTGTGGATCAGTGCCATCTGCTCTCCTTGCAGCCAGATTGTGAGAAACGGAGACAGGCTGAAATAAAGACACAAAAAAAAAGGTTGGGAAAGACAAGGAGACGTATAAGAAAAAAAAGGGGAGTATAAGTAGGAAGACAGTCGAAAGATAAAGGGCAAGGGACTGTAGAGAGATATAATATATATATATATATATATATATATATATATATATATATATATATATATATATATATTTATATATGAAAGAGCATGATGTCGATACAGTCATTTTCCATGTGACAGCTGTTGGTTTCATATTGGGAGGTCACTCTTTTGCCATATGATGTCAAACTACCACTACTATAAATTACACTCTTTAGTATATAAGCGATTTAATTTGCATTTAGAAGAAGACAATGTAAATTATTGTATAGTAACCTTCAAATACTCTCGGAAATACTCATCAAGGTTCTTCAGTTACGACCAGGTTATCCTTTTAATATCTAGTGTACAGCAACATGCATGTAGGGATCTTTTCTATTTAAGCAGCATCTTCGGCCATGAGCAGTAACTATTAGTGTGCGTCTCCTGTTAATATGAATCACAACATGGCTTTCATGAGGCAACAACTAAAGGCACAACGTACCATCTGTTCGCAAGACAACACACAGCAGGTCACGGCAAATTCACCAAGGAATATTATGTTTGAAAAAGGTTAATACACCCGCTCCTATTGAGCATATGAAACATTACTGCAATAACCTCCAATACCTCAGTCCAATATAAACATTATAGCATTTATATTTTATCGGAAGTCAGCTGGCCATTTTTCCTCTGTACAATAGGAGAAAATTAAATATATGAATGAAAACAATTCAAAACGTGCAACGATAGATGCTACCAGAACCAAAAAATTGGGACCAAAGTTAGAGTAGAGTAATGCAAAAATAATAATGATTTAAATAAATACAAAAAAAACACTGAAAGGCAGTCTCATTAATTAAGAGCGGGCATTTCTATGCACATCAGGACATGGCAGTAATAAAATAATGATAATAATCTAGTGGCAAATAGAAAGTGATTGACTGTATGAATAAATTACAAGCTTGTGACTCACATGTCATTGCCGAAGTGCCGCTGCTTTTGTTGTAGCCACACTCAAAGGCAGGGCAAAGAGCCAGCCATCCTGCAGCAGGAGGAGATGTGATTATTAATGCTGAGCCCTCTTCAACTCTTATTTGGGTCGAAGGATACCAACCCCTTAGGTTTTTGGCTGGTTGGTCTATTGTACAATGTTGCAAACAGTTAAAACGCATTCCACAGTGCGAGAGCAGCACATTCAGGAAAAAAAAAAAAAGAGCACAGGCAACAGGTTTTTGAAGACAGTCTGGCATGTCTTCCAGGCAGATGTGGCAGACATGCGGGCCACATCCAATCAAGTCAATCCAGGCTGCAAAATTTCTTTTCTAGGGCCAACCATTTGTGTGCGGTTGAACTGTACCTGCAGGGAAGTTAGCAAATAGTTTGCAACAGTCAGATATTTGCCCAGTTTAGTTCACCATGCTGACATTTCCTAACAGCCTGCGAGACAAGGAGGAGAGAGAGAGAGGAGGGGTTGGAAGGATGCCAGCGTCCTCGTTTGACACAGTTAGACACTGACAGGTCTCAAGGTCTGCCAGCATGCACACACACACTCGCAAATTCACACGTGCACATCTAGTCGCACGCTCAAACACACACACAAAAAAAAACCAACCACACAAGGTCTGCCAACTCACATCTGTAAAACTTTTCATGGCCAGAGGCTGTTATTGGGGTGAGGGTGGCGAGCAGGGGAGAGAGCAAGACGGGGAGGGAGATAGTGAGGGATGAGAGGAGGGAGGAAACAGGATAGAGTGCATGAGGGGCAGGCAGTTAGACACACGGGAGGAGCGCTAATAAGCCTTTAAGGGTTAAACTAAAAAGCTGAGGAGATTTAAGAAGGATGGATAAATTGGTCGATTAAGAAGGAGAAGGAGGGAGGAGAGACATTTCTAATGATTTCTGAGAACACAGGACGAGATGCCCAAGAAAATTCGATCCAATAACGCTCGTTCTGAAAGCTAAAAGATGTATTTAATTCCCTTCAACCAGAGCTGTAGAAATGACAGTGGAGCCAAATCACATTTTACATATAGTTTGAAGCAGAAAATATAATTTCAGGTGGCTTATAGCACAGTCTGCTGTTCTTTATTCCATCCATACGTCTCAAACCAATCCTTCATCCACACACTTCTGCCCTCCCCGTCTTTGCAGCACATCCCCATTCATGTCTCATCCAATTTCCTTTCTTTCTCCTGGTTTGTTTACCTTCAGCACAACCACTTTAGGGTAGTTGTAAGTAACGATATAATATGACAGCACAAGCACAGTCAACACACTACAAATAGATTTTGCGATGACACTTCTAAACAGGTTGTGCATGTAATTCACCCTCGGGAGAACAAGTCTATAATTTCTGTATTTTAACTGCAAAAACATGAATGAATTGCATTTGGATTGATTTGCCTTGGGAAAGGTGGGTTTTGTTTTATTACATGAAGAGGATGTGTGATTGAATATGCAAGACCATTCGTAACATCTGTAGAATCGGAAGGAAGTGACGCCTCACTTATGAGCATGGATCAATTAATATCTTCATTAAGAAATTCCTATTGGAGGTGCCGTCTCATTGATGATTTTTGACAGCTGGAATTTTCCAAATAGGTCAGAGCAATTCAGCATGTGCAAATGTGGGCTTCGTCAATATGTTGCCCTTTATTTTGCCTTTTTATAATTTGTGATCTTACTAGTTCTACTTGTATGGGCTGGGAGAGTTTTTGGGGGAGTTTTTGTGCGGGCATATGTATCCGTCCGTGTTTCTGCATTAATGCGTGTGTGTGTGCGCCTCCATAGTTCAGTTATCCTGCTCAGAGAGCAGTTGCTAAATGTCAGTCTGGCCCCTGCACGGCTTAACTTTCTGGTACTGTAGGATTATGGGAAAAATGTCAGAGAATCTGGTACTGTCAATAGCAAATGAGTGCAAAAATAGAGAGAAAGAGACAGGGAGGGAGATAAAGAGCCAGCCACAAAGAATGGGTTTTGGTAATCTAGGAATGAATGACAAGAACTAATCATTGGGCGTATACGAGCAAAGGGCGGAAGACACACGCGGACGCATAGAGGTGCAGGTGGCGCCGTAAATAGCCCCTTGTGAAATGGCCGACAGAAGGAGCACTGTGCACGATTCCGTCTGTGCACGTGTATCACAGGTTGCATCCCGCAGCTGACAGCATGGACATCCCGCTTAGCAATACCATCGTCCAGGTCGGATCAATAACAAGCAAAACGGAAAACTACTTGCAACGAGAAGTTGAAAGCGGTGCAAATGACATCCCCTTCAAAGTGAGAGCACTTAACTGGAGTGTGCATCACCACTTTGCCGTGATTCAGATAGCGTCGCATGAAGATCAGAACTTAACACATACTTTAAAATCTCCTACGGCTTGCATGAGCTGCCTGTAGAGTGTGTAGGAAGAGGGATAGAAGAGGGGATTCAAGCAGAAAGAAAATATCCTGCGCGCTCCAAACAGTGAAATCTAGACAATGACAATAGGACAAACAGACAAATATTATACCGCAGGTGGACTTCCAGCCAATATCTAACAACAGGAGCCAGTGCAGCGCCTGCATTCAGCGCTCACATCTGTGGGAGCTACGCCACCAATAGCATCCAATGGCACTCATTGCTTTGCACAAATGTTGGAATGGAAAAAGGCATTGTAGACACATCTATACGAGAGCTCAAATAATAAAAATCATTTTAATTTTGTGTAGAAATTTAGACTTTCACACCAGCACTGTCTGGAGGTTTAGTCGGTTACGGCTGCTTTCGCTGTTTCTGATAAATTCATTTCAACATAATTGGCCAGGTAAATCTATGGTTTGGGTCACTTCCACAAGTGTCGCCACATGCCACATGATGGTGGAAATGTTCTCTGTGGCACAACATCATAGATCGTGGAGGATGCAGTTATCGTGACCTCGATCATTGGTGGTGGACAGCCTTTATGAAGCATCGAGTTGGTGTTTTGGCCGTCGCCAAACACCAACGTGACTGAAGAATGTGGAGCTAAGAACAACAATGCCCATTGATGTCCAACCAAATGACATGGGATTCAAAGCTTGCTCACACTTTTCCATCCATCGGGACACATTCAAAACGCCCTCAGTCAACGCCCTCTCTTCACATTTCACGTTAAGAAAACCGAAGAAATAAACGGTGAACATATATTTCAAGAACTGGAAGAGAAAAGAGATCAGACTACAGCAGAACTAAAGTCCAAAATACCCACGCTGTAACATACCCAGTAGGATGGGAAAAACATGAATTATCAAAACACAAACTGTAGTGTTACGTGTACCAATATTTCTTTTCTTTAAAAGGAACGGCATGGTGATTAAGTCAAACCAAGGTCATCTTTGCATTTTCAAGGGAAACACAGCCTCTCCAGACTAAAGGAATACATTACATCCCTTCTATTCATGAGTTCAATAAAAACTGAGCAGGGCAATTACTTTTCATAAGTTCCAGTCTATCAATGATAAGGAAAAGTATTTCTGCAGGTAGAACCATTACTGTGAGCATTGTAAAATTTTGTATCCATTGTTGATTGTATCAACTCTAAATATTCTGATTTCTGAGGTCGAACACTGTTCATTTGTTTACCTGGAGCTGCAAATTAAGAAAAATTAAGCTTAGCTAGAGATTTACACTTACTGTGGCACAAGCTTTACTCATGTTGCTGTTAAGGGGTAAAAATGTCTCAGAGTCACAGTCAAACGATATACCCCAACCCCTCACATGACGCATATGCAAACGTTTACCACCTCTAGGACTTGCCGATTCTCAAGAAAAGTATTGGCACAAATGTTGGCACAAATGTTCACCTTTTGGTGAACATTTGGTGAACAGGTGCTTTCCCATTGCAATGAGCAGAACATCATGTATGCAATAAAGGCCTACAAGGATTTTTGGCTTTTGATAAAGCCCTTTCTCTCCTGACTCATTATCAACTCAACTGGGCTTAAACCATTCACATATATTTGACACCTAGGAAAGTCAAAATGGCGTATGTTGCCTTTCATCCTGGCATCGCACAGCATATCTAGTTCACTGCGACCGAGCTTAAAATGCCCTTTCTTCCTGTGCACGTTTACCCTTTGTAGATTCTGTGGTTTTGTTTTGAGCCAGCCGCACTTGATCAATACTTAACAATTGTTACACAAACCTCTGACATGTCTGCCGTACCAATGTCTGTACTCAATGCTGCGGATGAAAACCCCCCAGGTCCATCAGCATTCAGGTTAGATATAGGTGATGCAACATAAACGTTGGACTTGCCGTATGTTTTCTAAAACTTTAGTGAAGTTTATGAGGGAAATGTAGGCACTGACACGATGGGACCTTTCATTTCTTTCCTGGTAAGAATGTGTGGTGTTTACATTTAGTACATTTTTAGTGATGCATTTATGGATGTTCAGCTGCTCGGATTATTGGTAAAAGACTCAAGCAGTATAAAATAACAGTCTGGTCATTAGAAAACATAACATGATGGGGTGTTTTTCAATTAATGTTCCATATCTTGATTCATTCAATCTGTCTTTGACATCGTTCCATCATTGTTCAGGCCAATGGAGGTGTATTGCTGTGCTGCTGAGGCAATATCTGCCAACTGTTTCAAGATCTCCTTCCTCCAGAAACAATTTCCTCAGATGTAGCGGTCTCATGTCTTTATTTTATTTAGTCCACTTTGACCAACGGCATACCCTCCAAATGAACCAAAATCTTTTGAGTTAACATAACTCATCCAAGTTGTGGATGTGTGCACTACGAGTGTGTGCGCGCCTCACTGCGCCGCACATCTACGAGTGTTCCATTGTTGCAGAGCAGTGGACCATCCATCACCATTAGGCTGAAGCAGATAGCCTGACTCACACTCAGGAACAATCTAATTCGCCTAAAAACACCTCTCACCGCCACTCTCTTCTTCACTTTCCTGGTTGTCGGCTTTCTTCGCCACGGCTTCTTGCTTTTTTTCTTCACCTCTTCCTCTCTGCAGGGCTGAGGCAACAGGCTCAAGCAGATGAAAACCTCCGAAGCATGTCTGCAGTAATACCTCAGACACACAAATTTTGTGCAACACATATGCGCGCACACACACACACACACACACACACACACACACACACACACACACACACACCGAAGACACAATCTTGCAGTCAGTATATTGCTTTGAGTCAGCTTTTTTGCACGTGTGTGTGTGTGTGCAGTTATGATTAAGCAAAGCTGAATGCGAGACAAGAGCCTTTTCAACTTCTTCAGCCTGAGAAGAAAGTGAAAGTAACACGCTGCAAGTTTCAGTTACACTCAGGGATTTGGGGCTTAAAATGGAGACGCCATTATCTTGTAGGAAATTAGTCATCTCACACAGAACTCAAACCCGGTAGGATCGCTTCACAGGACGCTGATAGGTCCGTCTTCTGGCTTGGTATCAGAACCCGAATTGGCAGATGTTAAAAAGCTTGCAAAAAAAAAAAAAAAAAATTCTTCAGGTCGAACCAGTTATGTGGGATGAAAAGACTCACACGCAAAGAGAGCCTAAGTGCTTTGCCCCAAGGAGAATCCGATGCAGAGCTTTACAGAGAGCACGCACACGTTAACGGAAGAAGATTGAGGTGTTTGTATGTGCTAAAGTTCAGATGAGGTACAATTCAGCCAGTTTAGAAAGCAATGTGCACAAGTGTTTCATAGCGCCTGCAAAATAGTCTCAACTTCAGTAATAATTACCAAATGTAAACACGTAGCTTAAAGCTGGTTCCCCAAAACAAACCCATCTAACGCTACAAAATCTGCAAGGACTTTTTAGTTAATGATGAACATTTAGAGAAAAAAGCTATTTTGGGTGTTTGCCTTCAGAGGTAATTAGTGTATTCGTGTATATTTTTATAGCACACTATAAAAATATATTGCAACAGTAAGTCAAGACGGAAAATGGAAGGAAAATTAGCACGGACTTTTTCGGGTCGGCACACGTGTATATCAGACCTGCTTTGACGGTTTGAGGCCAACAATATCACGGATACGTAGTTAAATGAAGCCCATCACACACGTGCCTGAGCAGTTCGTACATACCGGCACCAGACCCTTCCACAGCGGCGAGGTGACTGAACTGATCTCCATTACCACGGTTTCCAGGTCTGTGTCCCAGCAACTTGTATTGTACGATTATCACCTAAACCTCCAGGTTCACCACGAGGTCCTAACCGTAGGCTGTTTTCCATGATGGATGAAGATAGCTCATCTGACTGGGTTCACGGAACGTCAAGTCACTTACAAGAAGAAAAGCACTATAAATTATTGATTTTTAATGCCGTTGTTGTAAAGTGCAGTGTACATGCTCTCATGTTCATACATTAGTTTGGAACTACCAAGCTTGTCGACTGACTATGTAAAATATGCATAACAATGCTACTTTTCTATTTTATTATGCTTTCCTTTTCTCGGGATAAATGCTGCTTACAGTATATGAGGAAACTTGACAGATGTTGACAGACATGCACAAATCTCGCCTCCCATAAAACAAAAGGGTAAGCAGATGGAAACATGTCTGTATGTAGGCTGAGAGAACAAAATGAATAGGAGGGAGTCATATTGGTCCTCTCTCATATACACATATGATTATTGCTCCTTAATACATGTTGGAGACGACCTTGGCAATCAATTACAGTTTAAAAAAGGAGAACTAAAAAGGTTTCCACTTGGAAGAGTAGAGCGTTGGATATACAGTAATGAAACTTTTCTGAAAGGTTTCAGCCTGATTATAGATGCAGTGCAGGCATTTGCTGCTGGAGTTCACGGAGTCTGGCCTTTCCTCTGAAAGCATTAAAAAATGTCTGCTTTGAATTGTAGTGAGAGTCTGACGCAGGGCATCGCTGGGAAGAAAAAGATCATGCTGCAACATTGTATAGCCAGTATCCAATTGCAGAGATGACAAAGAGTTTATACAGGATCCACCAGGATAAACTAATACAAACCACAGCAAACAGGGGAGGAAAAATATTGGCCACCAACTGCAAAGAAGAGCTAAACAGAATCCAATTTATTTATAATTTATAATTTAAAGTGAGACAGTGCTCTTCACCGCATTATCAAAACAGGCCAGGCTGAAAAAAATGCATTGTTTCTGAAAATACAGTGTTAAAAATGTAAAGAATGTGCGTGGTAATTCAAAGTGAAATCTATCTCTGTCTTGGCTATCTGATACCTGATAAATGCACTGTTTATTTTTCTGCCGGTGAAAGTGGTTTCGCAAGGAAACAATCTGAAAGTCATTTCCACCGGAAGATTGTGGGGTTGGGGCGATGCGTTTGAGGGGAAAAAGGTGTGTGAAATGTGTGTGTTTGTTTGTGCGTTAGAGTAAAGCCCTCTGGAGCAAACCCAGACAAAACACTTGAATTCACTTCTTTCTCCCCTCCCGCCGACTCTCCTTCTCTCTCTTCTCACCAAGGAGTGCCTAAGAGGCAGCAGTGCTGGATTAGGACGGATATGTGTCTCACCCTGTGTGTGTTAATGAGTGTGTGTGTGGGTGTCAGTAGGAGTGTAGAATTGGTTTTAGAGTACTTGAGCACGTCTGGGCCTCACAGGGATGAAACCTCTCTAAACATCCATCTCTCTATCGCTCTCATGCACACACTCACACAAACATGACAGAATGAATTATTGTAATTGCTCTGCCCCATTTTGAGTCGCTTACCCCTCTATGTGTGCGTGTGTGTGTAAGGACAATGTTTGAATATAGTTTAAAAAATAAGAGCAGTCTGAATAAGGAAGAACAGGAAGAGTTTATGAGCGGCAAAAGTGGGAAGACTCACAAATGTTGGAAAGTGTGGGTTCTGTTGTGTCACATTTCACCTTTGGCAGACAGCCCACTTCTGCTATTGTACAACACCCGAGTCCCTGTATCATGGGCTACTTGTTACCCCATAAACATCCAAACGCTCCTCTACACCCACGGACACAGACATACAGGCGTTGTTATCAGCTGCTGTTCTGGCCATCGTAAGCCATGTGTCTAAATAAAGACACAGTACAACACGCTTCATTGTTTGGTTTCAGCCAAGCTCGGCAGCGGCAGCGCGAGTGTGAGTCTACGTTTTGGAAAAGTGTGTGGGGTATTTCTCTAAGGGTTGTTTCTGACAGGATGTGTGTTTGTTTGCATGCGTGTGTTTAAACCCATTGTCTCGCTTCTCCTCTCAGCCGAAGCCAATTAACTTCTCTCCTCTGCTGGGGATACCACGCATACACGCATGTTCTTACAAACACAGAAAAACTAAAACTTCACCAATGTCTGCACTTTTAGAGAGAGGAGGCTGACTGTGGGTGGCGAGGAAGAGGAGGCCGCAGTTACACTGGGGTTTAAACCGAGTTTGTATATGCGGCAAAGAGCTGGGAGGGATGTCTGCTGTTGGTCACCGTACACGCAGTTTCTCACAACATTGTTCAGCCTTTATTTGAACGTCAGTAGGATGGAAATATACGATAGTATGCACTTATCTGTGCAACAATATTCGGTGTACAAAAATCAACAAGCAATGGCTCAAATAACTTACAAAATGGATCTGTGAACCCTGAAATCAATTATGTAATTTGAATAAATGATAATCACACATTAAGGGATATCCTATTTATGAAGATGATTGATTTTCTTGATGTAATTTCTCTTAACCAAAAACGTGCAAAAACATTACATCTTCATCATGCAAAATCAACAATACTCCAACAGGCATCATGTTCTTTTAAGCACTAATACATGATAATAATAATAATAATATTATGATATTATAATGTCACCAGCACAAACACGTTTGAATTGAACAGATAAAAATAAGCCAGTGATGGTGAAAAGCAAATCATTAGCGAACGCTGGCATGAAATCATTTCCCTTCCTTATCGGGTGACCCGGAACGACCCTGTCTGAGCTCGACTGCCAACATCCAGTTATGAGACGACAGTAAAAGAGAGGAGGGAGAAACATGGTCACCTTAAGGGTCCCTTAGCAGGTTTGGTATAGTTAAAGTTCATGGTTGTTGGCCCCCTAGTTGAGTTGTTACAGGCCTGAGAGTCAAGGGAGTAGTTAAGAAACATATTTTCATATAAATGGATTCATGTTGATGGAATTTTGCTCTTATAAATCGTACAATCACAGACATTAAGGAGTGTGGAGCATGTGTGGCACAGATGAGTCAAATTTACATTGCTGGCCACACTTAGATGCGCGTGAAACAATCTCTAGACCTCAGAAGTGCTGAAAGTCCAAGAGGGATTTATTTTCATGTGTAATATATTTAGATTTCATACATGACGGCAGTTGGCAAGAAGGAGCGTGGATCTGACAAGGTGTGACAACTAATCTCTATGGTTATGTTGGGGTCACATCGTCGATGTCTTAGTGAGTGCAGAGTAGGACTATTGATTCTGCCTCTCTGTTGTCATACTTTGTGGTTGTTACGCTGCTGTGCACCTCTGCTCGCCTCGCCCCCTCTTCTCTGTCACTCACTGTAAATGTTTCTCGGACAACAGTGCAATTACCTTTCTCTCTGCCTGCCAGACGGGGGTGAAGTGACTCACCGTCATAATAGGATTATTATTATTATCAATGATGATATCGGATTCGTCTCTTGATAAAGTGTTTTGGAGTTAGGGAAACGTGTATAAAAAAAAAAAAGATGTATTCAGCCAACATTCATAGCGTTTTAAAACTACAGTTGTTTTCATTGTTTCCATTTTGGCAATCAATGCGGATTATGGATCGGGACACTTGAAGTTGAGAATGATTGGTAGCAGAACCTTAAGGTCGACTGATATCGCCTTGCCTTCAAGACTGTCATTTTGTGTTTGGTGAGCTGTGACATACTATAAATTAAACAGTAGGAATATATTATTAATTGCAGGTCAACCCCTAAACCCAGAATAGAACTAGACAATGAAATACAGCATCTTAGGGAATTCGGAAGAAAAAAAAAGAAAATGTGAAATAGGCACGATTTGTAGTGAATGAACTACTCAATAGGAAGAGGCAGCGCGAAAGGCGAAAACGACTTGAGAAACTACAGCTTAAATCTCAAGATGCCGAAGATGAAATCTACTAGGTTTAAGTACCAAATTTGGGTCTGTGGTGCCTCCAATACTTTTTGCTATTTGTGGCATTTCTTTCAATGGGGCGAAATATTTTTTTTATGACTGCAGGGTTCTTGGGTCTTTCCTCTGGCTCCAGGCCGGCTCGCATTGCGAACAATAATATCAAAAGAGAAGCACTGGACGATGCCCTCCCGCTGCTGTTTTAACACACTTAGTCACAATTGTTTGGGTTTTCACTATTGGGTTGTTTGATGATGAAGTGTTTATATTTTTATGTGTTTTTAGCAAAAATAAATATGACATGCTTGTTCTATATCATTACGTTTAGTTACAGTTGTGAAAGGGAGTGGGTGTATTGTGATTTTTTACCCTACTTTGCCACTACTATGGTGATGTGAAGTGCCTTGCTCAAAGGCACCTAGATGAAAGCGGTTTGCCCTTTGGGGTATTGAATAAACCTTCGCAGATTTAGGTCGCAACCCCAAATCGGTCACCTCTCGTATCATTTCAAGCCTGAGGAGTCCGACCAAAAAGAATAATATATGTACTGTATCCAGAGGAAAGATAAGGAAAGGGGAGGGAGAGAGACGCAAAGAGATTTAATAATGAATGAATTCTCATGTGATGGAGAGCATAAAGAGTGTGTGAGAAAAAATTAGAGGGGATCAAGTTTGTGTGTGTGTGTGTGTGTGTGTATGACAGAGAGAGAGAGCTGTGTGTGTGTGTGCAAGTGAGACATTTCTGTGACCTTCTGCTTTGCAAAGCTCCATCTGACTAAGAAATGAGGAGGGATGAGTGATGGAGGGTGGGGGCAGGAGGCTGCTAATGAGAAGCGAGAGGGAGGAAGGGGGAGAACGATTGAAGGGTGGGATTTGGCCCTAAGTGTTGAATATTTGACATTTATCCAACTGATAACACCATCCCGTGTCATTTGAAACAGAGACCGACCAAAAAAGGCACACAGTAGGCTTACTGAGGACACCGAACGGAGGGATGTAGCAAGACACCCTATATTTTGGACCATTTTAATCATGCAGCAAAAAACCATACAGCTTTCTGGTTGAAAAGAAACCCATGAACAGACTTTAACACTTAATTACCTGAATGCATGTGATTCAAGCTGGCTACAAACCTCTCATCAGGTAGCAGACGTATTGTATCACGACACTGCCGAGACTGAAATCTGCTCTGCGGATCACACTGCAAATAAGAAGTGTAAAGCTATCCCCCCTCATACATTCCCATAGGTACAGAGCTAACTATGATCCAACAACTGGTGTATATCAACTTGATTAACCACAGGCTCATCTGAAGGTTTCTATAGTAACACATTTTAAAATAGTCTTGTACAACCGGACCAACTAGCAAGGCTGCTTCATCCCAGGTGGCTGCTAAAAGCATACACTTGACCAACAACTCAACAATAGTAAGACATTTTTCCATAGATGATTTGCTTGTCCGAAGAGATTAAACTGATGCATGAGAGGTTTTAAATTGCCATTATAAACACCCGCTGGAAGGGAAAATAAAACTCACACAAACGGTGATCCAGGTATTCAGGAAAGGCCTGCAGCTTTATCACTGCACAAAGAGAAATGGTCCTGCTTGGCCATTCTAACTGTGCATCGCCGAGCAGGGCGGCACCGACTGCTACGGATTCTTACTCTTACCCCGCTGATAAGAATGTTAAACTATTTAATAAGAACTTATATTTCCCTCCATTTCTCAACAACTGCAAAGGGGAATCAGGTTATTCCTATCTCGCAGCCCCCGACCACGGACACATTGTTGTAGCCGTTTCTCCCCCTGCATGCTGGCTCATTTCCAGGTGAGGGCCCGCCACGAGCCGGGCCTAAACCAGCATCATGCTCCACTGGGCGACGCTGTCCGGGCTGATGGGCAAGGACGATAATGATGTCCGAGTTCGGGCGCCTGCATTGCCGAGTAGAAGCCAACTGCCTGGTGTAAAGAGAAACTTGTCGCGGCGTGCCAAGTGCGTCGGCTTGAACAGACACCAGGACTGATTTCTGTGGCCACGGACCCAGGAAGCAGCCGGAGGGAAGAGCAGGGCCGACGCACCGCTCGCATCGTCTTACCATCCAACGACAACTGCTGCTCGGCGAGCACAGATCCGGCTGGTAAGGAGAGAGTTGTCCACTTTTTCTTTAAGGCTGCCAGTGAGCAGATGTGTTTGAGCAGGCTGCACTTTGGGAGCGGTACTGGAAATGCCCGTTACATTGCAGAGCTGGCAGCTTCTTCCCTGGTAGCAGTGCCGTGCCACCAATCGCATAATAGGATTGATGGAAAACAAAGCGGCAATCTAAAAGCGGCTTACTTTGTAAAGTTAAAAGGGAGTCATATCCAATCAGGGGATGAATTAAGTGTCCCGGAAAATAAAATAAAAAAACTAAAACATAAAAGGTTTTAATTTATGCATATCTTTTGGTTCCCAGTCAACGCCGGGAGGGCCAATCCTGAACCCTAAACACAACCACCCAGTCTCTGCCCATGGCAGAGAGGCTATTGTATTATATTTGATTTTATCTAAAGGGGAATTGGTTTCTGAAAAGATAAAGATCGATAAAGAGGTGTAACTTACTTGTGGAGAAGTGCCCGCCTGTAATTTGTTTTTCAAGAGAAAGCAAGCAGAAACATGGGCCATGTGGCGCAGCTGCTTATTTACAAATTGTTTCTCCCCAAGGACAAGGTAGTGAAAGGGGGCAATGGACAAAATACGGGCTGTCAAACGAGAACATGGAGTTGAAAAGGGGCCGACTAGACTCAGTGTGCGGGTGTTTGCACAGATGAGGCCGCTGCCGCGACCAGCAAACAAAGGTAATGGTGCTTATCGGGCCAAAAAAGTCAGAAAGCATGTCAGATAAAACTGACAAACTGTGGAAGCACCACAAAGGCCACACCACCCAATAAGAAAAAAAAGCTATCCACACACACACACACACACACACACACACACACACACACACACACACACACACACACACACACACACACACACACACACACACACACACACACACACACACACAGTCTCCCTATCACTTGTGCTCTCCATCAGTCTTATTTAAAATCTTGATTTGGATTAAATATCCAGAAAAATAAAAAGGCAGCAACCCACATAATCGGCCTTTGCAGGTTGCATCACTGAAGTGGGGCAGCTTTCTGCCGGCTGACATGATGAAAGACTTAAAGCTATGTGGTCGAGTGAGTTGTTGTCATGGCACGAGGAATAGTTATCGGACTCCTCGCAGAGCCGTCTAGCGAGTCCCTCTGTTGTTCTACTAGTCACGGAGGACCAGGCGGATGAGAATTAATCTTGTTGCTGCTTTTACGTTTTTGATGAGGACGGCCAGACACCATTTGGTTGAACGGGCTAATCCTCGCGTACGTGCAAAATGAAAGTGTGCAGATCTGCGAGGTCGAATAACTAAGCGCCCCCAACTGTGGATTGTGATCGTAGATGCAAGAATTGTTCTCTCTACAGATTACCTTTCTGGGGGACAGTGCAAAAAGCAATGACAATAAAAGCTCGGCATCAAGGGTTTCATTATCATTGATTTAACATTTTGATTGAACCCAGCAAAAGATTATATGTATTGGGTCCACGTGAACAAGAGGTTGCATTGGTCAGAATCTATTAAAAAAAACAAACATTTTGATTGGTTGAAAAAGATTGCAGAGTTGCAGGCGTCTCACTCTCACAAACATACAAATACACATAAACACAAGTCAAATTGTCAGGATGTATACGTGTCAGTGCTCAGACTGGATGTGGATATGGTTGTGTGCTTGCATAGGGCATGAGATCTGGCCTCATCAAATTGCGATAAGGAACCTCAACAGCTGTTCCTGTGTCTGTGTGTGTGGGGGTGTGTGTTTGTGCGTCTCCCAAGGGCATCATGACACTTCATCATTTGTTAATTAGCCAGTTAAGTCATTTAATTAACACGCCATCTCTATAGTTCTCTGACAGACTTTCTTCTCTTCTTTGTCACCATGGGCTGCATGAAACTGAAACAAAATCAATTTAGCGAATGCTAATCTTAACAATTCAAATACTTAAGTGCAAGCAAGACATTTGCCACTGGCAGTAGCCATTTGCCATTAATTTAGAAGTAAATCTTTGGTTATTGAAAGAAAAGCTGATATGGCTACACCTCTGTTAATATCATATTCAAACAATCCACATTGAATTACTATAATGTCAAAACAGAATCCTGCACATGAACTAACTCACTGCCACAAGGACACAAATAATACCCTTATTACCATCTCAACCTATAAGTTGTTTTAAAAAAAATACGATCTCCACATCAGCATACCATGCCTGTCTGTAATTTAAACGAGCATTATAATGTACAGTGTGTATGCAGCATTTAAGGAGTCATCTTGGTCCGTAAATGAGAATAAGTGCTTTAAAGCCACGTCTGGGTAGTCTAGGTAATGGTCTCATGAATCTCTTTCATTCATACATACGACACATTCCACACATTGGTTTGGTCAAATACAGCATAGTGAACAAAGATACAAAATACAAACAAAGCCTGTCCTCACGCATCTTTATGGTGTGGTATCCCTACAAAGGACACAGTCATGTTGCGTTCTACTGATGAAACCGGTTATGGTTAAGATACCTCAAACATAGTATGAACTATATTACTCCTCACTTATGTGGTTCTATAAAAGGCTACCAAAGTTTGGTTTTGTGGATTAATATCACCGATCAACATGTGTTTCTCAGCTTTGTCTTTCTCTCCCGCTTCCAAATGGGCTGACCTTTCTCATAAGGTCAGACTGTGACACCACTCACATGCACAATACAATGACTGACGCTTGGAGACACAGAGCCACTGACAGGCTCAAACACTGACACAACCTTAGGGCTGGGTTTTTTCATGCTGCCCCCCAAGTCTTTTAACCTTTAGCCCTGTACATTTTCTACATGTTCCTCTTGTCTGGCACGTAGACATGAGCTCAGTATTACAAATAGGAATAATTGTAATAGTCCTACTCCTAAAAATAACATAAAACATCAATGTGTTTATTTTGACTGATGTGGAGGTGGTGGATAACACACTTTAAACACGGCCCAGGTCTCCTATAGATGGATGTTTGGAACAGGTGGTGGCCTGGCTGTGTCCGGTTGTGGAGTCCTTCCTGCCCTTTTAATCACACCCTCATGAAGGGCAGCTGCCATCCAATCAACTGCCCAGCAGGATGAACAAGCTGGACCTTGTCCTTGGAAATGGAGCAGGCAACAGAGAGGCAGAATGCGGTCACGATGCATTTGAAGGTTGATCTGTTGAGTTTGTCAGCTGCTGCAGCAGGAACCTCCTCCGAAGCTGTTCTTAATTAAGCCGTATGTGTCCACAGCTCACTCTGAGGTCTTTGTAATTAGGCTTGTAAGAACTTGAAGCACAGCTCAGTTTGCACTGTGGTCATTTAGTATGTAAATGATCACTTTTCTCAGGACAATGTGAAGCCACTTCATGAAACACTGAAACATTGCTTTTCTAAAAAACACTAAATTGAGTTTTCATGATCAATTAATGGCATGCGTCATGTTGTTCCGTGTCTTTCAACACACTGTGTAACTCCTTAATGACGGATTAGACTTCTCATAGTACGACTGCTCATCCGGCATTAATCCGCACACACATACTTTGAGCTGGAAAAGTGCAGAAGGTCCGAAGAGAAGGAGGCACAGGCAGAAAGGGCAAGGTGACAGAGGTGTATTTGAGAAATTGTGATCCACACCCATCCACCTCAAATTTTTACAAAAATTGGTACTAATTAATTGCCATACTTTCTATTTTGGCTTTAGAACCTGCAGGCAGGGGCGGTGAGGATGGGGGGCGCGGTTACACTACTGCCCACTCCAATAAAGCTATTGTATTCTATTATTTTACAAATCAATAAATGAATAATCCCTTTGCACTCGTGAGCTGCATCTGCATCTACAGGGGCAAATCTGTCTCTGCCGCGCTGCTTCACCGGGTCTGCGAGCCATCGGAACTGATCAATCCACGTGGGCACAAAACAGAATGGATACGTGTCGTCTCATCATTCACAACGTTCTTCGCCTCAGAATGAGGCGGCTCGGTGTGTTGTAAAAACAACGGCAGTGGTTATCGTCCCCCTTCTCCCCATCTCCGGCGTTCATGTTCCCCGCAGGCAATAAACAATTTCATCTAACCAAACCGGTGACTGTAATCGTTTTGAAATTGTCTGTGACAGCCATCGTATCCACCTTCAGCTGTTCCCGCAAAATCAATCTGCGCATAATTGAGGAATCTAAAATGACGCTCTTCAGGCATGCGATGTGCGTCGTTAGCCGACGCCGCAAACCCACGGCCCACCCGCAGTGTCTGTGGAGAGGGAGCTCACCGCGGAGCAATTCTACCCCAGTCTTCCCTTCACAAAAGACTTCCCACCAGTAATTGATGCCACGCTCCACCAACACAATGGGTGCAACCAAATGATGTGCTGGTGCGACCAACTGATAGATGCGGTGCGATAGGAGTTGGTCACAAATTTGTGGCGACAACGTTATTACAGTGCTGCCAGTGGAGAACTGGTATACATGTAGCTGACTTTCAGTCGCTTGGTAACAGCATGCTAATCACACCCTGACCCTGCCGCTTAGTCCTGTTCAGTCAATATTCTACCTGTGCAGATAAAGAGGATATGTTGTCACCATTAAAATACTTCTTAGGTCACTTTGACACACACACACACACACACACACACACACAGAAACACAAAGGGAAAAAAAGAGGGAGGGAAATAAAGAGAAAGGAAAGGTTGTGCTTTGCTGACCAACTGTGAAAGACAGAGAGCTTGCTGTCCCTCTGAGATAGTCATACATGTTGCACAGAGCTGCACTCCATACAAAAACACAATTTATTCACAGAAAGTCGGAAACACACAGGCACACAAATACAAAGCAGAGGGAGACAAATGGGCACATTACATTCTCTCCAACTCCATTAAATTGAACTCAATCTCCACTGAGGTGTTGTCCTCATTCAATGGTACTGACACAAAAAGCAAAGTAGGATAGGCACAGCATAAAAGCAATGATAAAAAGACGCCTTAAAGATGCTCCCCCACACTTTGGCTGACATTTAGCAGCAAGACTTCAGGAATTGGAGCAGTCAAAACAGAGCTGTGGAGGGGCAATTAAAAATGATCATACTTAATTATTTCGAGGGTTTGTAAAATCTGAACCTCTCAGCACATCTTTATCTATATTATGTTTTTAGAGACTTATCTCTTTGACAAACATCTATATTTACATTTAGACATTTAAGAATCAAATCTCCCAAATGGTGTAAAATGACATGGTAGAGCCATGGCTCAAAATCATTAACAATTTTGAAAACTGGTTGCCGGCACACGAAAAGACCTCAAAGATGTTCCCATCCTTCATCTCAAACAACAACACACTTCAAGAAATGCAATAATGTGCAACACACTACACCATATTACAAGATGTTTGTGCCAGAAGTAGCGATGCATCACCTCACAAGATCTGTAAACTAATCGGAGGCCGACGTGGAGGTAAAACCTACTCACGCTTTTGAAAACACGTCTGGATGACAAATTCTTCAGCAAGAACCTGGATGTAAGGTTTTAAATTTCAGTATTGATATCTCTCGACAGAGTAATGCCACCCAACGTTGGCCTCAAGAACGATTAGTCGGCTGCTCTGATATTGTTGACTATCGGGGGGAGGTGATCACTCAGAGCTTGTTAAACTCTGGTTCCTTGGCTGAAATAAAGCTAAAATACTTCTGGGTCAGTTTTGTCATCTTAAATTGTTTGATGTCCAACTGTACCTCAGCGGTTCCACTGTTGTTCTGTCAGGGCCCCCTTTGAGGATAAAGGGACATTGTGAGACCCTTCCACCACAAACCCCATTTATTATTAAGAGCATACTTATAATACAAAGTATTATCAGAGCTTGATTTGAATTTCTGAACGATCCCCTGTAAATCAGCTGGGGAAGGCTCAGCTGTTTGTGGCATCAGTCCCTCTCCCCAATGGACTATTTTATAAGCTTGCTTGTCATCTCCCTTCTGTCTGTGGATTCCTACAATATGAGGAATGGATTCAGACCGAAAGTTCTATGCCGGATAAGAAACTGTCTGCGTCTAAAGAGGCCCACTCCGCGTCACTTCCATCTTAAATGGGGTGCGTCTGTGCCGTTATGTAGCTTGTGCTTATTTTGCATTAAGTCCTATTACAGCAGTGTTCCACTGTGTGACATTAGCAAAGAGCGAGCTTGCAGGATCTATGGTTTGGAAAAGCATAAAAAGAGAATGTAAGTGAATATAACTGGTCAAATGACTAATTTAGTGTCTTTATAGTGCCTTTGTGGGGCTTCGCATCTGCATCGCATTTCTGCCGCATATTCATTCATTCGGGTCTTTTGGTTTCTTGTGAGTGAAATTATTTCTCATGCTGAACAAAGATGTGTGCATCACAAATGAATCCATTCTAAATTGGCTACAGTATGTCCTTTCACTTAGCATGTGTGGCTTATCATGAACGGAACATCTGACTGTTGGAGCAACAGAACAACGTCAAAAAACTGGTCTGCTACTGGTTTGAAATTTGATAATAGCTAATTAACCAATCACAACGTTTCGGTCCAGTTAAAAATTGGACTGTTTGATATCAGAAGACTCTTAAAACGGCAATACAGGAAAAAAGACAACATTTCTTCTCATCTTTGAGAAGTGAATTGCACAGAATCGGCCAAAAAAAGAGAAAATCCACTGCACATAATTTGTTCGTTTGTCAATGCTGCGTGTATTCTGCTCCGTTGGCTGTAGGTGGGCGCGAAGTGAGTGACTGAGTAATGTAGAGAATGTGAATTTGAGTCCAGCCCCTGGCAGTGATGACAAGCATGCGTCATGAATTTGCATAAACGGTAATAAATCGAAGAAAGGCTCAAGTGCTTCGATTTGATGTGGTTCTGTACAATGGGACATCTTCATTAGCAGGACTTTGAGCTTGAACAATTGGGACTGTATTCAAAAATACAAGAGACCTGAATTAATATGTTCTATAGTTATAGCATTTCAAACAATGATTGAACAAACACACAAACAATGTGAACAGAAGTATTTCTCAGATTGCTAATTATGTTCAAGACCAGCTTCATGTGCACTTTTCAATTAAAAGAGGAGAATAATCAGTGTTGTTCTTTGTGAGATATGAGTAAGTGTATGTCTGTGTATCTGTGTGTGTGTATGTATGTGCGTATGCTCATACGTGAATTTCTTCAAACTTTGACCTTTAAAGCGTTAACTATCAAGTCAAATGTAATGAGGGTTTTGAAGGTACACATGAGAGTTGTCTTGGCAACAAGTTAGAACAACCACAGGGCGACACGTGAAAGGTGAGGAGCACTGCGAGTGAGAGGTTTGGAGCCTGAAGCAGCTCGGAGCAAATACTTTCTTGTAAAACACACTTCGGAGACGGATCGCATCGCTCTTCACTGAAGATGTGGTCTTTCAATGTATTCATTCCAAACTCCAAGCCAATTCCCCTTCATCTCCTAGGAGGGACTAAACATTTGGAACGACAGGTCTGTCGCGAGTATCCCACAGAAAACGAGTCAACTGAAATAAAATATTGCCGTTTAGAACTAGTTGAAATATACAACAATCTTCACCACGAGACATGACCTAAACGAAGGCAACGAGTACAAGACAATCAGAGGCCGAGTAGGGAGAGTCTCTTCCAAGGACTAAGAGTGGCAAAGAATAAATATACACTGTGCACAACAGGCCACACAACTGCCAATGGCTGTGATGGAGGTAATTTGGCATGCAGATTGAGAGCACTTAAGCCGTGTCACTTGTTAAACTCTTTAGCGAAAACGGCTCATAAGTGACGGGAAGGATGTGAAATTTGAAGGAAAAATAACAGCATTAAATAGTAAAATCCATGCATCCATGCATTGAGTAATGCTTTTAGTATTCTGATCTGTTTGCTTGTGTTTTTCTGTGCAAATGGTCACTTGGGTTTTCTGGAAATACATCTATTTGTAATGGAGCTGTCCAGAGAAAATAAATCCATGAAAACAGCTGCTTTACAAATTTTCCAAACAAGATAATGAATGAACGATTATTTTGTCCTGACCTTCCTCAATTGAGGAAGCGGTTTAGAATCACATCGAAAATCAATTTAACTTTGATCACACCACCTCATCTTTCTTTCTCCCTCTTCAGTGTGAGGAAATGAGATGCTGCCAAAGAACAAGGGGGAAAGAGAGATGAAGATATTGAGAAACAAGTCAGGCAGTGTATACTGTAGGTGTGTGTGTGTGTCTGTGTGTGTGCGCGTGTGTTGGATGAGTAATCCAAATTTAGAGCTTATGCCATCCCTGGCATCCATCCATGGGTCGCCCTCATCATGTTCACAAGTATGTACCATATCCTTCAAACACTTAATGTCAACAACAAATGACAACATGTCAACAATATAAGAATGCGAAGACAAATGTGAGCATGTCGCAAATTGGAGAGTGTGTGAGTCAGGTAGAATCGCTGAAACAGGGGTCGCATTTGGCACCTCAAAATCTAGCACATGTTGCATACAGAGTGATATCAACCCCCCTACAGGCCGGATTGGTGTACTGAGCCCTGGGGAGCTTGTAAAGAGCCATTTGCTACCTCAATGAAACATACCGTTTGTGGCCATCGGCTGAATAATTAAGCAATTTGGCAGCAACAAACAAAAGCGGTTCTCCGAATGACGACTGGAGGCAGGCTGCAAAAGCCACTCCATCCACACGGCGCCCCGTCATAAAACGCAGACAGCTTTTAGCCTGTCTGGTAGCTGTCTGATAGCGGCTAGCGTTCTGCTGTACCCAACCTACAATCCACCTCTACGCTCCTAACTAATGTGGCCATTGCCTAGACGACGATGGCTGGAGCTAAACCACTTGATGCACGACGGCTGGTCTGAAAGCTTCAGGGGGTCGTGATGGAGATTACGTACATATTGTATACAGTCTATGGTTTGATAGCCAGACAGTGTTTAGGCCATTTGTCCCTATATCTCCCCACTAATCACTTCCAGTGAGCCAACCAATAGGATTTTATTTCGGCAACATGATGCCTCACCAGCTCCCCACTGCCAATAGTACTGACAATTATGTTCAATCCAAAGCACACCCAAGCAGGAGGTACAAGCGCAGATGCTTTTCGTTTGCCAATCCTTACTCATTTATGCCGTTTAAAATTGATTAGGATACAGAGGGAAAATGTTCACTGGTTCTCCCTTCAGGATAGATGATGCACTGGGGCGCAAGCTCTGTTGACAGAGCTATAGACAGACAGAACAAAAGGCTGAGGGAATGTGAGAAAAAGAAAGTCATTTAAATTTAACTTTTGATACAGTTCCCCAATGTCAACAGCACAGCAATCAAGAAGCAGGCGCCTTCAGTAACAACCCATGTAATGTTAAAATGTTTGCCCCGTTCTCACCCTCGTTTTATCACCGTGGATTCCTTAAAGTTAGAAATCTGCGTCTCTTTTATCCGTGTGCCCATCCTCTTCACGGTGCTCGCTTTCCCTCTGCAGAAACGATCCCCTCCTTTCTTTCTCACATCCCACAGGTTTGTCCCCCTGCTGAACTTTGGCATGGATTACAGACTCAAAGGAGAATTGGAGATACATCCACACACACACACACACACACACACACACACACACACACACACACCATCTGCACAATCATGCAATCGCACCCAGTCGCGTACTAAAGATTAGAGGTGAATATTTTGACTTAAAATGAAAAGCATTATCTCTGCTGCAATACTGAGACGATGGGGGCAACATTGCGTTGATGAGACACGTGGAATGAGGCACCATTTCGTTCTGCAGCTAGCAGCGTCTAGAACACCGAGTACCGTGTGGCTTTCCACATCTGTTCGGAATGCATCAATGATGGCAGCACAGTACTCTCCATGCTCACCGTCAGACAGCGGCTTTATTGCATACTTAACTTCAACCTGTGCCGCAAAGCAGGAGCGTATGTAATCTCTTGGACTGATGGTTTGCATCTTCCTTGGAAATTGCATTCACCAGACTAAAGTAGATGCTAAATCCCTGCTAATAAATGGCTGGTATGGCTCGCGGCCAGTTTTTTAAAATGCTACACGCACACAGACCTCTGTGCTGATCCTTTTTACCTGTACAACTCCCACTTCTTTAGACCTTAATGTGTCATAAATATTCCTTCTCATACTAGAAAGCTGCCAGCAAAGAGATGCTTACTTCGTACTTTGCAGCAAATAATTGCAGAGTTCTCCTTTCCCACTCTTCTCCCCTTCTTATTCTGCCATTTCCTCAGTCATCTTGACTACATAACCTAACCCTCATATACAATTAGGAAATTGCTCTGAATAAGTTTGAGACACTATGTGAATGATTGAAACGGTTTAAAAGAGAAGGCACAGTTGACACATCTAACCACCATGGACACATCCTACAACTACTTATCCCTGCACACTCGTTTTCTAGCTACTGCTTTACTTTTTCCTCTGCTGCCTCTCTACTTGCTTCACCCAAATCCACTCATCTCATTTAATCCATCCTTTACTCTCATGCCAGGTTTTCTTCATTAACAGTAAAATACAATGTTGATTTTGACATTTCGTTTTCATATAGAGACCTGGATTTGGATTTGGCATTTCAAACACCGGTTGGGGACTCAATTCTCCTCCCCAATTTTGCTCTGCATCTTTCAAATTCACCACCTTTTACTGATATGCACGTGATCTCATCGCTCTTCTCATCACGTCTTTTCATATTTACTCTCCCCTCTCCTGCTAGCAGCTCATCGTCTCCCCTCTTCCGCCATTTCCATTTTAGCTCTTCTTCGATCTCGGTGAGCATGAGTAGTTATATAATGGGACTTTTATTAGTAAAAGGCTTAGGGACAATCAAAAGGAAAAAAAAGGAAAACAGGAAATTTAAAAACAACAAAATAATCAGAGGAAAATTAACATGAAATGCCTAACAGCAATTTGCCAACTCCCTTTGCCCCGTTACTCCTTCGAAGGTTACTTTACCTTCTTAGCCTCACCTTATTTTAACCTATGACCTGCACATGCTAAACTGAGCAAGTTCCCAAGTGCCAGAGAACAACGAACTTATTACTGGACGTTGGTGTTTCGGAGAAAAGTGGTTGACCTCCTGAAAGTTACAACAGCAAAATAAAAAAATTGCAACTGTCACGAATAATGTCTTAAAAGCTTGTCAAGCACGAGCCTATTCATTATTATCCGACAGTATTAGCTACTGTTCCCACAGTATTGCAAGTGGCCTTTATTAGCACGGATCAAGCCACACGGATCATACGTCCATCCAGCTGCTCACATTTGCTTCTTCTAAACCATGTCAGATTTCTCATTGCCGATTCATATTTACGGAATAATTTTCTTCTAGCCTGAATTAATGACTTCCAGCAGCATTCAGGTCCTCATTATAGACTAGTTTTTATCCAATCACGGAGAGAAATGGTTGTTTTACTCTTGTGGGTACACGAGATCATCACCCACATATTGGTGTGTCCAATTAGGGCGCTAATGCATGCAGACAGTCTCAGAGGAAAACGCTGAAAGAAAATCACAAGTTAGACGGTCAGTAAATGGAGTTTATTTTATGACCAGGATTCACCAGGCTGAATTTAGGTTAACTCTCAGTTCTTTCCTTCCTCCCGTTTATGTAAAATGGAGAAGAGTATGTTAAAGATAATGTCCCCTCTGTGGTCTTTCCCCCCTCTTTCTTTAGCTTGCAGATTTTTTCCCCCCAATCTTTGACTCCTCTCCTCGAATTATTTATTTGCAGGAACTTCAACACATCGTCCCTCTTTTGAAGAGAGCGTGCATCCCCAAGCTTTTTTTTTTTTTAAATCATACAGTATACGATTACAGTTTGTCATAACCAAAAGAGCTCAATGCATTTGATACACGTCCAAATCATCCCTCAATTATGATATAAAAAGGGTTGAATGCAAACACAGGCAATAATAATATTGCAGGAATAAAAAGATGATATGCCAATCTCCTGCCGAGATAACGGAGCTGTGAATTGACATATCGCTCATGAGGAGAGCCCTAGGCTTCAATCACTGTCAGACTCTGGATGAACCCCTGCTTGCACACACACACACACACACACACACACACACACACACACACACACACACACACACACACGTGCTCATTGGTACAGTAAATCTACACACACTCCGAGGTATGTGCATGCGTTTGTGTGAGTGACCTGGGGGTGAAATGAAGTTGATTGCAGTCATCTGTAACTACATTTTCTATAGGAGAATGACAAAAAGATTAATGAGTGATGGAGAGAGGGAGGATGGTAAGAGAAAACAATAGAGAGAAAGAGGAAGAGTGCAAAAGACAGGGAGAGCGAGACAACGATAATCAGAGGAGTCAGGGAGAGAGCGAGAGGAAAAAAAAAAAAGATGCAATCATGAAGACAGAAAAGAAGAAAAATAGATAATCATTCCACTTTCCACTTATTGCGTTCTATGCTGATTGGCTGAATGACCTCTGGGCCAACCCTGCCTCTGCGCTATTAGCAACAGGATGACTAATGGGAAAAAGCTCGGACAAGAAGATACTGTCGCTGCTCCTTTATTGCCAACTCGGGGTGTCATCTTTTACTACCAGGTCAAGACCCAAAACGGCTTGGACTGTGTTATCTCTTTACCTGACAGAGGTACTAATATGCTTTAATGAGCCTTGGTCCTAGGGTGACAGAATATATGTACTCATTTTGGTCTCCCACACGACAGGAGCACTAGTATGTTGTAACGGGCCCGGCTCACAGGGTAAGACAATGCATTTGCTCCTTTCAGGTCCCCGAATGACACGAGTGCTAATAGGTCGTAATAAGCCGGAGAGACAACAGGAGCTTGTTAGAATCTCCATGTGAGAATATTTGTGGTATCGTCTAATGAGCCAATAGGTCCCGAGGTGACAGAGTGCTCAATTTGGGTACCCGCGTGTCTAGTTTGAACAGGTTTGGCTAGGTTTTTCCATTTCCATTGCGTTGATGATTCACAGGGATTTGGGGCTGGTAAATAAAAATGAAGATTAGGAATCCGTTCCTTACAATCAGTTACAATCATTGTAGATGATGGAATTAAAAAAACTCATGGGTTTTGTATACTCCTGTTACACTACAGCTGTCATTTAACAGTCAAGAGACAAGATCTTGTGGCAAGTGGAGAGTTTCTTTGTTTGTTTTTTTTAGGTCCAAGGGGACTCAACATGACTCTGAATATAGCGATTGCTGAGTCAGCGTCTAGGAAGCACGGCTGAACGTCAAACACTGGATGAGTGCGGTGCGCAAATTGGTTTTGTAACCAAGGGTGCAACACCAAAATGATAAAACCACAGAACCAGACGGCACCGTAATGGGATTTGAATAGTATTTATAGTCAACTAACCTGTTATTTTCAGTACGTTATTTTAGCCTAAACATTAATACCGACCATTTTTCTGAAATCAGAACAAAATTCTAAAATAAAATCCACACAGAAGGTTTGCACAAACACCACTGTACTCTCGCGCACACACACACACACACACACACACACAATCTATTGAATGGAAAGGATGATAGGAGTTTAAAATGTCCACAGACACGAACATCTCTCAGGGAGCATGTAATATGAAATAGCTGGAATATTGTGGTTCACTTCATGCACACTAGCACAAATACCCAAGTAGAGGAGGGGAAAGAAAGATGAGATGCAAAACCAATGTTGAACTGTCCATATATTTAGACACTTGTCTGAGAAGGTTGACACGTATCAGTAGCATCAGCAGAGTAGATTTTCATTAGCAAACCTGTGCTACTTTAAGTACCTACAACTTTAAATCTCTCGTTTAGCCTTTGTTTGGTTTACTTCTATCCAAACGTGTTCTCAGGTCTCAGGATTTGGAGTTTTGGTACTCTGGTGATGAGCTAACTGGTAATGTAATATGTTCAAAAACAAAGTAGTTCTAAACGTAGCCAAGATTGAGCAAGAATCAGTAAACTTTGGTAAACATTTCAATAATTTGCTTTGGAAAGTGAACTCTGAACTAAAAAAGGCCGGGTTGGAGGAGCAGTATGGTCTGAAACAGCATTGGTGCAGAAAGGATCAGTAGGGACGGAGTCATGTTGAAACTACCCCCTTTGAGGTGGGAGTGATTAGTGATTGGTGGATGCCCGATTGGAAGCCATGAAAAAAATCAGCTGGTTGTCGTCTAGTTATGTTAGACAAGGCTACTGTAACTTATTGTATAAAAAAACAGTTGAGATGCACATCCTTCTCACTCCACCTAATCAGTTTATTCGGTACACCTGCTCGGCACATTCACCTCGTCAGCCCAATCACACGCACTCTCCAGCGTTTCTTCCCAGACGGATTACCCGTTTCTGACCCTGCCTGACCCCGTTTACCCCGCTAGCCCGAACCCCAGTGCCTGCCCTTCCGTCCAGTCTATATTCTACTTGCTGTTCGGAAGCTTCAAATAAAAAGGTCGAAAGAGCTCTGAAGTCTGGTGTCGTGCATTTGGGTCCACATCGTTCATTACAAAACTGTTCGAAAACAAACATATCGATTGTTGTATCCTCTGGATTGTACAACAGAAAGCTTTGGGGAAAACAAACACCATATTGTCCTGAATGCAGACGATTTATTCTGCCATCAGATTTTTTTTCTCTGCATCTTGAAATAAACTCATAAGCAATAATGACCAGCATTGCATTCCATGTTACATTCCCCTAACAGTTAATTTATTACACATCAGTCACTTGTGTTATAACAGCAACTACTGCGGGTCATGAGTAGTGACTGCTATGGTCAATGCAAAAGACCGAAACAGAAGGTATCAACACCCTTTCTGAAAATAGCGTTTACAGAAATTCATTTGTGTCGTTTTTTGGTGTTCTATTTTAAAGCCTTCACTACGTCAAGATGTTGTTGATACATTGTTTTGCTCAAACAACTAATGATTCACCACTGGTTTCATCTGGAACAATAGTGGATTGTAATGATACCCTACAAGCAGCTCACAGCACGTTTGAATTATTTTTCTTGCCATCTATCTATCCGTGCGTCGTGCCGAGGCGAAACATCCCACAGTAGAGAGATCTTTACAGATCAAAAGTGTTTTTATCCAAAGCAAGGGCCACGCTGGCCTAGCACCACATGAGGGATTGATGGAACAGGGCACCGCGTCTGCAGTCAAATGTAGGGGTGGATACATTGTGTGTGTGTGTGTGTGTGTGTGTGTATGGATGTTTTGCTTTTGCAGGAACTGGTGACTCACGCAGGGCGACCTACGCACCGAACAACACTCTTCTGAGGTAAGCCACCTCTTCTGCCTTGAAATGATGTGATGGGGGCTTCATTTTCCAGCAGGAGAAAAGCCCTAAACATGCAGGGACAATGTACCAGGTCTGTTTGAAGTCCAGGGAAGAGCAAAGACTGCTGACATGCATGACTCCCCCCCCCCCCCCCCCCCCCCAGAGTCACCAGGCGTCTGCCTCAACAAACATCTTTGGGAATATTTGAAAATGGAAAAAGGTGAAAGCTACTGTAAGGTCACAGGACTCTTACTGAGATGCGTAGTCTCATACGTTTCAAAAGTTGGAAGGATTTATGCAAATTCAGAGTTGAAACCAAGACGGAGGCGGAGAACCAACTCAAATATCTCTGTATGTGAGGTTACAGGTTATCTTTTATGAAACAACTACAGGAGGGTATATTCACGTGTGGAATTTTGCACAGCAGCTACAGCAGGTGTGAATGAATATTTAACAAAGTGAGCAAAATACATGAGAAAGGAATTGAGAAAGCCTTGACTTTGACATTGACGTTAAAAGTCTCCACAGTCAAAGCCTTGGCTCCCCTGGCTTTAGTCTTTCATTGTTGCTTTTCTTTGTTTCAGAGTGGAACTGTAAAGAAACCAAACTAATGTTTGAATCAACAGTCAAGTCTATTCTCAGCAGACCTCATAATTATTCACGACTCAAGACTTTACTGTGATGCTTTAGTGACAGACAATGACACCAGTTTGGAGACTAAACACAGAGAGTACTGAATGTTGGTCTGGACTGAAAAGAGACACTCCGCCTGGTCTATAAAAGTTTATGAACGAATGGTCTGTACTTCTCATCTCATGCCATGAAAGTTAATGCCAGCCCATTTAGGTAGTCTAAAAACATCTTATTCGGCTTTCCGTTGCATTTAGCTCGACCCTCTTGTCTCTCTATCGGAGACACATTAGTCCTGCTGCAAAGCATCTGCCCACCCTAAAAGTATCCGAACAGTTTGATGTGGTCTCTGAGTTACTTTCCACCCAGACATTACCAATATAGTCATAAACTAGTCACTCACGCAAATATAACTGCAGGAGAAGAACACTAGAACGTTGGGTTTGACGCACCAAGCAGTTCCCATGAGAAACCCTTGGCAGCAGTGCATGATGGTTCCTTATTGCATGTGAATTAGTACGCACGGCATGAATACACGAGGGCGAGCGTATTCCACCCGACCGGCTTGTCAAGGTTAATTCGCATTCCATCGTAATTTTACATTTGCGGGACAAATGTTTAAGCTCTTGTCTTTTTGCGCAGTTGACGACAAGTGGGTTTTCAAGTTTTAGTCTTGCTGCGGTTGCCGTGATAGTTTGAGCACGTGAACGGGTCAAAGTATGTTTGAGCAGATTTTCTGTTGGTGCATCATGTAAAAAGTACATTGGCGTGTTTGCTGCAGGTTTATCAAGCTGTTAAGAATAAACATAGACAAAGGATCTGGATTGATACACCAATTGCTTTAGGGCATTTTAATAGTTAACTTTTCCGATCAGGTCATTAATGATAATTAATAAAACTTTATTCTTAAATCACTCTGTACATAACTGACCTGCTAAGCGCAGTATTGCGTGTTATTACACTGCAGTGTTTGCTTACATGATTAAATAATGTTATAGACGAGACAGTATAAAAAATACAGTATCTCGGCTAATATTGCATTTGATCATCCTATTTCCAGCTGGTTTGGATTTACAAAGTAAAAAAGAAAAACAAAGTTTGTGTGAAACGCAATAAAAGCCAGGAGAGAAAAGAAATCAGTGTGACAATATTTCAAAAATAAAACAATGCAATCCTGTTATGAATTGGACCTGTAAACAATATTGTTTAACCCATCACCAAGAGAAAATGGCCCATTTCTTATTAAGAACTGACCATAAATAGAACAATCAGATATTTTATTCAGCTGAAAATACGGATACATTCTGAAACATTTGGTATTGTATTCAAGTTGAATTCAGAACAAATCCAATCTCAATTTTAAACAGGAGCCATTTTATTGCCCAGTCTTCTAAAACATTCTGATCAAATACTCGCAGCTATAAAAACACATTTACACAAACAGAAGTAGCAGACAGACAGACACAGAGACAGAGAATCATTAGGATGTAGTATTGGCAAAAATATATTGTAGGAATCATTTATTGAGTGTCAGAAAGTGAGCAAAATTTACCAAATAGTTCTATGATAGATATACTGAATTATTCAACATATTGCCTGCAGATGGGATAAACTCAGAGAGTGACAGAGCTAGGAAGAGACAGAGCAATTTATGAAATGGTCAATGGCTTAAACAACAGTTGTTGTTGCTGCCTTTTTAAAATCAAAGAGGAAAGGAAAGGAGAGGAGAAAACAGGGGAGGAGCTGGGCACGCGGAGACGAGATGGTAATTGGGCCATCTTGTCTGTCAGTGAAAGTAAATAACCATAATCACACCGCACACTCAGAGAGAGAAAAGTGTGTGATGTGCGCGCGTGTGTATGCGTCAGTGTTCCTGGGTGTGTATTAAGAAGTTAATTGTTGCCCATTCATCAATTCCAATTTCCTGCGTGTGTGTGTGTGTGTGTGCGGCTGGCATTCTGTGTGCATATATATATAGTAGAGCACCACTTCTTTCCTACTTATTACTTGGTGTCTGTGAAGTGAGGTGACATTTTCCGAGAGATAATTAATCATGAGAATTGACTAGTAAGGAAAGTGAGGTATAGAAAACCGCCACATAGGTATTTACAAGCAAACATGAAGTCCTGTAAAGCGTAAAACCCAATTTCACAGATAAATGCAGTGTGTTTTCTATCTGCAAATGTCTGTGCCTTCAATTTAAACCTTCAATCACCGCTTTTTATTTTAGAATTTCACCCTATACCAAGATGATAAGGTTTCTTCTAATTTCAGTAAACTGGTCTGTATTAAATGTTTAGGCTAAAATAACTGAAACACAAAAATCCCATCCAAAGAAAAGGAAGCCTTTTTGTTAATCTCAAACACTCTTAGTGCAAATGGAAGATCCACTGTTCTCCAATAGATGGAGGTAATGCAGAATGTATGCATGCCAACACCTGCTAAACTAAACAGTATTAGAAAATAATCATTTTGCCGAATGCACATTAGTCCAATGGTTCCTCTCCCAGTAACTCACCCATTGTCGAGGCGACACGCTGCCCGTCCTCAAGGCTGGTACGCCGTCTACTTTTCACAATGGGAGGGGCTCTTGGTGGATTTTTGTGATAGACAAGGTGTGAATATAAAGCTTTCTCAGAATGAAAAGGTGCACCAATTGTTTTTTGCTTTTTTGTAATTTACAGAGGCCAATTCTTCCATTTTTTGTCTGGTAACATTAGTTATCGGGGAAGTTATTTCATGAGCAGGTCGTTTCCCTCTGTGACATTACCCACCTCGAGGGATCATAGAACTCACTCCTCAATCCAAGGGAAGTGCTTTTAAAAGGATCAGGGGCCAAACCCTCAATGCTTTTATGATGCAAAGGAAAGTCAGTATTAATCAAAGTCAATGTTGAAGTAGGGAGGATGAGCATACTTGCCAACCACCAGTCCTCATGTCCTAAATTATACTGATAATCACCCAAAGTTCACTTAAATAGTAGAAACCGACTACCTTAAATTTGTTATCCTTCCAAATAAGAATAATCAGCATAGCTTCCATTTTTTCAGTAAAATGTAACTTTTGTTTCACATTTCAATCTTACAAGTCGGATTCCGGAGATTCCAGCATTTCGGGGACCAACACAACAGTAACCCAGCCGTTTCTGTTGCTCGCACACAGAGCAGCAACCAGCACTCGACTTATCGGTAAAAACAAGCGCTCTGTGCCGAGAAAGTACCGACAGCTCAGCTACCGATCCAAAAGGACAGACATATGGAACACGATGCACCATTAATACCAAATAATAAAATATGGAAAAGTGGCAGACGCGCTCACTACCACGTGTGAAATAGTTTGCAGCAATAGCAATTCCACAAAAGTTTCCAATTTGTCCAATTTATATTTGAAACATTAAAGTGTCTGCATCTAAGCCGTTTACTTAAATTTTAAAATTGTTTTTTAACTACGGCATCAATAACGTTACCGACACCTGCTGGAAAGTGCTGGATCTTTCTTTTACTTGGATATATTGCGCGAGAGAAGATGGTAAAACGGCCTCAAAAAGATCCACCCAAATCCATTTAGGTTAATAAACGCACTTTCCATTTTAAAATGCAAAATTTCCGCTTCACAAACGGGTCACCGTGTGAGTTACCATGCGAGCAGCTGACACAATAGCTTTCACATCTCACACTATGGGACGCCTCATTTTTTTCAAGTGTGCATGTTTGACTTTAGATATGAGAACAACCGTGAAGATTATCCTCATGAGTCCCATTTTAAAATCAGTGAGGATTTGCAAACAAATCCTATTTTAACAAGAGTACATAATGCAAGCTTTCCAATTAATGACATTTCAAATTACTGAGTCATGGCCAATAGATGTTATGAGGCTTAAACACTGCATGGGACAATTAGATCATATCTGGCTGCAGCTGTGCCACGTGTTCAGGAAAATGTTCTAGAAAAATACCTTTTAGGAAAACTTTTATGCTGAATAGAGGCAAGGCGAATTAAAATCCATAGTATATCCCCTGTATGCAGAGATCCGAGCAGTAAGCGTAAAATGGTAACCAAATGCGAACGTCATTGGAAACTAATAAAAAAGCTTCTTAAAAACACTATAACAAAATTGATCATTTAAAGAACAGAGTTTGAGTGTTAAAATAAGGTTGTGATTTGCTAAATGATAATTTGGCAAAATACAACAGATAAAACAGGCAACGTGACGACAACAGAAAAAAAAAGGAACTGACGAGGCGTATCCGTGTGGCTTTACAAGCATTATGGTTCGTCACAAAGGGAGACACCAGCAATGATGAAATCAAAAGTCATTTTTCTTGCTTTGTCATTTTCATTAAGAATTGTGCAGAACAAATAATGTGTACTTATTTTCGGGGGAAAAAATGTAATATTTTATAGAGTTTATCAAATATTGTACAATTAATTCAAAACAAAGAAGCTATGACTCATTCGGGTTCGGGGGCCTTCAATGTTCCCGTATCATCAAAGGGGGACTTGGCAGACAATTGGCCAATGCCTTGACCAGTCATTCCTAAACATGTCCCCTCAGGGCCTCCTTTGAGGATATAGAGACGTTGAAAGATGATCCGATTGTGGAACCAGTAGTCATGGCCTGCAACCAGCATCATCTCCAACCCCCTTGTGGTCTGTTGAAGAAGGCAGTTTCTCCAACCCAAAGTTCACCCTGGGAAACTAGACTGGCTCAACATTGCCCTTTTAAGAGGTTGAAAAGACAAAGTGAGCCCTGTTTTTTGTTCATTTAGTGCATCCTGACACTTTCTGCTACACAATTTTGAAGAAGAAACAGGGTACTTATCACTAACCGACATGCATGCACAAAAACACCCACAAAGCTTCACTGCTGCTAAGTGGATCCAGTTCCATAATTAGCTTTCCTCTCAGTTGGTCTGTCTGATTACCAAAATAACAATTTCAAGATGGAAGCGGTATGCAAATAATGCAGTTTGTGTATCTGAGTATTTCACTATTTGTATTTCTGTGTGTGAGAGAGATAATCGGATGCCAGCTGAGCTGTGAAAGTGATTGCCATGGAGCACAGTGTAAGAGGGGAACAAATCAAAGAAATACAGTACTTGTCACAATCACATGTGCATGCACATACACAACACACAGCAGGACGGGCATCAAATGGGAGTGTTGGATCCAAGATTGCAATTTGGGAAGTAATTATGATTCAAATTTAGCTTGTTTTCAAATAACTAAGAAGCAGTTTCATCTTTTAACAAAATTTCAGCCATACGATTCAACTAGTGGAATTAGATCAATCGACATGGGGGTTTGCGTCTTTCACTGTGCCTTTTCTCAACTTTATTTATTTATTTATAGATCATTTTTGACAGTCTTCATTTCATGTGTACACACACCTGCAGCTGAATAGTAGCAACTCATATTAACGGTGATTCATTGCCATTAGAAACTAAAAACAAAACATGCTAAGCTCCGCCATGTAAAGACCAGCCCTTTGGTTTACATCACCACTGGTGACTGAAGTCGCCGTTGCGTGGCTAATCTAAAACAGCTGCCATGTGGCCAACTGTGGCTCACTTTACTCGTCTGATTTATATAAATCTTCTAATTAATTCATGATCATGGTCTCCGTCTCCCATTTAACATTCGGTCTCTTTCTGAAAACCGGCCTCCGACCGGTCCTCTAATATCTTGCACCCGCTTTATTCTCGTACATTTCTTCCTTTCTTTTGCTTCAAATCTCTCCTCCCATTCGGTCTCTTTAAGCGTGACCTTGTCTCGTAGCTTTTACGTGCCGAGATCTGACTTGACCCACGCATAATTGCACATCTGTGGCCGGGCCTGTGATTTTGTGTCACTCTGCGTGTTTGTGAACGTCAAACATGGTTTTCTTTGTGAGTGAATGTGTGACTGTATGTGTGTGCGTGAATCTGACCCCCCTTACCCCCCTCAGGAAGCTTCGATGTCATAGGTCCTACCCTTAACACCCCTTCTCTGTTCTTTATTCCTCTACTCGTTAAACACTGGCTTAGAGGTCCTTCATTTAGAGGAGATAACGAGCAGAGGACAATTAAGAAAAGAGATAACAAGGCAAAGTGTGATGGAGGGGGGGGGGGGGGGGGGGGACACCTGGGGGCAGCTCCACACATTAATGAGACAAGTCATAGAGAGAGAGAGAAAAGGGAGAGAGGGGACGACATTTCAAACCTGGCACGCAGTGGCCGTTGATGAAAAGCAGCTCTTGCCGTGTTGACCGGTGCCGACCTAAATTCAGTAAGGCACGCGTGTTAATCGTTAAATCGATGAGCGAAATCCACAGGGGGTCTCGACTCCGAAAGGCACACGTGTACTACAGAGGACTCAGAGTGGTGTTGCGCAGCAGTTTGAGGTGAGCAGAAAGGAACACCGTGGGTCATAGAGCAGCTGCAAAAAGCTTTGCTTTCCATTTCAACTTTTGTCATACCACTTATTCCAGCATCCTTTATATCCGTTGATTGCAAGTGAAAGACAAAGCAGATTCAGTCATTTTCTAACATACGGCCGTAGTAAACCACCCGATGAGTGGCTTACCTGATACGGAGAATACAACTTGCAAAATTTAGAGAGCAGCTCTGAATGACATCTACACAAATAGCGCAAGGTGTGACCACAAATGATCCCCTGGTCCCACTACTCCCTTGTTAGGTTTCAGCCTACAGTAGACACACACGCACTGGCAGAGGGTCGTCCTAGAATGGCTAGTTTTACTGTCCTTTCAAATTAAAACGATCACTCCTTAAAATGACAAAACATTCATTTGGAAAACGAAAAAAAAACATTGGCTGTAGCCGTCATTGTCTGATTCGACCAATATAGGACAAAGAGACACAAGAATGTCAGCTTAGTTTAACTTACCATACAGGAGACTGAAGTTTCATAATTTTTCTAAAAGGGAGAGGCAGAAAGCCAAAGGCAGAGATGATTAGATCCAGAAAGGTGCATGTCACAGTGCACGGTTCGGTTTCTGATTCAATACACAGCAGTGAAAGGGATGAAAAAAAAAAAAAAAAATCCCACAAATAGAAAAAACAACAGTTGTCCGTAGTGCAACATCCTCAGGGAGGCCACCTTGATCTGTTCAGTAATAACAAAGTTCCCACACTGACATCTGTGCCAATCTTTATCACTGTGCTATACAGTCGTCCGGAGCCTATTTCATGCCGGCCTCTCACAGCCATGAACTTATATGGTGTCTAAAACAGTATTTTTCTCTCGTCTCTGACCCCCGTTAAAATGATCACATTTTATGATAACGATCAAGTGTAACAGACTGATGAAGCGTCTCAAGGTTGAATGCTGAGCGTGAGACTCTTCAGCTGTCAAGACCTTGATCAGATTTACTCTGATCGCCACATCAAGTTTGCAAATTCTTGCTGCTTTTAGTCAACATAGCTGAATATAAAAGACAGTGCGTGACGAATCAGCACTGGATTTGGGGAATGGCTGACAGAGCTGCTCCTCTACTGGGTGCCAAGATTAGGAAAAAACTGGCAGGATGATTGTGTCTTAACTGGTAGTGAGCTCTCCAATGGCCCCATATTGTTATTCTGGCCCAAAATGAAGAGTTGGCATAGTAACGGTTACAGAGGTAGGAGGTAAAAGACAGTAACACTTTAATGGTCTTTTATCTTTACTGAAACAGTGGGTGGTGTTTTTAATTGTGCTGTGCACAGTTGTAGTTCAGTTAACCTACGATGAGACATACGGGACATGTGGATATTTAGTGGCGATTTCTGCTACATGACGATTTTATTAAAGTGATGCCCAAAACCATAAGATCTTGATACTGTACAGGTCTTCATAAATGCCATTCTCCGCTTTTATTTTGGTTGGATAGTTTATGCACTAAACCCAAGGACAATAATTTGATTTTTTGTTAGATATTGGAACATTTCTGGAAATAGGCGGACATTTATTAAGCCCATAGATGCTTTTAATTTTAAAATATTGTACTCCTAAGCAAGATTAAATCTGTACAATTAGACAAGTCAAAAATGAGTCCTAATATTTCTGCAGTTATGTGTAATTGTGCAGGTTTTTAATGTGCAGCCACCACACCTCTCCAAATGTCCTCGAAAGCACTTTGGTGTTATCGGTTTCATATTTAACTGTTCACACAGGGTTTTTGATAGTCTGCTAATACATCAGAAACCGGGGATTTCAGACCTCATTATGATCTGCCGTTTCAAATATGCCATTTCCCTGATTTATTTCCCATAGATATCACAAATCCCTGAAATAATTCAGTCAGATTTCAAAATTTTTAATAGCTGAATTTCTTCTGTTCAGATTTCAAAGTCATCACATCAGGGTCGGGCTCCTGGAGCCTTCTGGAGTCATTTAATTATGGCTTTTTACACTTTTCACATGATTACATGTGTAATTACCTTGAAACCAGCCTGAAGATTTCACAAGCATCCTGCTTAGGAAGACGAGGCACAACGGAGGTCTGAGAGTGGAAAGCCTCAGTGTCACTATGCAAACGCACTGGTTCTGCTGCATCCTGCAGTCCGTTCCCACGTAAGGTGGTGCTAGTGCTTGTGCATGTGTTAGGGGACGGCGATGTCTTCACTTAAGGACATGTGTTTGTGTGGACTTGTGTAAGAGGTAAATGGTGACGACAAATCTAAGCAAGAGAAGAAGAGGGAGAAAAAAAGAGCTCCTGTGTGAGTTCTCGTGTGGCAATTCACCCTGAGAGACTTGATATTTAATGAGGGCAGCGGAAAGTGTGGAGAGAAAAAGGCCATCCGGGTTCTGAGTTGTTTTCTCGGCGTATTCCTGAGACTTGTGTGTGAAATGTGTAATCAGATGTCTCAATCTTGTGTTTCTGGGTGGGCTTAACTGTGTGTGTATACAATTCAATTTCAGACTACATTTTAATACATGAGCGGGATCATTTCCCCCAGATTTAAAATTTGTTGTGTCAAACAACTGTGTTTCACGTTAGTCTCAAGCTTCTTGCCGTCAGCAGATGAGCTGGTTACTGATTCCTCCTCCCACAATGCATTGGAACAAATTAGAATAAGGTATTTGAAGTTGGTTTCTTCCTGCTAGTTTTGGACTTCTAGCCGTTTATCTTCATGTCACCTTCACTCGAACTGAGGAGCTTGCACACTGACAGCATGTGACGCGTTTGGGGCTGTGAAGTGACTCACTTTGCGGGTTGAAATGCAACACTGACCAGTCATGGCCGATCAGCTGGAAACTGGTCTCTTAATAAACCCAAAACGTACATATGCAAAATAATGCCGTAAGATAATAATGCCGTAAGATAATACTTTGGCGTACAGTAGATTTCCATTTCCAGTTGTAAAATAGTCATTTAAATAAATAAACAAAGGCTAACTTTCATTTAAAAATATTCAATATAGTTCCTTGACTATATTTAGTGGGTGCTTAAAAGACTTATTGGAGAAAGAAACAGTGGTATAATGCATGTACTTGGGGAGAAGACTAAATTAAAGAACTATAAATGTTTCAGAGAATATATGAAACATTGTGCAGCAGATTTAATTAGTTTCCAACATCAAAAGAGAAAATAAAAGAGGACGTCCGAGTTATAAAAAATGAACACTTCAGTTCATTGAAATTTAGGCACTCCATACCAGTCATCAAGTATAGCTCGAAAAATATTTCAATTGTAGTAAACTAGGATTTCTAACCGCTAAACAACTTCTGAACCAAGAAGGTTAAGTTAGGTAGGATAACTAAAAGGTGATCCTGTTTAAAAGCATCAATTGAGAAAACATTGAACTCTCACACATTGCTGATGATTATCTTTTTCAAGTCCAAGATGGAAGCGAAAGGAGAAACGCAAAACCTTTTATGGCTTCCAGTCTACCAATTGATGCAATAACTGCAGAAGCATCTTTGCTCCGTAACATAGAATTAGATTCAAATCACAAAAGACCAGCTTGTGAAATGTTGCAGATAATTCATACAGGAAACTAGCACTTTTTCTCCTTGTGAAATATTTTTTCTGTGGATTATACAACCGGTGTTCCTTGCCCTGGAGCAAACTTCTCTCAACAATATCACCCATTGAGGTAAATTCTGCTTGAAGGTCCTCCATTGTTGAGTTTAATTCCCAGTGGTAGGACTGTCCTATGAGGCGGAGTTTGATCTAACTGGGTCAAATACAACTCTATGCTGTGAGACACAACTTGTCAGGGTGATACTTGGGTATCATATGCACCGTCATGGCCCCTTTCATCTCTTCCTTGCCAGCAGCAACTGCTATATAAGAGCTCAACTTCAACACCTGCTTATGGAAAGTATACAGAGTTTGAGTTGGTAGAAGGCCTCATGCAGATCTGGGCAAATAAATATACATCTGTATCAGGAAATTAGATTAGGAGCGCTTTAATGTTAGCTGCTAGCAGCCGGTGGCCACTTTAGACAAGGATGTAGACAATTTGAATAAATTGTTTTGGAATAACGGACAGGCTATCAAAAGACAATTTTATTTGTTTTTATTTAAGTATTATTTTCTTTCTGTTAAGCTGGACATGTATCGAATTGTGTGTTTTACAATAATAAGCAAGATCAAATTCTCGTTTCTGTCAATTAAACCTGGAAAAGACTTGGTTTGACTTGACTTAATGTTTGACCTTTTTCCAATCATAATTGTAAACATTATTATTTAAAGGGCCTATACTGTCTTTTACGAAGACAGTATAGGCTCCACTTAAGCGAGTAAAACATCTCAAATACTTGCCTCATGAGAGACTTCAGTGTCGAATCCATTTTCACCTAGAGGAAAAATACCCACAACCTAAATTAGCCAATTTCCTAAAAGGGTTGTCATACAGTCACAAGTTTCCAACAGCTGGAACAAATGAATTTGGCCGTTGACACTCTGCTTTGATTGGGCCTCCAGGTTTTGCTGTAACCAACTCAAACATTTGTTTAGGGCCTTATGCCACAACAGCGGCCCATGTTGCCAACTCGCAAAGCACGACCCATCACGGACACGGACAGAGCAAGAGATGACCCAACACCAATGCTCAAGGATTTAAAAAAATATGATGGATGACCCAAATCTTAAAGCCTGGCCACAGAGGGATTTTCATATCAAATGGATGTGAAAAAAAACTTTAACGACCTGCATTCTTCGATGGCACTGCCTAAATTAATATATGCTATATTATACACACGCTCTGATTAACTCTGAGTGCCATCTGGAAATGCTAATCAACTCAACATCAACTCTGGCATTCCCACTAACTAAGCCTTTAGCTCTAATAGACGCACTCTAATCGTGCACAAAATATGCTCTTATTAAGTCTGTGTTTAAAAAATATATACAGCTTATTGTTGGGACTAAACGATCCATAATACAAAACTAAGTAAAACAAGGGCACAACTTTACAACTTTACCATTTACAAAAAAGGATGTACTCTCCAGGTATGTGCGGGATTGCTGATGTGATCAGTATGAATTATCTGCAGTGTGCCAGTCAAGGAGGGCATTAGCAGCAGTGTCACGTCTTATTGGGAAACAAATATTATCCCCATGGGAGCAAAGAACCAAACAACTGGGCATCGGACAGATCAACACATTCTTGGTGGAGTAGAGCGTAAAGGTGTATCGGGAACCGCAAGGTTGGTGGTCGAAGTGTCCCTGAGCAAGACACCTAACCCCTAAATTGCTGCCCAGGGTAAAATGTAAAGACCAAGGTTTAAATATGCAATTGGATAAAAACATCAGCTAAATGACATTGTCATTCAACATGACATCATTCACGCATTCAAACACCGATACCATACAGAGTGGAACCTGGCCATCAGTTACAAACATTCACACTGTAGGGTTACCCGCAAACCCTCTGATTGGAGGACAACCGTGCTCCCCACTCATCCACAGTCACCGTTTGATTGACAGGGGATGGTTACGCACCTCAACCTTAACAACCCTAACCTCAGGCCTGACTGAGGACTGCCAACATTACAGTAGATACATGCTGCACAATATCAGGAGAATGTGTCTTGTTCTCAGGGTTACAGGTACAGGCTGTGGCCATCTCACGCCTTGCCCGTTAACTAGTAACTCCCTCCTGTTAACTAGTAACTCCCTCCTAGCGGGTTTACCTGTCAGCAGAATCAGAGTTACCAGTGGCTGCAGTCATCGTTTTACAACCCGCTCCCGAGTAGTATTCCAAATTGTGAATCTGCTTGTTGCTGCCTCACTTAGTTACACACTCAAAGAAAATCTCGTTCCGTTCTAGTTCCGTTCCCCTCTTTGAATGCACTCAGTTGTAAATTGCTTTGGATAAAAGAATCAGCTAAAGGATACATGTAATAACGAGTTTAATATTATAGAAATTAGCAAAAGCAATTTACACACCCATAACCATCACTAGTGACAGCTAGGGTACTCACACGTACAAGGACATACAGGACCTCTTTAACTAAAATACTTTCATTAAAAAGGGTTTTCTCATATCCCCGTAATTACAAGTCAATTGAGCTAATTGAGACCAATTAGGGGAGGGGCACAAATATTTAACTAATTGGATATTTTTCGTAGGGTAGAAATTCTGTTTTCAATTTGAGTTGATTTAATTGAATACTTATATATAATGTACATGAGTTAGATGTTTCTCCATTGTTTGATTTTACACGTTCAGGATATATAGTTCAAAAAGAGGAGCAACACATTTCTTCCCAACTGGCAAACCTATAATATAAATAACTTTTTTTTTTCGTCTATTATACAAACATTTTTTCATTTAATATACAAAGCCGTCCATTTCCTTCATTGTTTCGTGGGTGATGCTAGCAGTCCTCCAGTTTCCACACCCATTTACATTCCAAAGCAGTCAGCTTTCTTTTATCATCTCCCTTTTTCCAGGCAGCTGACAGTTGAGGCAGCAACATGTGTAACGGCTGACATCATGGCATGCTGACAGAAACATAAAAAGATGTTTGGATGTGGCCTGCATGGTAATCAGCGATGCTCGAATAGTTCGAGCCAAATTCAAGAGTAAAAATTGAGTACAAAATAAGTACAATTCAACCTCCCTTTAGAAAATAGAATTTGAGAGGCGGTAATTATTATTATTAATGACTAAAAGCAGAAAGGCAAGTTAATGGCTTGGTCCTCATCCAGCATCAAACAGAGGGGACTGAAAAGGCACAGCGGAATTGTTATCTACTCATTTAAAATAAAAATAGTTTTGGCCCTTTCTTGTAGTATGACAAAGCACTAAAGAGGAAACAAGATTTTTTCAACCATTCATAAATATTTGCACTGTGAAAATTGATTGGTTGGTCTAAATGTTACAACTGCTGACTGAATATTTTTCCACTTAAGTGAACTGACCATTGAGTTTTACATTTTACGTTTTTTTGTATCGCTTTCTTTGGTTAAAATGTTCCTGAACTTTCCATTCCTCTTAAACCCCAAAACCAGCAAATGCTCACAAGTTTAAAAACTCCAGTATTTGTGCATACGCGTGTGTGTATACTTCCATGTGTGTGTGTGTGGCTGCTAACTTGCAAAATCAGCAGAATGAAATAAAGAAGGAAATACAAAAAAAGGTAGAGATTGGCTTTAGGGCAATGTGACTATTGATCTCCAGTTGCGGTGTGTCTGACACAAATGTGTGTCCGTGAACAGTTTTCAGCACCAGGCAGGGTCCCAATGCCCCCGCAAGAACACAACGGTGAAATAATAACTTTAGTCTGTAATTGTTTTCTGTCAAACTGTTTTATGAATACATATCAGTGGGAAACAGCCAAATTGCATTTTATGATTAAAAAGGAACAAGTTAAAACGGCATAATATCCGTGGATGGCCCCTGCTGATTTATTTTCATCCATTGATCTTAGACTCTGAGGCCGTTTTATTCCCCATGCTGGCATGTTGACTCAAAGAAGCAGCAAAATAGAGTGCAATAGTAAGGAATTACTCAGTAATGAACCTCTTTGTCTGCTCTTTTTTTGTCATGTCTCTGTTATGGACTCACGAAGCCCCGGCTTTACTACACTCTATTCTTGACAACCGTGTTGCCTTCTGAAAACTAGTTTTGCCATCGAGAAAAGTATTTGTCATTTTTCTGATTGAAAAATATGTTTAGCCTTTCAGCGCCACATCTGTGCAGAGTTCCTGCTGCTTTACTTTGAGAGAATCCAGCCAGTAGACAGAGGACAAATATATATTATATATATATTATATGCTACATTAGTTTCAGTTTGCACTTCTTTACGCCCTGTGACACAAATTGTCATTGTATTAATATCTAGTTGGGCTGGCCAGTTTAGCTTGGAAGATATTGCAAAACATTTGAATGCCTTGGAGGTGGTGCGATGTGAATTTGGCAGTGGCTGCTGTGCATTTCACACAGAGGCCTTCAGTGAGGCTCTGCGTAGCGTAGCGTAGGGCTAGCAGTGCAACCAAGCGGAAAGCTTTGAAATTAAGAGTTTAGACAATGGGAATGATTTAATAAATTAAGAAATCATAATTACCCACGAATCCTTGTTTCATGCATACAGGAAACGCTACACAGCAAAAGTATTAAAACGCCTGTAATCTGAGCTGGATTATACATCAGACTGATATGTCTTATAAACAAACTTTGCCCAGTAGTAAAGGGTATTCTTGGTATGCGATCCAAATTGCACTACTGTTGAAACACACAAAACATCAAAACTCTTCATACGATGTTCATGTTGGATTTTGGAGAGGTACCGAACGCCCTCACGTCCCCTCACGTAACCAGTCATTCTAATCACGCTCTGATCGTAATCGATGACCTTCTGTCATCGATTACGCACACACACACCTCAAAACGTGCATATTTATGACATGCCGATACACAACACATACATACCTACAAATGAATAATAATGCATAACAGATACAAAACATGCAAAGACTCACACGGTCATTGATCAAAGCATTAGGTCATTAACCCCAGAGACCATATGGAACATCAATATGCTCATCAATCACAAAAAACAGCCAGCTCACTTCGGGTTTGTATTGCATGTCCGCTCATATAAAAAGGCTAGGAATGCATTTTCCTTTGTATACGTGTGTGTGCGCATGATTTTGTGTATGCGTTTGTCTGTACTCCGGTTTAAAACCATTGATTGCAGGAAGCAGCAGTTTGTGTGTGTCAGTCTGCCTGTGCGAGAGGCCTTATTTGCTCACATTTAAAGGTTACGAATAGGTGTGAGATATTGACTGTGCATTAAGTGGTGTGTGTAGTGAATGCATCCAAGGCCGTTGTCCATGTGTGTACGTTTTTTCTGTACGTACAGTACATATTATAATTGTAACACTTTGGTATAATCCTTTTCAGCAGGAAATTACCTTTTTATGGGAGGGCTTTGGCCCTAATCAAAGTCACACATTTATGCGAAAGGAAATAAAGATGGCTAGTAGCATAGAATTTCATCTGGAAAATAATTTTGCTTGTGAATGGTCATTAGTGCTGATTGGGTATTAATAAAGCCTTTCCCACATGCCCCTATTAGTATCCAAATATGCAGCTTGTTCAGAGTTTTTTCCGTAAAACTTTAGTAAAGCAGAGTGAATGAATCCAACCTTATTCGACGCGCTAGAAAAATGTTAAAATCATACAAGCAAACAGCCATGAAGCACTTGGTAAGCTGTCAGTCTGCCTTCACGAAACAAACCTCCAGATTCCAAATAACTTTCTTCTTCTTCCTCTAAAAATGGTCAAAATTGCAACTAGTTCCAACAAAAAGCCAAGGAATATTGTAACTCTGTTTTGCAACTTTTCTTCTTATTTGTCATTGATTTTTTGAATGACCTTTCCTTTTGCATTTCTTGTAAGAAAGTGGATGTTTGCTTCTCATCAAGGACACATCTTTCCTGTCCAGCTCAGGACAGCATTTTCCTCACATTGTGAAATGTAGATGGTTCCAAACAACATGAACACAAAAGGAGGCCACTCTGATCCTGTTTTAAGTTGACGTTCGGTTTTTCACAACTAACAGGTTGTGTGTAGTGGAATCCCTTTCTTTATATTCGTCTATCCTATCGTCTTCATGTCTGTTACCTTTTATTATTTTTTATCTCACATCTCAGACAAAGAAAAGCTCAGCCATAATCACACAGAGCCTTGATGAGACACATGATGAGACACCTCCTTAATATCTCCACCAAACGAACAAAAAACACACACACACTCAGTAATCATTCATTCCCCATCGTGCCCCTTGCCCGAGCTGCAGTGCGTGTTGCCATGGTAACTAAACATGCTTCAAATGATGAGTTGTCTGGTAATACCACTTCCAGGGGAAAAATAAATTGCAAGTTTGTGTACGTGCGCAATTGTGCCCCGATTTTTAGCACAGGTCCATTGTAGGAATATGCTGGTACAGAGAGACACACGCGAGCAAAGCCGTCGCTATGCTCCTCACGCAAATGATGGCCCCACTTGTGCCCCCTCTGTCATATCGATCAAAGCCGCCGATGACACCGCGCTGGCATCGATGCGAGATGGGTCAGCCAGCTGTCATCGTCGAGTGCAGACAAACAAATTGGAGCTTAGTGTGCAGCAAACAATAAAGATTCAAGTCTCACACTTTCACAGACCCTCTTGGATATTACAGGCAGCTGGGCTGCTCAGTTATTAGAGAGCCATCACTCATGCAGCAGGAGACGTCGTTCCGCCCTGTGCCGTGACCGGACTCCGGGTGAGAGGCAGAGGGACCATATGCCATCAATAAAGCGTTGCGTCGTTGTTAAATAGGTACGGAAAGGCGAACAGGAAGGCTGCCAAGGTTCCCAAGGATCATTGCGGCCAACTCTCTAAAAATATCGCCCACCATCCAACAAAAAAAGCTTGAAGTAGTTTTCTTTTACATTTCGCAGCTAAAAACTCTGCATGTGTCATAACGTTTACTTTTCTAGGTCCACTGTTTTTAAAAGCATCAGCACAACCTCCATCACTGTCTGGTTCGCTCCGTTCCTCCAATCCTCCTCGGAAATATCCGCAGGGTCATCCGTCCTGCTGAGACGGTCAGTAGACACCAGCAAGGTGTCAGAGAAATGTGAAGGAAGGTACCTGTTCCACTACCACCAAACAAGCGTTTCCTAAAGAGCAGCTTGCCTACGTAACAGCTGACTTAAGACTGAGCTCCATCGCAGCCTTTTTCCCTGAAATCACTCCATCGGCTGATTCTGCAATTCTGTCTGTGCTCCAAACTCAATGGGCAACGTGAGCTAATTTATCCTTTTCATTGTGGTCTTTTGTCTCATCAGGATCTCGGGGCACTATTTCTACCATCCGGAAGTGCTGGAATGAAAGTTTATAGTCCAATTCCAACTGTAAATGGTAGCATGGATCGCCTCACTGATTATTTATTCTCTCTCTGCAGTAACCACACAACACAGATCATTTTAATCCGTTTGGGGGCCCAGAGAAATTTGTTGTTTTGTGTGTGGGTAGAATATACGTCTTAGCATTTGGAAATAAAGAAGCAGAGCTACAGCAATGAAAACCTCACCTCTCGGTGGCGGAGTCGTGCTTTACTCTCACCAATACGTCCACCCCGGCTCAATTCAGCCGATTCTGAAAGCTGCCCAAAATTTGGGAGGCATTATCAGGGATTTATCAAAAAATCTGCATGTGCAGAAATGCGCAGCTTTCTACTTTTGAGCAGCTCTCCGTACTCATCCACTGATGGTTAGCAATGGAATTAGCTGCAACTGTCATTTTTTGTTGTTTATTACAACTGTGTTGATTCTTTTCTCATTATTTCCGTTTCCTCTCAAAAAATAAACAAAAAAAAGCAGATGAGCAGTATCGATTAGAGCACTGGAATCAATAAAGTCCTAACCATACCTATCCCCACAGGCTGGTCCATCAGTCAGTGATGCCTCCAAGGTCACAGCCTTTTTATTAATATTGATTCCGGTTTCTTACTGGAAAAAAGCCTCTATCTAAAGTGCGACACACAGGTCGTATTGTTTTAATAGTTATCTGGGTTCCCCGAGCAACTCAAAAGTTGTGGAACGTGCCATTATCTGTGTTTCAATCGGTTCGTTGGAGCGCGGCTCGGCCTGACCAGGCGTGAAATGTAGCCTACAAGCACTCAGGGTAGTTATATGGTTGAGGAGCCCTTTCTGTTAATTTAGGTAGGAAAGCTTGCTTTTGTTTATTTCGAGAATAGATTAGTCAGTGATTACATTTTTTGTATTATTTTAGGGCAAGCTCTTCCATATTATTCCTATTTCTACTAGAACTAATGAAATTAACTAAATTAAAAAAAACAAAAAGGATAACCTAATAAATAGAATAAATAACTATTGTGTAGTGAAACCCCCCTAGGCCATTACCGAGTATTTGCATTTAATGTTAAATTAAACCGGTATACAGTGAACCCTCGCTGTATCGCGGTTCACCTTTCGCGGTCTCGCTGCTTCGCGGATTTGCATCGTGCATTGTGTTCTGCATTCTGATTGGCTAAACAGTCTCTCCGCTTCTTCTCTATGTGTGTGTCATTAACGTTGCGGTTTAATATGTACACGTACGTAAAGCAAAAGAAAAAAGAGCGACAACCACTACCGATAACAATGTTCTTCTCTCGAAAAAGCACACCCGCACCGCTGGCTTTAGAAGAAGGAAACGCTAGAGCGGAGTCAGGATGCGGCGGCTCAGTCAGAAGAGCAGTGAAATACATGCGAGTCACTATTTGTCCTACTGTACTTTGTATTTTTTTTCTCCCGTTCTAATCAGATGACTCGGGTCGCGGTGGGTCGGTGCTGATCTCCGCAATTTGAAGCCTTCCGTTCGTGTTGATGATTAAAATTATTATTTTAGTAGTTATTTGTAAAAAAAAAAAGCATTTATACAGTACTTTTATTTGTTCTTGTTCTTGTTTTGTTCTTTGGTTTCAATGTGTTTCATTGTATAATAATTGTAAAAAAAATAAAAGGTTTCTACTTCGCGGATTTCGCCTATCGCTGGTCCTTTTTGGAACGTAACCCCCGCGAAAAACGAGGGTTCACTGTACATCCCTATATTTCATTGGTAGGTATTTACAAGAAACCTATGAGACAGCTCCAGCTAGCAGTAAAGCAGACGTGACATTTGTCAACGTGTAATCAATGTAACTATCAACAGCCGGATGGTGGAGCCTCTCCAGCAACCAGTGTGCATTCTGTGCTCGGTCTATGCTGGGGTTGAATTAGCCGCCCTCTTCCAAAGCCAAGTAGTCCACTGATTACGTCCCAATATGTGACACTATACGAGGAACACATACAGAGTACATTATCCTGCTAATATTTATGTGTTACAACGTTGGTATAAGGTTTAATACAAGTTATACAGTAAACAGTTATTTTTACATCCAGTACCTGGTGCTTAACATTTTCCCCCACTGTGGTTAGGGATTAGTCACCTTGCTGCATGATACCAAAACAACGTTTATGCAGTTTGTTTGAAGACCTATGAGGCCCATTACTCCCGCTCAAGTTTTGTTGTTGTCGTTTCATGACCCAACACAATGTCAGCCAACATTAAAGATTCATAGCTGCAGCATTCGCCAAAGATACGTGGGTGTTGTTGCGAATTTATTTTGTGTGTGCGTGTGTTTTTTCGTCACTATACTGCCGTGTGAGCAATAATTTAAAACCACTGGATCCAACAATGAGGCTGAACTGTCCCTCTGAGATACATCAGCAAGCACACACACACTAAAGTTAACATATTCAGATATTAATATAAATGCCATTTGGTTGAGAAGTCTCACGATTTACTGTTGAAACAGCACGACGCAGAAAACAACCAGTGAGGGTTTGCGAGAGAGTGTTTAAGCCGTTGCAAAGAATAGCATGCAGATAGGTGGATGTGGCAACTTACCCTATAGTGGCACAACAACGGTGCAAGCGTGCATGTGTGAAATGAGTCAAGAGTTCAGGGTCCTGAGATAGAATGTAAAGGAGCCCACACAGCAACCTGGGCTGTTTGTGCGGTGGTTTACAGGGAGACAATTTCAGAGCAATAACTACGATGGAAGTTATTCAGTGGAACAGACCAGCAGGGACTGACTCGCTGTGCCGAGGGGAGGCAGGAAATGAGCAGCACGCCCGCAGCAAAGAACACACAAGGAATGGAGCATACCGACCCTTTATTTATGTGCCGTCATCTTCTTCTATATTGTTCAGTCCATCTTTCTTTCCATCTTCTTCTTCTTCTTTGTTTGTCTCTTGTTTTATCTCTCTGGACTTGCTTCACTGATATTCAAATATGTACTGCCTAAAAGTACCCTTGAAAAAAAAAATAATAAAAGAGGGCACTTCATATAACAATATATAACGCACACACACACACACACACACACGCACACACATACACACGTGGAACTAAATCGTCTCGGCATTGGTACACTTTTTCGTCCACCTCTCGTCTCTTCACGCCTCACCTGTCCTGAACTCCTCTCGTCTTCTTTTCCTCTCTAATCATCTTCTCTCCTTTTCATTCTGTCTACCGGTCCATGTACAACCAGGACGCGCGCGCACTCCTCGGCTCGCTGCGGCTCATGGTGAACACATACTCAATGTCACTCCCGTTTTAATGAGCTGTGTTGGTGAATTTGGACACAGTTGAGGCTCACTGCAACACAGCAGAGAACAGATAACGTGATTTTTGAAACAATTTGGTGAACTGGATCATCAGTTATTTTGTTTTCTCTGCTGGTCATATTGAAAGTCTTCAGTTCCTCTGCGGGGAGTCAAACACGTTTCCAGTGGGTGTTTTCAAGATTTTCAGGGTCAGGTTATGAAGATGTAGCCGGGGACGGAAAAAGGGTCCAGTACGTCCTAATCGTAGGAGGTTGTGGGGTAGACCCAGCAAACGAGTGATTATTTATCACGCAATTCCTTTTTGTGTGGTTGGATACCACTGGACTGGCTGTTGCCATCATTAATATTTTATTGTAATTGGGTTTTTTTTAATGTGTAAACAAATTGCTTGAGTGTACTTGTATCTGCAAACTTAATTTACTTAAATTGCCCCTGGAGGAACACATAAAGTACTAAAAAAAAAGTTTTACTGTATTAGTGGAAGAAGTAGTGGTGATGTAATGATATATTTGCAGTGAAATCATGGTCTGATGATGTATTTTCAGTTAGTGGTTAAATCTCAAAATATGATTGTGAGACAAGGAGTTGTTAGAACTTGTATCTATTATTCCAAAATGTAGTTTATTTCTCTCACTACACAGGCTCTTTCTACAACTAGCACACGTTGCTCCGCAATGTATTCATGGCTTACTTAGGACTTTACCGCATAAAAGGCCGAGGAAAGACGTTGGCAAAAAGAGAAACACAGAGAAGGGACAAAGAAATGAAGAGCAGGTTAAAAAGAAAAACTGTACAGCACGTAGAAAGAAAAAAAAAAAGCCCTTGAGTGATGGGATGTTATGGGGCGATAAAGTATTAGAAAAAGAGCGCAGCGAAGACCTCCAGTTCTCCATTCTTTGTCATCGCATCCTCACCATTCATTTCCCTCCCTTCCCCCCTTTTCTCAGGCGCTCTCCCTAATCTGTCACTCACTTTATCTACACCTCGCTCCTTCCTAATACTCTTCCCTTTAACTCCGCGAGGATCATTATCACTCCATGCTTTCTCCTGCGGCTTCATTTATTCACTCTTTAACTTCCTCCGATGCATTTTGTCCCTCATTCCTCTTGCCCTGCCTCCCCAGCATCTCGCCCCGTCTCATTCATTCCCTCTGACCTGCACTCACCCCCCCCTCTCCCTCCCCTCTCCCTCTCCCTCGCTAGTTTGAAATGCCTCAAAGTGCCGCAGAGACTTCGTTCACTCCACAATTCCTGTTCCCACTCTCTCTGTCATGGAAGCTATTCCGCTGGCTTCATAATTTATGTTCCTGCTCGGTCTCTCTGGCCTCCCCGTCTTCATTTTCTGGATTCCCTCGGCGTTCCTACGGTAGTATTTGTTTTATCTGCTCGCTTACTCATCTCCTTTTTAAAAATAGCTCATTCATGCCACAGTTGTTGTCCGCGCAGCTTCAGCCGGCCTTAAAAAAGGGCCTCTTTGACATTCTCTGCACGTTTTATACACACACCGTCGTTTACAAAGTAGTTTAAATATTTTAGTCACACAGCGTACATTCTCCCAATCGTTTTCTCTGGTCCCGTTGATAAAATTCTTGCCTCTCAAGGTCTGTGTTCTCAATCTAAAAAAGGACGTTTCACACAACACCAACATGACATATGTGACAACCAACCTCCATGCAACAAGAGATTACGTTCCCCGTCCTGCTGGAATCATCCATTCCCTCCGTACCTGCACTGCAGAGGTCAATACCCATAACAGTTTGACAGGTGTAAGTCATGTAAAGTAGCCGTTTACGGATGGCTTCACAAATCAACTGCTAGGGAAGCTGGGACCTTCATTTAATCTGTGTTGTTTGGCCACACGCCACAACTACAGGAACAATACACCATAGAAGAATACAGTTAGACTCATTTTCATTAGGTCATTCTTACTACGATAGTTGCAGTTCCACAACGGTCTCTGTGAAAGTAGTTTGAGGATCAGCAGTTGCACAATCCTTTAAAAAAGATGTCCGGCTCAGGTTCCTTCAGCTGTGTTGAGGCTTACATCAGCATTTCCTTTTGCTTGTGTTGTTGTTCCCATACATAAAAGTGTTGATGGTTGACGTGTAAGGATTAAACATGACAGGAGCTTCCTTGCTCATCACATTATTGACGCAGGTTCGTGAAGGTTGTGAGTAAAACGTTACTCAGTCAATGGCCGCCTGTTCCTTCGCGGTGGGCAAACGCAGGTTGTACAAAACACCAAATAACCACAACGCCTTCCCGCCTTCCTTTACCATGGCAGCGTGGGCATGGTTCAGTGAAGAAACACGAGAAACCCAACAACTTCCACAAACGGTTTATGGGAGGCCGTTGGTCATCACAAAGAAAAGTTTTTGTTTGCATTCACGTCAGACTTCAGACGGCACCGCAATGCGCCCAAAGCTGCGGCTGGATCAGTAAAACGTGCGTATTCGTCGAGCTCCGCGGATCAATTAACTCACCTGGTGCTGCCGCCGAGGAAGGCCGCTCTAAAGACCGGCTTTAAGTCGTGTATCCGCTGCGCGGCTAAATGTCACGTCTCTCCCTCCTCGCTTCGGTTAAAAAAAAAAAAGTTTCTTTGTTTCTTTGAATGTATTTATTTACTTTCTGGCTTAAGAAATCCAAAAGGGCGTTTTGCTCCCGTGCAATAACCAGGCGCGGACATTCTCCCAAAGCCGACGTGCCTCCGCGCAGCTCGCGGCGGGCGCGTCGGTGACGTCACCGACCCGCGATCCACCTGCAGCTCCACCCCCCCCCAAAAGCTTTTTCGGCCGGTTATTAATTCAAGGTTAACCTGCAATGATGTAATCGGGATCAGGCACCAGTTAATGTGTTGCCTGATGAGTATGTGAGTGGTATGTCTTGATGTTTAGCTCTTAAAGTGACTCAAAGGTTTAAGACATTTGCTCCTTTAACAGTAAAAATTTGCCTCCAGTTTTATTTTGTTGTTGCCAGAACGCATTTATTGTGTTGTGTCATGATCTTTTTCTCAAACTCACCACGTAGGTTTGTTGCCTAAACCGAAGGAGATTTCTGCCAGTACGGACTTTCTGGCAGAAAGGCGAGCCTGTATGGAGGGGAAATGAAAGGGTGACAGTGAGATGAAAAGAGTAGTGGGAGATACAGTATAGAGGAAAGAGGGGGGGGAGATGTCAAGAAGATGCTGAGAGTTTGACCTGCAGCTATACTGAATAATAGATGGATGAAGTGAAGGGTGGAGAGTGGAGAGGAGTGGGCAGCCGCCATCATCTCATTCTCTCCTTCTACTAACTTTTTTCCTCTCCTTCCTCATTTACATTAAACTGTAAGGCGGTTGCTTACTCTCTTTGGGTTCAATGACATGCACATTTTCATTAAAATAATCAATTTAACGCACTCGGAAAATTGACTTGATTAGATTTTCTGTGAGAACGATCATGGTGAGATGATAATCATAGAGAAAAACCTGAAGATAATGACATGTTTTTCTCAGCCACTCTTCCGCCTTATGAAACAGCCAAAGCTCAGTGCAATTTAACCCCTGTGTTTAACAAATTCATGTTTATAAAGTTAAAATTGTGCTTTCCCGACCTATGTATACACTTTAATCCTCAGGCATGAAGCTGATAACTACGTGGGAATGGTGGTGTTGCCAAACACATCCAATTAGTGGAACACAAGAAGGCGTTTTATCCCGGGGATTGCCAGAACAACAAGCAGGCCACGCTGGTTACACAAAGGTTAAGACAGGGGCAGCGAGAGAGGCGCTGGTTTTCTTGAACAGAGGCAGTGGCAGCGTCGGTGGAGATTTACACCCTTTTATTACCCAACGACGAAGCAATGATGGAAGTTAAAAGTACTTTGCAAGCATGATCATCTCACGGTTATAAAAAATACCAAGGGAATTTAGTTAAATTAGAAAAAGAATCCCACGTGTCCGAGGCTACACACGAGCCTCTCAAAGGTCCTGCCTCAGAAAAAAAGACACAATGTCGAAAGGGAATAACACATGCTTCTGAAATCTTTGCGTTTGACTAAACACATCTACAATCCGTAGACTCTCTCTCAACGGCGCATTGGGGCGAGAGCGAGTCGATAAGAGAGAAGGGATGGAGCTGACTGACCCCTTCACCTCGGGTATCCATAAGCACCGTCATCTCTTTTTGTCGGCCTCCCTGGGGGACATATTGATTGTAAAGGAAGCTTCGGTTATCAATAAGTATGAACCCTTTCAAGTCTTTGCAACAGCATTGGCTGCGGTTGATGTGAAAATGTCCGTAGCCTGAAGCAGAGTTCAGATGTAAACAAACTATTAGACTCGAATCAGGACAAAAAACGGGGGGATTACCTGTGGCCGTGATTTGTCAGTGCAGATAGAAATCTTACTTACCCAATAATTTGGTTATTAGTGTGTTTTTGTAGTGCTCTCACAGCACTGTGCATTAAATACACACACGGCTGGTTTTTGTAGTGGAGACGGTTATTTATCGTATTAATGAGAACATAGTAGAACATAGTAGGAAACACAATTTTGACCTAAAACCTTTCGTTTTTCTGTTACTGGCTTTGGTTGAAATATACAGTACAGACGGAAATGATACACGTCTTTTATACTTGTCTTCATTAAAATTGAACCACAATTTGCTTTAACTTAATACAAAAAAGGACTACGTTATGTGTAAAGATGCTTTTTTCATGTTTCATCTATAATTTGTTTTTGTCTCCAAAGATACTGTTTCATTTCTATTTTTCATCATGCTGTACTTTAGTCTTTGTGTCTTACTTGCTTTATTAATGATATATGAAATGTTTTAGGGCACCTGAATATTTCTTATCTCATAAATAACTAACCCTAACCCTCAGAACTGATTAGCTGCTGCCTCTGCACTGGTTAAAAGTTTCAAATATGATGATGTATTTTATTCTTTGCTTTCTGTGAGTTTCGTGAAATGTAAATACAAATAAGCAAAGCGCTGGGAAAAACTATTTTTCTTTGTTTTACCGCAATAGAATTCTTCATGTTGACTTCTAGGAATCAAACAGTGAGTCCATGAATTGATGCGATGCAACACCAGCTGAGGCGTCGTCGTAGCTACAAAAGGCGACAGCACCATGTCGCCGCCGACACTCTTGTTCATCCTGAAGGGACTTTTTTCAAGATGCAGCGGTCAGACACATCAGTGTCCCAAATTTGACCCAACTCCAATTGTTTGGGCAGACAATGCACTGCGAGCAGACCGACGATCGGACAGGCAGGGACAGCGGGGGGACAATGAAAGTGGAAGAAGCACTGACGCGGCCCGCTTTAGAGAGCACATGAGAGGGCGGCTTGATCAAAGGTAATGTGACTCCACCAGGGTGGGACCTCCTTCTAAATTGGTCGAGGCAAACTTTTTCTTTGAAATATATGAATAGAAATACTGTGCTCAGACTGGATGGGAGTCTATATCCTGCTTAATTCTGTTTCTGTTGATAGCTGAAGAGACCACAATAACGTACTCGCACACACACACACACACAGCTTCACAACACAGACAAACACTCTCGCTACACATCAAGAACCAACCCAATTAAAGTTTAATATACAGTGCAGATTCTCCATTAGAACAGTCTGAATAAATCTGAGGGAGAAAGAGTCAACAAGGACAAAGACGAAAACAAAAGTCTGGTAGAAATGCAGTAAAAACGTTTTCTTACTGTCAGCTCCTCTGACTTCTGGTCCTAATGACCTCTCATGTGCTCTGCAAATAATTAAAATGCATTTTGTTAGAAAAGTGAGGGGAAGGTTATTCAGTTGGTGGATTGGCAGGTTGCAGGTGAGGAAACGGAGCAAAAGATTATCGGTCTTCCGCAGAAATAGAAAAAGTCATTTAAAGAGACCCACGTACACACAGGTGCATACTATTATCAGTGTTAGTGAGGAGATATTATTAACTGAATTATTATTAAATAACTCGCCTGCCCTAATGTGAAGGACGGGGCAAGGAAGAACTGTTCATACCGCAATGCGTGTGGGAGACAGTGTGTGTGCATCTGTGTATTTGCATTTCCATGGTCTACTTCTGCAGCAAGTGCACACTGCGTGCATGCGTGCATGCGTGGCCCGTTTGGTGCTCATGTGTTTGGAAGCACTGACGTGTGTATTCCAGATGAGACTAATTAGTAAGGCTGGATACTTTCTTCCCGCGTGCAGAGACGTGTATCGTTTCCCTCTCATGCATCTTACGGAGTTGTGAGTGCAACTTAAGTGTAAGTGATTCCTTTTGCTCCTCAAACGTCTTTGTGCAGGAACGTGGAGCCTCCTGCCGCTCCAATGAGGTGCATCTGAATCTGAGGAGAGAAGAAAAAAAAAAGAGAGAGGCAGGAAAAGAAGTGAGAAGAGAAAGCGTGGAGCAACCAGAGTAGCAAAGAGGAAACAAAGGGAAAGTAGATTACACATCAAATCCCTCCACAGTGGACCTCACTGTGAATCTGATGATGGTGCTGAGCCGATGGAGAGCTGTAATTTTGCTTTCAGCGGGGACCGGGATTAGTGAGAGGCATCTTACAGCAGCCCATGTGGTTATAAATGATTGATGAAATGAATAGCAACGTCCACCCATGTACCTATCTATCTCGCTCGCTAACTACGTAGCGGGAGAGCCTTATATCCCAAAATGAATATTAACTAACCTCACACAGCAGCCACTGTTGAAATCATTCAATATTCAAAGCCAGATCATCTCTCTCTCTTTTATTGTTTCCCTCCATCGTTCTCTCTCGTACTCGCTAACTCTCGACCTCGTTGCATACTTGCAGAGTGACAAACACACAGCTGTCCACATGGGCCACATTCACAATCCAAAATGAGTCAGAGTCTAGAGATCAACATCCAAACCCTCCAATTCGCTTTGAGTCGGTCAGAACCGGAAATTGAAACAAAGTTCGACTCACGTGACCCACGTTGACACGTGCCAACGAGATCGCTATTTCATACTTGTATGCACCTGCACACACAAACAGAGCCAGACTGTGAAATGAACCGTAACCCCAGAACACATCAATAATGGATATCCTGTTGCACTAAATGCCGATGTAATGCTAGAGGAAGATGACGGCTTCATCACAGAAATCGTCTTGTTTGTGGAAGTGACCTTTTGACTGTCAGCAGCTCAAGACCTCAAAGATCACAGAAAGAAGTAAATGACTATTTTAATACTGAATTTGTCTCATCTGGATATTGAAATCCTGGCTTGATGATAGTCTCAAAGGAGAGGTACGAGGGTTCTACACACATTACATTTGTTACAGAAGTGTTGGCCGTACAGAAAAAGGTTAACCACTATATCAAATACTAAATATATAGTAAATCAAGTGGATCCATCCAGCCGCGGACAATAAATTGCTTTACAACATGTCAACCAGTGTCTCTCCTAAGACCAGTGTCGTGCACCGAGAACGAAGGAACGCGGCCGATGTTAACGACACATCAATGTGTTCTGCTTGAAAAACCACTCGAAACGAACAGCGTGTTGCGCTGCTTCGCTGCATCTGATCTCCGGGGTGAGCCGCTAAAAAATCCAATACTTACCGTGTTCGAGGACGAAAAGCAAGCTTGTAAAGTTAAAAAAAAGAAGCGTCGCTCCTGGCTACGTGCTGAGGCGCAGCGGGAGATGTGAAGAGCTCCAAGATGTTTCTATTGCACATCCAGTCTTTGATCACATGACGAGGGGATTCAAACTGAGGGTTTAATTTAATTCTTCTCTTTGTCACAGTAAATCACTCATGGATTAACCACTCGTATTGTCCCCTTTCAGTATGTTTGTTATTACTTTTATTAATTATTATCGTCATCATCGTCAACATTATTCTTCAAGTTTAGCTGTGTAACAAACTTTTTCTTGGCGGTCAAAAAAAAAAAATGTTGAAATATCTTTTTGCATTAAATGAAACCTGAAAACAATAACGTACAGGAAGGTTTCTGAATAAATCACAACATGAGAAAGAAAATAACCTAATGAAACAAAAAATGATATCAAAGCCATACAACTTAATAGGAGACAAAATTCTACTAAAATATATTGGTTAAATGTACATAGTCGATGTGTGTTCATGCATGTGTGTCTGACCAATAGTAAACTGGCCTGTAGCTCCCTTGTCTCCCATGATTAACACTGTACATCCCAAAATGTACACTCAAGCCGTACCACTGCCAACGCGTGCCGCTGTGTGTGTTGTTGTCCCTTCCCTTGCAATGAGAACATATTAAATGGAGTGCAAGCAACAAGATAATTCTCTACAACACATTCGGAGAAAGACAAAAAAAAAATGAAAACACTTCTCCCCCCTCTCTCCCTCCTCAATGTAAACGCTGATGTGAAATGCCATCAAACCTAAAATAACACAACACAAAATGTATACTGCAGTATCTCGTTATTATGGACAATGATCTTCTCTACTTTAATACCAAGTCAGCTGAAATGTTCTTCCTATGAACACGCGTGTGTTTGACGTGAGCAGCGTCCTTACTCGACCTTTGGGAGACCTTAATGCTTAGCTGGCAGATACACGGAAGTAGACGTTGGGTGGGAAATGGTTCTGCAGAGCACCAAAAGGCTGTTTGAGCATTTTTCTTTTTTCCATCAAGCCGGTTTTCTTTTTACATCCAACTTAGAAAGTTTAAGGAAAGGATTTTCTTTCAAAAGATTAACTACTAAAACCTTTTGGCATCAGAATTTGAGAAATCAAGATGTTCACCCAGATTGTACATAAACAAATAGTTCATCCAGTTTATTTTTAATATCGTTGTCCTACTTTTCCTAGAAATCCCCCTACAATCTTTACCAAAGGACGTTTCATTGTTTAAAAGAGGACATCCTTTGAACATGTAGCTTAGATGAGTCCCATTGGCCAACAAATTGACCTAAATCTGAAAACTTTGCTTGGCCAAGTATCTGAGATTTCTTTCAACAAACCTGCGGCCCATTTTAGTAGGATGGAACTCAGCAAGGTAAACACAAGCGCAAAGGTTGTCAGTTCAGCGGTAACTAAGTTGCCGTGAGCAACAGTACAAATTACCAAGATACCTTCCCTTGTGCATTACTCGAGAGACGGGATAGAGAACAGATGAGAGTCCGTGCGTTGGAGAAACAGGTGCACATATATGAGGAAGGATGAGATGGAGAGGTCTTGGTCAAATTAGATGACAAGGATACAAGAGACAACCGAAGACGGGCTAAATGGTCCATTAACCTATATTTGTTAGCTACTCTTTATCCACCGTCTGCTCATATTTTCTTCAAAGGCACCGTTCTATACATCTCAGCCGGTCCTTCCTTTTGTTCGGTCTTTTAAGGAAGCACTGCTTCATTCCTTAGTTTGTTTTCTTGCTACATTTTCAAATGTAAACAGATTTCATTACGCTAGCAGCCCCTTATGAAATCACAAAAAATATCAAATAAACACATTGGCACAAGATTTATCCTAAAGATTGAACACCATTTGAATCAGATTTCCTTTGCATGATCATCATTTTTGAATGAGTTTCATCAGTGTGGTATGAAGAGTGTCGTCATGAATGGTAAAGGTTTGAACCAAACATGTACCCTGACCATAATTTGGGCCTTCTGGTACCTCGACTGCGCGCCACAATTCACCTCCATATGAACCCACAGTACAGAACAACCTCTTTGCGTTACGGCTTTCACACTAAAGTTACCAAGGCATACTGTATGTCTCAGCGTTTCCACAGACCCATGTACATACATGCAAAAAATGAGATCCAGATAACGAGCGATGAAAGTTACCATAGCAACCAACTTCATTTTTTAAATGCTCATACGGATCTTCCCATCAGGTATTTGATCAACCAGACAGCAGACCATGATAATATCAAGCATTACAATGATAATATCTGCGCATGGGAATTGAATATAGCAGTCAGACTTCTCATAAGTCTCTTCAGCTGACTGATGGCAATACTTTTAGACACAGACAGTTATACTTGTTAGAAAAACTGTACAAGTTACCAGGCACTAGGCGGAACATTTTTCATTCTTGGATAAGCATACAAAAATATCTTGTTCTCATTCTTTCTTCCTTTCTTTTGGCCTACTAACACTTCTTTCCAAGACTCTCTTGGTGATTTCTTTTTTTTTTTGCAACTAAGGCAGCAAGGCAGAAGAAGTGATTCATTCTTTATAAAAATAAACAAGATAGCCACGTGTTGTGCCTTTTTTTTTATAAAAGGGGGACTTCTGAGGACCTGACTGTTGAAGACAAACGATGAAGAGGTATCAGGCAGGTCTTTTTCTTAATTTAGAACATTTTAGAATCCAAACATTGGTGGTCGAATGGCAGAGAAGTGGGATGAGTTAGCAACATGGTCATTTCACTTCAGTGAAATATAAAATGCAACGTTACAATGTCGTCTTGTGTCTGTTAAGTATTATTAAGGTCAAACGTGTAACAGCTTCCATCCATAGAAAAGGCAACGTATTCTGAGACGCTAACATGCTACATAGAGGTAACCTCAAACTCGCAGATATGCAAGATAGGCTGCGTCAAACGCTGTAGGCAAGGAGCTCTGTAGACTCAATACAGAGCAAAGGTTTAAATTCAGTTAACGCAAATCATTGATCCTCGTGAGAAAGTTTAGGTTCGATAATGTGAAGACATACAGAAAAAAGTTACATACCAAGTCCATTTTGACCGATTGACACATGATGAACACAATAACAACATATAAGAAAGAATGTTATGAAACATGCTAAAACCGTTAGACCGCTGTACTAGTAAAAAAAAAAAAAAAAACGTGTCACATGCTATGAAACAGGCGGGTTGGTGTGCAACACTTGTGACCCCTGAGTACAGAAATATCGAGCGCAAGCCTTCATAATGTTCAAATCAGCGTTTTTGGGACGGACACATCCTTTGTTCCTTACACATAAACGCTACTACACAAATGCACACATACACGCAACCCCCATATTTTGCTGTACCATTTCTGTTAGACTGCCGCTATCAATGTAACAACTCTCCATAGCAACACAAGAGACAAAAAGAAAACCGAAAAACACAAATAAACTAATCCGTATAGTACCATTTCCTGCAAATAACATATTATATAGGAAAAAGGGTGTAACAAATTGCATGTATTGTCCTATAACATCATAATTATTATTATTACCATTATCGTCATTATAAATGTTAAGCAGGTTAATAGAAGAATGATGTGTTAGGCAGGCAGCCAGGCACGTAGCTAGTATCATGGCACGGAGGAAGGTAGAAAATAATGTCACTTGGTTTGATCCAAATGGATGGAGAGAACACTTCGGTCCGGATTCCTCCGGTTTGACCAGTTGAAACTGGCTCCAAGAAGTTCAGAAAGTCTCGGTCCAATCAATCCCAATCGCACTCACAGTCGGGGGCCACGTGGCAGCCGGTGTTGTTTTAGAAACAAGAGGGCACGAGTGAATGAAACCACCTGATCCCTTTGTACCACGGGAACACCAGATCAAACTGGTTCACCTCTGACCGGTTTCATAGAGTCAAAATAACTTTTGGTTTTGGATCCATCTGCGCAGCGATAAAATAGTCTAAAACACGCTAGGAAGTGATGACCCAGAGCCCATCTGGTTGTACCGGGATGAAACTCAGCTCAGGGATCAGGTCAGCCCAGTTCAGTTCAAGTGTTTTGCTCCTAGCATTTTTTTATACACATTTCTTTTGCTCTGCTGAATGGTGGCTGTGCAAGTGCTGAGCTCCTCAAACTCGCCCTGAATGAGAGCAGTCAAACTTTCAGTCGAGCTTCCTCCCGATTCAGTAAACACATGAAGTTTGTTAAAAGGTGATTTCGGCTGTGTGCCCGGACTCCGTCGTTGAATACTTGCCACCCTGCTGTCACGTGGCTGTCACTCAACGTAGGATTGGGGCTATTTCTCCCAACTGTCCCTGCAGCAGTCGAGCAGGATCCTGCAATGACTTCTGACCATTTGACAGCCGAGTGCTTCCAGCATAAGGATGTGTTCCATTTAGTGCCCACTGTGACGTGCGCTTGCCTCCAGGAACGTGGAGGCTGACAGCTTATTCATTCAATAAAGATCTGCGTGAGTCAAAGGCATCCGATTAATTACTCTGTGTTTTCATCTCCATTTTCAGATTCAGCAACAGTCGTTACCTCCTTGGGGTTTGCCATGACATCATTACTTCCTGACACCATCTCATGTCCCAATACCAGGTTTGTGGTGTCATGACCCTCTCTGACTTCCTTTTCAACTTCTGTTTCATCGTCCGTGGCCGCGTTGCCTGTAGTTTCATCTGCTTGGTTGTCAAGACAAACACCGACGACATCATTGCCGTCATCCGTGATCTCGCTATGATCCCCTTTATCCTTTTCCCCCGACATCAGCGTGACGTCCTGAGTGAGGCCATCTTGCTCGGGACCCTTCTTGTGGTGCACTTTGTCTGAGTACCTGTGTAAGCCCCGCTGTATGTGTGTGGTGAAATCATAGCGATCCACACACACGTGGAGGCAAAAACCGCATTGGTATGGACCCTGGTCGCCGTGGCAACTCATGTGCAGGGCGTACATGACCTCGTCCAGGAAGTAGATCCCACAGTGGACGCAGCGGTTGGTCAGGTCGTCTTGCGTGGCCACTTCCACCATGGCGCGTGGCGACGGGACACTTGGCTGACATTTTGTCAAATGATCCTTTTCTTCCCTTCCTACCTCCTCCTTCGAGCTACCCCCTTCATCCATCCTCTCCCCATCTTCCTCTTTCTCTCCCTTCCAGTTCTCTCTTAGCCTTTCAGCTACCGGCAACTCTTGCCTTCTCCTCTCTGGACCGTTTGTTGACAGGTGTGTGTGTGCAGCACTCGTATCTCTTTGTCTTATTGCGAGATCCAAAGGGGCGTCATTCTCTAATGACGGCGATGAGGTTTGAGAGTGAAGAGGAGGAGGAGGAGGATAGTGGGGAGGAGCTGGCGGTGGGGGAAGAGGGGAGAAGGGAGAGGCGCAGTAAGGCACCGTGTAGCTTTGCTGATGATGCTGCCCTGGAGCCACCATTGCACTAAGGTAAAGAGCGTTATTCCCCAGGCCACCAGGGCTGCTGAGATTACTGACGCTACCAGGAACCCCGGACGCAGCCGCCATCTTATACTTGGTCCAGAATCTGAGCCAATCCGATTCAGGGGTCAAATCAGGCGAAAGGGTTAATGGGAGCGGTAGGGAGAAAAGAGGGTACTGGTACTTTTCGATGGGTGATCCAGGAGGTGAATAACTCGATGGCTTGGATGGACGCATGTACTTTTCAATCGGACTGCCTCTTTCTGATCCCCCTCCTCCTTTACCGCCATCTCCTTTTGATATTATTCCTCCCTCAGACACGCCTCCGTTGCCCTCGGCTACCAATGAGGAGGGGGGATGTGAGGGGAGGAGCAGAGGAGGCATTCGCCGGTGGATCTCCAACGTTTGATTGGCTAGGAATGCTTGAGTGGATCGGGGTGAGCGCGAGCGAGGTGAAGGCTGCTGGTTTTTGATTGATGCAAAACTTCTGTCCGACTCCTCCCCATTCAGACGCTCCTCGCTGGTGATGCGCTGTTGTTTGGGGGCGGGGGTCTCAGATGACAGAGAATCAGGGTTGATGCGTTTTCGGGTCCGGCGGCGGATGATCTGTTCACCGTTGTTCTGCTTGATGATGTTTAGAGGTCTCGGTGTCTGCAATAGAGGAAAACAACGAATAAGGTGACAGAAGATTGATAACTTTCATTCTCTCGTTTGAGGCGTCGGTAAATGAGAAATAATAATTTCAGGGTCCTCATAACTTTCTACTTCAAGGATTTAAAAGTCTCAATTCATACGGACTTGGTCTGAATGTAATAAACTGAGACATGTTTATAAAATACTTAAAACTGTCCAGCAATTTAGAATTTAGTTTTTTGCCCTCACCACAAGAGGGAGCGCTTGCATCTGATGTAAATAGGGTTTTACTTAACTTTTAACTTTAAGATCCCTCACAAACTCGCCTTCTTTTCATCAATTAATCTTTTGATTATTTAAGTATACAGTATTTTTACTATAGATCTGAAAAAGACATAACAACTACTTGGTAACAACCACAATAAAACCTTTAGGCATTAGAATTAATTAAGTACCAATCAAGATATATGCAAAGTGATGAGCTTTTTGCGATTCCTTAACACATGTCAAGAAAACTAAAAACAATCACAAATATCTCTAAAGTAAAACACAGTGAACTGTTGATCCTCCAATATTGAAGAAGAGACTTCTCTGAGGCCTCTTCTCTGCACACACATAACTAGTGACTTCATTAATTGAACTGAAAAAGCTTTTCAAGCATAAACATTTTTATTTTCATTTTCATTGAGTAATCCCATTCTATGTGTGCAGGCAATATGAGGCTTTCGATATTCATTGCATCACGACACATTGTTATAGTGTACAATAGAGGAACATCGACGAATGCTAAAGTGTTTCAGTGGATGAAATACAAACATAGAAAATCCTTTGACGGAAAGAAAAGGTATTAAACCTTTTGCTGTAAATGACTTATCTGCATGAATGTGTTCACGGTTATGGGTGTACCTTTGTGGATCTGTCTGTGACTAACTAAGTGTGTCTCTCAAGGGCCTTTACAAAGTGTATAAAAGCATGCTCGTGTGTGCCGCATCATCACCAGTCATTGGGGAGATGAGTCTAGCATAAAGTCCATCCCGGTGTGTCCTGCTGCACGTGTGACAACCGAATGAGAACTACGCTGGTTTTGACGATCAACAGTCGCCCACACGAGCTCTACACAAATCCTCCGGAGGCACAACGCTGCGCTTCACTGCTGTAATAACACAACTGCATATTGGACAGGTGCCTCGCCTAAGCAGCAAAACGGGTAATACTATAATAAATAAAGGGAGTCTGACTGGACTAAAGGTACAATGAAGTCGAGAAGCAATCAAATAGCACCCCGTATAGTGGAAGCAGTACAAAGGTGCGTCCCGCCTCAATAAGATGAACAGTGGAAGGAAAATAACTCACATTTTGTTTAATTTATTAATTCATTCATACAATGAATATAAGATAGTTTTCAATTGAATTGTCTGTAGAAATATGATGCTCAATTGTAACATTACTGTGTCTACAATCTTGTTAACTGCCATTCAAACACACCTTCACTATTACTCATCTCTACTTTGGCATCTTACCCCCCCCCCCCCCCCCCCCGTTACATCTTTCCTCACTCATTACGTTAAACTTCTCCTATTTGTTTGTCTTCCATCCTTTTCTTATTCCCCGTCTCCCTCCCTCCCGACCTTCTTCTCCCTGAGTATTCATAACTCTGCCTTCCCTTCTCTCACTCTGAAGTGTTTTACTAGCTGCTATCCTCTCTAATAATGTGTGTAGAGCATATAAAACTTTTATTATGGGATATAAAATACGACTGTCGTGAAGATTGTCAAGAGCAGTGGGGGGCGAGGACGTGATTGGAGCAGCAGATGAGATGAACGGGTTGAACCAAGGACATCGGCAGGGGCAGGAAGGAGCAAACCGCCACGGCCTGTCATCCCGTGGAAGGTCTTTAAAGCTCCATCCCATAATTGCAGCTTAGATCTCTGGGTTGTAACACGGTCGACCCAATGATGCATTTACTCAACACTGTGATTTATTACTCTGAAACGTTTTCACTTTGAAATTTTACTGGCTGAGCTTAAAATAAAAAGCCAATATGTGAGCCTGAATCTGGCATACATACATATATACACGTTGCGGCTTGTTTCACACTGGTAATATCTGCCCTAAACCCGTAAATATTAAATAGCTATGTTGAAGTGTGAAATTAGTTTTAACTCCTTACGAAACATACGAGAGGAGAAATGTATATTCTCCTGTAAGCTAAATTCCAGGCTCTTATCTGTAATTCATGCAGTTTAATTAAATTTTACATTTCCATAGACCTTCCCCAGGGTTAGATGGTACAGTTATTCAATTCCGTCATCTTTCTCACTCCATGGAGCCGGCTGAAACGGGCTGTAACGCCCACCTCCGTCTAAATCAAATACACTTTTTACCCATTGTATTGCGTTCTCACAGCGGGATCCACAGAATGTACGCAGCAATTTGACTGCACCGTTTGATTTGCGTGGGATTCTAATCGGGCAGATTGGAGGAACGATAATTAGTGGTCAAGATCACCCCGTGGATGTATTAAAACAGCACAGTCCATAGAATAGCCTGAAGGACTGGGTTCCTGATCCAGTACAACCTTTACGAGTGTTTGTAGGGCTCCAACGTGCATATAGGAACCCTCAAAGCAAATCAACTTCTGTGTGATGATACGCTTGAGTTTCAGCTCACTTGCAGGGATTCCTCTCTGTCCTTCTATATATATATATATATATATATATTAGGGGTGTAACGATTCGTTTTTAACAACGATTCAATCACGATTCATGGTTGTCGATACGATTCAAGGACGATATTGGTTCATTTAGAACGAACGATTCAATGACTTGAAATCGATTCAGTAACTTTTTAGCCAAAAATTCAACCAGTGTGACTGAAATAAATTTCCTAGATTCCTGTTGTTTCTTGTAATGGAATCAGGTATCAATTAATTATGAATATAAATAAACAAGTAAACAACAATGAATGGCAAATGCATTCACATTTTATTTGAATAAAGTGCAAACACTGCTGTAGCAGTGTAGCAGAAAAAACCCCGTATTAGTGATGTACACAAAAAACACCCCTGAAATAATGGTTTCCCCTACCAACCCCCGAAAAACCCCCCTCTATTTTAACCCGTGTGGAACATTCCGTCGAATTTGCCGTGAAACCCGGAAGTTGCATCGGGGCTCGGGACGGCGGTGGGTCGGCTCAGTGCGCGAAAGCCTTTATCATTAAAAGTGCTAAGAAAAAAGTCTGACGTGCTTAAATCCAATGGGTTATCTCCTAGTATCGATAAAATTGTTTTATTACATTTTTAATCGATTTTAGATCGATTCGATCTATGTCGTCCATATGGCTAACTCGCCGAGCACAGATCGATGTATGTCTTTTAAATGTATAGCTTCCTTCTTGCGTCTCCTCTAATTTCTTTGAAAGGACATTCCAATAAAAGATGATGACAAATAAACAGAAACGGCCTGTAACCTCAACTAGCCGGTAGTTTGTTTAATATAATCTGCAGTGAAGTGCCCAACTGGTGCAGCGTCTGTTTGCCTGCACGTGTGCGCGCGTCACCTACCGAATGCAGCTTCTGGTATAAACCACACGCGTTGCAGACGTAGCCTCCGTTGGAGTTCTTCCTCCACAACGACGTCTTGGTGGTCAGACAGTTTGCACAGAAGACCCCACTGCCTCTGCGACGCTACGGGAGGAGAAGGGAAAGACAACATTAGAGCGTGAAGGAAGGAACGAAGACCGATAAAGAAACTAAGAATCACTGCAAAGTCAAGGAGAGAGAAAAGAGAGAGGGAGGAAGGGAAGGGGGCGGGAGGGGCAAAGCAGACCCAAGTCTTGATACCTTTTTAATATTCACATCAGTTGACGTGAGGTCAGCAGAGAGAGAGGAAACAGATTGGCTTGGTGGCACAGGGATGATGTGCTCTCGTGCCTAATGGGAAATCCTATTGAGACCATTGTTCTGCTCTAACACTGATTCCTTCTGTGGGGAACAAGGTTAATAAACACGGTACTTTCAATGCGACTTCTCGTTGCGTTTGCACACCGTGTTTGTGTTTTAAATACGTGGCTAGGCAAGTGCTGCTGCACAGATGTGATGACAAAAAGTAGCACTGCTTTCACCTTGAAGCAAGTGTTTACGTGTATCTGAACCGCAGGATGTAATACACAGGAAACTTGTACTGTTTTAAAACACGCACACACACACACACACACACGCACCTCTGCGGTTCATGGAGTACTGGTGCATAAAAAAAAATGAGTGTGTGCAAGGAAGGAGGGTGAGGTTGTAAGGGGGTGAAAAGGCCAATTGTTGTGGCAACGTGCTCCATCACAGTAATGAGCCAATCACAACGTTTCTCCATCCCATTAAGTCTCTGGCCCAATTCACCACCTTTATGACCCTGAGAAGACAGCACACCTCATCTTTCCCCTCCACAGCCCCGTCTGTTTCTCTCTCTCTCTCTCTCTCTCTCCATCCAGCCGATCTATTGCACCATTTCCTGCCCTCTGCATTTATTCTTAAATTGTCTCAATATCTTAATTACAGATGTCTCCCAACTGAATTACAGTTTAGTGTTAGAAATACTTTCCTGCCTACTGAAAACAGCAGCGTGCGATTTTACATTTCCTTCACTGATTGTGACGTCCGCAATAATAATCTCTCAAGGGTTGTTCTGGTGAAAGTCGGCGTGCTGTGCCTGTGGGTACGACTTTCAAGAATCAACCTCTAGCGTGCCAGATCTCCCTCCTTCTCTCCTTCTTGCAGTGTCACTTTTATCCTAATCTGCTCATCTCTCTCTCTCTCTTTCCCTTCATCGGGAGCCTCCGTTTCAGCACTGGTTTCTTGTTGTTTTATGTTCATGGCACTGCTGAGGGGGAAAAAAGTCTTTGGTTCAGAGCCCTCAGTGCTATAAGTTAGGAACATTTCATTTTTCACAAAAGTGCGCCGCACTTCAATCAAAGCTGTCCGTACTCTCAGAGCTACAGATGGAGCTACTAGCAGCACTTCCATTGAGCATCTGTCTCCGGCTGACAGCCAAAGCAAAAGAGCCCAGTGGACAAAGCACGGTTCTGATACGCTGTAGGATCACAGCAGAATTAACACATATCTTTATATAGATATAGATGAATGTGCATTTCTTGGTGTTTTCGCAAATTGGTTAATTCTGCTGTGATCAGAAACCACTTGTGCCTACAGACAACATTATGTTACAGTCTTTGGGTTTCTTTTATATACGGAACTTGCAGTAGGTCACCTCCAAGGAGATTTAACAACAACAAAAATGACATGAGCATAACAACAGCAATGGATCAGGAACTAATTAAAGAAGAAGACACGGTAAAAGAATTTGGACATTTCCGATGAGAAGTGCTTTAATAGCTCTATTTTGTTTCCCGGCTAATTTGTAGCTCATAAACATTTGTGACAACATTCTTCATACTGACTGAAATTGGATTACAAAACGTTTAGATTTAATATAAAACACCAGCGATGTGTGTATTCATACCGGAAGGACTCGCAATCTCAGAATTTGTATTATAGAACATCCTGTTTTTAAATGTTTGATGTAATAAATACCTGAGCTAATATTAGAGTTGATTATGCTACATGTGTTTTCATCCATCGGACATCAGGGAGCAGAACAGTTACATCCTCTGCTTTGTGTGTGTGTGTGTGCGCACAACATACGGTCACCATATGTAGAGAGACAGAGCCAGGTGATTGATTGATGTACGTTTCCTGTTTCTCTGTGTGTGTGTGTGTGTGTGTGTGTGTGTGTAGTGTTGCAAGCCAAACACTGCATCTGTCATCAGAATTCAGTTTCCCTCTGAGCACCCAAATCACTCACATATGGCCCCACAGCTGCCCCTCATCGCAACACACACACTCTCACATTAACACACACACACACACACCTGCACATATTTGCTTCCCCTGGCTAATGAAGGCATGCAAGATTTGGAATAAGGGCCACAATCCAAGAAGTGTGCATATGTGTGTGTGTGTGTGTGTGTGTGTGTGTGTGTGTGTTGGGTGAACGTTGGCTACTCCAAAGCCCCAATACAAGGAAATCAAAGTGTATGTGCATGTGTGTGTTGGTGGGAGTGTAAGTGTCCATTACACAGGAAAGTACAGGTATAGGCCCCACCACCACACGCGCACTCGCACTCACACAATCACACGCACGGCGAATGTGCGCATGATCTTTAACTTCCCTTTCAATCATCAGCTAGTTGGCTTGACATGTGTGTAAATGTGTAAGTTCTGAGGCCTGCACACACTCGGCTCTAGACGTCCGTGGCTAAACACGGGCTGGCTTCAAAACTATGCGTGTGTGCTGCTGTGTGTAGTGGTAAATGTCTACAGCGTGTGTGTGTGTGTGTGTGTGTTCTTTCTGATGGATGAAGTATACCTAGCCTCTCCCACTCACCTCAGCCTACAGAGGAGGGCTGCAGGTAATTAGAGCTCGGCTCTTAACGACATCTATTTATCTGCGGCCTATGATAGCGTTCAATGAGCACCGCCAAAAACGCCCTCTGACCCAAACACACACACACACACACACACACACACACACACACACACACACGCACGCGCACACAGGTTTCTTAAGCAGGGTGTGTATTTGAGCAAACAATCTACTGCTATATCATGCCCAGGCCATGTACCAACCCCGCATCTTATCAACAAAAACTCATGAGGAATATCCTTACTGCTGTGTATACTGCTGAAATGCGTGAATAAGGGACATCAGATAGCTGTTTTCAACAGGAGATTGGACCGTGTAAACAACGCGGGTGCATTTCAAATACGGCAAGTAGTTTCGATTGCCGGGTGTCTTTGTCTCCCAATGCTCATGACTAGGCCCCAGAAAGCAGGACTACAATGTCCTCCGTGGCAGGCTGCACATCAAACTGCATTTATGGGTTTAATGACTTTCACCGTCAGCTGTTACGCACAAACTGCTTTACCAGAGGGCCTTTCTTTCCCCTTGTGGCAGTAGGTTTAATGCGTGCATAAAACCGGCTCCACGCTCCGACTGTTGAAAATAGGCTATATTTTATACTATGTGTTTGTATTCCTCCCCTTCCGTGTCTTTGAGCAGCTCTAAAACTCTTTGCTCTTAGACTTTTCATTAAATGGGTTAAAGTGATTCAAGATTCAAGATATTTATTGTCATCTGCACAGTTTAACAGGTTACTGCCATCATTTAAATTTAATCACGTTGTGAGCAGTTTCTCAGTGACTTTTTCGTGGCTGCTCATAAAAAGTACTAATAAATTATAACTTCATTTCTGGGGAATTACATTTTTATCCTACATCAAAACAGATGGTGTAACCGCACAGTGGCTGAGCGCTTCCACCGCGGCCGCCTCCCGAAGCCGTCCTTCTACAGACGTCGAAGAACCGTTTACACGGCATGCTCTTTCAGATCTTAATGGAGGGGATGACCGAGACAGATAACCATCAACTCCTTTAGGTGCCGAGTCCCTCGCTTATATTTTAGCTTCCATCTGCCACCAATGTGCGCGGCCATCTTCAAACAGCAGTGGTGCTACTAGCTTCACTTGAAATAGTCTGGAGAGGCAGATTGGTGGTTTAAGCAAGAGAAACCATGATTTAATAGAACTATTTGAATACCTTTGTTGTCAAGGACGTACGTAAGAAAGCATTTGCCAATACTTTGAGCTGACGTACACAAGTGGAAGTCCCATTGTTTGAAATCGTGCGTTTCCGACAAGAAGGGTCACTTTTTGCGAACGATGCACTCAGTTTGCAAAAACATCCAGATTTTCTATCTCGCACACTGTGTATGGTGAAAGCAAACTAAACAAAAAAAAAGAAAGTGCTGTCAACCTTGGCGCTAAGTGGCGAAAAAAAAAGAGAAATGCGTAGAGAAAGAACTACAGAGAAAGAGAGAAAATGAGAAAGAGCCGAGAGAAATAGATTGAGGCGCTCTGTGGTCTAAGATAAATAAAAAAGGATTTCAAAATTAAATTACATTTAATTCACTTAAACGGTAAGTCAGCCCTGCTTTAAACACACAGAAACACACATTTGCATCGATAAGACGCTCTGACTTGCATTAAATCAGCGATTATTTAATCAAGCTAGAAGACTAGCTGGAGGAATTAACCAAAGTCCATACTGCCGAATCCAATATCCAATCCACCTTAGACATATAGGTGCTAACCATCAACTATTTGTGTGCGTGTGTCGGTCTGTGTGGGTGTTGTGTATTACGCATACGGCTGCAGAAGTCCATCTGTGTGCTTCACTCTCAGACTACTGTGTGCATTTAAATTGCCTCCCCTAATAGAACGATTGAATTTGAGTTAACAGGAGTCTTCATTTATTCTGCTGGTTTCCACATATTCCACAAAGAGTAACAGCACAAATAATAATAAACCTGTAGATAACATGGATAACGTAGAGCATAAAGACTCAGATTCACAAGAGACATCTTCTGTGATTTTAGCAGGTCGCTTGTTTTTTTGTTGGAAAAATGGACAAAGCCAGCATGTAACGGAAGCTATTTCCTGCTGATTGTCTACTCAGATGACATTATCAGTGAGAGCGCGGGGGGCACAAACTAATTCAGCAGCAAACCCAAAAATGCCCTGCAGGTAACTCTCTGAAGGGGTGACTACAAATCCACAGCTATTAAAAAGAGGATAATGACAACGTAATGAACTGTGGTGGTGGTGTTCTCTCTGAATTGAAATTCAATTTAATCTTGTATAAACTTGCACTCATTAATAGTTTTTATAAGGGGATCCTAGTCACGCTCAAGTTAGTCCAGCACAAACATCAGCCAGTGCTGATTGCAACAACACCAGTGAGTGATTCCCCCCGCTTAAATACTGATGCAGTCGAGTTTGCCCGGCGTTGACCCTGAAAGGTTGACTTTAAACTGCCGTAGCTCCGTGAGTGCAGTACCACAAAGAGGAAGCGGAAACTTCAAATGATTATTCATGTTCACACCCATCACCTCCATATTTGAAAGCATAAATAACACTTAAATCTCCCACTTGGGCTGCCCACCATCTCTTCTGCCGACACCATCGAGTGTAACGACCCCTTCATCCCTCCTCCCTTTGGCCTCTACGCTGATGGTGTCAGCAGGAAGGAAGTGATGGTGGCCTGTCACTGATCCGCGTTGATGGCCGTGCACACCGTGGTAATGACGACGACGGTCATTTGTGTTACGCTGCCGGCCTGAAACGCTGCACCAGCACCTTGGGGTGGTGACTGTGAGGCGTTGGGCATTGGGACAAAATAAAGTTGAGATTGAAACTCAATAAGAGTGATATGTGCCGGGCTGTGATGAACAGCATTGGGAATATTTAGCGTATACGGATGCAGCTGCTGCAGGAATGTTAAAAATAGCTACAGTCTCTGCACAGCCGAGGGGGGCAGGAGACACGCCACATCCTGTCTGCCAATAAAGTACTACGACGCACACATACACACAAAGGCATATTTATAAATATACACACGCTCAACTAGTTGTGATAGAAGGTGTTAGCTTTTAAAACACCCATGACATTCAGCATTCAGAGTGTCTATGAGCAGCTAAGTGAGTGTGAGTTAGTGTGTGTGCGCTAAAGAGTGATGGCTGAGTGTCGGAACAAGATGACGTAACTATAACCAGGGTGCGATTTGACAAAAAAACAGAGGGTGGGATGTTTTTTTTTTATTATTCCCAGACAAGAACATTGAACTTTTAGCTTGCATAACTAGGGAGAAGACCGCAAAGGGTACACCGGCCCTTTTTCGGGTCCGTGGCTTAGTCCCCATCACAACATGGCAAAACTTATGTAATGTTAATTTAGTCGTTTTATTATTAGGTCCTGTAAAGTAAGACGATATCCTGCTCTGAATGCGTTTCATGTTTGGTTCAGCGCTGTTTTCCCGCACTAAAATGTTACAATGTTTTTGTGTTGGATGACACAAGCACAGCTACTCTGATGTATCGACACTGAAGATCGTTAGATTTCAAGAGTTTAAGTAGGCTAGAAGGTAAGTTTCATTCATCGCTATCAAGGGGGGAAAATCCATGTCCCCCCCGGAGATACAAATAATGGGGGGGGGATAGGAAAACCAGAGGGGGGGAAATCCCCCACAAATCGCACCCTGACTATAACACACACACAGACACACACACACACAGAAGTGGTCCAGATTCCACCTGGGACTGTCTTTGTGCAGAGAGGCAGCATGTACCACACAGAGGGGAAGGAGCAACACGGGGCAAAGCATCACAGCTCCTGGCTTTTCTTTCAGAAGTCCTGCTCCGCTGGACCTGAAGCAGAAGCACGACTCCCATCTTTTGTATAAGGACGGTTTGTGTCTACACTTCCTTCACATTGTGGGTATCACTACGTGAAAAGGATAGAAATGTTTTTTTGCCACCCACATCCCACTAACCAGCAAATCACCATGCGCGTGTGTGTGTTTATGTGTGAGAGAGAGCAGGAGAGGGTCAATGAGTACATGTGTCTTTGTGGGAACACACATAACACTGAAATCATTACCCAGCCCGGTGCCCAAAGGAAGGGGGGGGTAGTTATAATAATGTGCATCCTTAATACCTGTAGTCTTACCCACCAGTATTAAGTGTCTTATTAACTCTGTCAGACTCCATTTTATTGTTTTTCTGAGAACGGTTCAGTGGGCTGATTCCCACACAAGACAGACCCACTTGAGCCGTGCAGGTACTGTTGGATTCCACTCGCAGGGTCCGACGGCTAAGCTGAAACACACGTGCCATTTCATGAGGGGAACCTATGGGAATGTATGAATGGTTGAGCGCTTTGATACCGTTTCACCTGCTATCGGCATCCAACTTAAATTGACGCCTTCCCCTTACAGATCAAGATACACATTTCATCCTATTGCACGTTTATTTGAATGATCAAATACAACACCAGTCAGAACATAGATGAAGTTTAGGTAGCGATTTTATTGTAGTGTAAATTCCGACCGGATGCTGTTTGATTCAACGTCACACACGCTGACACAAAACCTTTCTAGATTTCCATTTTAAGTTTTTGGTACCTAAATGTTACATAATGATTCATGTGCTTCTTAATTACCTAACAACGGGAATGAGGAGTGCTCAAAGCTAACTTCATAATGGACGGCACTTTAGTATTGCACCTGGAAATAACCTCTCACACACACTCACACACACACACACGCACACACACACGCTCAACGCCATGCCAAATTACTTTATCTCCCCAGTTAGCCGTAGCGGGGACGTGCCGGGATGGAGGACAGGAGAGTACAGGGAAAGAATGGTGAATCCACAAGTACAGAAGGGAATTTTTATCGCAGAACATCACTGTCGTTTTTAATATCTAATGTAATTCCACAGCGGATCGTAAAGAGAGCTCTCCATGATAGGCTTTAATTCACGTCGCCACAAAGCCGAGTGAATTATTCTCACTGTCACCCAATTTAGCTGTTTTTCCACCGCTGCACCCGCCCGGCAACCTGCCTGTCAGTTCAGTGTGCTGTCAATGCGGGCATGGACAAGTGAAGTAAACACAGCAATTTTCATTCAAAAACAAGAAAGAGAAAGAAAAATATATACAGTATATGGTGGCAAACCTGCACATCATTTTTTCCTGCTGTAAGTGAGCATGTGCGCGATTGTGTGTGTGTGTGTGTGTGTGTTCCTTGTTACTGTCAGAGGTTGTGGTGGTGGGAAATGAGCAACACTGAGTGGGCACAGGAGGTCAAGGTGAAGACTGAGCAGAGAAACACCCTGGAAAACACGCACCACAGAAACACACACACACACACACACACACACAGACAGCAGGATGTGTGCACACAGTGCTGGACAGCCCACATTCACACCATTAAAATAGACCAGTTACCAGTTAGTTATTAAACAAAAAACACTTTTTGTATTCACATCTAATGGAGAGTATAGTGTCAAATATAATGAGGATTCTTCGGCATCGTCAAAGTGCACCATGATGTTGAAAACCAAAGACTAATTCTAAGTTCGTTAAGGCCCGCTCTTCGATTGCAGAGCAGCCCCACTGCTTCCCTTCTACTTCCGCAGCACAAACGAGCAAAACACTTCTCATGGTAATAGTTCACCAGCATCCTGGGGAAAAAAAACAACAATATCTTCAATTCAGACATCATCCTCACTGCTTCTGTCTTCTGATGGGTCCATCCCGCCACAGTCTCTCACTCTGTATGGGAAGCAATTCCCATCAAGAGGACCAGCGCCAGTTATAAACGGGGCCTGAAATTAATGCCACACTGTGACCTTTTCCCATCATTACTGTGGCATCGGCAGCGCTGTAACATTTCGTTGTGCAAGTCTCAATATGACGGCGCACAATCGTCAGCGACCCTTCAGAATATTATTGCAGGGCTGTGGCCCCCGAGCAGTGTCAATGATGAGGAAAGTCTGCTTGTGAAGTAGGTTGATATGATCCACCAGGTTTGGTCTGTGTGTGTGTGTGAGAGAGAGAGTGATGGTTGTATGAAGTATTCTCAGGGAGGCTTCATACTATTATTTTTATTAATGGGGGGGGGCTAGTGATACTACACCAGAGGCGCCTGTGTGTGTGTGTGTGTGTGTGTGTGTGTGGCAGAGTTCCCTAATGTGTTAATGCAATCCCTGAGTGCACTTCTTTGTCGCTTTGGGTGTGCTTGGTCTTTGTCACCAGTGAGGCTGCAGCGATGCTAAGTGGGGCGGCCTGGGGCCCATTTCACATTTTCTACCTTGACAGGCCCTCAGGGTGAAGTTAGAGCCTAACACATCAATATGTCGCACAAGCACGCAAACGCAAGCACGCGCGCGCACGCCCACACCGCTCTTTTGCCGCGTTGATGGGCATGCTCCACCTGTCAAGAAATAGATCGGCTACCCTCCAAGGAGTGTGAGCGTGTGTGTAATCAACGTCTCATCTTTGTTCCATTTGCTCCAGACAGCACCATGTATGATAACCTTCATGGTATCAGAGTGAAATAAATTGTTTCTTAGGGAATATCACCTGACGTCCTATTTGCCCCTCCATCCAATGAGAGAACAGGACCAACACCAAACGGCGTGCTATCTCGCTGCGAAAACGAGCGAGCATCTTATCGGACGCCCAAATTGGACATCAAAAAGAAGCGCCTTATCACACAGACATGCTCCCTGCCAAACAGTCAGATCCATCGACAGGTTTTAAAGCCAGGCGTGGACACCTCCACTGGAGTCAGGTACGACAAAATGGTATGGGACTTACATATAGACTTATAAATAACCATCACTCTGATAGTGATCCTTGTTTAATGACGATTAATATCCTGGATTGATCTCAAGCATCAATAAAGAAAAACGACGGGAAATAAATAACGGAGGGAAATGGTTTCAATTCAAGGAACCAATAAAAACTAGAGGGACACTTGGAGAGTCTAGACCTCTCCATCTCAAAATCGAATGGCTTCTTCTATGGCCCATGCTGCACGGTTTTTTTCCCCTGCTGACAAAGAAAAAAACACAATCTCCTCGGAAGAAGGGAAAAAATCCTTTTCATAGAAACGGCAGCTAAAGGAAGGGGACTTTTTCATTTTCAGTGAGAAATGGAACAGGGTCACCGAAGGACAAGGCATTTCACTTCTCTTCCCCGTCTCTCTCCTCCTCTCTACCAACCCTGCCGAGAGCAATCTGCTTTAGAAAGGAACAGAGAACAAGAAGGAAACCGAGAAAGAGGGAGCGCGAACAAATTACTGCTAGTGAAGAGGATTTGGTATTAACAGCTTGATATCATACGCGCACACACACAGTCATTCATTTGGATACAGCCGCAGGGCTGACTTATTCTCCTCTCACTTTGACACTCTTCATAATGAGACACACACACACACACAGAATCTTGCTAAAGACACCTACAAATAACCAAGCCCTTCAAAGTGATAGTCAGCACCAAGTCATCGCTGACTGTGAGACGGGATACAGAGAGGAAGACGCAGAGGAGCGGCGATACTTTGTCCTTTCATTATTCCATCTCCTGCTGCACTGCTTCTCTCATCACTTCAAAGCCAGAAAACAAATAAAAACAATGGAGAGCCTCCGGGTTGGAGACGGCTAAGCAGAAGGGAGAGAGGGGCGGAGGCGCTGATCATTTACGAGAGCAGCGGGGCCTCAGAAGAGCCACACGAACGGACGAGGTAATCGGCAAAGTAACGACGCCCCAGTTGATCCAAACTAGCAACCAGTTGGCCGTTGTGTTCATCGCTCCTGGTGTCACTGCGCTGAATGGACAGGGCTGACAACGACACAGCTCTCTCTCTCTCTCTCTTTCCGCACACACACACACACACACACACACACACACACACACACACACACACACACAGCCTGTGCACTTGTGCAAACACGGGGTATTGGTTGTATTTATTTGTGCAGGAAGCCAGAGCTTGTTGCTCCCTCTGGTGGTTCAAAACTCCACTCGGGAGCCCACAGTTATTGGTTAAAGAGCCACCTCCTTCCCGCCTTTACGTTTTCCACAACTTTGCGTTGAAAGTGTGTGTGACTTCATCATTATTCTAAAACTCCTGCCCTCAAGGCGACACACCTAAATTGAGATGAACTGCTTCTGTTTATAATATTGTCAGCGGTGGAAACACACATTACTTTGAGGGCAGGGACTTTCCACCTGCAGCTGTCAAATGATTGACAGTGAGCAGAGTCGGGCAAAAGTGATGGAATATTAACGACTACAAATGCAACAGGCAGCAAAAGGCTTCTCTCTCGAGAGTGGGAGGCTGTAAATGAGTGTCAAATGAAGATGCAAGAAAAGGAAAGACGCAGCGTCGCAGCTGGATTCTTGTGATTGAGGCAGATCAGAAGGGAACCGCGCCTGTGAGCCGCATGGAGGACGACACATAGAGGTGACTGTCGAGTACAAAGAGCAACACCGGCTCAGGACAAAGCGTTGGTCATTTCCCAAACGTAAAGCCCCTATTGGTTGAAAGCAGAACGACACCGTTTCCAAAGCTCCTCAGCTTCTTCCGGCGGGTCTGGGGGAGGGGAGGGGGAGGGGGGGGACGAGGCGCTGGGTTACATTTCTGCTTCGCATACGTGTGATCATTTATTCTTTTTGATTTTTAAGAAAAGCCGATTCTTCCTACTGTGAAAAACCTTTCAGTCGCTCTTGACTGCCGGGCTTCTTGCTTGCCGCGTGAATACCTGACACCAGGAGATCACTCGCCAATGTGCCCGTCGCAGCTCACTCGCTCACTCACTGAGCCGTGTTCCATACGTGTTTATAATAACCAGACATCAATTCTTTTAGGAGGGGCCGATTTGAAAACGTAACATTCATCGTAGCAGGTGAATTCTTCAGTCCGAGCGAGCACGCAGCTACACTTTGTAACACGAGTTACTTGTAAGTTACAGTTAAATGTAGGGCCTTTGAAACCCAAGTGGTTGACTGCTCCCCGCTTCTTTGGCACGTAGTCTGCTCCCCGCTCTGACAAAGCCACCGTACAGAAGACAATGAGCTGTCGATTCCCAACCCCTGCCAGTTGCCTTAAATCCACCAACACAGATGGTCAAATAGGAGCAGTAGCTGGACACACTGGAAACAGATGGAGTAAAGAGCCTGTCCACACACACACACACAAATTATATATATATATAGCAACCAATTACACTGCAGGAAACTGGTGTTTGATCATGCAGTTTGTCCATGTGTGTAAAGTGCATGAAACACGGGACAGAAAGCAACACACACGCCCTAACCAGGGCGCTCTCTACTCACTCACACACACACACACACACGTACAGGGAGTGACAGTATTTAGACGAGAACTCTTTTACAGCACGCTGTAGCTGCACATGTGGATAACGTCAGAACACACATGCACACACACGGACTAGCACAAGCCGAGTAAGTGAGAAGTACTGAGATTATGTCGAAGAAATGAGTCGGCCAAAAGAGAGTACTAACTCACACGCTGCCAAGAAAAAGGCAAACATCTTGTTTTCCATTCGCTCTGTGTGTGTGTGTGTGTGTGTGTGTCTTCCTTCCTCTGTTTCATCCACCCGTTCTATCTAGTTCCTCCTCATTCTCATTCTCTCTCCCTGCCTCTCCATCCTTCTGCTCTCTCCGTCTCTTCTCTAATCCTATACGACAGAGACACAGAACACAAATCTCTCTGTTGGCAGAGGAAGTACTCTGTGTTTCTAGAGAGAGGGAGAGAGAGAGAGAGGGAGGGAGAGAGAGAAAGGGGGAGAGAGAGAGAGAGAGAGAGGAGAGAGAGAGAGAGAGAGAGAGAGGGAGGGAGAGAGAGAGAGAGAGAGAGGGAGAGAGGGGGGGGGGGCAGAGATTGACTGTTGAACGCCAGTTGAAGTGATTTATGAGGTTGGAATCTGTGCTGGAACATATGCAGACACTCCTCGTCTTTCGTCAGTTCTTTCTAGCCTGCGCACACACACACACACACACACACACAGTGTGTTAAGCAAGCAGCAGGTTGTTAGTTGGTGTACAGTGGACAGGTACAGGTTGTGCCTGTAAGCTATAGCCACAGGTTGTCGTGGACGCCTTTCTGGAGGCCTAGCCGACTTAAAATGATCTTAATGAGGGAATCCACCGGGACAAAAACGTGATGTTCATAAGTTATGTTTACAACGTATCACAGTTTTTATGACGAAAATATTCTTCTTCCATTGGGCTTGCTGACAGAGGCTAAATGTGTCGACGTTTTTCATGCATGACTCGCATCCTAACACTTTCACAAGCAACAAAGCCATGTATATCTTCTGAGGAGCCCTTACAGTTGCAGCCTCGATGAGGGTGGTGCATAAAAAACATCTCAGTTCTCCCAACCTGGAATGAATGCCCTATACAAGCAATATTTATAAACTGGCATGAATGGGTATTGACCTTTGCAGGCTGCGCTGTACAGCACAAGAGCATTCCCTGAATAATAAATTAGAAGGCCAACAAATGCATTACGGCAGAACTACGCACTTCACACTTTATGCTCGGAACGTTTATCGCCGTTATTTCTATTTTGTTCCAGCTTCTCTAGAATGAGCATGATTGAGATATTCTTCCCAGGAAATGTAATCATTTTCTTATTGTATAGTTTAAAGCAAATAGATTGGACCAAACAAGTTAATTGAGGTAATAGCATTGTAATTATGGGCAAATCAATCGTTTAGAATAAATCATTAAATAATAAAACACACATAATATAATAACCAAAAGTTTTGAAAATATAGTATATACAAAACTGCTGTGCTTTATAGGATTACTGCATTAGCACTGATGCAGAGAAAAGCGTTATGCACGTACATGACAGGAGGGAAAAGATGGGAAGAATTGAGGTGTGAATCAAGAGATACAGTAAAAACACAGACTGAAGGAGAGCTGACGGACAGAAAGATATCGGACAGAAGCCAACATTTCTGCTGTGTAAGAATTAGTCGATTCTGTAATGCAACTTGGTCTCTTGTCCTTCCCTTCCTCTCCCTTTCCATCAGTCTCTCTCCCCCGTTCCCATAGTAATCATTCAAACCTGATTGCTCTGATCCCTCTATTCTATTTGTCATTAAACACAAGGCCCACACCCAGCCACCCGCAAACACACACAAACACACATCATCACGCATGGACACACATGCAACAAGAGACAGAAACAAATGCCATTTAATCAAAGAGTATAAATAAATAAAAGGTTTTTATTTCCCATAAGTCCATCTGGTCGCCTGTTTCTCATCACACACACAGCCTTCATCTGCAGGTCAATAAAGTGCACACACGCACACACACACACACACACACACACACACACACACAAATACACACGTTCTAAATCAAAGGCACGGATGACCACACACATTGCCCGGTGAATCTAAATGTAGATGAGTTCAGTCTGCTAGAACGCCTGGCAGCAGCGAGAAGAAACCTTTATCAAGCAAATCCGTTTGTTTTTTCCGTTTCCCCCGGCCGTGCTTGACCGTGCCATCACGAGCCTTTAGAGAAAACGTTATCGACGTGCGTCTCGTTGCACCGCGCAATCTGCTGCGAACGCGACTACAGTTCAGGAGACGCACCGCCGTCAAATGGCAGAGAAAGAAAAACCAAGCTGAGCCGGAGAGAAAGCAGTTCACACGTCAATCCGCCGCTTCGTCAGCCGTCCCTGTTAGTTCTCCTCTTAACGCTGTGAGGGAGAAGATGAGATAATTGGAAGTTTGATGCAACACAGCATGGCGAGGAGAAAAATACTTTCTCCATGTTGAAGTCACCGGTATTTTTTGCTCTTTTCCAGTAGACTAAACCCAGGCTGGTGGCTGACCTAAAGCAGACGTTGTTTTTGCTGCTGTTTATTTTTTTCGGGGGCCTGTTTGCGCCGTTATAACGGAGGCACCATGAGTCAGCTTCTGGAAGCCAAAGGAACCGGGCACAGCCTCCATTGTGCCGTCCGAGTGCGTTTCCGGCGCATTTAAACATCTGTGAAGATCTGGCGAATCAATTCCAACGGGCTGGAAAGAAAGAAAGTAGACGGCGGTAATTGTGACACTATTCCTCATCCTGTTCTCTGTGATTACTACTGCGAGAATCTGATGTTCTAATAATGACTTTTTTTGGGGGGGGTTCACAGGAGGAGATGCTCATATTGTTAGTTTCCAAGACCTGTTGGAGATAATGAGAGATGATTGCCATCTCTTAAGTTTTTCTTTTTTTTATAATTCACATAATTGAGTCCTTTAGATTCCCTACACATAGGAGACATCTTCATATATCGCTAAAAAGAATTGTTGGGATAATCCAGCCTGAATGTCAGTGCGTTTGATGTTCGAAAGGTCTGATTTCGGTAATAGCGAAGGGAATATTGGCGGAATTCTGTCAATCACTGTCTCCCAGCCACACACATCTACACACACTCCTTTTTTCCTACCTCCGCCCCCCTCTGTCCCCTCTGAATGAATCGCTCCTTGTCTCTGAACTGATGGAGCGATAAAGTTGGTTTAAACAGCCGTGGACACGCCGGCACACTCCGAGGAAGGAACATGTGTTTTACATCAGGCGCTCCAAGCCATACAAGAGCTAATGTTACAGTTTTTATGTGTGTGTGTGTGTGTGTCAGAAACAGGAGTGCTACATGTCTTTGCAATCAGCTTTTAATCTCATTCAGCAGAGGAGGAGAGGGGGACAGAGAGAGGGGGCAGGAGGGCGAGAGGGAGAGAGAGAATAGCCGCTTGGTGAGAGATGGGAGACACAAAGTCCACACATTATTGTCTGTGCTCCTTCGCCTGACATGGAGGCAAACAGAGCAGGAGTTGTGTGCTTTAGTTTACATGCGCGTTTGTGTGATTATATTTTTGTTGTCTGAAACTCTGTGGGAGTTGGCCATTGTCATCTTTGGCCCACGTAGGGACTGAACATCCATTACTTTGCTTACAGAGTTTGTTTGGACATCCCCTGCTACTGCTGCTGTCCGCTTTGCATCGCTCAGAGGCCCCATAACAGTCTCCTAACTAGGTCCCTATTTAATGCAGAGGCAAGTCAATTGGCTTTCTAACTGATTATTAAGCAGTGTGGGGTTTCAACTTAGCTCTTCTCGCTCGAGTTTCCAGTTCTGGAGGCGGTAATGTGGGGTTGGGAGGATACTACATCATTTCAAAGCAAACTCCACAAACTGTCGTACTCTATCCCAGAAATCATGTAGTGTTGACAAACACTGTGCGTTGTCAGGAAACCAGAGCGCGCACACACACACACACACACCACACACACCACACACACTCTCCTGTTCTAGTTTAGCTTAGCTAGGTAGCGCACCGAAGCACAGCAGAGCCGACGCAGGCTGAGACCATCGCGAGTACGAGCTGCACGGCGTCATGAAGAGTCTTTTTCTTCCTCTGTACCGTGCGCCAGTCACACATAGACGCTGGTTGCCTCCTAGTAGTCGCTTGTACTTTTGTTTAAGAGCAATGCAATCGTGAATATGAAATGTGTTTCAATCGTCCGACGGCGGGATGGAAGAAAAAAAAAAAGCAGGGGAAGGAAAGCGTGATGCATCACAGCAGTATTTAGCTCTGGAGGCTTCGGAGGCAGATGTGAGTTACTGCTCACTGTTACTTACTGCAGCAGCAGATTCTGAACACCAGCCAAGTCTGCTTGAGAGAGAGTGTGTGTCTGTGTGTGCGCTCTTTCGGACCTTATTAGGTTCTACTCGTGGTGACGCTTAACCCCACTCGGAGCTTGGCCGCTGCTCCCATTTCTCTCAGTTTGCCTTCATGTTCCTCCACCCTGCGTCTTCCCTCTCAGCTTCCCGTCGGCGTTGTCTGTCGCTCTGCTCTTTCTGTCTCTCTGCTGTCTGCCTCTCACTCTCGTCACTTTAGCGCGCTCTCATTTTTTCCTCCTTCTCTCTCTCTCTGTCCGTCTGCATTACCTCAAGACCACTCTCTCGGTGGTCTTGAGGTAATGTAACACTTGTTTCCTTGTTGATCTGCAAATAGGGGGCTTTACATAATGGTGATCCTTCACATATGTTCATCTGTTTGCAAGGTGTGCAGCCAAACGGATGCATGCGTGATTGTGTGTAGCTTTTAACTGTATGCAGCATAAAACACGTGCCCAAAGGTGCCCATGGACTTCCTTTCACCACCAGGTTTCTTTGTAAAGGACTCGCTCACACGGAGTCCCAGTTGTCCAATGTGTGCGTCCTGGTACGAACAAAGCTGCGTAGAAACGCGACAGAATTTTAAATGATCCGAAAATATCTGCATTTTCAAAATGATTCATTGGGATAGATCTCGGAAATGAAGACAGCGAGCTGGTACGGCGTTGTAATTGATCGGAATAGTCACATGGCAAATTAAAAAATAAGAGCCGGTTAAGCTCATCACAACTAGATCTTGAACAGAAAGATGAAATTGCGCTATCGCTACTACCTTTGTCAGCCTCCTATTTATTCGTTGTTTTACATCATTCATCAATCTGAATTGGATCAATATCCAATCAATATTCAGGATCAAAGCAATGACATGGATGTGGATTTTCTCTCTAAAAACAAGTTTGGTTATCTCGGTGACATGAACCCAACATAAAGAAACAAATTTAGAAATGAAAGTGGATCTCATCAAAGTTAAATAACGGAAGAATACTCAGTTGTATTCAGAAAGATGGGAAACGGTTTCAATATACCTGGGAGGAGATAACAGTGGTGTAATCGTGCTGATCTGCTGCGAAGGGACACAAAGAGTCCGCAGACACTGTGAGTGGACGTGCGCGTGAACACACGTGTGTGTTTTGTGGGATTGTCTTGTTTAAGTTACATGCAGTTTGATAAACAAAATCATAAAAACAGCTTTAACAAATAACGCTCAAGGACATGCGAGTACAGCAGTAGCACAGGCGCACAGACACACACACACACAACCATTGTTTGACTGCACCTGGTCTATTAAGGAACAGGATAGATGGGACTAGGGGACCTGACTGTGTTAATGTTAGTGTCAGGGTATGTGTGTGTGTGTGTGTGTGTGTGTGTGTGCGTGACATCCTCAGAAGCCAAACATCTGCAGCGATGACGCACTTCAACTTTTTGAAACTTCAACAGCGCAAATACCAGTACAAACACAATTCAGAACCATGCACCCGAATTCAGAAGTGGTTCAGCTGACAAAGTAGAGATTTGACTGAAATTGTAATTTACCATGGAAAAAAGGTATCAATGTCCCATAATGCATCAGATTTATCCGGTTGATTGAGCGTTGAAACGGCAGATAACTTTTAGAGGGCGTGCAATTAAGTATCCATTAAGGAAGCTCATTTGGCTTTGTGTCAATTATTTTGGATTCAGCCATTTCTCGGAGAAGGTTTCTTTTCATTGGTCACAGTTTTTATGGAAACGTGAACACTGTGGCTTTTTGTTTATTGTCCTGGGAGATGGATCGGCTGCCCTTCCTGAAGCTTCTTCAATCATTTCCCCTTTACACACTTCTCTTTGTTTAGACTCTAGAGACGTGTCGTCTGCTGTGCCGATTGTAAAGCTCCTTAAAGCATGTGTGTTAATCGTGATATTTGACTGTATAAATAAAATTGACTTGACATCCAAATGTGCATATTAAAACTGGCATCATTCATTTTTGAGCGCACACAAGGATATAAAAGTAAAGCCCCACATTTCTGTTCACACTGCAACTTGAGCCCATCCGAACTTTGTAGCTGCAAAGACCTAACAAAACAAGGCACAGCCCGTCCATAATGTGTTTAGTTTTGGCTCCCTTCTCTGAGCTCACGAAACCACAATGGACTTGGGTATACAACTGGGAGCGCACAAGTCTTGAATAGTTGAGGCTGGTCCTGTTGTCTTGTACAGAGAGAGAGAGAGAGAGAGAGAGAGGGGAACAGAGAGAACAGAATAGAAATGGTCCTCAGGGAAATCGAATATACAAGATGCATCATGCTAGTGGAGCAGAATTCATAAACACACACACACACACACAGACGCACACTAGTGGAGAATTCCTAATGAGCGAAGAGCTCACAGGGGACACGAAGAAGGAGACAGACAGAGCGAAAAGGAGGAGTCAAGTGGGAGACAGACGGAGAGGGAAGAACCGATGTATCCGTCCCCAGCTTTCAGCCTCATATCAAGTATGCATGGCCCTGTGAGTGAATTAGAAGTTTGAGGGTGGATGTGCGTGTCCACCCGGAGTTAAAAGTAAAAATCCCCACTTAACATTCTTCTCACCTGCTTGCACGCGCGCACACACACACACACACACATACACACACTCGATTGTAAGCTGCACGCGCACATGCCCAGAGCCATCTTTCTACCTCTGCGAGAGGGCCTTGGACCGCCACGGTTGCCATGGCATTGCCTGCTAATAAAACACACACATATTCTGAATGTCTTGCACACACACACATGCACACACACACACACACACACACACACACACACACACACACACAGGCACACGAAAACAAAGTGCGACCAGATCTCCTTAAAGAGAGGTTGATTGAAATTACTGTTTGAGTTTGTGGGTGAATACACTGCACATTATTGTGTGGTCTGCTTATGTGGATCTGCATATGGGTGCTATACCTTTGGTTTGGGCAATTTCTATTTACATTGAAAGAATTTGTGCTGCTGAGATGACTCCCCCCCCCCATATTTCAACCTCAAACTTTGCCAAAATGCAAGACATACGGAAGATATTAGATTTGTCAGGAGGGAGGAGAGAGTCTGCCAACTGACAGGAAATAAAATGCAGGTGGGAATGCAGATTAGATTAACTGGACTCATGATTCCTTGTTTTACCGTTGTAGTTTGGCAGGTGATCTGCACAGTTGCACTCCTCAAAAGTTAAACAATTGGCCACTTTTCGTTTACCGTGCACGATGGGACACGCTGATGCATCCTTCGACTGTGGTTCAGAAACGTTTCTCCTAGAAAATGCATAGCAGTGAAATAGAGTACCAGAGTACAGAGAGGAGGACAAAATACAAAAGTGAAGACAATAGGATAAAAGGGACGATGTTAAAGACAAGAAAGCCAGTATAACCGATATATTAAATCGATCGACGTTGATCTTGAGTTTCTGCTTTGTGGGACAATTTAGCATCACACACTGGCTACACTGATGGATAAAAATTGAATCATGGCCATTTGTAGTCATTTACTGTATCAATCTACAAGCCCTTTAATATGAACTACACCTTTTCTCCAGCCTCTTTTGTCTGCATGAACAAATTATATCAGTCCCTTTTTGCCAAACAAAAGGTGTGATTAGCTGATACAACGTCAGACGAAAAGGAGAGACAAAGCAAGGAAAGGACAGCCAAGATACGGACAAAAAGAAGGTTTTCAAATTATCTAATGGTCAGGGGTCAGGACATTTAATCTAACCAATCAGCTTCCTAATTACACAAGGGCTGCCAGAATGGTGTGTGTGTGTGTGTGTGTGTGTGTGTTGCTGGCTAGCATTGTGTTGCGTGTAGAGGTCTTGTTGTAGATAAAATGATCATCTGGCTTCAATATTGGTTCCATGTGTAAACACGCGCACACAGACATCTGTGCACGCGCACACACAAAGCCTGTAGTGAATTGTTCCCAGATTATAGACACGAGTTGGAGGGGGCGGGGGGCGGCGACAAGCACTGAGCCATTGCAAAAAAACACAGTGGAACATGAAAAGAACATAAATGTGCATGCGTGTACACACACACACACACACACACACACACACACACACACACACACACACACACACACACACACAAATCCAGTAGTGTGAGTGTGTAAGTTGATTGTAACAGTAATTGATGTAAACGTCTAAATTACAGCTAGAAGCTAAAATAACCACTGTGTTTTACCCGTTGCCATGTCAACGTGATGAAAAACACCTGGTTCGTTCACTGGCAGGGAGGGTGGAACATCTGTGCCTTGGTCGAGCCAATGAAAAGGCAGAGTGCGTGGAAGCGAAGTGCGTCTGAACCAATGACACACTCAGTGCAGAGACAAGATATCTGAATGGATGGCATGTTAGGCTGAAGTCAAGCTAATCATATCACATTACCTGACATGGTTGTTAGACGTAAACCACGGCACTTTAGTAAGAATGCAGATTCTTGTATGAATCGACCGTAATCCTGCATTGGTGTCAGAAAAGTGATTCACATTGCAGCGTGCCGTGCACGGGAAGGTCAGAACGCAGGCTCAGCTACCCGGCAGCAGCCCTGCAGCAATTAACAGTTCAATGTCACGCTCACGGACACTTCAGCAGGTCTAGCATCAGGCCTGAACCCAAGGAGAAGAAACTGCCAAAACGCAGGATTTAAAGGTCAATCTGATGTTCTTTTCTGTCACTGATGACTGACATGAACGCTTTGGGAGTGTGAGTAGTATGATGTGGTTTCCCCAAGCAGGTTGAGAAGGACTGGACTTTTTATGCTTTTACTTTTTCAACTAATCGGAATCAGTCAATCGGACGACTCAAAACACACTCAAAAAGAGGACCAACGTCCAAACGCCAGCCCAGATACAGTCGCGCAAATACGCAGACGCTTGAGTAGCGGGAGCCCCATAATGGCCAAGCTGCCACCTTTTAAGCACGCGTGTGGTGAGCTGCAGTGTGCGCGGGTAAGGAACATGGCGTGTGCGTGGAACATCCCAAACGGATCTAAACGTGGGCAAAATGGTGTCATTTCTTTTTCAAGGCAAAGTGTAATGTTCCTAGCAGACGATGAGACTGCTGTGGACTGTCACACAGCGTAAAGCCACACACCGGTCATGACTGACTCACACACACACTCCCATGAACAGTATGCACACATGCCCACACACAGGCCCGTCAACCAGCATCTCCACAGACAAAGAACACAAACATGCGGGTCAGAATAACTGCAAACCGGTTGTCTGGTTATGTTTCTCTTACACTAAACACAGCCCTAACCAGCCATTTCACTACACACACACACACACACGCACACACACACATTTATATTTCTTTCCAGCATGGCCGTGTTTATTTAAGTCTGCGTCCTTATGGGAAATGTGACTGCTCCATAAAAAAACTGAACGGCCCAGAACAGTCAACTCTGTGTGAATGTGTGTGTGTGTGTGTGTGTGAATGTGTGTGTGTGTGTGTGTGTGTGTGTGTGAAAAAGAATAGTTTTTTTATTTGTCATATGAGACTTAATGGACGATGCAAACAGGATTCATGTTAACGTGTTTATTTTTTTCCTTCTAGCAAGTAGCTGAGCCGCAATAAGTAACCAAAAACGTCAGCGCTGTTAAACTGGATGTGCGGGGCCTGTGCGTCTTATTTGGTGGTGGATAAATGTGAAAATTGTCTCCCCTGCTACCAGTCGATTAAAGTGAGGGATGTAGTCCCGAAGTTAGAGACAACTGTGGTGCGGCTTTCCAAAGGCGGGCTGACATTTTAAGATGGACCATTTTAATGAGAAACCATCTGGAAAGAAAAGTTCAATATAAACACAACACACACTCTGATTTCTTATTTAGGGATTTTTATCAACTAGATGTGTGTATTTTTTCACAAAAAAATGAATCACTAATATTTATTTGACATATTTTGGAATAGAAAAGATTCAAATAACAAAGCAGTTCAGTTAATAAGGGCTGCAATTTATTAGTTAGGGATGTAGAACTTTAATCACTAAAGTTCTACATCCCTTTTTTTGTCAATAAAAAAGGAATACGCTCATGAACACGGCACAGTGACACACACGCACACACACACATACACACAACCTGTACACTGTCTTGAGCATAAGCTCCATAATTTCCTGTAGCGGATATGAAGTGATGTTAAATTATCAGCACGGGAAAAAAAAGTCAATTCATGCTTTAATTTCCTTACAAAACACACACACACGTACACAAGCAATCCCGCACACTCAGAGAGAATACTACAGATGCGTCGCATATAATTAGGTACACAAGCAGTGAGTCGCACACACAGGCGCACGTGTAACTTACATGCATGAATTTTCGCAAGAAAAGTCGGGAAATACGACGCAAAGTAATGAAGACTTGAATAGAGCCCGTTGTGTATCTGTGTGTATCTGAGTATGTATGTGTGTGTGTGTCTCTTAAAAAACCTAATTAACTCTGTCGGGCAGAAGTGTAAACAAGAGAAACTTTAATGAAACTCTTCTCTGATCTGCTGAAAGCACATATTCACGTTTTATCTCCTAGCTCGTCCCTCTATTTCCAGCCCCTCCACTCATATGGAATTGGATGTCACGCATGGCACTTTTAAAACCCTGAAGGTCCACATTCCAGTATTCCAATACGACCACATCAGATGAACACAATTATATTGTGTTTGTAAGGTCACGTCCACAACTTCTTCCTTCCCTGCTTGCGTCAATGTATCTCCTCTCCCCTGCTGTCCTTGACATGGAATTCCCTTTGAAAGCGCAGTCTGGCATTTATTAAATGATCCGAGTTTCGGGTCGATCCCACATATGTTTGGGTATCTTCACGTGTTCGCATATGTTTGGCTCAGAGGCGGTCGTTTCTCAGCCCCGCTGAACTCGAAAAACCACCATTACTCAAAGCCTGTCTCATTCCATTTATAAACTAAAACGCTAACCGAGGCTTTTACTTTAATTTCATCTCTGAACCTCATAAGCTTTCCATCCTTGCCTCATATAGTCACTCAAAATGTCAGAGGAATATAATCAGCCCGAGAAAATGTCTGCAATGTAATAAATCACTTTGAAAACTAATCATATAGCTGGACAATGTCTTAACAACACTGTGCACCAATTACAGATCAAGCCTTTCAAAAGAAAATATTCTCTTCTGTCTGCCGAGCAAAACGCTGAAGAATACTAAGACCTCCGATTGTGTTTGTGTGTGTGTTGAGGTGTGTATCGATCCCTTTGTATCAAGTGACTTGAGGAAAAGGAGGGAAATGAAAGAAAAATAATGAAAAAATGAAGGGGAGAGACGGATCGATGGTGGGGTGAAAAAAAAAAAAGAGCATGTGGGGATTCTGGAGACACACAAGTGCATATGAAAATAAAACACACACACAGGTTTTGGGATGAAATAGGACTTTTGTCTCTGTAATACTTTGCTCCCTCTTGTCGTACCCTCTTCCTACATCCTCCCTTCATTGCTCTCCCTTGAGCCCTACTTCCTTCTCCCTCACTACTTATCACATGACATTTATAAAGAGTCAATTTGCATTTTTGGCTGGATTCACCTTGTTGTAACAAAGACTGTGGCCCCGTTATGTCAAAATGCCACATTATATTAAACAAAACGTCTGCATGTGTTCTTAAGTGTCAATATACTTGTGTGTGTGTGTGCTGAGCTATTTCATTTGACAGTGTCCCTCCCATACTAAGCCCATTGATGAGTCATCACGTGTGTGTGTGTGTGTGTGTGTGTGTCTCTATGTCGGAGCATGCCATGGAAACTGAGAATAAATATTGTGTAGTGAGAGGAGGGAGAAAGATAGTAGCAAAGGTCAATACCACGCTATTGAAGTAATAAGTCATGTTCGGCTTGTCCAATACATTTTTAAATTGTTGCCTCCCAAGCCTCCTCTTTTGTATTTTCCCCTTCAATTTTATTGTATTTTTGTTCTCTCCTTCAGCAAGCACATTTACTCCTTAACGCTCTGGAATAACACCCAAAAGTCACTAAAACATTTGGTGCCTTTGTATGCAGATGTTCTCACGTGCAACTGTATTAGTAACCACAACTACCGAATATTTACTCCAGCTGAGTTTGGGTTGAAACATTTTGGCAAAGGCCGCATTATATAAATGGATTCTCGGGTTTGACTATTTCTTCATATAACCATTGAAGAGTTAAGAGCCAGCCGCTGCAGAGCGAACCAAAGGAGAACACTGTAAAGTGAAATGCGTCCTGCTTTATTTCTTATCTTACGCCTGCGCTTCTCACCCGAGGAACAAAAGGGAAAGCTGTACGTAAAAGCCCCTCCTATCTTCTGCTCTTCATCCCAGTCATCCTCCCTTCTCCCCTCACGCATGGACTCTCTCTCTCCCTCACAGACACACACTGCCCCACCCACGATAATGAGTAAACCTCTTGCTGCCCCACCCAGCGCAGTCTGCCAAGTGACTGCCAACACCTCCAAGACGCACGCACACACACACACACACCATACACACACCATACACTCAACTCACACACTAAACTCATGAACAGCCCTTCACACTCATTACTACCACTTACATAGACCCATGTGACTGCCCTGGAACCGTGCACACATGCACACGGGCGCGCACACACACACACACACACACAGGTCAGTCTATTCCAATCTAATGTGATCATAGCCAATAAGCTGTGCAGCACTGGCAAACCACAGTCTGTTCCTACCGGTCCATGACATCACTGTGAAGTGGGAATCATTGTGGCCTGAAAAGTAGGATGACGGAACTGACTGACAGCTGGTGGCCACGTCCACGTTGCTGTAGCAACAAGACAGTTTCTCCCTGTTGCGAGATCAAATCTAATTTTAAAGAACGACAAATGCAACTTATTGGAAAGGACATGATGTCATGGAATCACAAGCACATGGACAAGAGCTCAGAGATCTGAACACTCGCAAGCACGGGAGGACGGCTTTTCTAGCAAGTGATAATCTCCATGAGCACTCCAAATATGACTGATGAATAACGGGTCTCGCTGAAGCGCCTCGCTGCGTGAGATCTAATCCTCACATCTGATTCAAAGGAAACACAGATGAAGGCGTAATAATGGAAGCCCTCGCAAAACTAATGCTCTCAGCAGGTAGGATCTGGGAGTAGAGATCCGCCTACAAAGGCCCTCAATCAGATAGTCGCAGCGAAAAGCTTAAATCAGTGTGTTAATGAGACAAAAGGGACAGATTAGGCTGAATGAAAGAATGAGGTGAAAGACAGAGGGGTGATGAAAATGGGGGGCGGGGGGGGTAGGAGGGTGTGCACAACTTACCCGTAGAAGGGACTGGGACTCCTCTTTAGCAGCTCCTCCTTTCTCCTGTCCTCCACCGCTGCCACCACTGCCTCCTCCTCCTCCTCCTCCTCCTCCTCCTCCTCCTCCTCCTCCCGTGTACTGCTGAGGCATCCGGCTCGGTTTCTCCCCTCCGCCTGCGGTGGCTCCTCCCGGCCTCCCTGCTCCATACAACCTGGCGTCTCCCAAAAAGGACTTGGTATCTCCCAAAAAGGACTTGGTGTCTCCCAGGTAAACCATGCTGGGCGAGGTCACGGCTCTTTTCTGCTGCGAGGCCTCGTGATTGGCTGAAACAAACGACAAAGAGAGGGGGGAGGAGAAAAGAGAGGGGCTCCCTCCTCCTGATCCTCTTTCTACTCCTCTTTCGGGTCCCATTCGCTCCTTGGGCACCCAGAGTAAGCCGTGGGCCTGCTCACCTCCTCTTTCTCCTAATCCTCTCGTCTCCCCAAGCACCCAGCCTTTCTCCCGCTCTCTCTCTTTCTCCTCTGCTCGCTCACTCTTCACCACCCCGCCAGCCTCCTCTCTGCCCCCTTCTGCCAACCGTCCCTCAGGTGGCGCGAGGGAGTAAAGGAGGCGAAGGTCCCCCTTGCTTTCCTCCTTGATGGCCAAGGTAGAGGGAGCGGAGCAGCCATTGGCTGCGAGCGTTAACGGAGGAGTCAGCGAGGAGGGTAAGGAGGTCGTTGTCAATGCGCTTAGAGAGGGAGAGGATTCGTGGCAGTGGGCCGAGTTAAAATGGTCGAGGAGGGCCGACGAATCGGGTGCCGTGAAGTCGCAGCGTCGACAACGGCAACACGCGTGGACCCGCCTGCGGAGAGACGAGAGGGGGAGGGGGGGGGTATTTCCTTTCAATAAAGCTCAATCATGCAACAATGCTGCTTCAATGTGAACACGGACAGAGAGGGAGGGATGGTCAGGAAGTAGGCATGCAAGACATATCGCTCTCTGAATAGATGAGTTGACCCTGCTGAGGTCAACCACATTCAACCAGAGTGTGTCCGGCCACACGCGCTTCATCTGTTAATGCCGGTGTGTCACAGCAAAGCTGGAAATATATATTCTTACGTAATTTATGTTTACTGCTTTTTCTATTACATATAATATTATGAATCCCACCATTCATAAACAGGAGATTTTAAATACCTCCACACTTTCCATTGATTTGAAAGTGTTCATTACAAACAGCTCCGAATAGGCTGCGTCTGACAGATATTCAATAACAAAGTTTTACATTGATCAAATTTTGATGAAAATCCACTCCCTGAATCGACAAAATTGCGTTTAAGTGCATTTCTCCTCCCCCCCGCGCCCGAACTACTCCCTACACCGAGCATGTGGCCAGAAAGTGACTTGCTGTTTCTAATAAATCGCCGCGAATCCGGGTGAAGCGGCGACGTAAATTAATCCGAATGACAAGAAACAAATCAGCCATCGACAAAGCACCTCGGTTTCCTGTTGGCACGGCCCTGACTGACCAGCAATCTACACCACCCAATGTGCAACACACGATATGCACGACACACAGCATCGTTTAGATGCCTGTTGTGCGGGCAGACCAAGCAGAATCAGTGGAGCGTCTATAATGAGGACTTTGGACTCCTGCTTGAGGGGCTCTTGGTGAGCCCATTGCGGGCAGCTGCTTCACGTTTAGAAATATAGGTAAGACAGTTTGAACACATGTTTAGTAGAAGAAATCGAATACAATATTTCTTGTTTGGACTGAGAAAATGAGACTTTTGACTATTTGAAATTCGACTATTGTACTGACTGATTATCCCGGGAGGGTAGGCTTTTAAAAGCGAATGACAGATAGATGTGTCACTTGGCATGCGTGAGAGGTTGGAGTTGATTTGGTCAATTATTTGGCAAATAAGTCAAGTGTGTAGCTTTGACTATGAAGGATGAACAGTTTTTCCACTTAGTTCACTCATATCTCATCCAAAAGCAGCAATTTGCTCAACACTGCTGTTGTTTTTGCTTTGAGCTTCTCTCACCAGTGAGTCACATGCTGCCACATTGCATTGGCAAAACTAGAAAGAAAACTAACCAATAACAGAAGACGGTGTTAAAGAAAGCTGTATTCTCTTTGATGAGTTAACCATGAACGGCGGCCAATCACGGATCGCTCATAGCAACAAGTAAGGGCATCAAATATAAAATAACGGTGTGAAAACCTCTCTGAAGGTCTCGTTTTATAGCAATGGACGTTGTAGCAAAGGCTTTAAATAACTGAATGAAGGGACTTCATCAATCTGTGACCCACACATTTTCCCCGTGCATATCAACTACATCTCTAGAATAACAATCCCTGTGGTGTGATTAGAAAGTGGAGTAACACTGGACCTTTAACATAAAGAGCCCAACAAATACTAGTATGGTAATAATACTGGATGATGCACATTCTCAGCTGGTGTGTGCCTGAGACTTCCACACGCACCGGAACCTCAACTAGACGGTTTGGGTGTAAAAGTTGGGAGGTAGATTGATTAGTTTGCTTCAGCCTTTGTCCCCGAGCAAGCTATAAGCCAATCCTGGATTTTGCTTTTCCAAATGGTCTTTAAGGTTTGGTGGATTTTAGTGGCAGTATTAGTATTGCCACTAGTATTTTGCCACTAGTATTAGTATTTTTGGTGGCAAAAGTTTCTGGCTATAATTCAGTTTTATTTGATTGGCTTGTCTTTCTATTTAGCTTTACTTTCTGTCTTTATCTTCATCCCTTTATCTCCTCCTCCTCCTCTGCCCTGAAATGAATCAAACCTCTAAATCTTGCATTGATTCTTAGCAGAAACCGTAGAAATGGTAATTGCGCTTGTGTGTGAAAAAAAGCACATGTAAGTGACTTTTTCTGTGAGCCTGTATCAATGAGCAATCCAGATCTGAAATCCAGATCAATACTTCCAAACACAATCATGGGTTTCTCCATACATAGTCTCTCTCTCTATAGCGAAAGTTACATCACAAACGTCAAATGTGCATGCGTGTTTTCACGGCTGTGGAGTCGTGTCTGAGCGCTCGGGCTATTAGAGGTCTTATTTAGCAGAAAAGGTACACACGTACAGTACCAAGAAACACCAGTCAAAAAAAAAAAAAAATCAGCGGGGCTGAAAAGTGGTTTATCTCTTTTGAGGCAAGCTGCTCCAGGAAGGATATTGACTAAAGAAATACAAGTAGTATTTTTGAAATAGAGCAGAACCCTAGATACCACAGATCAAAGCCTGTCAAAAAGTAATGGCGAGTACTGCTGCATATTTAAGTTGTATAAAGCCGTTTGTGTCTCCAGAAGGGGCTGCATGGAATCTAAATGCATCAGTTGAGGAAAACTGAAAAGTACGATTTTGAAAATGAAACAAAAACTCTGACATTTGGTGTCGGCTTTTAATCTTTGCTTGAGGCCTGCCGCTCGAGGCTACATTTGCAGCCACTAATAAAATACCCCCTAAATGTAGCCAGGCAAGTAGCATTGTGCGTAGTTTGCAAGGCGGCAAGTTGGGGATAAAATGGGGGGATAAAAAGAGATCTCTGGTTCTCCTAGAGCAATCTTTTTCATCTTTTTTTCTAAACTGCCTGTCTCATCTCGAGGCCGCTGTTAAATAAATACTTCAGACACAGAATGACAATTGGTGAATAACTTACTAGATGAAAGTTTTTTCGGCTGCAGCCGAAACAAAGCGTCTAACAACTGAAAAGCTATTTCAAAATGTCTGTTCACTAACTCACAACCTGTGCAGGAAGATCCAAGAAGTATTAGTCTACTGCGTTATAGGCCTTGGATTGTAGTGGATACAAAGTTTGAAAACATATTGGAGTAAATCATATAACAGAGGAGTGTCAGAGGACAGACGTTTACATTTTTGAGGATGCAAACTGGATTGTCGCAGGTTATTGTCTCCGAGTTGGGCCAAAGTTGAGTCGCATTGAGTGAGCTTTTCCGGTAAAAAAGGAGACATTGTCTCAAAGTGTAGAGCTGCTAAATGTGTGGGACTTTTTAAGTGGAGCACAACACACGTATGGTGGTGCTCAGCTGAAGGATCTGTTAATATCAATGAATCCAGAGTTGCTTCCAGGTGTGGATGTCTAAACGTGTAGATGCTGAAAATGAGCGTCTCCATCAAAACGTCATGCTGAGGAGAAAAGCAAAGACCTCCCTGTGCTAATTTCTCTCTCTTACCTGTAGTGTCGAAAAATCTCTTCTTCCACCTCTGTGATGAAGTGACATTTTGTACAACAGTACTCCCTCTCTCCTCCTCCTCCTCCTCCTCTCCCCCCTTCTTTGTCTCCGCCAGCCTCTTCCTCGGCCTTCACGTTTGGCGGCGCCCCCTTGAGGTTGATCAGAGAGTGGCAGCCTTCGTAGTGCTGGAGCAACACGTCGATGTCGGTGGTGGCAAACGCACACTGGTCACACAAGTGGGTGACGCCTGGGTTTAGAGAAGACAATCAGGAAGCAAGAAACAAAGGGGAATCTATTGACAAAATCAAGCAGATGAGGTGTAACCTTGAATACCTTGTGTGACAACAGGGTGGGCTGGGCTAGAGGCGTAAAAAGTTGATCCCGAAATCACAGCGAGATCACCTCTGGGATTATGCGGGGTCATGCCGGGCGAGCTGGCGGCGGCGGGTTTCGATCCCACCGCGTCCTGCTGCTGCTGCTGCTTGGCGGACGGCGGGAACTTGGAACAGCATTTTGAGCAGTCGGGCTTCCGGCACGCAAAAGGGTGAGAGACCTGTGTGGACGCGAAGACACGCACACTGTGGTCACTACCGCGCACACAATGGGAGTCAACGTTTAACTTAACAGTTTGCTTTGTGTTTTTGTCTACGCTGGTGTGTGAATGTGGATCATTTACTGAACGAAGCCAGCCCCATCTTTCTCTCTTTGTTCATTTCTAAACAGCGGCAACGGCACCGTTTAGCAGCTGGCACAGAGGAGGGTGGGGGTGTGCGTGGGCGGAGTAGTGGAAGCGAGGGAATTTTAACTAGGCTGGAAAATTGGAACAATTAACTATAAACTTGTTAATATATTACACATATCTGTGCTTGCAAAACAGTGCAATTCCCCTCCCGATTGCCACGTGGACCCCAATACACCGAGCAAATACACATTTGAAAATATTTTTGTGTCTCACCTCCCCCAGGTGCTTGTGGGGCTGACAGAGGCCCTGCGGACAGTACATGCAGTGCTGGATGCAGCATCTGTGGATGGAGTGGTTGTGCTGGTAGTGCAGTAGCAAAGGTGCTACCACGATCACGTCTGCACTGTGGGCCATCGAGTATCGGAAGTCACACAACTGACAGTTATAACTGGTCACCACTGCTTCTGAATCACTGCTGTTGGGGTCTCCTGGGAGCAGAGAAACAAAGAGCAAGGGCCTGTTGAAGAGAACCTTTCTGCTATGGTAGAATCAAGCACCGTAGTTGACAAGAGAGTATGGGCACCTATTAGGGTGGGGGTATTTAAGGCAGCAGATAAGTAAAAGTCAGTCTCTACGAAGAGCATCATAGTATTTGAGGAAGTAAAAATAATGAGACTGTTATTTAAAGTTTCTACACTTGCATGTAAAGAAACTCACAACCACATTGTGACATACTTTCTCTCGGTTTCATTACCTTGGCCGGTGCTGGATGTGATGGATGACAGATCTTTGCGGCTTTTGGAGGACATTCGGCTTCTCTCTCCCCCCTCTCGTCTCCCCCCTCTCTCCCTCTCTCCGTCCGTCGCCCCAGGAGTAGAGTGGCCGGGGCTCATAGCACCTCCCGTGGTCATTCTATGTCTTTGTTCAAAGTGCTCTAAAAGCTTCGCCGAGCCTCCCGACCCCTCGCAGCTCCAGCTGCAGTATTTACACCAATAATACGTCTGCACAGCATCTCGAGCGGGCTCCCCGGTCCAGCTCGACGAATCTGGGGACCCCCTGACCAGGGTGGAGTAACCGACCAAAGAGTCATCTTCCGCTCGCACCGCCACTCTCTCCGCCCCGTCTAAGATCTGACTCCCCCCCTTCCCCTGGTTGTCGTGCATTGCCAGGTTATTGGTGGCCAGCAGGGGCGTGGTGGAAGGACTTTTGACTTTATTTGGATGCGAGGACATGAAGTGCTGTTCGAGTTCTAACGAGTTACTGCCCATGTAGGTGAAGTTGCAGAATTTGCAGCGAAAGTACTTGGTGTTCCCCTGGCAATCAGAGGTCTTCCGGCCAATCCCAATCAGCGTGCCACCCAGCGTCACCTGTTAAAAGCAGAAAGAGACAAAAAGGATTCGGTTACAGCGGGCGAGAAAATCAATCTTTGAATATCACACATGCACATGTTATACATATGACTCAAACTTGAAGGTTCCTTCCATGACGGAAAGAAACGTGACTCGGCAACAACACGACCACAACCGTTACTCAAATAGGCTGCGGATTTAGATATTTGGGTATAATAATGGATGACAGACTGACATGGACGTCTCAATTAGAGCATGTAAAATCAAAGGTGTCTTGAACAAACTAATTATGTAATGTTCAATTATTTTGCAACTGTGTCTATTGCTGGGTGCGACACAATTAGTGCAATCAAGCCCTTATTTGTATGAGGGAATAAAGTGGACGCAAGAGGAAAACTTAACTTCAGCAAGCAGCAATCAGTGTGCCTGTATTACTTTGAAGCCAATATGTAAAGACGTCAGCATCACACTGCGGATTGGTCCACAGAACGATTAAAACGCAAAATAAGATTTGTCTCTGTAATGTGGTAACAGCGTTGCGTTCCGATTAAGAACCCATCTTTTACTTTCATGCGCATTACAGTGAGGGGATTAAACATCATTACAAAAATCTAATGAAATTGTCATTTTTAATTCCTGTGCGGGAGGATTTAAATCCACGCTTCATCCTAAAACAAACACAATCCATCATTTGCTATATGTAGCTGGCACAATTAATGGTCATTCATTTCTCACCAACTGACTATTATCACATCACGCTCCATTGTGGCATGCAACAAGCCATGATTTGTTATAAGGGAGTCAGCAGCCTGCTTTTGCTGTTAGTTCGGCTCCTTGACTGAAGGAGATTATTTCGTGCTGCTTGTTGTATCGGCGATCCGGCAACTTGGCAAGTCTTGGGCTGACATACATTAGAATTACTGCACAAAATGGATTGGTTTCTTTTTGGAAGTCTTGTTATGGTAAGCAGCATTTTTAGTGAGCAAAGACATACGCTCTTTATAATTTCATATCTCATAAAAGGGCCTTCCGGTGGATTTCATTTCAATCCTAATTATAATATGTTTTTATAAGCCTTATACGTGGATGAAAACTCCCAATGAATATTCTGTTCATTAACTAATGCTTCCATTTAGGTTATAATTATGTTATTTTGGATGAATAGCACTCAGATGAAGTTTGTTTTTCAATTTTCTCAATTAGATCTGTCACAGTGTCAAGGACAATAACAGTGATAATAACTGTCAGCGAATGCCAGAGAAAAACATTTATACACACTTAAATAAACAGGGCAAATAGTAAAATAAAAATGTGAAACTGGTCCATTTCAACTTGGTGGAAGATAATTACTTGAGACGGCTAAATGAGAGCTATTACTGTGTGTGATCTCACAAAAGCAATCATCCAATCATCACGTTCCACGGACCAGGCAATTAGAGACAAGCCAAACATCAAGTCATTACGGCGAGGAGAATAGGCAGAAAGACACAGAGAGGAACACGAGACGGGGAGGAAAAATAGAGACAAGACAGGCCGAGGACAAGTGGGACACGTTGAGGGAAAGGTGTGCAAGACGAGGTGCGGAGAGCTGGAGAGGAAAGAGGCCGCAGATGGATGAAAAGCAAATTGAGAGGCAAGCGCACCGAAAAGGGGAGTTGGAGTAAGAAAAGAGTGAGCAAACAAGGAAGGCAGAGCTGAGTTGAAGGTGAAGGAAAGACAAAGACAAATGATGAAGGAGACAACTGGAGAAGTGAGCCAGAAGAAAGAAAGTTAAATGTGTCTGACAGCTGTTTGATTACACAGCCTAACAGTCGATTAGAACTACCGGTTTCAAAGGCTCCCTAGCTGTCCCTTCAGCTCCCTTCTCTCCTTTCCTCTTCCATCTCTCTCGTCCTCAGTCTTTTTTTCCCCACAATGTCATTGGTTGACAGGGAATCTCGCTTCAGCAAATGACAACATGGAATTTTCCAAACGTGGGCGTTAGAGAGAAAAAGTGAGCAGGGAGGGATGGAGAGAATAAAGGGGCCCTTTCATTCGTTTTTTTTCTATATATATTATATATATATATATATATATTCGCCTTTTCTCCATAATGACAACTTAAACCCACTGGATTTTCTATTTCTGACTGTGCATGCGTGTGTGCGTGTGTACGTGTGTCCATTACGTGACTTGCGGCCGTTACAGAGCCCTGATTTAAGTGGAATTAAACTCCTCAACAATTTCTCAGACGCACATAAACAAGTTGGAATAACCTACATGTTTATTAAATCATCTCGTTTAAACCTTCCAGACAAAGCTCTACTCTTCACACACAAGGCCTAAATCTTGAGCCAAGTGTACCAAAAAAAAAAAAAAGACGACTACAAGCAACAACTGTGGGGCACCGTGGCGCCCACATGGGCCTCTGAGAATGCTCGATTATTTAACACGGCACGTCTTTAGCCCCCGGGCTTCTACACACAGATTTTGGAGGCTTCCCACCAAAAGCCCCAGGTGAGAGGCTACTTGGCGTCGGCTCCGTGTTCGCTGTTTAATTAAAGGTCGGGAGGATGGCCGACTAGCGGGCTAAACATCTGACCTGCTGGAGAGACACAGGCCATGTGGTGAGGCCGTGCTCAGGGGGCGCTTCAGTAGCTGAGCCCTGCCAGCTTCTTTCAGAGGAAAAAACGTTTCTGGAAGGTTATCTTAAATTATATTTAATAATATTCATTGCATGGTGAATATTTTTTCTCATGAAATCTTGACGTTTGTTTTTCTGCCACACGATGACACAAATGCTTCTGAATCAGAAATAAGATACAACTGATTATCCAATTACCGTAATTTTTGGACTATAAGCCGCGGCTTTTTTCCCACTTTTTGATTCTGCGGCTTATATAACGGTGCGGCTAATCTATGGGTTTTTACAGCTAGCGGCCACTAGGGGACATATGGTAATTAAACATTAAAACACCTGCGGTTTATAGTCCAGTGCGGCTTATGTATGTGCACTTCATTAAATTTAGCTGCTGCAGCTTATAGTGCGGAAAATACGGTAGGTATCTAAAATGTATGTGCACATTTCACAGTAATGTAGTTATTAGGGAAATGATTTGTTAGTTGGCATATTGACTGTTGAGAAGGAGGACTTTAAAGGGGTGTGATGACCTCCAACTGCTAAAAAGCATTAATCGTGGATTTAATCTTGATAATTGGCCATTTGTTGACAAAACATTAGGCAGCTTTCATAAACTTGAAATGTCAATTATTCAAGTAAACGTGATGAGGTAAAAATTGCTTTCGATAAGTCTATAATTTTTGTATTCATTTTACTGTTAATGTTTCCGACTGACTCATTTACAAATAATGGCCTTTTCCCTTGAAAGTTAATTTAGTTAATTTAAATGCATGAGTTTCCAAAAAGAACCATGCTTCTGAATGTGAATATCAAAGCTAAAATAAATCAGCTTTTAAAAGGGAGCTGCATGAGTTTACACAAGGAAATAAATATTGTGATTGCATGCTTTGAAATGACATTTTCAGAGCAAAGATAAACATAAATACACTTGGCTGAGGCTTTAAAATCTATGATAATTAACCTGTGTACAACGTTAACTAGACCCTTTGCAGGTTTTTGTTCTCAACAACAAACTCTACAGCTGTTTCACTGAAACTAAATCACCAAGACCCAATTTGATTGTCTCATCTGTTGATGTCCAGACTGCAGGTGCAAATTACTGACTGACACTTTCTTGTACCATGATGGAATATCATTACAGTAATTGACGTAAAATTGAATCATCTTTCAGTACATGGACGACACTTACCCCGAAGGAATAGGAATTGCTACTAGAGGTTTGCTAAATTCCTGCTTTCACCCTGCACAGTAGCTCCCATACAATAAAGGACGTTGTCCTGTTTCTGCAAACGTAGTGCTGAATATGAGGGATGAGCAATGAATGTTGATTTATCAGCCATCATTTAAAACACTATAAAACCTTAGATAAGACATAACGTAAGATATACAAGTAAACTGTGTCCATGTATATGTGTGTGTGTGTGTGTGTGTGTGTGTGTGTGTATGTGTGTGTGTGTGTGTGTACACCCGTTTGTGGCCTATTTGCCAGGTGCAACCTTTTTTTGTGTCTAAAATTACATAAGATGCCTCACTGTCCAAATAACACGTGTCACAAATCAGGCGCAGATTGTTCAACCCAATAAATTACTGAGTTGGGCTTAGATGTATAGATGTATTACTTCTATTCAGTTGGTGTTAGCATTTAATTGCTTCCTCTACATAAGTTATGTTTAGGGACATACGTCCGTAAACATAAAAAAAATATGCAGAGAATGATTGTAAATGTTTATTGAATTTGCCAAGTACAGTCTTTGCGGTACTGCATTTGAAATAAACGCTACTGAAAGAACACAAAATGTAAAAAATGTTCTCCAACACAACATTTGTATTCATAACAAGCAGATGCAAAGATGTTAAGGGGATGCATTCTACAGCTGCACATCTCTAAAAAAAAACATAAATCACCTTCCCTCACATATTGTTGCCATAAGACTGGTTTAATAAAAAGGGCACTGTATCACTGTATCCTCTGCATCTCTTATGTCATTTATGCTTTCTTTGGATCGGACTGGACTCGGAACCTGTATTTTTTAACCGCGGCGAGAGCTCACCTGTACGTCATATGTGCCGTTCATCATAACGGTCCTGTGCTGTTGAATGTGCACATCTGGTCTGGTCTTCCACGACTCTTTGGCTTGGTTCCTCTGCCCCTGTCCGGCCTGTACATCTGGGAGCAGAAAACACAAGAAGCGGTTCAGAGCGGATAAACAAAGGGGGGGTCAGACTGCCGGGGGGCACAACGATCCGAGGACATGTGTGACCTCTCAGGAAGAAGTACAACATTTAGCATCGACAATCAGCAAGTTGTTGTTGTTGTTGTTGTTGCAAGGAACCGGTCGACCTGGAGGATACATTAATTAAGCTTTACAACATTTAAATAAGAGGAATGTGGTGTTAAGGCTCTGGATCTATTTCACACATTAGACATGATTACAAGTCGGAGTTACCTAGAGGGGTGTTTTGGGGCGCCATGTTGTGGAGGGCCAGGATGTGCGTGTCGAGGGCGGCATCCTGCCGTGTGCGGTTGTGCAGGCCCAGGTGATACTTCCTAAAGTGCTTCACCAGGTCGGCGGGGTCGTTGCCATAGTAACCGTAGCCGCACACGTTGCACTTGAAGTCCTGGAGTTTAGGAGAGGGGCTGGAAGAAAGTGGCGGGGTGTCAGTTGTCGACTCCTCCCGTCCTTCCTGTCGGGGGAGGAGGTGGGGGCCGGAGAGGAGATGAGCAGCGAGGTGGTCTGCCTCCCCTCGGCTTCTTTCCCTCCTCTCTCCTTCCTCTGACCCCTTCTCGTCGTCCTCGAGCTCCAAATGGCTCTCGAGTCTGTCGCTTAACGCCGCGCCCCCGTGGTTGGCTCTTCCCCTTCTCTCCCTCCTCCCCCTTCTCTCCTCGTTGCTGTAGGGCTCCCCAACAGACAAGGGAGAGATGGATGAGGATGCGCACTCGCTCTCGCCCTCCTCCTCCTTCCTGATCTTCATCGCCCCTGATCCGGTCAGAGGATTCTGGTTCGGACGGCCGGTTTATTCGTTCGGCCTCCGCTCCGACTCTGCCCTCCTCCTCGCCCTCCTCTTCCTCTTCTCCCGCTGGCCGCCTCCTCCCCTCTTCCTCCTCCTCCTCCTCCTCTCCTCCTACACTCCGGATAGGGGGATTCTTCTTCCTCACCATCTCTGAGAGTTAGAGAGAGACATCGGGAGAAAATGACAGAATAAATTGGTTTTCGCTGCATCGTTCACTGTCAGCTAAAGCATGTAGATGATATATCGTTTATGCGCACAGAAAAGAACTGGGAGTAGAAAATATCAAGCAGATTGTCATAATCCCTTGAAATCAAGACACTAACTGATACAAGGTGCCTCATAATATACAATGGATTGCACACACACACACACACACAGGTGCTAATAACAATTTCTGACAATGACGTCTGTTTACAGAATAGCTTTGATTTGATTTATAGACGTGTGTGCCGATGCTCAACAGCGGACCTCGTCAAAGAGCAGCCTCAGCAGATCAGAAACATCTCAGCTGCGAGAGGTTTCTTAGGGAAGTGTGTTCGGATGTTTGTTGCTTCCTAAAGTGCAACTTTATTTCCCCTTCCCCCTTTTAGGCAAGGGAGTGAATCGTTTTCAGCGTTATGGAAACCATCCGTGGGAAACTTCAACGGCCGGACCACATCAAAACCCCAAACCATATCTGAGGGACTGCGAAGGAGGGGTGGTAGTGACAGAAACGGGGTAGACGGAGAGAGGAGCGGGAGGAACGGCGAGAACGGACGACAGACAACCACATCAAACCCCTCTGGCCGTATCAGAAAGATGGATGAGGGGAGGCAGCAGACTGCAATTCATCCCCTCCGGCGATCACCTCTCGCCTTCTTTCTTGCATCTCGTTCTGCGCGCCTTTTTCATTTTTTTTTTGTTCATCTCTCATTGTCCCTCCTGCTCACTCTGTGTCACCTCCTGACCTTTTTTTTCCCTCACTTCTTCATTCTTGGCTCTTCTTTCCCATTTTAAATCTCTCATTTTAGTTGAGCATCATTTGAAATAAACATAACAAACTCAAAAGGCACTTTTCAGTCATGTGTTGGTCTCCCCAGTCTTCTTTGAGATGCAAGAATCATTGTCACGAGTATTTCCATCTTTCAGTTACTGCTTTGTCCCACCATCTCTTCCCTTATAGTCACTCCACAAAGCCATCAAATAACCAACCATATGTTTTACGTTAAACCCATAATGTTTCTTTTGTTTGAAAAGAGAACAATTGTGGTCGCTCTGTTCACAACAGTCATGACAGAGAGATGGCTTTTGCAGCAGTGTATGTGTGTGTGTGCGTGTGTGTGTTTATTTGTGGTGGTTCATATTCAGTTGCAAACACAGTCAACCCATTGACCCGTACGCTGTGTTTGTATGTGTGAGCGGTAGTAAACAGTCAAAGCTAAAGGACGCCTAAAAGACGCCTAAAAGACGCCAACAGCTGATCACTTTTAGATCAATGCAATATAAGTGGGGTGTGTGTGTGTGTGTGTGTGTGTGTGTGTGTGTGTGTGTGTGTGTGTGTGTAATGCCCTTTTGAGGATGTGTGTGAATTGGGAGCGGATAGAGCATGCGTGCGACCATGTGGCTAACTGTTGCGTGAGAGATAAACACTAGTTTTTATTTATTGATAGCAAACTGCAAACAGTGAAAGAGAGCGCACACACACACACACACACACACACACACACACGCACACACACACACACACGCACACACACAGGTTAAGAAAGACAAGTACAAGGGAGTGTAGTTGAATACAGATAATCACAAGACCACAAACCAGATTTACAGATAAATAAACATAAATGAATTAAAGGAACATATTTTTAACAGCCCTGGTCGTGTAATCTAGAGGATTAGGCAGAGAAGACTTAATAAAACGCAAGGACAAGAAAGGGAGTAGAAAAATGACAGCGGCAGGGCTGCTTTCTTTGTTGAATCCAATTTTCTCTATGGCCCTTTTTCTAGTATTTTACCATTTCTTCTTTTCCTCTTTCTCCACCATACAACTATTAAAATAAAGCAATTTATGTCTGAAAGGGCCCACGCCTAGACCAGCCCTGGCACTTACTGGGTATGCGTGTGTGTGTGTGTGTGTGTGTGCAGGGAGAGAGGAAAATCTCATCTGATGTTCACCACACCCAGTCAGAATTCATCACACACACACACACACACACACACACACACACACAGTGGAAAACTACAGATCGTTGTGGTGAAGCTGAAATCCCGACCTACTGTAAGAAGCACTGACTGACTAACAGTGTTTCCATCTGCCCCGAATAATCTCAGAAGCGACTTCAAAAGTTAACCAAAGCAACAAGAAGAAAACTACGAATGACTTTGGGGACGGGATTGGAGAGGTAAATTATAAGAGTGATATTATCACCCAACATTTATTTACACTGGCATCACATATTTGTTTGCATTTTGCTGGCGGCACCAGTTGCATTAATCCCGTGTGTGGGAAAGAAGAGGAGGTGTGTGTGTGTGTGTGTGTGTGTGTGTGTGTGTGTGTGTGTGTGTGTGGGTGTGTTGTAGTACAACCTTTGTCCGCTTCAGGCTGTATACACAGACTGGAACCATTACTATCAACTACAATTAGGTACAAGCCACCACAACATACCGCATAGCAACTACTGCTACTAGCTACAATTAGCCCCGACACACCACAATGGCCTCAATGCCACAGAGAGGATGAATGTGACAGTTAATCATTACCACCAATGACAAGTACCCCCAACGCAAGTGAGGCTTGTGTCTGCATTTGCCAACGCTCGCCCCCAAGACATCCGGTTAAGGACGCACCGCGGGGGCCGAGGTACGTCTCCATGGTGTTTTTCTGCTCATTGGACATTTTGATAGAGTCATAAAATGAAAGGATTTCTTTCTCCAACCGGGTGAATTTAATTACAATGGTTATACAAATCATCCTGGTGAAAAGCTTCTTTTTTTTTATCGAGTATGTGGTATAATGTTACTATGGGATGGCTTTGGTGTACCTATTGCACAGGATCATTACATAACAGTCAGGATAATTAGAACACCAACGACCTCCCGAATGGAAAGCGATAGATGCATCCATCCAGTGACTCCAAACCGGTCCTCTGGCTGCTAATGAAAAGTCACTGTAATTGATGGCTTTTATGCATAATCTTAAAGAAAACGCAGTCACATATCACCGCTGCCTTCGGATAGCTCTGGTCCTCCCCTCCATGTGGGTGAGCCTTAATTGGCATCCAGTATTTTCTTAAACAAAAGGATTACCGGCTGACATGTGAAGCAACAATGCCCAAGGCCGGGCCTTACAGAGATATTCGTCAAGCTTTTCTTGTTCGTTTTATACTGTTGTCTCAAGTCTTTCTTTCACCCCGTCCTTGTAATCCCGTTCCTCTGATTCATTGTTGGTTTATGAAAAGATAGATGTGATGGTGTATTCAGGGGGTGTATGTTTAACAGCGGAAGGAAGAGCAAAGGGAAAAAGAAGGTAAATGAAAACAAAAATGGGTAAATGGAAGGCGAGGAGCTCAGAGAGGAGGAGACAGGAAAGACTAGACATATTTTCTTCATGTAAAACTGAAAAGGGAGATGGTCTGGGGAAAGGCAGTTCAGGAGGAGGCAAAGAGGCCAAGAGCAGATGAGCTTCACGTTCCCACAAGGTGGATGACTATTATTATGTCTACTTTAAAACATCCCTTCATCCCCAAAGTGAGTTTGAGTTTCGCCAACGGACACAGAACGGTGTTTTAATCAAGCTACACTTCATAGAGCCCCTCAAACGGTCCTATCAACAGATGCTAGCACATTTTGGGTCTGATTTGCCCCAAACTTTTTGCATCAATGCGGTTTCTGCAGCCCACAGCAACAACCCTGTGTGTTTTATTAGTTGAATCTGCTGGATTGATGACAAAAAACACATCTCAACTGGATGCAGTGTATTATGATCAAGATAGCATTGATTGATCGCATTATGCACAATTTACAGACTTCTTTTTACATTCCGATCTGTAACACCATGCTCAATAGAATAATATGCAGGAGTCAAAGAGACAATTATGGCTGCAAATAAAAACCCATTGTGTCTGTGGCTTGCGATCCGTGTCTCGTTACACCGCTGCCAAGAAGCTTGCAGGGAGCGGAAACACATCACTTCCTGTCCTTAAAAGGTATTTTTCCCTGGAGGACTTGGCAGACGCCAACTGTTGTTGTTGTTGCTGCGATGGCTGCGAATGTTAAAGCTTTCAGGACTGCGTCGTATCACACAGCAGTCGTTTGTTCCCATGGAGGTGCCACAGATTACTAGCTCCAGGAAGGCCACTGGTGCACAAAATGGGAGTCACGCCGAACTGGATGCTACCTCCAGGTGACATGACGGTGAATGAAAGCCGCAGAGGAAAATATTAATGGAAGCGCGCACGCGACCGCTTTAGTACCCGCGCGGACAAAAGCGATCAGGCCGTGAAAGCGAGCCTATTTAGAGCAGTGGCACAATAATAGGAATCGGCCGGGCTCAGTTCCACATGTGATGGGTGGATGGGTGAAACAATATGGACAGAATTGGCTAAAGGGAGCATTTCAGTTTCGGAGGGTAAGTAACAGCTTGGAATTGATTTGGCAGAGGCAGGAGTCTAATTGGAGACAGGGAGGGGGTTAAGAGACAGAAACAGAAGGGAGAGAGAGGGGTGGGGGGGGGGGGGGACATAAAATCACTGCGAGACAGAGTCCACCTGCCATTTTAAGACTAAAAGTTTTCAGTTGCCTGCTAGGCCCCCTAATCGCTGCCAGAAGTAGTTTCACACTCTCACACACACACACACACACACACACACACACACACACACACACACTCACACACTCTCTTTCTCTTTTCATCTGTTGGGAAGCGGGGGCCCAATTCTATCCAGCCACGGATCAAGTCGAATCACGCACACGCACGTATGGTCTGTGTAGGTCTCGTTTGTAATTGGGTAACTGCATGCGAAATATGTCGTCTTAAATGTCAAACTTAATCAGAGGTTCACATTTCAATACCTCTCCCTCTCGCTACGAGACTCCCCCCACTTCACCGGAGCTGCCTCTATATGCACCGCTCGTCTCCTTCTCGCGCTGCCAGACACTCTCATACATGTCCCTCCCTCCAGCTCGAATTCTTTCCTGCCCACTCCGTGCCGTCCTTACATGAACTGTGGTGTGCTGGTAGAAGTGTGAGTGCGTGTTTGTGTGTGTTGGGATGATTGCGCCACAGCTTCACTCGCTCTGCGTGACTGACGGATGGAAATCCATCCATTAAATATAGCGAATAAATGTTCAAAGGCTGAGACTCTAGAGACTAATGTCTTTGCGGGTGTTTTCTGTGTGTGTGTCGTTTGCAATCAGTAGGGACTTAGTTGAAGGTGGGCGGGTTTAAAATGTAGCCTGATATGGAGCTCCACGCAAAGCTCTTGTGTTGCAGATTGATTGATGAATGGATGTCGTGGTGTTAATGGACTAAATTGGATGATGCCAGCTCATGCAGGAACACATCCTTTCTTGTTCTACAGGAAGACAAGATAATTGGATTTTGACAAACAATGTGAAGAAACTGCCTTGATAATTCCAGTCAATGTTGTTGATTACACTTCACAAAAAAGTAATGATTCAGAACCTGACAATAGATGACGCAGTACTAAAAACGCACAGAAAACTACTGCATCATTCCTTCTTGCAGAGCAACACACGCCCCCACTCCCAATAAACTTTATTAAAAGAGGAGTCCGACCGCTATTAAATGCTTGGGATTACTGCACCACACAGGGTCTGCATGGGAAGCACTTCAGTGTGCTGTGTGATACTCCGTAGGAGGGCTTCCTCTCCCCTTAACCCCCCCCCCGGGGAGCTAAAGGCCGAGCACTGGTAGACGCCGGATACTCGCACACACAGACACACAAACACACAACAGCGATGTCCAGTGTAACCATGGTCTTTTGGCTGCAGAGCTTTGGGGTTTCTTTGTGCACCTCAAAAACCTCCTAACAACGGGGAGAGGTTTCCTCACTTCTGCGGGGGAGACTCAGTCCAACTGGTGTACAAATAGAAACCGTTTGGGCTTTCAAGCTCACTTTACGTTTCAACTTTACAACACACACACACACACACACACACAAGCGAGAGAAACCCCACCTCTCCAACTGACACAAACTAGCTGTTTTCATCTGGCCGCATTTGTTACGTGCGCTGCAGCAACAGCCTGGGAGCCACACTCCATAAAACTTTATTTTGAAGTGTGGGCCCACAGGTAGGTCAGAGGAGTTTAAAAACAAGTTGCTCAGTTTGTCTAGAGGAGAGTGTGGGACCTTGTTAGGCTGTCCAAGCTGTTCTATCCAAATTGCTGGAGGTCATAAGGTTAAAGCAAGGTACATGTTGTTACAATTGGTCTACACAAGAGGCTGCCCGTGTGGGTGTGTGTGTGTGTGTGTGAGAGAGAGACTGCCAAAAGGTTGCTGGTTCAGTACCCAAAGGGGCCATAAATGATGCTAAAATAAATCAGTATTACAACACACACACACACACACACACACACACACACACACACACGGATCAGGCTGCAAGTTCAAACACACCATGAATCCAAATCTTTCACACTCACGCACACACACACACACACACACACACACACACACACACACACACACACACACACACACACAGGATATGATACATTCATGCTTAAATACACTTGCACGTGCAGTGCTGTAAGTGTGTGTGTGTATTTCTGGGTCTTTTGTATTAGTAAAACAGTGCAACAGAACACACACACATACACAAGCGCAGACGCTATATCTCTTCTGCTATTTCAATAATCTTTGACCTGAGAGTTTATAAGACTCAATAGTCTGGCGTCTAGAATGACTGTCTGGATTCTAACTTTACACACACACACACACACACACACACACATATTATATACACTCAGACACAGCTCCCCTGCTACGGTCCTTAGAGCGTACTCTGTCCGTGTGTGAATGTGTTTGTGGAGCATACCATGTGTGTGTGGTCACGTCTAAGAAAGCTAAAGTCTCTCTTTCTCTCTCTCACCATCGCTGCTGACAACATCAGCGTAACCAAATTCCGCAGTAAACAGTGTGTGTGTGTGTGTGTGTGTGGAGAAGGGGGGGGGGGATGTGTGTAGAATCACGTTAATAACTTCAGTGATAAATCCAACTACTGTTAGGGGGGAGCTCAGCTTCACACACGCCCCATATGAAGAACACACAGCGACTGCGAGGAGGGCATGTCATTAAATATTGTTATGCTCGCTGCCAGGAGTCACAGTGCACAGTGCGTGTGTGGCTCATGCACACAAGCGCAAACACACACACACACACACAGAAAGAGAAAACACATTTAAACATACCAAATAGCATTTAGAGTTTATTTAGAACGAAGAGGGCCTTGCATGAAACAAATCCTTCATATGGAACAAACACATCAACACACATCTCCCGAAAGGACTGTTTAACTGAAGAATTACATCCAACTATATTATATACCATCATAATTAATGTTGAAAACCATATAAAAAGATTAGTTCCCCAATTGGCATCTTATCGTTTACATTACGTAAAAACAATGGAGCTTCATTAAATCCTCATTTAGTTTCTTCCTGCGCATCAACGAAGCGCAACATTACACACACACACACACACACACACACACACACACGCACCAATCAGCAGTTGAAAATCTGTTGCCGCCTGAGAGGAAACCCAATAAACAAAAAGACGTTTTTCTTTTGGAACTCTTCGAGGCAAAAAGCAAGCAATTGTACGCTGCCCTGGTAAAGGGTATTAAAGAACATTGTTACCAAAGGAAATGATCTAACCATGCAAAGAGATACGCAAAACAGCCCCATTATATGCACACAAAAGAATAACGTGTCGAACGTAATAACGTAGCAGCGCGTGAGAAATGGTTGAAGGGCGCCGTACTCCAAATCCTAGAGATATTAAAGGAAAACAACTTCATACTACACAATTGCCAACAGTGGCCCTTTTCCCGCTCAAACAGATATTCATGGTGTACACGAGACGGAGGACGAGACCAAACCCAGAAACACCTGCTCTAAGGAGCAGTCCAGTGTTTTATAACAGGCTCCCAAACTTCCTGCGCTGGTGTTCAAACACAGAATGATTGAGTCGGCGTGACGATGTTGATGTTGAGAAACTATCGGGAACAGTTTCAACTCGCCACGCGAACCGATCGAAAAAAAAATGCCCCCAACAGTTTGGTTCCAGAACACAGCGACAACAAAGCTGCGTCTCTCAGTTTAATTACTTCGATAAACAACAATTTCCCATCATCCCACCACAGACTGCTCTCAAAAGATTTCCATTTCTGCGCGCTGGCCTTTGTGCTCTGCATGGAGCTTAAGCGGCAGTTCTGCCACGCGTAATTTAGGTACGCCTCAGCAGCTCTCCCAGCGTTATGCCATTAGCGGAGATCGCCTTCGCCCAGGTGTATACAACCAACGGAGGCGGCGCTGTGTCTCTGAGCCAACCACACTGTTGCTGTCAAACCTTTAAAGGGGTTCTCTCCATTGTTGCTGTCAGGTGTCATTTCAGCGTGAAACCGGATGCGACTGTCCTCCACCCCAGGCAGCTCCAGCGGCCAGCAGGCATGCTTCACCCATCCCTAGTTCTCCCTTCTTCACCAATGTCAGGACTCCAGGGCCGAGCAGAACACTGCGTCACAGCCCCTTGATTATCCCGGTTTAAAGCAATCGCCAAAGATTGTGCATTATTTGAATGTTGTACATGTGCAATAAGTGTATGTTAATTCGGACCGAGTGTCTCCTGATTGAAATGCGTATATGTTGCACAAACAGCTAAGCATGTGGCATGCGGCCACAAAATCCGGTGTCACTGGAGACCAGCTGGTCTGTGCGTGAGAAGACACTCGCATAAAGTCACGCCGTCCTCAACTTTCCCCCCTCAAGTGCCACTGAGGAGCTTTTACATTGCTGTAGGTGAGCGGCTGACGCCGGGGCTGCAACAACAGGTCCCATATACCCGTTTACAAGGAGCCCGATGTGTGAGGACTTCGTGCCTCACGGAGAAGGACCGGGCAGAGAAGAGACAAAAAAGACGGCACGGCGGCCCAGGAACAGAGGGAATTTTCACACTTGACAAGGAAAGAGAGCAGGACGTGAAAACAGAAATGAAAAGGACGATCACACCCGAGCGCTGGCCCCTCCTTTTTCTGCTGCTCAACACCACCGGTCCTCCTACTAGCGTCAAAGCGGGGGATAAGAGATGTGTGCGTGTGTGTCTGCTGGAGACACGACAACTTCCTCTCAACGTCCTGTGATCAGAGCTTTGGGTTTGCTGGGGGACAACCAGGAAATGGCACACATAAACACACATACACACACACACACATACACAGTGGGTCGTAGGAATGTGAGCAGGCATAGGAAAACGCTAATGTGTTTGTTGTTTTTCCCGTAAGTGAATGCATGTAAAGTAGGGGTGTAACGATCCAGCTATTACATCGATGTTTCGATTTATATTCCTCCGATCCAACTACATCGATCTGTGCTCAGCGAGTTGGCTTTATGGACGACATATATTGATCTAACATAGTTTTAAAATGTAATAAATCGATTGTATCGATACTAGGAAATAACCCATTGGAGTTAAGCACGTCAGACTTTATATGGATGTTTTTTGTTAGCACTTTTAATGATAAAAGTTGTTGCGGACTGAGCCGTGACGTGCTCACGCAGTATGCAGGTCCCGCCGTCCCGAGCTCCGATTCAACTTCCGGGTTTCACGGCAAAGCCGATGGGATGTTCCACAGGGGTTGAAATAGAGGGGTTTTGCGGGGGTTGGTAGGGGGAAACCATTATTGCAGGGGTGTTTTTGTGTATATCACTAACAACAAACACAGGGGTTTTTTTCTGCAACACTGCTACAGCAGTGTTTGAACTTTATTCAAATAAAATGTGAATGCATTCATTGTTGTTTACTTGTTTATTTATATTCATCATTAATTGATACCTGATTCCATTACAAGAAACTAACAGGAATCTAGGAAACTTCAAATGCACTGTCCAGTATCCAGGTATTTATTTCAGTCACACTGGTTGAATTTTTGGCTAAAAAGTTACTGAATCGATTTCAAGTCACTGAATCGTTTCGGATCGTATTGTTCTAAATGAACCAATATCGTCCTTGAATCGTATCGACAACCACGAATCGTGATACGAATCGAATCGTTGTTAAAATGAATTGTTACACCCCTAATGTAAAGCTTCTCTATTGGATATTCAGAGCACTATCAAAGCAAACAAATGCAAGGTTAAGTGTCAGTTATAGTGGTAATTTCAATAAACCAGACACAACTCAAATGGTTATGAAATAAACAATTGCATTTATATATTTGCTTTCATACAACTTTACTTTAACCCAAAACTTGCCTTTACTGGACAGAGCTTGGAGGTTAACATTGAGCGGGAAAGCGTCAATGGTACCGGAGGCAAAATGGTTATCCTTGTGTGTGTTTTTACACTTATGAGAAACGTTAGATGAGTTAGAAGACACACTAACAAGAACAAAAAACGGGAAGGAGGTGGCAGCACTTAGAATTTCACAATAAAAAAATCTGAGATTCAGTCACTTGTGTGTGTGTGTGTGTGTGTGTGTGTGTGCGTGTGTGTGAATGTGAATGTGGTTACTTGAGTGTATTCTGTCCTCATTTTGTCACTAACTTGTCTTTTCACCCAAACTTTTGCATGGGAGCAGATGTGCTCAGCCTCAGACACACACAGCAACACACAAACACACACACACACACACACGTGAAGGAGACAGTTTAGAAAGCCTCGAGGCTCAGTCTGAGCTTTCATTTCCTCTATCCTGCATAACAACCAACGAATATAGACACACTCACACACAAACACGCACGCACAAATGGAGACACAGCGGATGGTTGTGAGACTTTTGGCCCGCCCGGAGGGGCGACAATGGCACTGAAGACCACCAGCTCCAAGACAACTAGTGCAGATCATTCTGACTTTATACAATCAAGACTAGGTTCAACAAGACAGACGTATACAGACCAATACTTATTTTGGCTGGGAGGAAATTAACTAGAAGAATTAACGCAATAAAAAAACGGAAACAGAAGAATCACAATGTATTCATTTTACATGCAAAGCGTTCACTTTGAATATCTATGGCTGGTAGTAGAAAGTTGGTGATACACGGTGATACCGCGAGACATCTTTCTCTAAGTCACAAAAGTTCTAAATTAAATCGGCTATTTTCTTGTCGTGCGGTTCCTCAGACTTTTGTGAGTTGACATCCATCTCTAATACGTTGCAGCCCCTCTTGCTCGTCCTCATCTCTCCTCCTCTCCACACACACACACACACTCTTTGAGCTTTCCTGTGCTAGGGGAAGTTGCAAGTCGTTGCGACATCGAAAAGCTCCTGAACACAAGTACGTAGTGTCTCACACACTCAACAGGGACTCAGTAAAATACTTTATTTTCAGATGATCGTAATAGAGTTTTTGTAAATGAATAGCAAGGCTGCAAGCGAACATGTACACATATGTGAGAGTAATGCAGTCATGAGGTCGTCCTGGGAGAATTCCTCCAAAGCCGGGACACAAAGCTCCGTTTCATCCGCGAAGCCTAACATGGACTAGAAAGGAATAAAGTATTGCCTACTCACTTATGGAGCTGATTGACATTTGACACTGCAATAAGAAGTATTACGTCAAATACTCTCCCCATGTATGTTTTCTATATATACACACAAGCTGCCAATCACACATATCAGGTTAACCTGAAATTAGGGGGTTACTATAGCCTCCATCGAATTTCACAGTCATCTATACACACACACACACACACACACAGAGGAGCTGACCGCAATGGGCATCGACCTGATTTGATCGTATTCTGCATTCTCAACGTGATGAACTGAGATCGATCCCCTGTGATTATCCATGTCTGAGCGGGCCGGGGAGCCGAGGCCTTTGTAATGAAGGTGGCAGTTATTCAGGGAGTGTTGTTTGGACACTGGTCCTCCGACTGAAATATTGAAAGATTGTTATTAACCCTTGGTAGTCCATTGTGAAGCATGCGCTGGCCTCCCCTGTGCAATGCACTCTTAATAACTGAGAAAAAGAGCCAGCAGCAGAATGTGAGCAGAGCTCCGCCGTAAACACCTGATGTGGAAATTCTCACATCAGTTGGGTTTCTTGCCATATTCCCACCTGAAGGGCAGACACAACATCAACCATGTCCAATCGTTGCAGCACATCTCATCATGTATTACTGATGCAGCGTGGAAATACAGATCTCTAAAAAGAACAGCAATGCTGATAACCGTTTCTCCACATTACCATCTGGACCTATTTAATACAAATGTACATTGACCTAATCTGTCAAATATAGTACACAGATTGTGAAATATAAAGAGATAGCAACATAGAATGCCAGTCAGCTGCAAAAGTTAAAGGATCATGGATAGAAAAGACTGACAATAGCATTGGACAATAATTCGTCTTGGGTCGTTGTTTTTCAAATATCCCAAATTGTGTTGGCCAGGCACTCAAAATAATGTGGTCCCATTTGTAAAGAGAAAGCTATAAAAGGCCAATCTTAACGTACCGTAGACTGCCTGTTGCGTTGGCGCTTATCAGCTTCTTTAAAGGCGTGCCGAGGATAGGTCATGCTAGAGGAGAACACAGTAGGTCAAAGATTTACCAGAGATTCGGGTGTGGATCAGTAACAAGCAGAAAGGCATGTCATATTTAGTTCTCACACCCATCTAACTGCTGGTGCACCCTTAAAATTACACAAGCACACACACACAAGCATAGGCACGCACAAACACACAACTTTCTGTGCCTAAACTGATCTAACTGCACCCTAAATCCTTTCATTATTTCAGCCAGCCCCTCCCTCCCTCCCTTCACTGTCTTTCAATCTTTTCTTATTCTTCTCTCCAATCACTGTCTGTCACTATTTGGCAGCTAAGGTCTGTGACCTCCGACTCGCTCTCCGTAAAAGTCTTAATTAAGTGAAAAGCCTGTATTCCCCTAACATGTGAACCATACCTGCAACAGGCTTGACTTGTATTCGAGTCATGTATAAACTCCTGTGGTTGTTGTTTCTCAACCCATCAAACCTCAGAGCAACACACGGAGAGCGAGATTAGAACACAAGAGGCATTGAGACAGACAGCTAAAACACGAAGAAAGGGGAGGGACAGGAAAAGGACGAGAGGTGAATGCATTGCCTTAAAAGCAGCTCTTAGTCAAAGAAAGTGATAACAATCAGACACACACACACACACACACAGACACACACTCCTTGTGGCTTTTCTTAGAATCTCCGGAGAGATAAGCAGACAAGAAGTCTCTAATTATGGTGTGTGTGTAAAATGGTTGGTTGAGACGCCAAATGGTTGAGACGCCGTAAAAGAGAAAGTCAGAGGTGGACAGGAGCAGGGATGAGATTCTTTCCACCTATGTGTCACTTCCTTCCGCTCTTGCCGCCTTCAAACGCAGCATTACAAATCTCCCTGTATCCAGAATGTGTCTAGCTATTTAAACAGCCAACATTTACACCCAGTATCACTGTAATATGTGACCTCCGCATCCCCGTTGACATTCAGTCACTTTGTCCAGCTCACCAAGCTACCCAAATTATGTAGGTATTACCTACTTCTGCCTGAGTGATTTTCTTTTTTTTCAAATTCAATTCAATTAGAACTGCCGAGCCCTGTTGTAGGACTGAGAGATACGGACATAGACCAGATGTTTTCCAGTGCGCTGTGGGCCGAGCCGCACATCACCACCAGCCTACAGTCGCGGCTTGTGTGTGGACGATGAATCCATCGGAACGTGTGTTCAGCGTGGCCAGAGGGCCTGACCACCTCTCTGGAAATGTTCTGTCTGATCGGATGCCACTTTGGAGCACATTAACAGCTGCACTTTCATGTGGTCAGGGACTATCAGGTGGCTATCTAACCAACCCAATTGCACCGTAACGCAAGGTTTAAATGGAGTTTGTACTTCCAGCAAAATTTCACAGCCATCTCTCCTCTTTCATCCTGGAAACCCCTCTCCCTGGAGCCATACATTCGACCATCCTCAGAAAAATGAAGATTAGTGCCGTCAAACAGTTAACAACAATTATATTGTTGATTTCTAGCCATTTGGCAACGTTTCGGTAGGCGATAAAATGAAAAGTCGGATGTAGAACTGGCCTTCTTATGGTACAGTAAAAAGGAAAAGTCAAAATCAGCCGTGCTACAGCCAGTAAAGACTAATTTAACTTGACAACAGGTAGTTCTGAACTGTGAAAAGGGATGCAGCTCTATGGTCATTCCTTATAAGAGAGTTATGTCTCAACAACTGTCCAACGGGTTGCCATGAGATTTTTCTAAACAAATTCAAAACTTACTGACATACACTTACTGACATACACACACTGATTTTTCATCTTGCGCCACCCTCTGGTCAGCACACACCATTTGTCCCACAACCATTGCTGTACTTTGTGTTTATCGCCAATTGTTGAATATCAGCAGGAGAACATAGTAAACCCAGAGAGTGAACATGATAGACATCATACACAGTATGGTGGCTTTGTCATTGTCAGCATGTGGGCATTCAGCAGAAATCACCGCCTCGGTGCCAGTGGCCCACTTGCATCAATGTACACTCTTTGTCCACTTTATGTCAGAAAAGTCTCCTCTTAACAAGCCTCCACATTTCTTGTTTAACCACCCGTGTATGCGTAGTGTAGAGCTCTTGAAGCCTTTTCACTCTCCTGTCTTATTGGATGAAAAGGAAGGTGCAGCCACCGGTCCCAGAGGGTTTCTTCAGACTTATGCCGACGTTCAGGCGCACAAGCCAAGGATACCGAGTAAACTACAAACTAAAGCATCCTTCAACCAGAAGGCCAAGTCATCTCCCCTGTGACTGTAAGAATCCCCCCCTGCTAAAGTGTCCTTGAGCAACTCCCAGGGGTGCTGTACTGAAGCGAAGGCCACAATCCAAGGGGGTAATTTCACTTCAGCGGATCAATGGACAATCAGCCTGTGAGCTAAAGTCACCAAAGTTCCAAGCCTCAGCTCACCACACAACACCCTGGTGGCAAACTGATTGCCTCCCCCTCCTTCTGTCTATGTGGCACTCTTTTCTCTTACGGCCTTCCTCTTTTCTCTCTTCTCCTGTCCTATTATGGACATAGCAACAGTGTTGCTGTCGGGACGACCTACGGTTTGATTCACAGTCCGTCCCGGTCTGAATTTTCCTCTGTGTGTGTGTGCGCGGTGCACGCGTGTGTGTTAGATAGCAGATAAGAGCCATATATAAACAGCACTTGAAAGCAGAAATGTAAATGTTTAAAAGTCACAGCAGAACACAGACTATATCAAGATACCAGAGAGAGAAAGCGAGGGGGAGAGAGCGAGGGGGAGAGAGAGAGAGCGAGAGAGAGATTAAAGCACACCAGGAGAACTGGCAGGAGACAGCAGTCAGCAGGACTCCAGTCATCAATAAAGCTTAGTGGAACTAAGCACCTTAAAGCTATGCATCTCAGGATGCCTGGTCTGTTGCTGAGTGTAGAGGAAGCTTGAACGGACAGACCGGAAACCTGCGTCCCTCCAGGGCTTCATGCTGACAGGCAGGCAGTATAAACTAAGTTTACCAATACTCACAAAGGCTGCCATTTAAAAAAAAAAAAAAAAAGTATTTCAAGTGGAAAACAGTGTTTTCACGGCTACGGTCTCACAAACTTTTAAACCTTTTAAAAGCAGGGGGGTGGAGTTGTTTCTTTTGCTACAGTTATTATTGCATCATGTCCATTTTCACGTCACATTTTGCAACATATCATTGAAGGCTGCTCAATAACCACATGATGGTAGATGATACGTCAATCAGAAATTAACTTTTACAAAGATATTCTAAAGTGAACAGAGCTCACTTCTCCCATTCTCAAGTCGAATGTCCTTTTATATTTTCAACATTCTCATAAAAGGGGCCTTTAACTACAAGCAAAGACGTCCATGACAATATTAAAATACTGAGCTGCGATATCTACAAAAAGGATGTTGGTCTGAGGTGCAAATCACACCTGTAGTTATTGCAACCGACATCTGCACTGCAGTTGTCAATGTGCGAAATGGTCAGCAATCAGCAGAGCTGAATCAGGCTCTCAATTCTTCCCTAGAAGTTAACAGGAGCTCATATATCATTCAGACAGCTATGTTCATCTCTTCTTCTTTCTTACTTGAGTGTATTGAGATATTTCTGAATAAAAAGTGAAGGCGTTCCTTACATGTTACAGAAAAGGCTAGCAAAATATTTCTTTTGAAATCACACCTTAATCAAATTGCCAAATTGACTAAAATAAACAACGAGCAAAAACATAGAAGACAAATTAAAACAATGGGAAGAAAATTGATTGATTGAAAGGAACTTCTTGTGATCATATTAGAACAACGGCAATGACAAGAAAGTATTTGCTAAAAAAACCCCTGGCCTTATTCAAGTAAAAACAGAAACATATCGGAGAAACACAGCGTGACACTGGCAAAAGAAAATCCCAAGAAGAAGAAAACCGGGAGAAAAACAAATATAATCATATAACCTAAAAAGAAAAGAACTCGAGTACAGTGACTGTGCGTGTGCACGTGCAGGCACATTGGTGTGAGATAACGGTGTGTTATTTGACATCACTACTGCTATGTCGTCTCTTTTTTTCCCTCTACCTCGAGACATTTTTGTTTTTACAGCTTCACTCTGGGCAGACCAGACCGCTGTACACGCTCACATACACACGCATACAGACAAATGCATATATTCTCTCTCTCGCACACAGACATACACAACTGTATATATATATATATATATATATATATATATTCCCATACACAGACCCCTAAAGAGGCCCTTTTCCACATTGGGCCATATGGTGCAGACAGACGCACGGAAACAATTCTCTAAAACAACACACACTCTGCACTTAGAAACCTGCCACCCACACACACACACACACACACACACACACCAGACAGTTAAACCTGCTGAATGAATTGCTGCCTTGTTCAGCGGTGCACTAATGGCAAGAAACCTGCCACTGTAGATTACCACACACGCACACACACTCGTTCAAACACACACATAAACACGCAGAGGCTCAGCATTAAGCATTCTGGGGCACTTATCCATTAGAGGGGTTAGTTATTTTCCCCAGTCTAAAAGTAGGTATTCAACTTAATATTCCAACGGTGGTAAATGTGTTCCATTAAGCAGCTTGTGCAGATGTCTTTGAAAAGCTGGTCTTTAGGAATACAACCAGTAACCCTGGCTAACAGAACTGCTAATATTCTACTTGCTTGGCTTCAGTCAATGTTGTCATCAAAACAACCCAAATGAAAAGTAAGTTTAATAGCAACTCTGTGAAAACCTTTTGTAGGCTGCCAAAATGACGCGTTTGTATGCACGGCGTGACTCTTGGAGTAGGTGGGAAATGTATCTCAGATCAAAGATCTGCAGTGGTTTGCGATAGTGAAGCTTAAAGTATGCCGACGGATTCCTACAGCGCTGTTAGCATCTTGCTCTAGCTCCAGTGGACTGTATCAGTACAGTTGCAAATGAATCAGCGACACAAACAACCGGCAGAGCTGATGTTTTAGCATGTCTATACATGGCAAACACATCGCTGCTATAGCCCTCCTCTGAATTCTGTATATAGGAGCTTTTATTCAAATTTAACTACGTGACAACTTTAACGGCAGCACTTCTGGCAAAGAATCACATGCCAAACTTCAGAAGATCTTAAATAAACAAAGCAGAAACACCTCCTTATTAAGCCTGCCTGGAGATCCTTTACCTCTCTTCTCTCCTCTTGCTTTCAGTTAAGTTAACTTTAGTGCCGTCTTTTTTAGCGTTTGGAATATGGCCAATGCTTTGGAAGTACTTAAATGTAAATTTGTTTTTTTCCTCAAACATTCTTATCCAGTCTTTTAGTCACAGCTGTATTATCCGGGAAGGTATTTAAGTCTACTCCTCGGAGAGGTTCTCAAAGTCCCTTTTTTTTCCTCTCGTCAAAGACAAAGCAGGTCTGCCAATATTCAAAAACAATGTGGAATGATGCACGTCCAATTACTGGCAATTGGCTTTGAAAGGATTCAGGAGTCCAATTCAACAGTGTTTGTTTTTGCAGTGAAACGTCTCCGAGGGACTCAAAGCAGAGAAAGCGTCCGATTTTCCAGGTCGGCTTACTCAGCCGTCATTCATTAAGACCCAATAAGTGACTTCTGTGAGACACTGTGCAGAGAACTGAGGCATCATCTCACCGAGAGCTGTACTTCCTTACTCAAGAAGGGGTAAGGAACTAGATATCGGCGTGTGTACGTTCTTGCATTAATACAGTATAGATTAGATTCAACTTTACAGAGGACCGAGACAACGAAATGCAGTTTAGCATCTAACCAGAAGTTCAGCATGTAACTACAAACTGAGCAAAAGAGCTTTCTTAGCTTACTGCTACAGTTGGCAATGCTAAACCTTTGAGGACCACTTTGTCCCTGCATTGTTGCATTCACACACACACACACACACACACACACACACACACAGACACACAGACACACAGGCAAAACAGCTGAGGACACGTGGCGCTCTGCCGTGAAACTCACCGCCGCGCTCACATTTGGCTTCAGCGGGCACCTGGATCTGGTGGAACTATCTGTCAGCCCCCAGCTTCTCCGTTTGTATTGTTCTGGCCCGCTCCGCTGACGGGCCTCAGCTCCCAGAGGCCCCGGTCTTTATCGCCCCCAGGTTAGCCGAACTGGTGCTGCCGATCTGGCTCCGGACGACCAGCGGCCGCCCCGAGGCGCTTCCATTCTGTGTTGCGTTTCCTCAGCAGGGGACGGCGGCTCACATAAATCTGCATAGATTCTGACATGTTGTAGAATGTGACGTTGTCCATAAAAGCCGCTGTGCATGTATAATTAGCAGCTGGCTGATCCGCGGCCAAGCTCCATGTCCTATGATGTCAGACGAGTGAATGGCGAAATCGAGTACTGCCGGTAAAGGCATGTCAGCGCTGACTAATAAATGGTCAAAACTGTTCAACATCAGCAAAGTGCTTTTTCAGAAAGAACGTGTTGGATGTAGCCACATCGTCAGCAATTAGCCTCTTCCGCTGCCTCCATGCAATACAAACTGCGGGGCAAGAATGCTCAAGACAAGAATACCCAAAATCCCAAATCCCAAAAGTGCTGGGATCTGCCCAGCCTGGATTCGAGCTATGGCACATCTTTCAGAGCTTCCGCCTGCCCTCCTGTCGGTAAAGCAGCCTTCTGTCAGCAAGAAGCAAGCGAAAGGCCGGGTGGTTTTCCTGTTTCTGACCCTTTGGAATTAATCCAATAAACAAAGTCAAAAAGTACACGAGCACGGTTGTTTCATTGACGAGCCATGAGGGCGGGTTATGGCGAGAAAGCATCCATCCCGTGTAAAAGCATTCTGTGTTGATGTTGGCCGCCGCCATGGACAAAAGCGCTAGTGTTTTTAGAGCGCGCACCAGAGTCCCTTTGCAAAACCTCTCGTTTTACTGCAGCGGGGTCAAACTGTCTGCCCCCTTGCACTCGAGGTTCCGCTTCTCCCTGCCTCCCTTCCCTCCAGCCAGACCCGCAATACAGCCGGGGCCTCCAGCGGCGTGGTGTCGGTGTTCGTCACGCCACAGCTCCGACTGCAGGAACGTCGGGTCGGGTCTTTAGAGGCATCAGTGTGTACATGGAGAGAGTAGGACAACAGTGACCTCATCCTCCCCCACAAAGGGTAATCCGCACGCGAGTTTACCCCCCAAAACCGCTACGATCGCAACAGCAGTAAGACATATCCTTTCTAGCCATAACCTTGGTGAAGAGAGACACCTCTCAGTCCTATAATGTTGGACTGAGGACAGAGTCAACGGGTTGACATGCCCATTTCAGTAGCGATCTTATCCAAATGACATTACTTCTTCCCATTCCGTTGATAATGCTTGTTTGTTGTTTCAAAATATACTCTGGACGGATTAAATACACAGAGCACGGCACAAGTTTTTTTTTTTTTATCAAAATAGGCGGTGAATAGGCAAGCTGACTTGGCGAGAATGACTATACCTCTGAGACTGGGCTGTATCCGAGGAGGGATTTCTCCTCCCAGACATACCAGAGGCCGCACACAGCTGTATAGTTCCCCAGCATATGGATTAAATAAATACAGTCTGCAGCGAGCTTGTTAACACTTGTTCACTTGGCTACAACACACCGACGCTGTTTGCAGCCAAACTGAACATAACACACGCACACACCCATATCTTCGAACACCCACACAAGCTCCATGCACACAAAAAGGTAGCCTGGCACACAAACCTCCCTAAACAGGGGATTTGCCGGTGAATGGGTGTAGCACTGGTTATGGTGGGAGCGAGTAGTGACACACACACGCAGGTGTTATGGAGACTGATATACTCTTTTGATCAAGGAAGGGATTGAGTGCCAATGTGGTTTCAACACTTAACCAGTTTGCAGCATTACTTTACTCAGTAGTCTCGTTTAGATCTGCACATACAGACGGATCTATGCACTTTTCCACAAAAGAATCCTCTGCCTCAGGAACAGAGCGGGAACAGGCTCGGAGGAAACACTAAGAACACGGAAATACTGACCCAATAGTTGTGCGTCCGGGCTTCTTTTAGCTTTGTGGTCAGTTGTTAACCTAATCTGAATAATGGATTTTTAACCCTAACTCTGCTTCAAACGCAAAAACAGCCAGAGACGAAGACAAATGGGAGGAGGCTCTGAAAACTAGGTTGGCTCCATTACTCCTGCTTTGCCTAGTTACTGTTCTTTATCTGATTATTGGATTTTCTTTTTTTTCTGAAAAACTCCAGTGAAAAAAGGCACGCTCGAAACAGCGGCGGAAAATTTAGCAGCCAGCGGATGCCGGTTTTGACTGTTTGGGTGTCTCCCCGGACAAATTGAACTAATAGGTGTATCGGGTGAATTTCCAAAGGCGTTGTATTTAATAATCCCAGTTCAAATGAAGGTAGTGTTCAAGATTAATATAATTATTATAATGACTATAAATTATTATTATTATTCCTATGCGCGAAAGAAGCTTCTCTATAACGACAAATCAATTGTATGTACTACTTTTTGAGCAGCATCTATTTGTTTTCTATTCACTGTGGATCTGGAAATGAATCGCATGAACACGTTGTGTTGCCCGTGCTCAGTCAGCGGCCCGACACCCGGTCGACTCTTCCCCCCACATATAAAGAGGCCCTGGTCCGTCTACGGTGGGCAGCTTCGACAAGATTTGTGCAAACTTGGGGACAATGTGGGCTCCTTGTGCGCTGCGGTTAGTATCGGCCCTGGCTTTGGGATTCAGACTCATGCTTCGTAACCGGGCGAAGGTAATGTCATGCAATATGAATTGCCACGCACGCACACACAGACGCACACACACTCACCAATCACTTTGACTTTTGATGGATTCGCTGACCTTTAAACAAGCTGATCATTAACACACCAACGAATTAAGTAATTAATTGCCATGGCAGCTGGTGACACCTCCTGTATTAATCTTCGTCGGCATAATTAATAAGCCCTAATTGGAATTAATAGTCGTTTGGGATGTGACGGACAAAGAGGGAAAACCTGCTGTGTCAGAGTGTTTGAGGGACAGAAGTGTAAGGCTCGTTCTACAGAATGATGAATAGGTATTTGTTTCTTTCCCACACGCACACACACACACACACACACACACACACACACACACACACACGCGCTCATCTATAGAATGAGACAAACTTGCTGGTGGGCCTGACTGAATTGTCTCTCCTCCACATTCCTCAGCTTTCTAAAACTCCGCCAAATTTGACATGTACAAACACATCAAAGACTACAATACCACACAAGCGCGCGCGCGCGTGTGTGTGTGTGTGTGTGTGTGTGTGTGAGTGAAAATGCATCCTTTTAACTGTGTATATGCACATGCATCCATACGTGGTTGAAGGGATGCACACATACATGTGGGTAGACACAGCGGGACACGCACAAGCATAGACCACACTAAAAGCATCATGCTGCTTCAAAGACGATTTCCCCCGCTGAACAGCATCACCGAGCACAAGCCTCATAATGAAAAACGCACACAAACACACACGCGGCTACGTACGCAGCCGGTGCCACACCCTCAGACTATGCAAACTTAAACTTAATTAATTAAAAAGTTAAATACACCAAATCTGTTTAAATACAGAAATTAGGCATTTTAAAAAAAGCAATAGCAGATACCACCGCACACACGTGAGCACAGAGTAAACCAATGAACCCCCTTTAAAGGGTGAGATCAAAGACAACATTTTTCTCCCAATTAGCTGTAATATTTTTGTGGCCTCACACTTTATTTGAGGGGATTGAGAAGTCTTCAGACTTCTGCCACTATGCCAATAGCATTAGAGTGAATGGACTTACAAGAAAATATTTGTAAAAAACTGTTCCAGAAGCAATATCCCAGTTTGAGAAGCCTCGCTTTGGATCATTTTCTTCTTTTTCATTTTACAGTGAAAACTGTTGAGATAGAAGGAAGGAAAATGAGTAAAAGGAGAATGAGTGTGAGTGAAAAAGAGAGGAAACAGTGGGAGAGCACCTCAGTGTGCGTGTGGAGACACAGGTGTCGAAGGATAACGTTGTTTAAGCGTAGGTGCAACTGCTGACGAAGAGAAAAAAAGTCAAAGCAGTACTAAACATATTGCGTGTGTGCGTTTTCGATGCAGCAAAGTAGGGTTTGTACAAGTAAAATACATCATGCAACACATGCGTAGCAAATACGTTTAAAAAAAAAAAACATTTATGTGTTAGAGTTAGAATAACTCTTATTTATATTCAATTAACGTGGGCCGGGGTGGGGGTATCTGGTTGTCACTTAACGAGACACGGCAGGTAGAAGTGACTTTGTGTGCATGTGATCTTAGCCCGCCGATCAGAAAGCTGAGCGAGATGCAACCGCTCAACTTTAAAGAGGGTAAGAAACTAATGAGCTGTGCTGCTAATGAGGCTCACTGAACCGGAGAGGAGCGGGTATCGCTGCAGCCGACTGCTCGGTAAAGTTGAAGCCATTCCTCAGCTCTTTCTCGATGAATATCACACACACACACACACACACACACACACACACACACGGGCACTTTCCACCCTCGCAAGTAAAGCAGCGAACGCACAGTCACTTCCTCTAACAGTGATGACTAAGAGCAACTTTTCAGACAACTGCTCACCACACTGTTGCTCCGCGTAAACATTCATTTTATCAGCAGTTCATACAAAAAAACAATTCCCACCACCCCCGTTGCCGTTCTCGCTAAAGGCAATATCTAGAAAAGACATTGATAGATTGGAGCTTTTATCTTTTATACAAATAAAATATTGTCTCACATGATGAAAAAAAGTATTACATTATGAAATGTAACAATGTTAGAGCAAATATAGATGTTTGTGAACAGAGATTAATTAATAATAATAATAATAATATAATAATTAATAAATGAAACTTACGCTTATGTATGATGTGATATAACCAAATGCAATTAAAGGGATACAATCCCACCACTAATTACAGAAGGATACTGAAGCTTTCAGACGTGTACTTTAAAAGCGTACCGTAATAAATGATAGTTGACTTCAGACTAAATATACAGTAAATTAAATGACCCGTAATATTGAGGGATTCCTGCAAAAGTAAAGACTGAATAAAGACCTTTTTGTCCTACCTCTGCTGATCATCAGGTTATAAAAACATCATGGCTGACTCCCGGGCCTTGGCATCAGCTGTGCTGCAGCGGTCTGATTGGACCCCGCCCCCCTGCGCGTCGCGCCGTCCTGCGGCAGCCAGCAGTTGGGCCACCGGCCCGCTGTACTCCACGCGGTTGATGGGAAGCAGAAAACCAGGCGTCAAAGCCTAAACTAATATCCCTCCATTTCTTTATCGGGTCCGCGTAACTCCACACAGGTCCGTGAACATCGAAGCCAAAAGGACTTTTGTTTAAGAAGCGCTGGGGACCTTTGGCCCTGCGCCGCCGCTCCTTTAACGCGCTACAGCTGGGCAACGCGGCTTTGAGTCCGATCGAGTGTGTCGTAGATTTGCGTGCGACGTTTGACGCGCCTCGCTGGTGCTGCTTTAGGTCCTGTGTCGCGGTTGTCGGTGTCGACCATCACCGTAACAACCTGGAATAAACGACAGAAAGACATTAGAAAAGTGCACATTAGGCGGCATTTATTGAAACATATCCAAACGCCCGACATTTTGTCTATTTTACATCCACAGGAAACAATTTTGTCCAGACGTCCAAATTGACCGGCTGATCAAAGGTGCACGATGCAAGAAAATATTTAGTGCCCTGCAGAGACCCCAGCAAGTCAAATTCTCTAATTGTACCAATTTTCTTTTATCGCCGTAGTTGACAGCTGACAAAGCCCTCCGCATGTGAGGATTTTTTAAAGTCCCTGGTTAAAGTTGAGCCGATGATTATACATTTGAAAACGTCAAAAACATTGAAGCCACTGATGGGGGAGGGCCTCAAGCAGCTTTTCTATTTTTGTATCATATTCTCCCTTAAAAGAATCTGCAGTTTACAACAGCAATGACTTTGAAAGCGGTGTGACCTCTTAAATATATACATGTGGGAGGAAGGGGGGCGTAATAGATGTTGGTGGAGCCCAAAACAAGCACGTTGTTAATAGCATTTTGAAGCAGTTGAAAATTATTTAAATATAGTGTTCAGTGACAGTGTGACACTAAAGCCCTGCAGATGCTATCACATGCGATTAAGCCAAATAAGAAGGCCCTTTATGGTGTGTGGGAGCAGCACGCAACTTTCTATCCCCGTTTCTACAATTATTACCTACTCAATTTCAATATTGATTGCTTTATGAGTCGGAACAAAGCGGTCTTCGATTACATCCATAGCAGCACATTACGTTCCCTGAAGCTGTGACATTTGTGTTTTCTTCATTCGTTGATTCTAGTGTTGAATGTCAAGATTCTCCAGTTCTCAGTTCCCCCTTTTGTTGCCCCAACCACAGAAATCACCACACCCTGTGCGTCTGTACCCCCCCTTCTCTGCCACCCCTTCTTCTTTCCATCCATATTTCCTCTTTCTCCCTCTCACCGCAAATCTAAATCTGAGTCTGTATTTATACAAAGTTGATTCCTCGGGTCAGTCCGACTACAGCGTGTGTGTCAAAGACTTTTATCTCCACACACACACAAACACACTCTATATTTGAGACTTGATCGTCGGTCCCTAATAAAGCCACTGTTTTATCACCTTTGTTATTCCCAGGGTGTCCATATAAAAACAGTTCCTCCTTAGACATGACAGAGCTATTTTATGTTTTACAGAATATAATTTAACAAGACAGCACAAGCAAAGGCGAGCGCTGTCGTATTTACTGTTCCAGATACCTGTTCACCTGGTTCAGTGTGGTCCTCCCCACATCCACACCCAGGTCTCACTTTGCTTGGACTATAGATAGAAGATAAACAGACCAGCCATTTTAGAACTGGACCGTGTCATTATTTGAAAGAGGATACATGCTGTTTGAAAAAAAGAAAAAAAGATTGCTTCCATGAAAAGTGAAGCACATAGTGAGTCATTACTGAAATTCTGAGTCATTTAAAGAGAGCCTCCCCTCTTAAAACCGTGATTTGTTATTGAGGATGTAAATACAGTAGATGTCTGGGATGAAACCTATTCTAAGACCCAATGTGACCTTGTCAAGTCTCCTCAATGGGAACATCTGGTGTGTCCTTGCTACACCGAACCAAACTAACACAAAGTGTTTTCATGCCATTCATTGTGATCTTCTCTTCTCCAGGGCGTAAGATACAAAGCATGAAATCCCACAAAATCAAATTATAAAAATCAGCGGCCGTACTTAAAACAGTAAAAGAAAAAGGGGAGCATAGTTTTCTTTTACATAAAGAGTGAGTGTGGCTCCAAATATTTTCCCCGTGGAGGTCTGACTCAGGCAGCTTACTCATTTACTTAAATCACTCCTTCCCTCCTTCTGCTTTTCTCCTTATGCTCATTTTCTCTTTGTTTCTCCACACGACTCATCCGTTTTCTTTTTTTTTCATTCCCTGTCTCTCGGTTTCCCTCTCTGCAACAACTCGGCATTTCCAACATCCAATGTCAACACTCCAACTAGAACCCACCAACGCCACCAGCATCATGCTGCCTTCTCCATCAATCCATCACTGAGTCTTCAGTCATTTTCATGTGCTTCTTCTGTCTGTTTTTACAACTGCCATTACGGCTGAGATCCGCCGACTCCTCCTGTGCTACAACCCCCCCCCCCCACGCATGTGTGTGGTCCGGTCCAGCTATAGACCGTTACATTGTCCCAGACAGGTTGAAATGTGCAACTAGCCGGCGGACCGAGGTGGGTGGGGGGGTCGGGGGGCGGTTGCAGAGCAGGGGTTCCTAGGGAATGTTTGTTTTTCTGTTTCCAATTTGGTCCAGCCCGAGGAACTCCACACGCCGCTCTGTCTCAAACACACCATTCATGACGGCCTGACGCACATGATTACACACAAATGCCCACTCACTAACTCTCCCTGCCTCGCTCTCGCACACACGCTGACACACACATACACACACACACACATACACAGATATGCATATGGTGCATATGCATACACCCATATCCTGGCAACATACAATTTTGTTTTTACCATGAAGGCCCTTTCGTTTGTCTTCGTCCTCATCTTTTACCGTTTTCTGATTTGTTGCTGCTAATGACGTTTCAAATGACACGGGGGTCAAACTAATTACGCTTGTTTCTTGCTACTCTTTCAGGGATTCCCTCCACCCCCGCCACCTCCCGAGTCATCGGGAAAAATGGTTTTCTTTGAAAGCCTTTCTTTGCGTGTCTCACGGCGTTCTTCGATGTTACGTTGACAGAGTTGAGCTCCACGTTCCACCGATTACAGCACAAAGACCACATTGTTTTATACTTAACTCAACCGTACCATCTGAAATGGATTATTTTAGTCCGTTTTGTTGTTTGCATTTCCAATCAACAAAGGGATCTTCGTGTGACCATAAACTAATCGATCATGTATCAATTAAAACAGACAGATGGATATAGAGGTTTTTTTTTATCAGAATCGTATTGGTTTGCTTTTAGACGTCATGTTGTTTTGTTCCACAGGCCTTTGATTACTCATCAGACAGACAGGAAACCACATTGTTATATATTTCAACGCTGCATACCAAAAAGAAGAAAAGAAAAAAAGGTTTATTCACTTTTTTGACTGTATTTTAAAGTGTGGTGTTCCAAAGCCATATAAATATTTGAGACACACATGAAGTCAAATATAACAAACAGACTCAATGGAAAAGCCGATTTTTTTCCCAACCGTTTTTTTCATAAATTGATAGGTTTACGTTGGACTGATAAAATAAACTGTTCTGAAAAGAACCCACTAGTGGATCATGTAAGTTGTTTTTGGTCTGCGTACTCTCCTTGTGTTCCAAAAATACATTAATTAGCTTGGGTTATCAAAAGTTATCTCAAAGTTCTTAACTGGTTGCAATTGATAATGTAAAACTATTTTTGCCCTGGATTCATAAAAAACCCAGAAATCTAAACCCGGTGTCTTGTTTTCAGTTGTTGACTCATTACTACTTCAATATGGATTTAACATCAAAAGATGAAGAAACGGAGAAGCAGGCCAACAAAGCATCTGTTCTACATTAACAAACATTCCAAACAAATAAGCTTACAATTGACATCACAAGCTCAAAAGAGAAAAACAAAAAATAGATCCTCTTCTCAGCGACACCTACAGTCGTCGATGGTGAACAAGATGCCCCTTTAGGTCACTTCCTGACAGCTCCTACGTAGCAGCTTTCTGCCACGTGCACCGTGGGGATAAACAGACACAACAGTGTCATCTGTCAAAATGCTGACATGACAGAAAACAGACTAGACCAGGAGCTGCTAACGTCGCTGTCAAATTAGTGTGCTGATGGCGGTCTATGGTGACATACAGAGTATCTCACACCTCCTAATGAATTCCATTTCACCGACAACTCAAATTTACAGCACCAACGTAAGTACAGCAAGAAACAAGAATGCATTTTTAGGGTTTGGCGCACACAGCACACCGCGTTCCTCGGTTTTGTTTTATGAACAATATACGTTCCTTCTCTTGTGGATGACATCAATCAGAAACCTTGATCAACCAGATCTCTCAGTTGCTGCGACAGGAGTTGAGGGCGTGGCCTGTCTTTTCAGGACGGTAAGCCACGCCCAAAGCTTTCAAGTTGCTGACACCCTGACACTTCCCAGTAACAGATATGCTCCTATTAGCGCCTATTAAACATCCAGAGGGGCCTTTAGAGGGAACATCTAGCACTATTACTGGTTGAAGGACGGAGGCTTCTTGACTTTCAATTTCTCCCAAATTGGCCTTGGAAAGCTTTACAATCTGTACACATGCAACATCCTCTGTCCCAGAACCCTCTTATTGGCAAAGGGAGAGCTAAAAAAAAAACAAACGTTGAGGGGTGGGGCAGAGGAGGAATCCCTCTCCCAGGATGGCCATGCTGCAACAGATATGTGTACGGAATAAGATTTGCAATTTGATGCATATGACAGAAATGATCCATACTGTATACTGGTAGCAGTAGAGTTGAAAAATGCCTACTAATAACAGATGTAGTAGATTAACAATGGAAAAAAAAGTAGCAATGGCGTCAGCAATGGGGGGCAGAGTTTTTCCTTGCTGGTTCTTGTTCTCGTCCTCCCCACCCCCTCCCGTGACACCTCATTTAACAAATCCTGGAATGGGCCCTGATGAGGAGAGAGCGAGGGGGAATGACATGCAACAAAAGGTCCTACGGTTGACTCTGGGCACTCAAATAATCCACAGAAATGTGTCTGGTTAGTCCAACACGTAACTAATCAGCTCATTATGGACGCTCCACGTTTAACCAGTTGGCGTCTGAAAAGGGTAGTGGAAACTGTGCAGAGGGAGATCGAGTGCGGCTCTAAAACAGCTCTGCTTATTTACAAAAATAGGCTGCGCAAAGTTCGCCAATGATACGAATAACTCTGGCGGCTGGTAGGGACAAACCAACCGACCGCAGTCAGGAGGACATCCGCCTTTGCCTGCATGGACACCGTTAACGTCCCTCCATGATGTATGCCGGTAGCAGGAAACCCAGGCGCATGAATCAACACGGGCCTGTTGGTTTTGACCTTGCTCCCTTCAGCCAAGACCCTCATTCATCAAAAAATAATGGCGAACAACCTTTGCCTCAGTGGTACTTGTAGGCGTAATGGAAGGAACTGGTAGCTGCATGAATCAACATGTTGATTGTTGACACTTGCCCCCCTCCAAAATAAATACGGAAAACAAACCACAGCTGGGCCAGAGACGCACACTTTACCCGCACACGTCTCACCGAGCCTGCGCAGGTCTGCCAAGCATATCCGATTATCACACACACACACACACACACACACACAGTTTGTCTCAGTCTGGGTAGCCTCAAACATTACGTCAGGCACGCACACACACGTTGATGCACAAGACCGTGCACTTACTGCTACACAGTCGCAACACTACTCCTTCTCTAATGTCCACACACACACACACACACACACACACACATACTTTCCACTCATGCAGAATCGGACGTTTCCTTCAAGCGGCACGGCCCGACAGGAAAGAATTTCTGGACAAACGTACGTGCGTACGGACGGACACACCATGGAACATTTTTCAAGCCACAATGTTGACTTTATATTTCTTTCCCGGAGCCCTCCGAGCTGCACGCTGGCCAAGCGAAGCAGCGTTTCCCGTCGGACGGTACCGGGAAGTCCAGGCTGGGAGGTTTTTCCGGGGGGGGGGGGGCCTCGTGGTATCAATGCAGCGCCAGAGTCCATTCAGGCGCCGAGAATTCAGAGCCATATAGGATCATGCTCTCCCAGCGATTGGCATTTATTCATTGAAGAAATGAAACATTTCAACCTTGTAGTACTTAAGAGGTACACGCTTTCCTGTGACATGACGAGGCCAAAGAATCCTACCCTGGCAAAGCATGCAGCGCGGAATGTCTCCAGTGATGCGTTGCTAAAATGCAAAGAGGTTGAGGAAGCTGATTTAATGGCACAAAGCCATTTCACTCTTAACGTCAAGTCAAGGATTATTATTCAGATCCAACGGACTCCATTAGCATCAAAGTATTACCGAACATCTCTTTTGCTGCAGGTACTCTTCGAGCAGAGTCTCAGGCTCCAGGCGGGTTTATTCACTCATCCTCACATGCACTCTCTTCCGCAGGTTTTCTCCAAATTTTCGACACAGAGGGAAAGAGAAATGACTGTAATCTTTGCTTTGCTTCACCTCTTTTTAGCCACGGCTGCTGCCTGAGCTGCCCAGATCTGTCGCTTCTCACCCCACACAACAATTTTCCTTTGCTCTCTTCCCTTTCTTTGTGCCCTCTCCTCCGCTTTCATCCGAGAAGGTGAACGCTGCAGGCGGTGCCTCACTCTTCAGTGCTGTTCACGAGAGACCTGGAACACTTCTCTTCACAACCCCGCGTGCACCATCAGTGGAGCTTCTGGGGCCCTGCGGTGCAATATTACTGGAATCTTATCCTTCACTTCAATATTTTAAAAGCCACTTTTGGTACCTAGCAACATAAAGCCGCAGCGCGTCCCTACTTCACAATCAAATCCTGAAAGGAATCTCTATGATTTAAAAAAATCATCAGATGGTTTTATCTCGTCTCACGACAAGACACTTCCCCTAATGCTTTATTTAAAAACGAATAGAAACGCAGCTAAGCTAACGGGGAGCGCACACATGTCGTGTTTGGCGGAAGTGCAAAGGTGCTGGACGTCCCTGCAAATGAAAGAACACGAGACAACAGAGGGAGAGCTCGAACCAGGGCACTTCGTCATCTGCTCCAGTTTCCTTCAACTTCCTCCCAACCGATGCTCTGCAGAAACTAAAACTGGCATTTGTAGAACCAAATCACCTCGCTTACTGTCTGACTCATCTGACAGAGCCGCAGAGAGAGGAAAGAAAGAGACGGCAAGCAGTGGAAGAGAGATACTCACAGCCGGGTGGAATCAGCCATTAGGGAAGGAAGGGAGAGGACGAGTTGTGTGCGAAGCACTAAAAAGGGAAAAAGCCCAAAAGCCATGTTGCAGAACAAACGGCGTGCCCTCCCACCGTGCGTTTCAACCCATCCTAGACACACACACACACACACACAGGCTCAGAGTAAATTCAACTGTCAGCCGTAAAGTTTTCGACTATAGGATTGATCTTTTGCCCCCTTTCCTCTCCCCCCTTTTCCTCCTCCCACTCCTGTGCCCATGCAAATGAGTTCCTCATCCGTCCATCCGTCCTCTCCTCCTTTATTGCCTTTCCTACTCCATTTCCACCTTATTGTTCTAAGCTCTAAGCATTTCATTTCTCAAGTCTATCACAGGCTTGTTTTATTTCGTTTATCTCGTCACCCTTTGTCTCGCTGCCTTTCTGCTTCCCTCTCTCCATCCATCCCCGTCTCTGTCCTAGCCCCCCCCCAACACCTCCCTCCACAGGCCAAGCCTGACCATAGCCCATAGCTCTTTAGCCCGGTTGCTTATCTTCGCTCTACCTCCCCAGAAATAAAAAAAAGAAGGATTTCCCCCCTTCCTTCATCCATTCTTCTCTAAACCCCCAACCGCTTTTTCAACTCCCACACACACACACACACACACACACACACACACACACTTCTGAGTGTGGGCCTCTGACACCCACCTTCTCCTCTCCCTCCACAAAAGTCTCAAAGACCCCCAGATGTGCGCCCCCTTAATTTCCATTTCAAAAAAAGAAAGACCTCCCTCCCTCCATCATCCATCTAGGCAGGGATCCACTTGATCATACACACAGCAGACACATCAGGGCACCGCAACACATGCGCACAGACAGACAATCCTTAGCAAGTACAATTCTTTCTTTTTAGCGGGACAAATTCGGAGAGAAAAAGCAAGTGAAAGCTGATCATGACAGATATCGGCTCATTTACAGGGAAGTGCTGCACTGTTTAACAATCATCACCATCATCACCAACAGAAGACTTTATTTATGGAAAAGATTATCTGGGTTTCAGATGGTTTCATGACTCATGAGTAAAATGTATTTTACTATTATTTTCTTGCATACATGAGTGATAAAAGTATCCTTCACTCCAAAAATACATGATTCCATGTTTGTTTAGTACAAACATTTAATTACAAGAACTCCCCTTTGAGCACAGCCAATCACGTCAGAATCAGATAAGGCTGCTACAAAATACATTTCTTATTCATTGAATAATTTCTTGTTTTGTAAAATGTCAATTTTTGACAAATAGTTCTACCGCACACTGTTGACGTTTACTTGATTTTATTTCGAACGAAATATATATGTATATATATTTCACTTAAACAGAATATAAAGGAGTCATATTTGACGCTGCGAACAGCAAAAAAACGCTTGTTTCAAGAGGGACAATCGGGAGAGGATCCAGCCGCTTTCAAAATAATTTTTGGTCAGGTACCACTGCCCTACATTATAGATGACAATCACATTAAACTGAACATTTTGTACCAGGACTCGGGGCTAGCCGCGTGTGGTTTGAAGCCAAGCCCTGAGGGCATCAGCCTCCACGGCTGTGCCCTGCTACTGCAGGTTTATTCAACACGCTCGGAAAAGCAAGCCCGGCCCTTGAACAACAGGTGACTGTTAGTTGTATCCCACCACATCGCACTGGCTATTTCAGATGTCGAGCTGGACCAGAGGCCAGTTTCGCCCTGAGCTTTCTTCCCCCTGACTCAAATACGTAAAAGCCAAGCAACAATGCAGGACTGGAGTTACGGCGACTAAATCCATCTATAATTTTACAAACTTGCCCCAAAGCAAGCAGCACGCTCAACAAATTGTAGCTATTCGCTCAAATGAAAAATAAAAAAAAAGAATGGACACGTTAGTTATTTAAATCATAGCTGTAATTTGACGGGACGCCGTAAAAAGTAAGCCCTTTATTGGACGGACAGATAACCCTCAAACACAGACACATGCATGTAGGCACACAGAGTAAGGACAAAGGCTACTTTGAAAAGTTCCTCAGCCACCAGATGTTTTTAGCCAGATCCTAGACTACAATACTAATGGGGCCGCACGTGTGTGCGTGTGTGTGAGTGCCGGGGGGAGCTAAAATAGTTTTAAAGCTGCACAAATGAGTTCCATTCCTCAGTAAGCATGTAGTTAAAACAAAGCGACATGTACGGTTTCAGATTTGAAATGAATCGCTTCGGACTCCCCGCCATCACACGCTCAAATACAAATACAATGTCAGCATCCATTTACACATGAAATGAAACCAAACTGCACTCTCAAGAGCAAGCACATGTAGTATTTTGACAGTGCTCGCAGAGCAATCAAGCCCCTCTGCCTGCGTCCCAGAACGGATAAGAGAAGCCGAGATGCAGACATGAAAAAGTACAGAACGGGGGAAACAGAGAAAAGCAACGCAACAAATTTGACGGCTAACAAACCCGAGTGTGTTTGTGTACAGCAGCGTGTGCGCCGGGGTTCTCGGTTCAACTGTTGACAGAACAGACTGTTAACCCCTCAGTACAAAAATAGACAAACAGAACCAGTGAGTCAATCATAACCGAGCAGCGAGCGAGAAGAAATGACCGCCTGCTGCCGAAACATCCCCCAACAACGAAACATGACAAGCTGAGCATCTAAGAATCATTACTGATACACAACAGGAACTTATGTGGTATTGATGAAATACAACGTCCTGCGGAAGCGTGAATTTACCTGTGAACAGATACCAGCCACTTTGTGCAAACTCAGATTAGCAGCTCACCGTGAAATGAAATACAGCTTCTTCTGGCCCCCACCTGCCAAAAGCCTATTACAACGTGTTCGTTAAATGCAAATCTTTAACCTGTAAAAGCTGCACTACCTGACTGGCAAATGTGTCATTTCCCTGGTGGGGCAATTTTTCTACCTGCATAAAATCCCAATTACTCTTTTCTTTCATTCGCCATATGAAAAAGAAACACCTCTAAATTTAGAGAAAAGGTCTCGTTGAATTAAGCACGCAGTCCTGACGGGAGATGGTCAAGCACGCTCATAACATAAATCACATTCACACTAATTGTGTCACTGTCAGAGTTTCCATAGATCATTCTCGCTGTCTGGTACGCTGGTAGCAGACTGGAAGAAATGACAGAAAGGGCTGCTCGTGGGAACCCTTGAGCCGAGTAAACGGAAATGTATTCATACACCAAAAGTTGGACTCCTTTTGTTACAGCATGTCAAGCATGTCGCAATTGCTCCCTGTATAATCTCGACTCTCTCCTCACTACAATGTACCATCCTGTTAAACAGACCTGTAGTAATATCACATGTATAGATTTAGAAGAAACCTCACCACTACTCTTGGTTTACACTCTGACCTGTGGCTTCAACTAATATTTCCTTGGAGACAGTTAATTTCTCAGACACTCCTTCAATATATAAAGAGGCACATGACAACGTTATTGTGTCCCGACCTCCCCGGCGTTGTCTCCACGGTTACTGACAACGAGCAGAGCTTTACTGAAGAGACGACATACTCCTGTTGGGTAAACACTGGTACAAAGAAATACATAATCTCTCACCAAACCAGATTTAAGCTGCACGTCCACTGTGACAGATCACCTTTCAAAATCCCAAGAGCTAGATGCAGAGTCTGCAGGTCGCCCGTTGAGATTATTGTTCGAGAGGGAGGAAATCAAAGCAAACCTGCTACCGTGTACACGCCGACATCACATTCAGGAGTTCATTTGGTCAGCTCCACAAACCACAGCTTTGTGAAATATTGTCGCGATGAGACAGAAGGGGAAAAGCAGTGTTGGATCTTGTTTGAATTCCCTTGGCTTCAAAACGTAAACAATTCCAAATGCCCTCAAATGCAAAATGTATTTCCCTTTTATAACTTTTGCTGCATGTTTTGGCACAATGTTAATCCTCACAAGTTATAAGCCTTCACATTTTAATGGGGACTGCAACTTTTAAATGTGAAAGTGCAACTTTTAAATGTGAAACCGTAGACAGGGAAGAGTTTAGTGCCCACTAAAAACAAACTAAACATTTTAAAGCAACGTCCGACGCCTGACTGACTTTAGTTACAAAATTGCCAAAAAATGAAATCCAATATTTACCAAAACAATATTTAAAACCTTATTTATTCTCATAAAGTCTGATCGGACTCTCCGACCAAACGCACCGTCTAATGTTTCCTGGCACAACACCTGCAATGTAGCTCAGAGGAAGGTTGAGGGGTAGAGCGACTCTAAAAACATTTGGGATTAGTGGGAAATGTGTATCGTGCCTGCATGATTAAAAGCATAAATTCAAATGTGCCCCTCCCTGGTGGGGAGAAACTCCAGCGGTGCAGAAAATGTGACAAAGAAAGACATTTCAACACCACCCTCAGATAGCACACATGCGCTGCTCTCCAGACGCAGCCGATCTAACTCACTCACGATCGCGCAAACATCCACGGACTCATTTCCAGTGAGACCTCGCTTGAATTGAAAGCCAGTGGGACACCGCCTGCGACACCGCCTCGGACCCAGGTCGCGCACTGCGTCACACATGAGGCATAAAGTCACGCGCGGCTGAGCGTCCGGGTGGACAGGAAACGCACACGTTGAGTCAAAGCAGTCACACACCTGGCAACTCACACCACGTGACACAACGCGCCAGCCCGAAACGCGGTGTCCAAAAAACACCTCTGGTGCCAGAAGACCGAAAATCAGCCGTTGGTCCGTTGACGAACCGACGGCCTTTTGCTTTAAACAGGGCTGACTGATATGACCGGGAGTACAAAAGCAGCCAGAAGGTGCTGTTGGAGGCAGCAGATTAGTCGCTCCGACCACGACGCCGCAGTCCGCCCGTGTCATCAACCCTCTGCCGGATCCGCTCAGCGAACTCTTTTATCAGGCTCCACTGTATCGTAACAGAGGGATTATTTACTCTCAGATCGAAGGGAGAAACATTTGCCCGTATTTAGGAGTTGTCTGCCTCCCCCGCCCCCAAAAGAGAGAACTACAAAATGGGGGATAAAAAAAAGGATTTCATCCAAAACCAAGACCATGTGCTCGTTATCTGAAGCGGCCTGTCTATAAGAGAGGCTTAAGAAGACCAGAGACATTAGAGACAAACTCGAGCCTAAACAAGGCGGCGCTAACCACAGACGGAGAGCGGGGATGACATTTTGGGCCATTTAGCAGACACTCTTTTCCAGCGGGACTTCCAGTAACTGCAACATGAGAATGGGCTCAAATCTGTGTGTATCACCCGCGTACCAAGCAGCTGAAATGAAGCAATTACAGAGGCAGAACAATGCCTCCAGCCAGTGGAACAAGATCAGACCCATTGTGTCCTTGAGATAGGAGCAGAAGACGGTGCGGACAGAAGTGAGAGCTACAGAGCTGTGAGACAATAAAGAAGAAAAAAACCATACGTGTCACATTGGATGTTTTTCTTTATGTGAACTGCAGACAAGGTACTGTAGATGACAATATTTTCCCGCTTATTGGAAGCAGTGAGTACAGAACACTTCACATTAAAAACATAAATGGGACCGTAAAATTGAAATGCATGGGTGTGGTGGGAAATGCTACATCACGTAGACTATGAAATAGGATGAGCACCGAAATAACCACCACGGGAACTTTGTGGTGAAGTAAAAAAAAAAAAGAGTTGTAAACATATTATTTTAGTTAAATTTCTATTCAGTTATCGGACACAAAAGACACTCAAGGGAAAGCACTTAACTAAAAGTCTTAAAGGTTTTCCCCTGGTCCAACTTTATCATTAATAATGTTTTTTTTTGGTCTTACCAAAACATAATAGTCAGCTCAACTGAATTTAGGGCTGTTAGCTCAATAGATCAGGAAGACAGCTGCTGCGCTTTCACACAGTCATCTGTGGCGAGCAACAGGTCTGCGAATTGAATCAGTTGCTCCTACACAGACACACACACACAGACACACACACACACACACACACACACACAGAGGATAGCAGCAATAAGAAGCAGAGATTAACGGGGATCGGACATGTGTTCCTCCTGTTGAACATTGTAACAAGCTGAGAAAGGACACGCGTCAGCGCGGACCAGAGAGAAAAGAGACGGCAGCGACTGGCGGCATTGTTGTTAAAAATCTCTTCAAGATTTTAGCGGGTAATGTGAGGCAAATATAACCCACAGATATTTATGGAAAGTTGTGTAAACTTCTATGAATCCTGTAAACTTTTTTTCTTTCCTTTGATATCTGGGTTCTTATCGGACGTGGGTGAGGTTATCCATTTTTCTGGAATTCATTCAGGTTTCTACCACTTTTGAAGGTCTTGACCCGCCACTTCTGAAGGTTTTTTCAATATTTATATCATATACACTTGAGCTGCTATTTTCTCTTTCGTTCTCTGGCAATAATTACGTCAGATCGATACAACCAAAACCGCTTTCAAAATACGGCTCATTTATTAATAACGATATCACGTTGTAGTAGATTTTCAGGTAATTTGATCCATGAATAATAAGCTATAAATAATAACCACATGGTAGAGCCTATTTTTGCATACGGCGTGTGAATTAATTACTTGACATTTGAAAAATACAAATTATTTCTATCATTACATTAAGAACAGTGTGTAGTTTATAGCAAAAACAAATACACACTGTGTTTACATACATGCACACAAATACAGGGAAATGTGAAAACAATAGTTTGACCACACTTTTTTTTTTAAAGAAATCCATTATTACAGTATGTGCTTGTATTTACCAATTTAGAAGATTCCATTTTGCATCACTATATCTCTATTTTTAAGAGCTCCATGGAGAGACATTTAATGATCCCTTACCTATAGTTCCAAAGTGCAAATAACTTTGCCCTTCCTCAAAATACAGAAAAAATCCCAAAAGGTCTACAAAGAAAAAGCAAACTCTTCCCCACCTCAATAATTATCCATTATGATGACTATCATTACGCGTTTGAAGAAAACTACACTGCATTACGAACTTGTCTCTGTCTTTCCAAACACCTCCCTCACCACGATGCATTGGAGGCAGTAAGATCAGTCCCATGCAACCGATGCAAATCACTAGAGGCCCCCGCCCCCCCTGCCCCAGGTGGCTTCTCTGTCCTTTTTACCGGCCCCCGTCCCCTTCACAGACACACTAAGCCCTGCTTTGAAGCGAACGTGGGCAAACGCGTGGCAGCCCACAAAATCACTACAGTTGTTCCTCACGTCTTATAGAGCATCAAACCGTCAATAAAACACACAAGGGACATTCCAGCTAGTCCAACAGGACATTTCTGACTTCCCTAACTCCATGTGCGTTTTCTCTCCCTCTTTCTCAAAACTTTCCCTCTTCCCAGTTCCAACCGCAGAGATTTCACATGTTGCAGCCATATGAGTAAGTCATGGCTGTCTCCTCTGTGCGCACACACGCACACACACACACACACCCAGGAAAATGTGCTATGCTCTTTCTTACACGCACATACGGGAAAGAGTTTTACAAGCAAAGGTCTGCTTTAGGAAGTCGTCAACTGTTTTGACGTTTAATAGCAGCTAGAACAAGGCTGTGAGATACAATAATATCCAGTGTCTGGAGAGGGGAACCGTTTCAAAGCCTTTACAACTAGATTCATGTGTTGCTTGATCAAGTTTTTTTTTTTTTTTTTTAAAGCTTGTTAAATGTTTGCAAAAGTTTAACAAAGTAATAATATTAAAAGGCATATATACAACTCTGTATAACAACATGCAAAGTTATGAGCGACTAATACTTGTGCACAGGAAGGGGGGGGGGGGCATGAACCCATGTCGCATGAGAGGACAGCAAGGGAAAAGGGAAAGGGAACGTTTCAAAGTATACTTGAGTCGGTGTCAGTTTAAAGCGCTTAATTATAAAGTGCCTTCAGATGTATCAAACTCCTCAATCATACAAAAAATGATAAAAATCATACGCTTAGCGAGAAAAATGCAAAAGTAAAAGAATCGCATTGCATCGTAGGAATTTGTGGGAAACAAGTTAGACGCTTTAACTGGGCTTTAACTGAGACAGGAGTATTCAGAGCTTCTAATGTGGAATGTGTTATTCAAAAAGCTTTGTCGCAGTATTTGTTTTTTTTTAAACAACGAACCAGCATTTCTTGAGAACGCTGGCTTACAAAGTACTTAAAAAGTTGATACAAATGCTTGACTACAGCCTCCAGATTACATTTGTGTTTGGATGCTGCAACAAAACTGATTTTGATTTCCATTTTTCCTTAATAAAGTGATCGCCACACCTTTATAAGGCGACTTATAAACTTTCAAAAACCTTTTGTGACTTTTCATGGAAATACTGTGAGCGAGGTTTAAAGTCAGCGTAGCAACATTATCAAATGATCCGCAGACACGCTTTACGTTGGAAAAGGACTTACGGGTAAAGCCAGCGTAAAAAAAGAAAAAAAGACTTCTAATAAAAACACAAACTGTGCAGGCTCAGACTTAAGTTTGACTGCCTTTTCTTTTCTTCGCCACAAATCACTGAGGTTATCTGTTGAATAAAAGTCGGTCCACACATAAGCACTGCTTCAGGGGCCCGGCCTGCAGAGCTGTGAGCGACTATGCTGAAAAAAAGCTTCCTTGCAGTGTGTGCGCCTCATTGTGCTGCCTCCACATACTCTGCTCTCCCCACAGAGTTGTCATGCCTACCCAGCTCCCTTATCTCAAAGGAACATCGCAGTTTCTTACGACACGGTGGAGGGGGGGGGGGGGGACTTTTACAAAGTTGAGTGGAAACCCAACTCAGGCTTCCCGGCATCACTCGCGAAAAGTTCAACAAACAAACACAATACATGCGCGAATGCACTTCTGGTGCGTACTTAACGTTAGTTGACAAGAGGTGGGGTGTTCGGGGATTTTTTTTTTTTGTTTACGACATTTCACCTCCACCATCTTAATAACAATGAAAGAGGTGCAAAAAGGGACAGCGCCATATCGGCTGTAAAAGCCACATGACAAACTCAAATCTCTTTCATCTCGAGTGTCAGCGCGTTCCCACGTTCGGCGCGAGGCAAACTGCTGCGAACGTCTAAAAAACTAGCGTTCACCTTTTCGGCGCAGATCTCTTCGCTTCTGCGACGTGCGTCACTCGCGGGACGCGAGCCCATCTGAACTTGGGCTTCTTCGAGCTCGCGGGCAAAAGTAGTAAATGGAGAAGTTATCAATGAAAAAATAATAATACAATAAAACATTTTTAAAAGTAGTAATGCGTTGTTAGTTACATGGCAGCTGCTACGTAGTGACGAAAATCACCGTCTAGCAAGCCCAGTCAAGATGCCGCTTATCGTGAATGAATGCTGCCCCCCCTCAAAAGAAACAACAACAACAAGAAACCAAACTTCCCCCCCCAAAAAATAGCACAAACACAAACCTACTTGAGGCGACTAAAGTCACTCCGCGTCGCCTCGCCGTTGACTTCACACTCGGGCTCAAATCAAAAGCGGTAGCCGTCCCGAGGAGCCCCCCCACTTTGTAGTTGAGTAGCGTTTGGGTGTCCTAACCTTAAATGTAAATTGCCATGTGAATTCGGTGGTGGTGCGCTCTCTCTCTCTCTCTCTCTCTCTCTCTCTCTCTCATTCAGCAGATCCCTCTCTCCTTGCCGACGCCGCTCGGGCCGTTAGTTACATAAGACGCAAAGCGACTGCTGCCCGTCGTAAAACAACCAACGGCTAACTGCAATGTTTTGTCCCCCGAACGCAACATTTGATAGCCCGGTTTCCCCCCCACACGGAACACGTTTCAACCACCCCTCCTCCTCCTCCTCCTCCTCCTCCTCCTCCTCCTCCTCCTCCTCCTCCTCCTCCTCCCTCCCTTCCTCCCTCCCTCCCTAGCAGCCAGCCCCCCCACACTTGGTCCGAGAGCATGCATGTCAGCCATCTACAACTCCGACCGTGCATCGCCGATGTTGTCGTGCCGTATGCAAAGCCGCTGCACCACGTAGCAGGGAGAGAGCCGTGTGCATGGCGCGCGTATGTCGTGTTGCTTCTTGGTGCTGCTTACCTGTTGATCAAAATAAGCATTAGCCTCTTATTTCTCAGTGTGTTTCTCTCAGCAGCCTGTTAAGATGGTGGCTGGCTGGCCGGTTCGTCTCTTTGTGGGTTTTTTTTTTGTTTGTTGATGATGTCGGACGGGGTGACAGTGTCTTGGCTGTCTCTTTTTTTCTCTTTTCTTTTGGTCTGAGGGAGGGAGAGAGAGAGAGAGATAGTTAAAGCTTCGCAGCGAGCAACACATTTAAAGTAGGCTGATACCGACTGGTTGGTGAGATTTGCTCTGGTATTGCAATATTCCGATGTTATTGTATGTTATCTGGCCGGCCGCAGCCCGGATTTGCTGGCCTCTGCAAACCAAACCAGAGCAGCTCGTTATCTGATATAGTGTATATATCTATATATAGATGGATATATACTTTTTGGTTCAGCCTAGTGTTGTCGCGTTGCTCTGACAGGACCTCTGCCAGTCTTTCTGTACGCTGTGGGCATGACGTCAGAGGAGGAAGACACAGCCGCTCTATTAATATCAAGAAGCCACCCGAAGACGCGCTCTTAAAGTGACACGCACTCGCCGGCTCACTCGTTTACCCCGTCGATACCGAACCAAATCCATGACGCCACTAGAGCAGAGAAAACGGACTCTTAAAGTGATGCGGACTGCACTGCGCAAACAAAAACAGAGAAGAAGTTTGAGTTAATCCCAACCTAACCTATAATTACACAGCTAACGCTAAACCAAATCAACAACCGAAATGCACAACACTGGCACTATAATGACCGTATGCATATCAATTATAATAAAAGTGCTATAATGAGAAAATGTTGTTCATAGAAATGAGTGTAGAAACTACTTGTTGAGTAGTCACTTAGAATGGACTATAAGATAACATTTCAACTGACGTCTGAATTGATAAAATGAACACTGAAGTTTTAATTATAAACACAATCACAACAACACCAATTCTCTCTCCTTCAGGCTTGAATCGTGTTCATAAAAGGATTTAAATATGAATTTAGCCTCTATCATATGTCAGAAAATATTAAGCACATTGGATCTTTGTTATGTTGGTTTGTTTTCTTTCTCCTTTTTTTTGGCGCACAACTGCCTCATGTTGTATTACAGCCAACAACTGTTAGAATGCATTAGCATGCTTTGGATCACTGTGCCCTACGCTTGTAATTGGGACCCACTCATCAACACCTCATTCTACAGCACTACTGGGAAAACTCCATAGCTTAAAGTGTTAAATAAAACACATTGATTATCTATTTGTTACCAAAATATGAATGTATTTAGAGAACCCCATTACAAATAAAAACCCTCCTTTGAAAGGAATAGGTATGAGCAGGAAATAAAATGTCACAAATAAAGGAAGCATTCTGATAAACAGACAGTTCAGACAGTTGAATGATATTTGATTATGATACATTCATGGGAAATATAAAAACAAACTAGGATGCTTCATGTGAACGTATATTGCTTTACTAAATGGGACATTTCATCATCAAGACTCTTTATTTGCATTGTACCTCTTGGATTGTTTTACCAGTGGAATTGAAAACCATGTAATAAATCTATAAAATGAAAAGTACGCAAATATCTTACTATAGAATTGAATAACATGTGTACCTGGATTGTAATACTTTAACACATATATTATTAATCAGATTGCTAAACACATTTTTATGTGCTTCTTTCTCCTGTACACAGCAAGATCAGATGTGCATACATATTGATAGCTCTTATCTGGTATCACCTCTCCCTCCGGGCATATGACACCTGGCCAAGCGGGATCAAAATCTCCATGAGATATGTCAAATTATAAAATGATAATCTACAAAGTCTTGGATAGCAAGTGCATCTGTGATGCTCTGTAGATACGGTAGAGGTAAAGCTACAACTTCATTTGAAATTATTAATGATTTTACTCTGTAGACCAGTGGATGAGGCAGTACGAGTCCATGAGGCCACTACTTTTTTGTCATCATTTTTGTTCAATGCTTTGTGTGTATTTGTTTAAGTGCTGCAAAGAGGGAACAAAATAATCAAAACATGACGTTCGGTTCTAAAGTAGAACGAAGGGAGGCAGGCAGCACACAGTGACTGCACCTGAGGAGGGTGTTTCTTTCCAGGAGCAGTCCAGCCTGAGCTGGCCTGCTCTTGAAAAGTCAAAAAATGACGCCCTATGTCTTTTCCACTTTTCCTAAACCTCAATGGAAAACCTAAGGAAACACAGAGGAAGGTTGTGAAGCAGAATTCAAAAGGACTTCAGAGACAACCACAGCACCAAGAGAATCCAACTGCACCACATAAAAAATGAGTCGAGTGACAAACTCTATACTGTACAGTTAAGGATTCTTATCCAACAATTCTTTACAAGGATGTTTTTTTAATTTACCCAGAATGTATAATTGAACAGCAACAGTCGACGCCATTGACGGCTTTGAGTTGCTTTAAACGTTCAATTTTTTTAAAAAACTGTTTACAAGAATAAAGTTTCCTGAACAACAATAATAAGGAATAAATAGGCCTTTGTTAGCATTGAATGAGAGACTGTGAGCCTTTTGCTCCACAGTCCCTCGCCCAATGCCCCATGGGGTGGAAGGCACTGTGAACATTCATTTTCAAACCACAGCCCTTCAAAAGCCAAAGGTACGATTTTCTCGCTAACAAAGCCGCCAGGCGTACACTGCTAGATACACCGCCTCCTGAGTGCTGCAGGCTTCGGACGGCCCACAGAGGAAAAGTCACATTGAGGAAATAATACACCTGCCACAAGTCTATCACAAATGCTTTTCACAGATTTATATTTTGAAATGTCCCATTCCCTCCAATTTTTTTTCTTCTCAACTATTCCTTCCACGCAGACATTGTTTTTACCCCGTTGCGTGGTTTCCTCTTCTTATTGGGAACCAACATTGGTAACCGTTGGTAAAGAAAATCCTCGCCTTTTGTTTCCTGCACTCAACAACAGGAGGTAGAGGCAATAAGAATGGGCATCAATCCTGCTTGCGATGACACATGTACCTGTGATGGCAGCCACAAACCCTTCTTTTTGTTTGTTGTTGTCGCTGTCATCACTGTGCTGTTTGAATAATGTTCTCCTCAATGTTGTGTCTGTTTTTCAAGGTACATCCGTCACGTCCCTCTCAGCTCTCTCCCTCTCCCTGCTGGATCTGCTCCCTCCGTCTGGTGCTCTCATGTAGTTATAGAAAAGGGCTGTTAGAGGAAACTAGAAAGCAGCAGGCTTACAATATCAGCCTTTTGTGCTCACAGAGTGCACATTTTTAAAAAAAAAGTCCAAATGGCAAAAAGGAAGTGTCACTCTTCCTGATCTGTCTTTATCACTTAGTAAGGAACGGTTGATTTTGGGTAATGGAAAGGGCAATTGTGTTTGTGTTGTGTAATATGATTCATAAAACCAACACCTTATTTTTAAGTATAAAACTGAAGAAAAAGTGAACATGGAATGGATTTAAAATATGGCTCGTTAAGGTTCAAAAATCGGAACACTGGAGATATTATTTTTAATGACACGGTCTGGTGGAAAGAAAACACTGTTTCTGCTGTATGAAAAAACAAAACAAGTCCTCCGCAGCTTTGATCAATACAGTTTTCTAGGGAACACAAAAAAGCACGATGAATGAGCATTTATATACACAACAGCAAACCATACCTCAGTAATCAGCCAGACCCCTGTGAGAACAAGAGCTATTCAATCAGCATATAGAGATGATTGACTTGTTATTTTGTGAATAATGAATACTTTCTGTTCCCCAAATGTGTACCCAAATCTCTGTGCTGAAAAAAAGCTTTTACATAACGTTCCTTTCTCCGTTATTGATTTAAGTAGAAGACAATTGGAGAGAATCTGAAGAACACAACATTCAACAAATCAGAACAAAATTATTTGTAAGGATGACCGTGTGCACAGAAGCCCAGTACGACTTTAATACAACTACAGCAACACTCTGTCAGACTCCCATCCATCTATGTATAACCAGAATCCATTGTGCTGCGCTTAGTTCTTCACATTTGTCTGTGTCCCTCTTCCCCACCCGTTTGTCTGGGGGCGGCTTGCTGATTTTTTCCAGTTGGTCAGTGTGGCTCCCCGGCAGACGCCTGCGTTGTAGACGGGCAGTTACTCAAACAAAGAGGCTCGTTCAGATACTTTTCTTATGAAACTGTGTTTTAAAAAACATCTTCCATTTTTATTTTTAAATGAGTTTCGGTATTTTGCTTCATTATGTGTCACATGTTTTTATACCAATCTCGTCAGGTTGATTGAAAAAATGTGAACGTTGCTGTTACATTGAGCCCACATTAGATTCATTTGTTATTATTAAACCTATTACTTTGCAATGGTTTTCATCTGTAACCGTGGCAACAGAAAAGAGCAAAGTCGATAATAACAACAAAACATACTTAGTAGACGATTAAGGAATTAAAAAATGGAATACTTTAAGCATTTTATGGGATGTGTGGTTTAAATGTTTTAGGGCTTGAAGAAAGTTATCCCTCAATTTATTATTTATATTAACAAATGGGAAAGTAATTAATCAATGAATACTTAGCTGATACTGTGGTTTCAAATAGAAAGGCTTCCTTATATTCATCATAAATACCTTAATTGAAATCGAGGGTAAAGGAGAGATTGAATAGTCCAGCTCAAAAATCAGCCAGACTTCATGTTCAATTCTTTCCAAGTGCTTTATCTGAAAGCTCGGGGGAACACAAAAGCCAAAGAGTTTAGGCAGGAAGAAAGATGATTATTCCCTGTTGTGGTCCAGCGAATAGATGGTTGCCACTCGCATGACCACATCCATCTCGACCAATGGAAGGAATGAAGCAAAGTCCCATGCTTCTGATTCAAATGCAACTGTGCCTTATCACCACAAAAAAGGAATGCCCAATGTGTCTTTCTTTTAGTCTGTTCTTTGCCCCTGCAGGAAGGAAATAAGACCGTCTGTTAAACAAAAACATGTCAAGGAGAAGAACTTTGGCATCACAGCTGAATTTGCCACAATGTCAACAAGATGTGGAGGATAACAACCAAGTTTCTCAAAGTGGTTATCGGAGTTGTTATCGCTGATGTGTCTGACCTTCGGTCGAAGATGCAAGAAGATCTCTATCTTGACGTCTGCTGACCTTAAGGCGGTGCTTTCTGACGAGATCAGATCTTTAGTGAAATGCAGAGCCGTAGCTACAGAAAAGTCGGCCTTTACTGGAAAGATGGGAGGTAGCTGTCTCTGCAGAACGTGCACAGGAGTTCTCCATTAGTCCCTGAAGGCAGTGCATCGGGTTCATCTTGGTTGACCGGGCATCGACAAAAGTTCAGATGTTCTTGCCAGCTGAACTTTTGTCGGTGCGTCGGGACAAAACCGGGTGCTATTTGGTTGGGAACCCACCTCGAGGTGTATCACAGTAGATTAGACAGGGAATAAACCACCCTCTTACTGTCCACCTTACCTGGACTTTATTTGTTAGGAAAGAGCAGATATTATATAAATAAATCATTTGAAAAAACATTGCCACCTCCCCCATTAGCAAACCGGTATGTGATAGGAATACAAGCGGAAAGCTGAGCTCTACTGTTCTGGCAAAACCTGTGTGAGAAATATAAAGGCAGCTGCGTCACACTGTAAGTCTGCAACTAAGGTGGAGGTGCAGCTCTATAATCATAGGTGTCAACTTTGTGATGCAAGGCATGGCAGTTGCCCAAGCTTGGAATAGTTTAGTAATGAAATAAAAATCAACTAATTTCACATGAAGTCACCTGAAATTAATTATTTGTGCTCCAGAAACTGGTGGCCGTAGTCTACAGTGTGCTCTGAAAGCTTTTTGCCCAACTGTGCGGAGAGCGATTGTAGGTGTCGGCTTCCGTTGTCACATGTAGGTGGTCTCCTTTGAAGACTGTGTCCTAAAATGACCTTGTGTTTTGAACACAACGTCATGTCACGTTGCCATGCCTCCGCTTTTGCTGAAACAACGCGTCTCCATGTCAGGAGCTTTTATTCTCCTGGTCACTGAAGACTGCAGTATTAATTCGGCCCTTTTACAAAGAGCAGCACCTATAATGTTGAATGCCGTCATCCTGATTAGGTGTTTATTTAAATACGTGCCAGTTTCAGCGCAAAGAGATGCCGAAATGAGTCCCGGAGCCCTCGCAGCACTGACGACGCCTGCGATTACAGGGCAGTTGCAATGTGTTACTCTGTGCCCTGCCATGTGTTTTTTGAGGGGGAATCTGGAGCTGCATCTGAATATCACCAGTTACTGAAAGCCTCCCACAGAATCACAGATGAGAGGGTCAGCATAACACTCGAATGGATGGGAAGGTAGGAGGGCAGGGCGGCGTATCGTGTGTTATAAAACACTGTGCATGTTGATAGAAAGAACGAAGGTATCTTCAAACACATCTTGTTCTTTGTGGCTGCGTGTGTTAACACATTTGAAACCGGTGGCACAGGTATCTGCACAGGAATTGAATTAAATAAAAGGTATTTACATGTTTACAATGTTGCCTCGGAGACGCAAAAACACACTGCGGCTCGTTTTTTGGCGCTTCAGAGGATGAGGTGTGGTATCTGTCACTTTCTTTGGATCACGCCCGAAGCGACCGGACCTAAAAACATTATCACGAGCTGACTCACTCGCTCCTTCACAAAAGTCGCTGCAATAAAGGAAGGCGTAGCACCAGCGTTGACATGCCCATTGACGTGCTACTCCACCCAAAGTCTCTGGCGTATCAAGCATTCAGCCTTGTGCAGACATGAAAGGTGGCGGCCTTGTGACGAAACAGGATTGGAAGGGCACAGTTTTAACCCTAACCCTAACCTTTAACATCCATGGGAACGATTACAGGAGTTAATGGACGTTTCACTCCGTCATGTTCACGAAACCGTCTGTGTGGGAACTTTTGGAAGAAGCAAAGACATCGGAGGCATAATCATTGCACCATAGGGAGTATCCTGAAAATGGCCGTGGTCATTATGACCAAGCAGGGCATTCTCATAGCCTAATGAATAATGACTAAGATGAAATGGTTCCCGTACTGTTACAAATCCACCACGGTGCCAAACGCTGTATTAAATATTAAGTTTGAAGCCCCTTCCCTCATGCCATAGAAGATGAAAGAGGCAGACCTTAATGCAACACGGTCATAAATACCTACTTAGTGGGGTCATTATTTTATTAATGTCACTGTTTTGACACATGTTTAGTTTGTGAAGGTTGGAAAACTTCAAAACACGATCAACTGGTTTATTTCTTGCTGCACTCTGGCTGTCTATGTTTGATTTATTATACACATAGTTAAGAGTATCAGATTGAATATGCATTTATTTCACATGTGCACCATAAACTGAGGTCTACATTTTATTTCCTTAGATCACAGAGCAACATAATATTATTTATAGGCCAACAGAAAAATCGTTTTTGAAATATTGAGTGGGTTTTTCTTTGTGTGACCCAAGGGCACGCCATGAGTCCAGTATCGACATGCCATCACCTTACAAAGTGAACCGGAGGTGGAAAGAATGGAGCGACATTGCTTTAGCAAGAAGATAGAACAGGGAAACAAGTTTATAGTCTGATGCTCCACAATCTTTGAGGAAGAGGACAAAGGAGCCAAGGTTAGGCATAAAGCTGTGCCAACAAAAGCGCACACACACACACACACACACACACACACACACACACACACACACGCAAACACACACAAACACACACACACACACACACACACATTCTGAACAGACCCGGTCTGAATTAGAATAGGTGAAATACTGCAGGGGTGGATACTTGAATATAAGACCATGCACCTCCTGTATGAATGCCAACTCCTGAAGTTAGAACTCATTGACAGCATTATATATTGTCACACTATTCCTAAAAGTTTAACAAATGTTTAGTCAGTGTTTCTTTTTCTCGTAGTGAACAATTATATTGTTATTTTTATGTCAACGGTTGATTTGGGACCGTTTTCCTTGGAGGCGTAATGCCTGTACACCGAAAAATAAAGTAATATAAATGATCAGCAGGGAAGGCCAAAACAGCACAGGGAGAACTCTATATTTTAATGTTTGTAATTTGGTATTTTAAATAGGATAGTTTTATTACTATGTGACTTATATGATGACGACACATTGCCTGAAAAAGCCTTTAATTATTTTACATAAAGAGACATATAAGAGGAGAAAAAGCAACTTAAGTATTCTGCATTATCAGAAGAGAAAACAACAACATACTGAAATGTGCCATGATGTCAAACCGCTTTTTGAATAAACTGCTATTTTTTTATACGTTTGTTATAGGAGCATACTGGATGGGACATTATGGTCCTGATAAAATCGTAACATATCGGTTTCCTGATCAAATGAGTGGCTCTCAAGTAAAATGTGTCTTACCTTACTCGTAGATGTGCAACAGAGTAAAGACATACATGTCTCTGTGTGTGTGTCTGTGTGTGTGTGTGTGTGTCTGTTGGTGTGCGCCAGTAAGAGGAAGAGGACTGCAGCCATTAAACCAGAATGAATAGAAACACATTCATTTCTTTTTCTCTCACTGACACAATGCCTCAAAAATAAAACATTTGTCTTTTTTTGTTATGTTTTTTGGAACCGTAAAATATAACTTGTCACATTTTGAGTATTTGAGTAAGTTTAAAAAATAAAAGTATTCATTTAGCAGTGTTTGAAGCTATGTACGATGTTTCTGGATTAATATTACTACTGTGATAATGTGTACGTAACACCTAACTGCCATTAAGCATGTGGTCATTTGAACCCTTTCACATGCTGTCACCAATCTACAGCAAAACAACATATTCTATAAGATCATTATGGGTTTGTAATAAGAATCAATGACATTTGTGACATTTACTTCGCATTAGTTTCTTTTAACATTGGTGTCAATGATCTTTAAGAACACAACTTTTTATTAAAAATGTTTTGTTGTAGCACGTACTTTGCTTAATTGACTAGTAGCTGCACAAATCAAATGAGAGATTAATGTTAACAACAATTTTTAAAACAGTGATTGAATAATTGTATTCTTTTGGCTCAGAAGAATAGGCTTGATGGGATGATTTAACTCTAGAAAGTTAGAAGCAAAAAACAAATCCCCATCTGAGATTGTTTGATAAGCACTTATATTTGATATTATTTTATATTTATTTACTTAGATTGTCTGGTCTTTCAACTAGATTCAACTTGAGATGCTAATTATATACAGTACTTGCACTATTCCAACATCTATAGATTGGATAATATTGCACTTTATTGGAAATCCATGATTAAATTCACAACCGGTGTGTCTGAGTACAGTAGCTCTTGGAAATGAAATACTGTAATAGAGTAAGTTTTTATTCACACAATACGTCTCTCGTGATAGTTTTTTTTTTACGGGCACTTAGCTTTAAGAGGTTTCACTTTCATCCTCATCCATCATCAACACCCGGATCAAATAAAACTGGCTCCACAGAGCATCACAATATCTGAACTTCTACTATTCACCTGCAGTCAAATATGCAGATCCTAAAATGATGTCACTTAAATTCATCTTTCTCATTTTTCCTTTCCACAGAGAGATTTTCAATGAAATTAATTTGTACCTTCAAAAGTGCTCGCAGGTTTTAATAGATTTCACATAAAGCGAGGGAAACGGGAGAGGGGAACAGGAAACGGAATGACGGAGATGGTGTTGAATGGAAAGCGTAACTCGTGAAAAGCAGATCTGGTTTCAGTTTACATGCTGACCGGCTGATGGTCCGTTCATCGGTTAAGTGTGACATATACAGATTTCAGCACAGAACAGCTCGTCCGCATCCTTTTCCCTCCCTCCACCTCTCTGCTCTCTCTTCCGGTTGGTTGACACTCATGCGCACACACACACACACACACACACACACACACACACACACACGAGTAGATAGAGACTCTGTGTCTGGATTCAGGTGAGATTTTAAAATGTTGTATTGAAACTTTGAGGCTTTTAGTAAAATTCCAGATATCAGTTGGTCCCACAGAGGGATTAATCCGACAGAAAGGGAGTTCTGGTTTTGAAATATATAAAGCTTTGTTCTTTGTGTCCTTAAATCTTATTTATAGGAACATAGAGAAGAAATAAGAGCCTGACAGATCAAGTTTAATGCTGAAGAGTTTTGTAAAATTGCGTCTTTTTTATTCCATTTTCTTTTTGGACCATATCCGATGACTTGAACTGATGCGCTGTCCTTTCCAATCCAATCCTTTGCTCAAATAAAACTGTAACACTGACTGTATTTATGTGGCCACATTCAGATGCACGGTGACCGGTTTAGGGAGGGTGACGTTGAAACGTATCATTGCCGTGTTAAAATAACCACACTAACATCCATCCAACCCTTCTCACGACCACTGTGGTCACGCAGATGTTGGGATTTTCATGCAGCTGAGCTCCACCTGGCCCAACCTTCACTAAAATGTACACAAAGAATTATCCTTTCTTTAAACGTGTATCCTCGTGTTACCTTCCCTTTAGACACGGGTAGGGAACACAACGCTTTTAGAATAATCATGTTAAGATCATGTTAAGATCATGTTAAGATTGCTGAGAAACCGGTTAGGGTGTCTAACTGTCAACCTCAATCAGTTTTACTTCTGCGCCTTTCCTTTTTTGCCATTTGTGCAAACTCACAGCCAAACTCCACATCCAAGATTTCTTCCTTTTCCTTTTTAAATGCGTTGGCCTTGCCGGGGTGAGAGAGGCTTTGTTAGCTTCTGTCGTCCTGGTCTTGTTTGACTTCTCTCTGTGACTCGAGAGCAGCGATTGCACTGAACATTTGTGTACAAATAAACCTTAACTTAACGTCACAGACACCGTGCTACTGATCCACACGGACTGCAGCTGCTACTATACTGGGATTGTCCCACTGAATTAGGAGGAAACCTTCTCGCTGGCAGAGATCGGCTGGCAGCCGCGTCATTTTCAAACTTTTTTTTTGTGGGGTGGGGGGGGACTGGACTATTCTGTTTGCAGGTTTAGTTATGGTGACAGACAGGCTCAATGGCTGGGGATTAACGGGGAAAACAGCTCCTGTCAAATGAGAGTTTTTTTCCCCGAAAACTTTGATCCCAAAAAAAACCGGAACCCATTACATAGAAGTTATGGTTACAATGAGTATCATTGTGTCATTTCACTTGTTGGCAGCTGTGGGAGAGTAACAGTTAGCCTGGATCAGTCTAAAGATAACAACAATGGCAGTGTGCTTTATTTGTAATCCAAGTAAACCTTTGGATGGATTGATGCGTACCCGCGACGGCAGATGCTCTACTGCCGATTGGGTTGCGCGTTTTTCACCACTAAATGTGGTGAATGTCGGTTTTTGCTGTCAAGCGGGTTTAAAAACGGGAGTGAAGAAGGAGTGTGTGTCATGATAGGTCCATGTGTAAATGAATGAATTACCACACTTACCACAGCAGCTCATCCTCGCGCCTCCTCTCCCCCTCTAACCATCATGGTTCAAACCGTTTACTCAGCGTTTGATGACAGTTGTGACAACGACACAACTGCACCGTCTGTGTGCATCGGCCGCTCAGCCTCTGGTCGCGAGTCAGACAATAGGACAGTTGTACTGGTGAAAAGCGCCCGCTACTCACATTTTCCATCCCACCGCGTTCACTCGTTCTTTTTCCCTCCTCGCCTCCTCTTTCTGCTCAGGGAGATGAGGAGTGAGGCAGCATTCATTTAGACCAAACTGAAACAACCTTCCTTTTTTCCTTTTTCTCTTTTAAGCCTTCAAAATACTCCATTTACATTAATTCCTCAAAAACCAGTCTGTGTTGAACTCTCTCATACTATATGTTCTCTCTGAGGAACTGACAAGGTTGAAAAACGTTTACAAACTGACATTTGGGGAATATTTAGAGTATAGAGAGGAGATGATTGGCAGGAGTGAAGTCTTAATTTCCTGCAGCGTTACATCTGGCATGCTGTTCTACTATTTTTCTGAAAGTTAGTTAATTTGTTTAGAAAAAAGCAAAACGCCACATTCAAAATCAGGACACTAACATAACATCCTGGGCCTATAAAACTCAATACAGTTACTGTAATTGGCCTTGAGGAATTATTTTTATTATGCGTTGTTCCAGATGTGTTTATTGTTACGGCTGAATATTGGATGTGCTTAAGTTGGAGTCTATTGAGTGACTAATCACTCACGGCTTCTTTGATTATTTTTTTTCTGCCCCGCGGCCTCATTTAAAAAAGCATTTCACAAACAAGTTTAATCAAACCAATATGCCTGCCAGCATGTCAAAGTAATTCGCTTTTTTAACTCCGAAGTCCACATGGAAAAGGTCCCAAAGCTGGTGCACTCACCCAGTTCTTCATTTGCAATTGAAAGAAGCTGAATGTATACGAGAGGGGAACCTAAACCGACTCCACTCTGCTACTAGCTTTGTTATGGAGAGGACGTAAAATGATCACGCCGACTGAAAGCCGCTGTCCGACTGTCAAAATCTGTCAAGTTAGACAACATTCAAACTACAGAAGAAAATAATCAGGGGTGGAAATATTTGGAATTTGGGAGGTTAATGTCCACGGTGTATAACATAAGTATTTTTGACATTTTACATTATAGGAAAAAGAGTAACCATAAGTTTGTAAGAAAGCCTATATTCAAATATAGCAATACGGTTACCTTTTGTGGCGGTAGACAGTGATTGTGATTTATTAAAATAAAAATCTTTGAGATCGCCATTTGAAGAGTATTAATTGGGGAAAGGTTTAACTTCAGTCCAATTAGGGGTCAGTGCAGCTTTGTTAAACAAGCATAATTTATTGTCCACTGAGGGAACGATGACAAAGCCACTATTCAACGGTTTTGTGGATAAACAATGTCATATTGGGGTAAAATAATACATGAATGTATATGCTTCATGATGAGTCAAGTGTGCTGTAAACAAACTTGATGAAGGTAATAATGGCATGATTTATAATTGTACACACACACACACGCGCACATGGCCAGACTTATCCACACACAGTCTGATGCGGGGCAATGCGCTATGGAAAATGTATACGCGGAACCAATTTCATTCATAAATGGACAGGTTTCAATTTGAATTCTCGCACAATCGTACGGCTGGCTGCTAAAATAGAGCTCACCCTTTGGAACTGGAGAGAGAGAGAGAGAGAGAGAGAGAGAGAGAGACCGAGACCATTCAAGGGGATTTTAACGATGGTTTCTGTGCGGAGCTACATGACTGGTTGAGTGAATATGAGCAACCAGCCAGCGAAGGCAATTTTATACATGGCTACGTTTTCTCATACACTACGTACCTGAGTATGCGTGCGCACGGGCGCTTGCGCACACAAAAACAGACGCACAAACTCACCTACATACACGCACGCAGAGTCTGCATATGAACAAACGGACACCCACAGGTACACAAGTATAAACGTACTCACTTTGTGGGGTCTTCATAATGAAAATAACGACTAACTGTACACGTACACACACACACACACACACACACACACACACACAGGGTGGCACAGTGGAGTGCCGATTTGCAATGTTGCCTCACGGTAAAGAAGGTCCAGCACCGGTAGGCGTGTGAGGCGGGAGAGTGGATGATGGTCTGTGTCCCGATGCCAGCTGGGACTGACTCCAGCCCCCCCCCCCCCCGGCGACCTGAGGAGGATGAGCGGCACAGGAGAAAACCCAAACCTGAGAACAGTTCATCTGTTATGTCTCTAATGGCAGGTCTTGGGCCAGCTGATACATTACCCGAATGTGAGTGCATATCATCTCGTTCCAAAACCACGGGAATGAACGCGCTGCCACGAGAGCCTCCGCCCCGCTTTTGGGAAAGTCCTGCGCTTGATTTTTGAACTTGGCTTCAAGGACTTACTCCATTTAGTCACAAGAGCGTTAGTGAGGCCGACCACTGATGTTATGCTGATAGGCGGCCCGGATCCCCGGCGGTGTTTTAGTAGATCCCAAAGGTGTTGGATGGGGGTGATGTCCGGCTATTCCTCCCTGTATGCACTGTATGCAAGTCATTGCGGCAAGAGGCCTTCCAAACCTTTCGCCATAAAAGCTGGCAGTATTGCCTAAAATAACTATTACCCCCCGCCAGCCCAAACAACAATGAAACACAATCACATAGATTTCATCATTTGAGATTTAAAAGCTACCATTAGAAACCTGGTCTTCTTACTGTGACCACTCATAACATTGTCTCATATCTTACACCACACAGTATGAATACCTTATCTGTGTTACGCAATAGGTGCGTATGTACCCTCGTGCTACACTGGCTCCTTTCTCTGATGCCACACTGGAAACAGATAAACTGCATTTGCCAAAGTATACGAGCGCCCTGTACTCGTTCCTTTTTCCACTCAGGGCGTGGCTCGACAGACAGGAAACAGTCCCCTCTGCTTTTAGCCGGGGCCCTGCGCAAAGTGTGTGTGTGTGTGTGTGTGTGTGTGTCAGAGTGTGGTCTGCCTACTCCAACACGTCAATAAGTGAAGGAATACTTTTTCTTCGCAGCGAAGCAAAGCCATCGGACCGCCTCGTGTTTCCAAGCTTATATCTAAAATTGATTAAAAAAAGAAACATTTGCGTTTGCAAACGTTTGCGGTGAGTAAACCTCTTACAGCTAAACATTTAAAACATTTAACTATGCATTTTTTCCTCCATCTCCATTAAGAGATTGGCAACATGAAATAGTATCATCCTACAGATTAAATGAAAGGAAAAAGATTCTATACTATCCAGCTTTGTTTGTCTCTGTTTGTGTGTCCTGTCGGACGTCAAAGTGGTCAGTTCATCTCGGCTGTGTTGCCAAGGGCTGGACCATTGTGGTTTTGTTTGAGCTGTATGCCCAAATACTCTGTCTGTGAGAGACAGAGTGTGTGTGTGTGTGTGTGTGAGGGAGGGGGGTGAGGGGGGGGTGTCCTTAGGCTAAATTGAGCAGCAACCACAACACACAAAAAGTTTGCCTGATACACACAAAAAGAGAGAGAGAGAGAGAGACACCACAGAAAAGAGAAAGGGCCTCCCTGTGAAATGTTCTTTCCAAACACAACAACTCACACACACACACACACACACACACACACACGCACGCACATTCTCAACATGGAGGCCACAGACCTTTAATGGACACGGACTGGATCAACACTGCTCCCTGAAACCAAAAGGCACAAAGGTGGCTGTCACGTGGACGGCTCAGCTTCCTGATCAGGAGCGATGAAAACCGGCGGCCATCAATCACAGAAGACCGCACGAGAGAGAATCTCATATTCATAACTCTGTGAATTAACCAGTAGGAACTGAATAGATATAGAGATGTAATAAGTGCATGAATAAACCATCTGAAAAGAAGAACCAGAAGTGAAAAGAAGTTTTAACAACGTTTTGCACAGGAAAATATGCTTGTATATGTTTATCATACCGCTGAAGACGCAGGTAAAAGGAAGCTTTCCATTTTATCAGCATATTCATTATATATATATAAATACGGCCTTTTTCCTCTCTGTTCTGATGCATTCTTACATTAGCAATCAAACTGATGGGTGTTCTGTGGTAAGGCTTTACGTTTGCCGTATTGCTGCGTGTGCTGGGACTCCTCTCCTCGAGTATCAGTCGTCCCGCTATAACCCGTAGCATTTAACGCCAGGTGCCTAGTAGAAGTATTTAAGTTAACCATAATATTGTTGGATCAAGGTTCAGTCCGTCATAAGCACCGTGAGCAGCCAAAAGAAACAGAGGCTGACCTGTAATTGCTCGGCCTCGTTTGGAAAATAAAAGCCGTGCCCATTATTGTCACAATATAACAGTGATGATTTTGCTTTTTCATGTCTCCGAAGTAGCTAGTTACTATGATATGTTGTGGGTTCAGAGCTTCCCAGCCACATGAGTTAAAATCCCCAAAGTCCTCTGCAATGCTAAAGACATTATCGCTGAGAATAACCCGGTTCTGAGTGTTCCGGGCGCTGCATGCATGCATTGATGTGTGTGCAGTTGTTTTGTCCAGTTAAAGATCTGAACATGGCTTCTCTGTGGTTAAATTTCCTTCTTTTTCGTTTGTACTTGTTCTCATGCATGCCCATCAACCCGGCCTCCACGCCTTCCTCGCCCCCTCGTTCGTTTCTGCTTCTTGTCTTTATAAAACTGTTTTTAAACTTTTTGATGAGGCTTCGTCCTCCCCTTTCTGATGTTGTTTTTTCTCTCTTTCCTCCCTCGACAATGAACCGTCGTGACACCGAAGACCCGCCCTGTTTTATGATACCACTCAGTCTGCGTTCTGCAGAAAAACTTGTTTTCACCAATGTTTCTTGATGTTGTTCCGAGGTCGCTCCACAGCGGAAGCGCTCACAACGTCGGATGTCATTTGAAACCTTCTTAAGCAACGGTGGTGATGATTTAATATGGCAAGTCCTTCACTCAGTAACACACAATACATGTCAAAAGTTTGTTTGTTTGTTTAAAATATGAGAAAGTTGTACTCATGAACAAACAGACAAACAATAGATTTTCTTGGTATTACGAAAGCAGAAAGGTTCTGCAAACATGACAAGTCAAACAAATGAAAGCAGAGAGCCACGGGACAGGTTTTAAACGGAAAGTCGATCCGCTGCCACGTCTGAGGAAATTAACACCCGAGCCTTGTGGCCATATCAGCTTCTTCACATGCTGGAACATCCAGTGCCTTTGGGAACCGCTCGCTAAAGTCGTGTCTGGCGTTCTCTCGAACGCAGCGTGCCATTCGTCTCAGTCCATTCAAGTTAACATGTTGAGATTAACAAAAGAGCCTCAAGAAATCTTTCATTCATTGAAGAAAGTTTTTACACTTCCCACATTCAATTAAAAGAAACACGACAACCTACATTTAGAATAAACGGAGGGATATGACTGCATGGATAACGGATGGTTAATCAGGATTTTAATGGATTTAGTTTGAGTTCCAGATAACTATTAAATTGACCTTGCCTGGGTAAGTATAAGTATAATAGAACAAATACATAATAGAACCGAGCAGCGCAACTTCCTCAGAGGGAGGAGGCGATGTCACAGAGTGCGAGATGGAGAAAAAAAAAAAAACTCAGTTCACTTGCTTCGTGTTGCTGCCTCTAAATCAGATGCTGTTTCTAGGTTACGGGGATGACATGCTGACAGTCAGGTGGTAATCCTATGGTCCAACAGTCATCCACTGCAAAGAGCTTACGGACGGTCCAGTGAGCCTGTGAACCTCTTGGCAAGTGGCATATGAGACCCGAGGAATTCAAAAAAATCCGTGATGAGACGCAGATGAAGTCATCAAGTGTCAAAACAAAACAATCCCAACACACACAAGCTCCCAGATGTGGACCAGGGGAATAGTATCCTGATTAGGGACGGAAGCGAGTAAGATGTCATAGAAAGGGAAGAAGAGATATGAAAGGGAAAGTTATGGTCAGAAAGAACAAAGAGATTATTTTCCTGCATAAGAGGCTGAGGTACATCAGGAAAAACTCAACGCAGGCCCTAGAAAGATAGATGCTTGGAATTGACCCGGAGGGAAATCACCGCTTTGAGTGACGTATGTACACGCAGATCCATTAAAACCTTTGGCAGTATTGTGTGTTTGCACAGGCGTGTGTGTATTCATGTGAGAGAATGTGTTTAGTGAAGCCAGATAACAGGAAATGGAAAGGAAATTATCAAAAATGTTCCGATAATTACTATTTGTGGGTTCGCCAGGAGAGACTTTGATTTCCTTCCGCTCAAGTGGGTTGCTATCCGCATAACAACTAGTGTTGTGGCTCCTCGCAAGGTTTCACAGAAGAGATTCAAATTCACGCCTTCCTGCCATGATTTACCTTTGCTATGAAGCGACAGAGGGGAGGCGAGGAGGAAGCGTAAATGAGGAGGGGAGGAGGAGAGAACCACGCAGAAGTACGGAGGCTGTGTAATTGTTACTTCTCACCACCGTTTCAAGGTTAAAGAGAGAGAGGATTGATAAGAAAAGTGAAATGCAGCGCTGACTCCAGGTACGTTTGCATGTTGACAGCAGAACAACGGAAGCAAAACATGCCGTTGACATGTTTATCTTTGAGTTAACTACATTTTTTAGTACAAGTTTAACTCAGGGATCATTTCATTGAACAAGATTTAACTGGTTGAGAATATCTGGTGGCTTTTTTTCTGCTTTGTGAGGCTCTTACACAAGATTAGAGAATTGCAGGCTGACCAAAAAGCTCCGAGCAGAGCCGGCCCGAGGCATAAGCGAACTAAGCGGCTGCTTAGGGCCCCCTCTGGCCACCAGGGGGCCCCAAGCAGCCAGCGAGCCGCGAGCCGGCCCGAGCTGCCGGCGAGTTTCCGGCAAGCATTGGGCGAGTTGCTGGCGAACCGCGAGCCGGCGGAAGCACCCGGCTCGCGTGTATGTATTGACAAGCATGAATAATAGCTCAGGTGTAAGGTCTTTGCTTAGGGAGCCAGAGATCTGGGGTTGACTCCTGCCTGGGGCCAGGTTATTTTTCCTTCTCTTTTCACTTTTTGACCACGTTTCTGGCTGACTGCTGCCCCCCCCAACATGCGAGGGGAGGCTAAGGCTCGTTCAGTGCTGCAAGCAGCCGTAGTTTTGTATTATAACCTCACTATATTTGTTTATAATTTTCGCTATAACATCATAGCGTGAAATTTGTGCCATCTTCCAGCACAGGTGACTCTGCGTGGTGGGAGGGGGGGCCTTAAATCAAGTTCTGCTTAGGGCCCCCAAGAGGCTTGGGCCGGCACTGGCTCCGAGCAAAGTCTTGTCTGGGTCAATGCTTTCAACTCTTAGCTGTCACAGTCTCGTTTCCATCCGAAAAGCACGAGGACGGCATCGCTTAACAGAATTCAACACCACGACTTCAGCGTGTTGTATGTTTGAAAAACAATCCGCTCAAAAAGGAGTTAAAGATGAACGAAGGAGGAGGACATGGGACGCGTCTTACGTCTGCTCTCACTGGATAGTTTCTGCTCTGCGTCACTCACACTTACTGTAGATAATGCAGATAATATGGCCCCCCATATATATCTATGTGTATATAATGCAGTCCATACTGTATATCTCTGCCCAACAGCCCCCCCCCCCCTCGATTTTAAAGAAAAATACATTTCTACGGAACTTCTCCGGCCTAAATTTGCTATCAAGTGAATTGAGAAAACATTTTCTGGGGCAGTGATTTTCCGATCAGCGGTAATCTCAAAGCAGACTTAATATCCAACACAGATCTTAAATATTCCAGGGAGGGCAGTCATTATAGTAGTTTTTGAATTGTTTAAATCATTTTTGAAGATGAAATCATTCAGTTCACTAGAGTGCAGAACTCCTCCAAGGCCTAATCACCTCTCCAGACGCCATCTCTCTCTAATTCCCCCGGCGGAAGCGGTCTAAACAGACCAGCCTCTTAGAACATCTGAAAGCTTGTCTTATATCTCACTGGCTGCTGAGCTGCTGGTACTGTATTGATTAGCAACACTTGCAAGTCGCCTGCTCATAAATAACACTCGTTTCGTGCCAGCGAAATATTACCGATCGCACCTTTAACATCGGCGGCCGTCATTAGCGCGTTCGCAGTGTGAATCCCATTCGTGCGCGATGACACGACTCGGCATCAACTAGAGAAAAGGTTAGGCCGCAGGAAGGATGAGCCGATGATGACAGCGATGAGGGCTAGGTGTGCGACCGGTCTACTTACATGAACATTGTCCTTTTTAGATTCATGTGAGCAGTTTGTTAAATAGGTGCGTGTGTGTGTGTGTGTGTGTGCATATAAACCACTCAAAGCAAGTCATTTATCAGACAGAATCTTGTTGCAGTGTGTTTTTTTTAATCTCTCAGAGATTGTGTTATCGTTAGAATTATGATAGCCCACCGCGGGACAACTATCTGATTAACGATACGTGTGCGCGCTCGGCCGCCTATGTGCGTGTTCGCGTTGCTATAAATCATATCTGATTATGATGATCGGGCACGCAGGGGAGATGAGCGATGGGACGGGGGGGAGGGGCTGCAGGACGGAAACGAAGCGGGAGACACACACACACACGCGCATCGGGATAGAGGGCTGAATGGAGTGAAAACAGAGATGTACGGCGATGGAGAGGTCGTAATTCAAACCAACAAGCCTCCAGCACTCAACTGAAAAATGATGACGCTTCACTAACATTAAGTTACTAATCACTCATCCATGTGGGGTGTGTGCGTTTGCAGGCATTTGCTTTGACAGACTTCACATACATTAGACTACTAATAAGTCATTTTGTGTGTGTAGTGTGTGTGTACATGTTTGTGTGTTTATGTTGGCTTAAAAGCGAGAGTGAGACATTTGTTTCATTGACTTTTGAATGTTTTCAAAGCTCCGCATTTATTTATCATGTTAAGTCGCTCTGTGTGTCTGCAAATGTATTTTTATGCACTAAAGTGTGTTGTTTTCTGTGCTCTCACTCCAAACACGTGGGTCACTTTTGGTAAACTGAGTATGCAGCACACTGCACACTGCACAATGCACATCTTTTAATGGTAAAGGTCTAATACTGCCCATTAGATGAAAGGATGTGAACACTTAAAGAAATGCATCAGAAGATGTCATTATTCAACGCTGAAAAGTCTGCCTAAATGGAGGGTCGGTGAACCAAAGGAAGCAAAGCTCTCTCAGCTGGGGTCCTGTTTGGCTAAAACCTAAAGGACGCCAGCATTAATTTGGCTGAACTACTTTCAAAAGTCCTTTTACTAATTCGAAGAAACGTATCATTAAATGTGTAAGGCTGCAGCCGTTTGCTCCCTCCATGGAGAAAGAAAACAGTCAGGAGCATCTCCAGGGAACATCTCCATGTGGACAGTGAAGTCTTCTCAAAACACATGTTTGGTTCATATGGCAATATGACTGCGTAGCTGGCAATAGATCGCAGCCCGGATACCTGCGATCAGGAGAGACAGATACACATTCAGCTCAGATTCACGTGGAGGGGGGGGGGGGGGGGGGTCATAGCGGGAGAATGCCGCGCAGAACTGGCAGCGCGGCAGCAGAAAGTTTGCTGTTCAGTGTCCCTGGGATGAGGCTCCAGTAGCTGGGGTTTGAGTAAGATAATGAACAAACTGTCAACATGTACACAGACTACGAGCTGTCAGGGCAGCTGTGCTTCTTGCTTCTCTCGACTGAGCTACTGTGACTCAACATTGCCTCCAAAGGAACACGTGGTAAAGCAACGCAGGCCAGACCTTGCAGGTTGGAAGCAAATTTCTCTGCAGCACAACAAATTCACATGCATCACTGTACAACATTTGTCAACATATAGCATCGTGCTTCTTTTGGGTGTTAAAATAGTTTTGGGGAAATTTTAAATGGATATTATACCCAGATCTAACACGCTATACCTTTAAGGTTTAAAATAAACCCATCTCCCTTTCTTTTAAGAGTTTATCCCAGAGTGCAAAACAAAAGTAACGTCGCAGAGCAACAGACATAGTGAAGGTCTCCAGCGTTGGGTAACGTGCAGCCGACCCTGCCGCTACACTTTCCTGCTGATAGGGGCAAAGGGAAAAGATGGATTCGTCCTTCAGGGAGCCAACAAGAAAATAAAGAAGGGAAGCGATCAAGGTAAAAAGTGTAGTGTACAAAACCCAAAGCAGCTGTAAAATAAGTGAGCTGTTAGAGGTGTTACCATTGACACGTGTTTAAAGTGGCCTCCGTTGGACTCTGCTGGTGAGTGCAGGGTTTTATGTAAGCGGATTCTCATCTCCCAGCAGTGCCAGTGGGTGTGTGTGTGTGTGTGTGTGTGCATGCAAGCGTGTCGATGACAGTCTCTGATCAGCAACCTGAATGTTGATTGCAGACTTATAGTTTGTGAGGAAGACATTAAGACTGTGTATTTGTGTTGACTGTAAGGTGTGTGTGTGTGTGTGCGTGTGTGTGCGCGCGCGCGTCTCCTGATTGCAGAGTAATGCAGATCAGATGAAGCAAGAAATCGCCTTTTTGGCTCCATCAATCATCGGTCTCCTCTGTCTCTCTCAATTTCCTTCCTCTTGGGCTCACTCATTCTCTTTGGGTCTCTCTCTCTCTCTCTCTCTCCTCCAGTCTTCCATCTTCGCCCTTTATCTTTTTTAACTCCTCTTTTGAATTCGCCACTGAACCATTGAATTTCACACTAAACACAGTTACGCCTGACAGTAACAAGTGACATTTTCGACATTTTATATTTTCCCAGGGAGCAAAATGTCAAGGATATACCAACACAGGCCTTAAATGTATATCCAAAGATGCAAAGACACATCGGAATCATTAAGATGACATCTGATTGATTAGACGTTCCTGAAACAGTAAGATGTACAACAATTCAGAGATGTGTAGCATCAAAGACAGCGAAAAAGACAATGCGACATAGAAAAAACAGTTCCTGTTAAATGTGGAAATATACATTTTTCAGATCACAGCTTCAATTAGAATATTTGAAAGAAATTGAAAAAATGTAATACAATTATTAAGTACAAATATATAGGGATATGTAATTATTTTATGAATAAAAACATTTTCTTTTATAGAGTTAATATATTATGATGCAATTCATTCAAATAGAAGAAGGAACAACCCTATTTCTTTATATAAAGGACGGAGGAATGGGGGGTCTTACATTGTCTCTTTAACCTCAAAGGGGGCCCTGACAAAACAAAGATTGGGAACCACAGACTTAAGGCGACACTTAACCGCTCGATTGGCTGAAGGAAAGTATCTGTGAGGACGTCCCGTTCACTGGAGTTGCTGAAGGATGTGGCCCGGGGGCCGATGGACGAGGCTTTTATCCAGAATCAAAAGTTTTCACTCTAGCGAGATCCGTCTGCTGGATTTATTTAGTCTTCACTGAAGCTGGTATTGTCTTTCATTATTTTATTCGGTGTCGGCTAACACCGAGATTCATCTGCTTTGTCGCTTTCTGGGTTCTCTTGTCAGTATCCAGCATGCGTCAGTAAAAGGATTCCTTTGTATTCAACCGCAGTTATTTAAATGGAATCAGTCATTTGCTGCGGGTTGAATCTATAGAAAGAGAGAGGGTCAAACAGAGAATATGGGAAAAACTGGGAAGATTAAATGAATCGGGGTATCAACACATCCACACGCATCCATAAGCAAACAGGTGCATGCACCACATGAAGAGGAAACTAGAGCTTTACTCAGCAGACTATATCATTTCATAATTAGGGTCTTAGGGGATTATACAGTACGATTTGAGTATGATCTTGAATACTTTGTCTCTTGTGTTGGTGCAAATGTTCTCTCGCTGATTGCTCACTGTATGGTACGCCATTATGAAAAAGAGTGCTTACACGGATGTGTCTGCTTGCTGTTGTAAATAAAACTATCACGAAATGATCAACAGATGAGGTTAATAAAACTTAATAAACTACACGCTTTTTTAACTCAAATTGTAAACCAAAGTGGACAAAACAACTATACTATGACAGCAAGTGTTAGTTGCAAGTATTTATAAAGGAAAATTGAAAAGAAATTGTCCAAGATGTTAATTTGGACTGCCATCTCCTCGGTCAATTTCCGTGCAATAGCAGCCAGTCAAGTAGGCTCATTTCGGAGCTCAATTTGCGTGAGCAGCCGGGGGGGGTCAAACAGTCCGTAGATCTAGTGGGAAGCTCGCCATCAATAGTTTGAAGAAGGTCAGGACCCAACAAGGTGCACAAAATAAATGGACTGCTGGCTAGTGCTCCCTCGCTCCCTCTAATAGAAAAGCAGGAGGAATCATTTGAAACGTAAATGTCTGGGTATTTGTGATGATGACACGCGAGTCCTTCTGCCTGCTGCTCCTTCCAGAAAGTTCCCAGAGGTCACTCCGGAGCATTCTCAAACGTTCCTCTGCTTTCTGATGGGAATCCCAGATCTGCCAGTGTAGCTGTCAATTAAAGCCAGATTTTCCTTTTTACTGGGGCCACAATGCCACATCAATACTGCAATGCCATCCCTTCATCTATCTCTGTCCAGTCCCCCCGTCCCTCCTCCCTCTTTCCATACTGGCACAATAGCAAGAACAATGCCCGGCTGCCACCACATCAAACACTGACAAAAGAACGAGGGAGAGAGACTTGCAGTGTGATTGTGCATCAAAGCAAAACTGAGGGGAAAAACTTCCTCTTAAACTGATTACATGTCCATGGGAAGAAAAACCACAATGTCTCTCTCTTGATGGGTTGCTCTCTCTCTCTCTCTCTCTCTCTCTGTGTCTGTGTCTGTCTCGTGGTGCCAACTGTCTACACGCCACCAGTGTCTACTTTTACACATTGATATGAAAGCCATTTCTGCAAGATCTAATTCCGCTCTCCGTATGCTTTTTCACTTTTATATGTTCCCTGTCCGCCATCACTTTTCTTTTAGTCTGCTCATACTGACAACGTACTGTACAATAAACTAATGACAATCCCACAATATTCTTTGAGTATAAAAGGGTTAATTCACCCTACACATGATGTTTTCCTTTGGATCTCTTTTTCCATATTTGTGGACATCGCCACTGTCCGTTTTGGGGGAATAAGGGCATATTTTTCCCATTAGAACTGTTGGCACAACTGGTAGCTCAGTTTCATGAATAATGTTTAAACTTGAGAATTTCATTTCCATTTTTACAGTATACTTCTCAGGTCTAATAATCCCATTGATATTCTCAAGGTTATCTCAAAAGCGTCTGAAAAAAGGATGCCATCGGTGCATTGTCGGTACTGTAGTACTGAATAAAATACATCTATCTTCAGTTTTACTCATGTCACATTGAGGCTCCTCGTTGAAAAAGTATAAATCTGTTTGCTTAGAAAGTTACATTGTTTTCATAAAAAAGGTGGTATCAGGAAAATTGTAAGTGAAAAAGGACGTTGCAGGTTGCACCAAGAAAGCTCTTCATGGAGACTAAATGATGAATAATGAATATTCAAGCACACCGCCTTCCTGTTTCAAAGAATATGCACAGTGTCCGTAAAAACAGTTGGAAACGTCAAGGCTTAAATCTCTCTGACTACAACGCGCACACACACACACACACACTGCCGGAAGCAGTGTCCATGAATGTGAACACTGCCGTAAATATACTGAAGTGTTTAAACATTAAACATTTTACACAGCACACATCCAATGAGTGAGGGTTTTTATCAAACAACCAATCAGATGTCTCCTTGGTAGACGCGTTGATACGTGACCAACGTCCCACAGCACCACAGGGTGCACAGGGGGATCTGATCCACTGATTTAATCTGGATGGATTAAATACACATTTGATGATATGTCCCCTTAATAGATTTACTCAAGCACTCACACTATAACAGGCATGTGCAGTATGTGCAGTGTTTGCTTCGCTGTGATCTATTTTAATGACTGTAAATTATTAATGCAGAAAGATGTTGAACAGAGTGAGTGTCGACTGACCCCCCCTGCAGCCTGCACTAAATATTTGAAGAATTTGATACAACAGCAACCTTCAGAAAACAGCTCAAACTCCGTGAGAAGGGATTGATGTATGGGAGAAAAGGGGGGAAAACAGCATGCAAAAATATGTATCTTCTACAACAACAAGTGGGTTTCTTTTATGACATTGACAAGCCTGAAAAAAAAACAAGAGTTCCTCCATGAAAACAAAAACCGTACATATTTGCACGATCACAAACCAGAGACACACAAACGTCTGTTTTATAAATACGCACACAAGGACATGTTTTTGTCCATAAACCGCGCTCGTCCATCATCTTAGCTAATGTCACATGGGTAAACTGTCTATGACGACACACGATGATAATCTGTCATCCCTCCCCAGCGTGTGCTTATGGGCTTCTCGATACGGTTCTCATTTATTTTCCATCCCCTTGCTCTCCTCGCTGTGTCCTCTATTCTCATGACATCATCGGTTTGCAGCGCGATCGACTGACTTTGATCGATAGCTGTGGGTCCATGTATTTGTTAACAATCAAGTAAGCTATATTTGCAATTGTTTTGCAAGCGTTCCATGGTTGTTAGAACAGTTTGATAACCGGGGGAAACTGTGCGTCTCGGCGGCAAGATTGTCTTCGGGAGCAAAGTGAAATCCATTTAATGATTAAAAGAAAAGTCAAAGACAATGTGTAATTCAGGGCGAGACATTCTTTGCATTCTTTACAGAAGTCCAGTTTCCGTATACTGCTGAGTGCATTTCTCTCTCTTATTTCCATTTATGAATCTTTTCAGTGTATTAAAATAGACTCACGTCTTATAGCTCTTCATGCACGTCTTGATTAAAGGCTGCTGAAATGGAGAATCACATCACCCGAGACGCATCTCTTTTGATTCAATCAAGGTTAAACCGAATACAATGTTGCCTGCATATATGCAGCCGTACAATTCCCTGTGTAGCCCTTCATCGTTTTCTGTTGTCACAAGATGATTAAGACCTTGGTGGACAACATTTTCATACAAACAGGATTCTTCATTTTATAATGAGGAGAATTTCCCTACAATGGAGAGTTTGAGAGGAAATTACAGCCTTGCTTGATATGACCGTTTCCCCCGTCTTTTTTAAGAGCCTTGCTCTGTGCGCCGGTTGTTTTTTTATGAGACTAAAAGTGCACATTTGCAATCATCCTTTGTTTAAATAGTTTTTAACAACAGTGTCTGGAGACCAGCGTGGGTTAAAAATGCTCCTCCAAATAAGAGCAAAAGATCAAAAGATGTTCACACACAACTCAGAAATATGAATTTCTTCTAATCCCCATCTCTCCTCTTCTCTTATTCCGTCCAAACCTCTATATTGTTTAGAAGCTTTGACACTGGTATCCAGACTGGATTCGTGTCTGAGATGAGGATGATGAGGATGATGATGATGAATCAAAACTCGAGAGATGGGCGAGAGAATTACCTCCGAGCATGAGGGAGCAATAAACAGACGAAGAGAAAGGCAGTGGAAAAGAAACACTGGTGGGGGGTGAGGGAGTGATAACGCGGCTCGAGACGAGTAAGGGGAAAAAATTAAATAAAAGGGACAGAAAGGGAGGCAAACACCGCCAGGGACGGATTGAGGGGGAACAGGAGACAAGCGCGGGAGAGAGAGAGAGAGAGAGAGAAGAAAAGTGATCCTGTCTGAGGTGGGAGCACGTTTCATGATTCCCATGTTGTCTTCAAAAGTGAGAGAGAAGGACAGGAAGAGAGATGGATCGGCTATAATCGCGTCCTCTGCGGTGTGCGCACGTTTCAGGGAATCCCATGGTGCTTTTTGTCTCTCGTTGTCTCTCGGCAACAAATTGGGGGTAAAACTGGCAGCAGAGATTAAGAACGAAGAAACGGAGATAATATTCAGAGATGTTTCCCGGGGAGACCCGTTTCACATGTGACAGTGGAGGAGGAGGAGGAAGAAAGATGAGGATAGGAGAGAAGGAAGGTAGGAAGCAGGGAAGATATTCAGGGATTAGGAGAGAAAAAAACAGAAAGGGGATGAAGGATAAAAGCTGTTTTTGTACGGAGCAGAGAAAAGCGCAGCAGCGCATATCAGATTTCACCTGTACAAAAAGTGCAGACGACTTCTTGCAAAAACATTACACAGATGAGTGCGGTAACATAATGACTGACTAGCTGGTGAGTCCACTGGAATGCTTGAACCCGTCCTAATCAGCCCCCCTCGCCACCATAAGGCCCGAATTCCTCCCACCCCCCCCTGCTCCCCGTATCCAAATTAAATGGGTGAAATGAGAGAAACAAAATGGCTGCCCGAAAACTGGATCCAGATGGAGTTGTGACATCAAATCCAATATGGTGGGGGACACGACTTCCAACTCAAGGGGCTCACGGGGACGCTGGCCAGCTCTGCATTAGACCATAAAGAGTCCCAACGGTCGTAATTCTTCTCATGAATGATTCATGTGCAGCGAGGCGTGTCGAGGTGTGCTGGATACGGTGCCGTATCGTCAACTTGGCCGTCACACCGAAACACTGGAGCATTTCGGGGGTTTTTGCACCAATTTCTACAGTGTGTGTGTGTGTGTGCTGAGCGGTGTTTGAATTGAATTGTTTAGCTTCAACAATAACAGGTTAGATGTCTTCAGCAGCTGACAGTCCTCCATGAACTCATTCACAAACACATGGATGAACAAATGATGTAAAAGCATCTTTTTCCCAAGCCTCCATTCACGCTGTTTCCTGACCGATACAAATCAATTCTCTGTATTCCAGATATAAGATGTTTTGTGTCTCAAGATAACTTCCACCGCTACGGCCTGCTAACACGCTCTGTGTATTTTAGGAAGATTATTGTTAAAAACAGACTGCAGGTATAGAGAAAGTCAGGCCAACATTTAACGTTATTTATGGAACCAATTAAAAAGAAGAAACTTAAAAAAAAAAGATTTAAGGCAGAATGCGCAGTAGCTGCAGGCCTCGCCCCAAAAGAGGTAGTGATTTACGGATAAAACAAAACTCAAAAATAAACAAACTCAAATATGAAACGCAGATGTCACCACACACACACACACACACACACACACACACACACACACACACACAGATCTGTAGACACTTTTTTATTCCTCTATAAGATGCCAGCTTTAAGGAGCAATTGATGCATTTCAAATTCAGCTTCTGGTGTTGCTTATCCAGACAAATGAAGACAAATAAATGACGACCAGCTTCTAGAGATCTGGTGGCAAGATGAACTGGGAACATCTGCAACAAGCGGTTCATCCGCTCTCTTCCAGCAGCCTGTTGAACATTCTTTCAGTTGAGCGTGCGTATAAACTCTAATCTCAGTGGAGGGCCTCTACGTCAGCCTTTTTTTTTTTAACCACAATTAAAACCAATTGGAGCTCCTCTTAATGTCCCCAACTATGAATATGACTGTGTGCTTTATGTCACGCAGAACAATCCTTAACGCTTTCATCACAGCAGTTAAAGTGCATCCTGAAGAACTTTACTAACTCGAGTCGTTTGTGCTCTGACCTTTAGTCCTGTGTGTCCATCCAAGAGTGACATCAGCATTCACAAAACCGCTGGCACACGGGACGATCCGAGGACTGCCGAGTCATCACATTATGTGGACCATTTGCTGCTAACAATATTCTTTATAGCCCAATTCTGATTTGCATTTTCAATTCTCCTTCTCCTCTTTCTGTTTCCTTCTCCTTCTCTCTCTTCACACCTGAGCACAGTGATGGATTTACAGTAATAATCCAGGGTGACTATGACAATTTATCGTCAAATAATATAATCCTGTGTCACACGACATCTTATTTGTTGTTAATTGTTACATTGTAAAGACAAACATACAGCATACAGGCTTGTATGTTCAAAAGTTTTCCAAATCGGATTCATCCTGACAAACACAAGGGATGGAGTTAAAAGAGCCCGTCAACATTTTAAATAAACCTCCAGTATACCAAAACCCTCAAGTCTTTTAACCGCCCTGCTAATTAACTGCATAACCAACAATGTTGTTGATGCACAAACATTTCCATTAATATGAAGGATGTAATGTACCTGTAGCAAAAAAACACCATCACATGTCATTTAAGTTGAGGAAGTGTTATTGTCAATTTTTAGAAAAAGAGAGGAGCACCTTGCTACATAAAGGATACTTCTTAATCAATCGTTTATTGTGGTGCGTTTTTAAAATCTCTGGAGGGTATATCTTCCTATTTCCTTTAGCTTTTACATTCACAAGACACTTGCAATGTGTTTAAACAGCACTCTGCAAAATGGTTTAAAGCAGGCCACATTAAATGGTTTCATTTTGGTTTGGACCGTTTAGGTTCAAATAGTTGCTGTTAGCTGCGTCGTCCTGTTTATGGCCCTGATTACTTTCCCTCCACTCCTCACCAGGCGTCAGTGAGAACACAATCCTAACTCAGGAAAATAAAAGGTAATAGTCCGGTACATTCTATGGCTCAAATAAACAAACCCACCTTCATACAAACACGTTGGAAGGAGCCTGATGGATGCAGCTAAAGGAATGACTTATCCGAGTCAGTCTGTCTTCTTGTATATTTTGTTGGTTACAATCGGAAAATTTGGTATATAATATATGATTGAAAAGTTATTGAATTGTTTCACATTCATATCAGTACATATACATATATTAACCTTTACTCTCATCTGCCTCTCCATTGACTGAAATACACAAAATTGGTCAGGAATGGATGATGTAATTAATATTTGCTGTGAATTACTAACTCCATACTCTATAGTCAACAGGTAACCATAGATGACAAAGTGGCAGTTCCCCTTTGGCTTCATTCTCAGCGCCGGCGGATGCCGCCAGTCAAAGGTGTCGATAATAACATTTGCGAAGGTTACCCAACTTATAGCTCACAAAGAGGTGAGTAAAGTTGTGCTGCTCCTCTCACTCCTGATTCCTCTGACATCCTATCCGATCGTCTGTCTGTGTGTATATCAGCAAAACGTACTGATATTCGATCTGCCCCATTTCTGAGCAGACTCAGAGGAGGTCGGAGTAAAAATGACTCCATTCATTTTGTAACAACATCATTGTGTTATTTCCGTTATATAGTTACAGAGAGAAAGGGCAAGAGTGGATATAAAATGCTTTGGGATTCGCTGGTTTAAAGCACCGACCATGTGCATGTCACACTGAAATCTGAATTAGGAATTTTCTCCAAATGTCCTCTTGTCTCGTATCTTTCCGTCTGTCTTTTGTCCACAGCGATCATTAACGTCTTTCACGAAGGAACATTTTAATCCCATTATATCTGGGTCTGGCACAAATCCGCTGCGTCTGGTGTCTCAGTTTTGATGTCCTGTGACCACACAGAGTCTTTAGTCTATCATGAGACAAAAAAAAGCAAGTTTGTCCTCACTACTGTGTAGAGGTTTGGTAAATATGGCTACATCCCTCAGACCACAACGGTTTCTGGGTCGAGACCGTTTCAATAAATGAGCAGAATGTCTCCTCAACAAATAATGACTCAACCTTGTAGCCTAGAGGTTAAACTCTCATGGTTACATAACCAGCCAAGTGAAGAGCTCTGATACTAAAACAACAATACATCATAAGAAGGAAGTGTTTTTCAAGTGGGGTTCTTGGGACATGGGAGCATGGAGGATGAAGCAATAAAACCTCTATAGAGTGGCTTCTTGACATTGAGAGATCTTAAACAAATAACTGTGATAAATAACACCAACTTTGCACAGGATCGTAAAAAAATGCAAATTTCTGCACCAATGAGGCAAAAATAGTCATATTTATTTTCATGAATATCTTAACGTACGACTCCCGAAGCTTGAAATCATGAAGCTATCTTCCATCTTCTCTTTAGGCTACCAGATGTTGCCTCATTAAGTAGATAATGGAGATGTTGGGGGGGATTGAAGACTTCCACCAGGCACCAATAAAAATGAAAAAAAGCCGTTTTGAGAAGCCTTTTTTTAAATGTGTCCCATTAGCAGCATAAACTCAATATTCCAGCATTCCCCCCTCTCACTTTGGGGTTAAGAGGTTCACAGAAAGGCATGATTGGAGAATAGACACATGAACAGGATAGAAAATGCATCTTGAGGATTTTAGATCAGTAGAAGGGTTATTATATTATGTTTGATATCAAATGGTCAGTATTATGCTGTGTGTGGTTTATTGATTTAACGCAAATCAAAATCAAAAGTATTAAATACCGAACTTATCAATGTTACTGCTACTATTTTATCTATCTATTATCTATCTATTTCTCTTAGAGGGTTGATGTATGGCCCAGAAAAAACAGTAAGCATTAAATAATTATGAATGAAAAGGTATGTTTTTAACACATCACTCTTTTAAAATGTAGTCAATGGAGGTTTTTTTTTTGTAATAGCAAAGAATTTATTCAACGTAAACGTTGGTAAAAGCATAACCACAAACTTCTTTTCTATAAAGAAACCATTCAAAAGTCCAAGTAAATTCAACAACGACACAAAGTCCATTGCCGGAGTAATTAACTGAACAAACATACCATTGAAGGAATAACTTTGTCTTCATGAAAATTTTCAGACACTTTTTACTTGCATACCTTAAAGTAGGTAATTAATGTATTTAAAGCAAAACTCTACTTTCATAATCCGTTATCAAAGAACACTGCACTGACCCAAAAAGTGAGCTATTTTCTTTCATGAATACATTTTTGTTGTGTATATGGACACTTCGTCTGCTAACATCAGTAAAATGTATATTCATAATTAGTCTGAGTGCTTCTAGGCCGCTAATGTGTTCTCAATGGAAGTTTCTCTAAGTGCAGCAAAGAGAAGACTAATGTTTGTGTTTGTGATGTGTGTGTCTGGCCACACACGCATCCGTAACCGGAGAGCAGTAAGTATTGAACAACAACGGGAGTGGAGAAACAGAAGGGGAAAGGGAGATACCCTAATTGCAGTTGTTCGTCCTCAATGACTAGAACATCCTAATCACTTATCACTAATTAACTTGCGTCTGTCTGTCTGTCTGTCTGTCTGGCTGTCTGGCTGTCTGGCTGTCTGAACTGCATGAGTTTGCCTGCCAGGCTGAATGGCTCATTCACTCTCTGGCTTGATGGCAAAACGTTTGGCTGGCTGACTGATCACTTTGCGAGTTGACCGATTGACTGGACACACCATCGGAGGACTGTGTGACTGACTTATTGCCTGAATAAAATCAGAGTGGAAAGGTGCATCTCAACTTGCACCATTCTGACTGTGTGTTTAGTAATAACCACTTTTCAAATTTGAGGGGGTGAACCTCTGGGCTAAAAGTGTTGCCCTGACAGCTGAACGGATGGATGTGAATGGTGTAATGAGTGCAGCTCGGCAATAATAATAAGAATCGCAATTAGAAAATGAAAATAGAAGCTTTGATTACATGTTGTGGCAGAGCATGCAAGAGTGGCATAATGTGCATTATAAATAAAGTCAGCCGTCCCAACAATAACAATGAGGTAACGCAGGCGAGGAAGTAGGTTAAAACATGTGACTATTGCAGATGGAAAGAACCCTTATAGATTAATTGCTGCAGACTGTTGATGTGGGCCACAACTGGAGGCAATGACCACACAACCCCCGTCTAGATTACAGTAAATCAGCAGTCAGTTTACACAAAAGGTTAGTCCGTCAACACGTTTTCAAATATCCTGGGCTGATCATTTACATTTGAATCACTCAGAGAGATCAAATATGTGTGCAGCTATTAAGACGTCTGCACCCAGGTAACAAATAGCTTGGTAAAACAAGCCGAATCAGCCAGCCGGAGACTCGGATTGTGTCTGTTTGTGTAATAATGAAATGTACAATTAAGCTGTTAAGTTTGTAACTGAGGAGTTTATACAACGGAAATACAGTATCTCATGATGGACATGAGCACACAGATCCCTATATGAAGAAAACACACACACACAAGTCCAGATGGTGTGTATGTGTGTGTTTGTGTGTGTGTGTGTGTGTGTGCAATGCTCCCTGCAGAGACGCACACTCTCAGATATGCATGCGCTAACATAACCAGTAAACAAACATGATGATAAATCTTTGTTCAGTTGACAGCGAATTAGTCCCTCAAGGACTTTATTTTGAGGTTTTGCAAGCCTATATATTTTTATCGCATCCTACCAGGGCTCGCAATATTTGGTTTTGTGCGTCTGGTTCAGGAAAAAGCCTCTAACCCAATTTCATAGGTCTTACAAAGCAAACATCCCTACTGTTTAAGTTTCCTGAATTTTAATCGCAATAAAAGTGAAACACACATTTACAGATGTTATAAGAAATCCATGATGTGTTTACTGCAAAAAATTGTTTACACTAAAGAGACAAACACATTTCGCTCAGCGTAAAGACATAAGACACATAAATGCGTTTCAACGGCAACTATTATGTTGATTTATTTATTGAGTGAATAAATCAATTAACTTCTTCATGATATGAATATATTTAAGTATAAAGGTGATGCATCTCACTGAAAAGCTTCCTCCCTCCTGAAATAAACATCCCGTCCAGTAGAATATAAAAACATTCATCTTTAGTGATGAACCGGCGTTTTCTAGCGAGGAGACTTGTATTCAGATATTTACTTATTGTGTTACTTTGTTCCATTAGCAAACACTGAAAACGAACCAGGCGGATTGGTTTCTATAAAAACTCCCTCCAGCTGTGGATTCCTAAATATTCAGGCTGTGCGTTGGACTCCTGCTGAGGAACACTGTGCATTACGCCAAACTAGTTCAACCTAACACGAGTTGTTTTTTGTAATTTAGCAAGTTTCAAAGTACACACCGGTCAGTCATAAACTGAGTAGGGCGCTTGTTATATTAATAATAGCTTGTTATGTTGATGACAAAGATGACCCAGAGACGTCTTAGTTGGATACAATCTGATCTAATCAGAATACAGGATCTTAATTAAACTGTGGATTTGTCCAGCTGTTTGATCTGATGCACGAGCGTTGTGTACGTATTTTTATGTGCATCTGTGTGGATTGTGTGTGTGTGTGTTGATCGTGCAGCAGAGTCATTATTAGATGAGCCCAACCTGGATGAATAATTAAATAAAGAAGAAGAGCAGAAAAAAAAATGAAGCTGCAGGCCTGGACACATGAAACATGAAAAGAAGAGTCAAAGAAAAAGAGTCCAACTGAATAAGTGAAGCAAGAAATCTTGTTTCACAAAAGAAAAGGAGAAGCAATTAAAAAAAACATAACTGACATTTTAAATCAATGCTGCCTCTTAGATACGCATCGGTTTGCATCTCAGCGATGTGGGCGAATCACTTGGTGAATTACCGCAGCGCTGATGTCTGAAACACTCCTGTGGTGCCTTTGCATCAGGAACAACTTGGAAAGACGTTTTCTTGAAGAGGTATAGAAAGAGCAACCGAGTGCATAATGAAGCAATGCTTTGTTTTCCTGGTTTATGAAAAGTGTGAGGTGATATTTCAGCCTTAATTGATTCCTGCTTTGTCAATACAATCAGTTATGTCTCCATAACATTATCCACGTAACTTGAACATCTGTCAGCCCGCTCGAATCATTTCCAACACACACACGTTGCCGATAAAAAATAAGTTATCGCAGTTGTTACTCTGCTTTATTGCGTGTGAGTCTGTGTTTTTAATTTGTTTAAATATATTGCTTTGAGCAACACAAACTGAAGCAGTCTGGAGAATATTTACTGGACTTCAATGAAAAGATTACACTCAAAACACGCAACAGAAACACATGGAAACAAATACGTTTCAGCAATGAGAGTTTTTAAACAACTCAGTAATGACTTTGGGGCTAAAACATGTTCTAAACCAGCAGGAAAATACCAATCGCTAGGACATGTTAATAAGGGAAAAGTATTTCAGCAAGAGATTTATAAATATTCACTCAATGAGATCTTCTTCAAACAATCATCAGTAACGTGGACAAAATGACTAAGTGAATAAATCACATCACTTTAACATTACGCAGCGTGTAACACCGTTTTGAATACCTTCATGTAATAATTAGATTCTAAATCTAAGGTTTCTAGTCTCATATTCTCATATCGCTACAATACCATCTTACATGTTGTCAAACGCGACGGTAGATGACTGTTTTCCATTATCACCATCACCGGCCACCCACACTCTACCAGAGCCCTCTCACATGAAGAGGCCTTTCGTCTCAAGCCACTAATTTGTCACAAACACACACACACACACATACACACACGCACACACACACACACACACACACACACACACACTGCCATCTCAGTAAAAACTCACTAGAAAAAAAGACAACTAAGCAAAGCTGGAGGGGAAAGAGAGAGAGATTACAGAATAACTTAACTTGCCGATCGCAACAGGCCAACCACTTTTGACGTAACAGGAGACATGTGTGTGGCGGTCTGGAAGAAAACTTCAGATGTCATGGCTACTAGTTGGCAAAGTGTCTCAGAGGAATGAAAGCCAGTGAAGTCTTGTCTTTGGGCCTTTTACACTGCTACAGTTTAATCTGTTCCCTTTCTTTTGATGCCCAAATAGCTTTTGAAAAGAGCTTGGAGATGTTTAAATATCCAGGATTTAAGGGGGTTGCAGCCAAGACATACGTTTTTATTTAAATACCAGCAGGGAGGCAGGGACACATGGCTGCTGCTGGCACTTGCAGTCCTTTTTGCGTGACATTTGCATTTTTTAAAAAAATTGATTTACACCTTTTTTTTTTGCACCTTTCGTCCATTAAATCTGCTGGAACTGGGCGTGGTGACAGTGTGGACTGACCTTTGACCACGTTGGCGCAAACAGGAGCAGTTCAGCGTCCTTGAGATCGCTCTACTAGTAGCTAACTAAAGGCCCTCGCCATCCTGCAAGGTGCAGCGGATGAAACCGTGGGCTTTACTGCTGGTCAGTTCTGCAGAGCCGATGGCGGGTTGAATATGGCGGGTTGAATATTTTCGCTGCTGACTAATGGCGGTTAGTGGTGTCACGCTGGCTTCAAAACAGCTAGTGAGTCATAGGCTGTGCAATGGAACATTTATCCAGATTACTTTATTCCAATGACCCCATTTGTTGCTGGGTGTCTGGTTTTATATGTATTTTCGAAATTTCTTTTATGGATGTCTTAAAAAGGTTTATCTCAGTGAGTGTTGAATAGACAAACCTTTTAAAACAATTTATTTCTACACTTTCACAATTGTTGTGTTTCCAGGACAAACTTCTCAAACGCAAACCACAATTTGGAGTTGCAAATCCCTGACCTGCATTAATTAACAACATTATTGAATTTGGACGTCCTCTCAGAAAAAACACGAAAAGGTTTAGAACTGAGACTTTTCTCTGTGGCTTTTGGATGCATACAATTTGGAAACTTTCAGCAAACAGCAAATGGAAACACATCTCCCGACAATAGAAGGGTTAATAGTTTAGTGGAAATATCTCATGGTGACAAACGCAATGATAAAGTATTGTCTCTGATGCAAAGATAAAGACAAAGAAAGCGAGGAACAAAAAGTCAACGTTGAGTTTTATTAAAGGGTTTTGGTCGAAAATCTACTGTCCGTCCGTCTGTCCTCCCTTTTTTTATCCACCAATCTTTCAACCATTTGCCGCCCCTCGTTCCGTGTTTGACTTAGCAGAGAAGGAGTTTTCCCTCATTTCACAGTAAAAGGCCTCTGAACAAAAAACGGACTGTACAGGTCATTAAGTTAAATCACGCACACACACACACACACACACACACACACACACACAGGGGCCAGACCAGTTACCGCTCGTTAGTTGAGGTAATGTTTATATAGTATTATACCACACCACACACATACACACACAGATACAAACACACATACATCGTTATACATGGGTCCAACATGGGGTACTCAACAGTAAGAGAGAGACACGGGGGGGGGAAGGAGTGAGACGTAGACCGAGAGAGAGAGGCCGAGATGTAAAGTTATATTTGAGTCAGATGTAATAGCTGTAATTATATTGGCGATATGGAAGGCCTGAGTCTGGGTCTGCTGTGTGTGTGCGTGTGTGTGTGTGTGCGCTGCTGTGCGCGTCTGCAATCGAACAAAGGGCCGCTTGTGTCAGGGGCCTGCTCGCTGCAGCTCTTACGGTAATGATATTCCAACGCTTGCCGAGTGTGTGTGAGTGTCTATCTGTATGATGTTGAGTCTAGAAGGGAAATGACTACCATGCAGTGCCAGAACACACACACACACACACACACACACACACACACACACACACACACACATGGGATTAGTTGTACCTGCAGAACATAGTTTGATATTTATGTATGGGGAGAAAAGGAATCGGGGTGGTCATATACAGACTGATTAGGTGTGTGTGTGTGTGTGTGTGTGTGTGTGTAAAAATGAGACTCGCAAGCCTTTCTGTCTTCTTCCACCTGTGTCATCTGTCTTTTTCTACATCTGCGTGTTTCGGTTTTATCCTTGTCCCTGCGTCTCATTTCTTCATCTTCCTTCTCTTTTGTCCCGTCCTTCGGTTCATCGGGTTTAGTCAGTGAAACTTTTACTTCCAATTTAGAAACAAAAAAAAAGAAAAAACGGTCGCGCACAGTGTGTGTGTGTGTCTGTGACGTCATTAGGTGTGTGTGTAGGATCCAGATGGATTTTCCACAGTCCTCTCCTAAATGGGCGGGTCGCTGCAGTAGACAAGGTACCATGCCAGGTCGCTTTCTTAAAAGCGCGCGCACGCACGCACGCACGCACGCACGCACGCACGCACGCACGCACACTTATTTTATTCTTGCACACATTATTTCCTTCACCGTTATTTAGATTCAGGGGAGATATTCTTTCGTTGTTCATCACCTGTTTATCGGGGCCTAACGCCACGTGGTGATGACCTTTGATCGCGTCTGTGAACACAAGGGAAAATAAATAGAACTTAATGAATCTTAAACATAAAAGAATCTTAATATATGCTTTTTATACTTTGTTTGACCAATTACTAATATCATAACATCTGGTTTTCATTTTTTATCTCTTTTCTACGTTTTCATGTCACATTACTTCATAGTGATTATAATAGTTTCTTACTTTGAATCATAATTGTCTCGATTCTGCTGGAATTGCTTCCATACTTTTCAGAATAACATCTTACTTATTTAATGAGTTATACAATTGTAATTTGGGTACAGCATGTTTATGCAGCATTTCATTTACAGCTGACTTTCATCTAGAATGTCACTCCAAACCCCAAGCATTTTTTTGTGCTGAAACAGCTAGAAAAGTTAGCAGTGAAATCTCATCGCCAGCAGAAAATCCATAATCATTACCATAAAAGCTGTAAATAAAGAGGAGTGCCTGACACGGGTCCAGATAAGATCAGACATAAGAAAGAGCAGGGATGGAAAATATTTACAGTGGCACCTGAGAAAAAGACAAAAAAGTTAAAGTTAATTTACTGAGAGGGGATAGAGGAAAAAGAGGAGCAGAGAGCGCCATGCAGTGAATACATTTCTAATCTTAAATGTTGTTCTTTCCCAGGAAAATATGTTGGTTTACATATTGTAAATATTCTGTCTCCAATTTAAATTCTCTTACACTACACAAGATGTTACTAAAATGTTCAGCAGGCTTCCAGCAAAATACAAACACACAAATGGAGCAACATCAAAGTGAGCAGTTCCATTTGATCGTTAGAAATACAGCAGCACCCAACTTATTTTGTCTGAAATGTTTATTTAGGATCAATTATTTTCTGTACAAAATCCACCTCCAGAATTGCAACATGACAAAAGAAATCAAAGAGTACATATTATTATGACTGGTAATTAGCGATTGAATGGTCCTGAAAATGAACGCAGTGACAAAGGAAAAGACACGATGGTACAAACAGTGAGCTCGGGCGCATACAAGCCTTATTCTAGGTGAGAGCAGCACTGCTACCCAAACACTAATGGGCGTTACCATGGTAATCAATCATCACGCCAATGCTACCCATTTCCTCTCTCTTGCTCGATGACAGACAGCCATCAAAATCAATCCCAGGTCGCACTGCAGCATCACCGAGTTCAATCTCTAGAACTTTCTCCCCACTTCCTCCTCAGTGCGCGTGTGGTTCTCCTGCTTTCCCATTCGACCCCGTCTCAGTTTGCGTTTGGTCTCTTTCTCTTATTCATTTCAGACTCTACGCGTCGTTTTGTCGTTGTTGTACTAGCTCCGCCTCGGTTTAGCTCGTCTCCAAAAGAATTGACTAGCAGTAAAGTGTCTCTAAGATGCAACTATTCAAAACTGAGAACAAAACCTCAAGAATTTGATTAATTTGTATCTGATGAATTTGAAAAGTAGTTGGGCTTACGTTATCTATTTATTTCCTGGCCTAGTTTTGGCTTTCCTAAGTTTCTTCACGAGATATTTGGTTACCTTGGCTTTAGAGTTAATAGCGTTGTATACATCTGCGATTACCACCGTGTTTGTGTTTTTATTGCTCCCTCCCAGTAAAAAACAGCTCTGTAAAAAAGTTCCTAGTTTTGCCCTTAGAAGTACTACCTTTGATACAAACAGGAAGGAAAGATTCACAACTACCCTAAAGCCTGAGATTATCAGGTAATAGTTAAAGAAAACAAAGGCTAGTCTAGATGGCGTTGTGACACTTACATTTTTGCAATTATTGTTTTTTTTAATCAGGACCAGAAAGCATTCAAATGAAATAACTACAGTAAAGTAACAGCAAACACTTTGGAAAATGATCCTGATTACATGCCAAAAAAGAAAAAACTGACAAAACGCTTTCCCCACATGGAAAAATAATTGACTTCTTCACAAACACACACACACATTGGTGACTCCAGAGAAAACACAACTATAAAGAATAATCCAACAATTTGCTGAATATCATAGAAGGGAAACAACCGTCTTGAATGCACGTCGGGGAAAATGGCTACCTGCTGCAGCGCCTGCTCGGAGCCAATTAAAAGACCAAAACCGTGATCGATGGGAGAGTCACTGTCCCCCACGAGAAGCCTCAGAAGGATCTTCACCTTAACGTCAGAAACTCTAAACATAATACTTCTTTCCATAACGGTTGGAAACCCCAGTGGTTCTAATCACTTCTGAATGGGTACATGAAAGCAGCGTCGCCCTTTGTTACTAATTATACTGCAGACGTCGTGCAGGAAACTAATCCCATCCGAATGGAGCCTTTGTCTCTTTGTCTCTTTGTCTGTCCCTCTCCCCCCTCTGCCCACTTCAAGAGCACCAAATGAAGACCATATTACCAGAGATGCGCCCCGTAGATGGATGATGTCACCATTCCTCAAAAGCCTCATTGATGTTACTGCGACGACACACATCATAATCGCCGTGATTGATTGCTACAACCTCATATGGTCGGTGTGCACGCCAGTTTGTTGTTGTTGTGTGTGTGTGTGTGTGTGTGTGTAAAGCACTAAGAGGATTAAAGGAAAAAGAGAATACAGAGTGGACAAGGCGGTGGAGAGCGACGGAGAGGTACAGAGTGACTGAGACAGGGCCATCGCAGAGATTTAGGGTGAGAGTACGTGCGATTAGGAGACTGAGAGGCGGCGAAACAAGAGAATGAAAGGGAGACAGCGGGCGAGAGAACGAGAGAATTTAACAGAGGGAGGGATTGAGCTGTCCAGCACTCTATCACACCAAGCAAGAATAATGCTGAGGCCTTAAGGATCTTTCACACACTTGACGGATGGTCCCGTGTTTGTGTCCATGTGATTGTCAGAGTGAAGGGGAGCAGGCGGGAGAGGGGAATAGGGGGGCGAGGGGGGTGAGGAGGAGGGGGGGTGTAGTGGCAATGTGTGGGCCATTGCTACCTCCAGTGGCCAAAAAAGGCATACAACTGTAAGACAAAATATACTGTATAGTTGTATGCAAACATGTTATAGTGTATTAGCATGGACGGTTTTTAAAAGGATCGTCTTTTCTTTGAAAAAATAACCCACCACACTGCAAATCGAAAATGACCCATTAAGCTAAAAAAAAAAAAACTAAACGTATGATAGTAGTAACTCTCAAATGATTTCCAATTCATTCTGGTCAGTTTGAAGTTGACATTCACACACTAGTGTGCAGTATAACAATGTTGTGGTATCGTACAGAGGAATCTATTATGTAGTGCAAAGTTGACTTATATTTCAAGCTATGAATGTAATTGTTTATCATGGTTATATCTCAATGTGTGATTTCATCATGATATGATCCATAAGGGATCACATTGAGTCTTTGCCCGTCACACCATTCTACTGCATTGATTCTCTTTCAAGCAGCGGATGACAATGATGCCGAGTCCATCACTTTGATCCTGAAATATACCAACAGCTGTTTGATTACCATGGAAATCGGACTGTATGGAGCTTTTAAGAGAAAACCTACTGACTTTTGACTTCCCTGCTTTTTAACAGCAGTATAAACACATTTCTTTTATCAAATATCCATCAGTAATTTATCAACAATCCATTAATGATCTATGGTCAGTGGCACGCGTCAAGTGGTCAAGCACCAAGTGCACAGCCGTGAAGTCCATGTTTTTACTGGCTTTAACAAAAATAACACACTGTCAGTGTTGCAAGTTACGAATAATTTTGTTTCGATCAACTCCGTCAGAAAGAAATTAAAAAATAAAAACGTTTTTCTGTGCCCCGCAGCAGCAGCCCGCCCCCCAAATGCTCTCATTGGTTAGCATGGCAAGGCCCCTCCTAAATAGATTCTGATCAACATCCCCGCCTCCTGTAATCAACCATGTGTATTCTGAGCCAATGAGCAACGGACTTTCAATTTAACAACACGTTTTTTTAAAACTGCGTTGACGCGCAATTAAATAATTGGTGTTAATTAATAATACAGTAACTTGCCTAGCCCTACTAAATGTGTGCACTGCTAGTGATGAGCAAATGAGAGCATGTTAAAACCCCTTAAAAGTGTTTTTTTCTCCATACGGTTCTTCTATATTCAAAAATATCCTTTTGTATTCTGCTCTCTTCTATTCTATTGTATTCTGCTGAATGAAGGTATCTTTCTTGGAAGTGTATCATTTTCTGGCTTAGTTGTACTGCCACTGGCCCAAAACTCTGCTCATTCGTCAAAACGTCTCTTCTAAAGAATCCCCTCTCCCCCTTTTTCTCTCTCCCCTCCTTTTCTACTCCCTCCCTCCCTCTTTCTTCTCTCTCAGCCGCCGTCTCTCTCAGGCAACGTCTTAATTTTCTCATCAAAGATGCTTTCTTGGCATGACAGTCAACAATCAACAATACTCCTTAAGCCGTTTTGAATGTGCTGCAGTTTCGCACATTTAAATCAAAACATTACAAAAATTGAGAAAGGAAACAGATTACGCGCACACAACTAAAGCGCTTTACGGTTACAATTAATAGATCTTTGGCTCATATTAAGATTGAAAGCACTTATGCTTCGCCCAGTCTGCCGAGGCTGGGGCTTTTGGTAATGCAAAGAAACTTTGTAATGGCTCTAAATGAAACCATCCTGGCTTGGCATCTGGCATCAAAGAGCTAGTTAATATAATTCAAGATTTTCACTTGCTCTCCATTAAAATGTCTTTGTCACGGTTTCTCCCATCTTGGTGCTTTTCTCTTCATCTCTCCGGTTTCTATTGTTTTTCGCTCATCTCACGATGTAAATCAGCGACTGTCTCTCTACGTCCTTGCTTTCTTTCTTCTATTTGAGCGGTGGCAGGAATTTGTCATTATGTTTTCCTTAAAAACTCATAAAACATGTTTGGCTGCAACCCCATAATTCACACACACACACACACACACACACACACACACACACACACACACACTGTCATACATATTGGTCTTGTCCTGTTTGTAATTATCAATCCATTTGGGGATTTGAGGATTTTCTCTGTGAAACTTAAAAGCTTGTTTTTCTGTCGAACAAAGCCACATTAAAAACTAGCATACAGACACACACACACACGATTGTTTAACAAGGAAATTATATGCACAACCTCACACACAAATACACGCACGGTGGACACAGGAATCTCTGCGGAGTGGAAGCCACAATGAGTGAAGAGAAGTATTTCCAAGGCTTATTCTTATTGTGTGCGTTTGTGTGCGTGCATGTGGCTCTCAAGCCTCCTGTGAAAACCTGAATTTTTAGCGATTTAACTGTATGAAACATTAGTCATAAATTGATGTGGTGCATTAGATTTTAGATTTTTTACAGATGCACACATACAAATATACAATCTCATTGATACACACACACACACACACACACACACACACACACACACACACACACACACAAATTACAGTATTCACACGGTAAATGAATAGTAGGGAACTGAGAAATTGAGGGACTTTTCCCTACGAAGCCTTTCTTCTGCACTGTGAATCTAGAAAGTGAACGGAATGAAATTGGGAGGAGGAATGATCTTCAAACTAATAAATGATAACGATTTAATTTCGAGGTCGTTCCTGAAATGCGCCTCAGAAAGAGAATAATTGTGTGATGGGCTTTTTGCTACATCAGAGATAGAAGAGCTAAACATTGACAAGATGAGGAGGATATTAAAAAGTTCATTCCAAAGTTGCTCAAGTTGGAATTGGATATATTGCGGTTTCCCTGTATTCCGATAACTAAAGAGACCCTCTATTGCAGGGGTGTCAAACTCATTCTGGTCTGGGGGCCGCATACAACTTAATCGCATCTCAAGTGGGCCAGACCAGTAAACTCATTCTAAAATGACATAGAACTAACAATAAGTCCACTTTCTTCTTTGCATTAGTGCAGAGAAGTAAATTATAAAAATCTTTATATGCAATGAATTGTCCTTTTAATAAATATATTATCAACAACCTAAGAGTTTTTAAGAAAAGTAATGTGCAATTTCAACAACATTTTCACCCAGTTTAACATTTATTTAAGTGCATCATGCATAAAAACTGATCACAGTGATTGTGATTCACCTTCCTACATGAACATGTAGGAAGAGGTTAATTTTTCTTGAAAAATCCGACACTGTGTCCACTTTTCTCTTTTTTGACAAAGACATTTCACTGAAGAGGGTGCCAGGGTCAACAGAAAATGCGGGTAAAGCGATAGACGTGAAACAGCGCCACTAGCGGACAATATAGGAACTGCAGATTTTATAGAAGTGTATTCTTATTTTTTTTCAGTAATACAGATTTATCCCGCGGGCCAGACTGAACCACCTGGCGGGCCGTTTCCGGCCCGCGGGCCGTACGTTTGACACCCCTGCTCTATTGGCTGTGGGGATTAAACATGGCCCATTAGGGAAGGATCCTACGGGGCCACAACACGTCTATTGTACAGTACGAGGCCTTTTTCTCAGCCGGGCTCTCCAGACACATAAAAACACATTTCTATAGTCTGTCACTGAGAGTTTAAAAAAACATTTGTCATTTTTGTCCCATGTGTCTTTAAGGCAATGGCATACACACACACACACACACACACACACACACACACACACACACACACACACACACACACACACACTCTTTTGTCTTAACAATGGGATAAAGCATGTTCATGAACACGCACAGAAAAGAGAGAGAGCACATTATCTGTGAGGGAATTTTCTCGTACGGACATAAATCTGAATGCAGTGTCAAATTGTGCCCTTTTTGGGTTCAAAATAAGAAAGTTACATAAAGTATCAATCGACACGTCTTGGGTTGAAGAGGGTGAACGCTAAGGTTTGAGTTAAGTGGAAAAAAAGTATGCAAATTTGTGTAATGTCTAAAAAAGGAGGATTGGGAAGTAAAAAAGAAGAAAAAGAACATGGACATGAACATGAACAACAGGGACTGAGCGCTCTTCGTTGTACTAGTCTGTTGATAAAAATCATGTTGTTTTTGCTGATTTAAGAGCTCGCCCTGAAACAGTTTGGCAGAGCAGAAGAGTGGGAGAAAAATATAGACAGACAAACCAAAATTACTAAACTTTCTCAACTTGTGACTCGTGTTACATTTGGATGTATTTGAAGTTGTATACAAATTAAAAGAACATTACAAACGGTATCACGTTTGCTTCTTGTTGAACTCAAACACATTTTCATCCCAGGTGGAAACATTTCTTTCGTATAATCCAAGCTCAACACGGGTCGCGGGAAGCGTCTGCCGAGTCCCTACAAGACACAATGCCATTATATTTTAATGAGACTCGGCCTCGGGGGGAGAGACTGCATTTACACAGTACGGGTCTCCGCACGACAGGAGCATTAATATGTTTTAATGAGTCGGTGACAGGCAGGGACTGCATTTATTCATCATGGCTCTCAGGCTGAGATCTGAGAGGCTCTCGTTTCAATGACTTCTGCTCTGGCCGAGTCAGTTCAACACGAGCGTGCAGCATTGACAGAGCAGACGCAGACCAGTTCAAAAGGGCTCCTGAATTAGTCAAAGTTTGGCGAGTTCTGTCAAAGTGCGTTTTCTCAAAAGTTACAGGGCATTTATTTCATTTATGCTCAGATCATTCTCCATGTGCAGCTCATTACTTATACAAACATCAGCTTTGTGTCATTTGTACAAATTCCATCAGCCACACAGTCCGAGCTTCCTGAATGGAGGCGGGAATGTCTTGATTGCTTCTGAACACCTGCAGGTTGCTGAAAGCTAATGTTGGTGGACGCAAACGGTGGACTAGAGGCACTGCTCTCCGATGTGGTATCCTTGTATCAGACTATTAAACATAAATGAGTGAGGCCATTTAGCCGCTGGCATCATATACAATATTTAAGCCCGACTCTGGAAGCAGCTTTTAAATGAGCTCTGTCATTGACCCCCGACCCCACAGGACTCTGTTCCAATAGGTACAAGATGGAATCAAAGATATGTACACACGTAACACTGAAATGACTATTGGTCGCTATTGGTGTGAACGCAGCGTCTTCCTTGCTTTTGTTAGTGAATTTGCATCCGTCACACCTAAAACAATGGCGTCCGTTTTCATTTGTATTGGTTCAGAGGATTTGGTGATCCGAGCACAAAAAAGATGCAGGGCACCAAGGTCTGACAGAGAGGGACGGGAATGTTAGCAAACAGGGGAAAACCACGCCGGTGTTGAGTGGTCGCTGGTTGGAGGTTACCACAGGGCCAGACGAGCACCTCGGAGAGCTCCCTCCCTGCCGAGGGCAACAACATCCGGAAACACTTACGTTATACAATCTGCGCTCGGGCATGAAGTTTCACCTGTGTGACAAAGTAAGACTTCTAGCGAGCGCAGGTCCGAATAACAAACTCGATAAGATCGGTGTTTGTTGCAGTGTGTCTGCACTCTGACAGGAGAAAAAGGATTTGTGACAAAGGAAAAGCGCCGTAAGCCAGACAAACACCTTGGCAGCCGGGAGGGATTTGCAGTGTGCATGTTTCTCTTTGTATTTTATTATTTTTAAATAAAGAAACACAGGCAAACTGCCAATTAATTGTGTGATCACAACTAACCAACTTCCCTCCATCTCTCTCCTCACCTCGATTGAGCTTCTTCTCAATGGTTCCATATATTTCCGTGTCTCTCGCTCCCGTTCGCTCGCCGTCTCTCTGCCCTTTGGTGTCACTTCTCTGTGCTGGCATTTACGAGACAAATGCTAGTGTGTCACAACTTGTCACTCACACCACACGAACACACAAACACACACGCACGGCTAAATGCTAGAGTGTCAGCAGGCCTGTCAGATCGAGAGTCAATGTGGAGGGACCTCTGGACTTGGCAGGACACGCAAACGCACACACACGCGCACGCACGCACGCATGCACACGCAAAAGCATGTAGAAATAAATCAGGTGGAAACATGCAGATATGGACAAGCGTGCGCAATGAGGGGGGGAATTTAAGAATATGCAAACACACAGCGCACCATGTGTTGTTGATACCTAAACAATGGAAACACAATCAATCTCGCTGTCTGTTATCCACACACACACACACGCGCCTCACACGGTTACTAAACAGCATCATGCTTCACAGGCTGGCCGGAAGTGAGACAAAGAACACAGTCCCCTGGTGTTTGGTACCAGATGGTGACTAAACTTGGGAGGCAGAAGCAGCTTGGTACCAGTGTGATGGATGGACCGTCTCTGCTGTTAGTTTACACTTTGAGTTACAGCTTCGTCCTGCTCACTGTTCTTCAGGACCGGTGATGTTGATTGTAGTCGATTGTATACCACAAGTAACTAACACTACTTTAGAAAAACGTCCCAATACATTCACAGAACTAAACCGGACTGTAAATGTAAACTGTAAATGTGATCATCTGTAACTCAGAACTAAAACTACAGTAAACTCAACATTCGATGAACTTTAACTTCTAAGTATGTCATAATGAAAAATTGTTTGAGATCGTTTGTGATTTAAATATCTGCAACGTCTAGTCTGAACCTTCATTAAAAACAGTGACCACAATAGTAAAGTTCAACAAGTCACAAAACTAACAAATAGATTTATCGATAATTTTTTACTATTCATTTTTTAGTATTTCTGATTTACATTCACAATCTTAAATCTGTTCCAACATTTTTGGTTTCTTTTTACAACAATCCCCATCATCTCTACTGACTGCCAAAGAAATTCACGTAAATTTAACAATACAGATATTCCACTTCTCTCATTTTATACCGACACCTCAAGTAAATAAACGTGAATTTCTTTTAACACGTAGAATTTGCAAACTGAAAAGCTGCTTCAGCAGGCAAACTTTGACTTTTACAAACATGTCCACTGTTTTTAGTCTCAATGCCGTCTCCCTCCCTCCCTCCCTGCCTCTCTCACTCTCGAAGGGAGGCTGAATTTGACAAGTGGAAGACAAATCGGGCCATCACCACGCAAAACAGAGAACCCACTTTAAGCTGGCATAGAGGTCATCGCGCCCACGTACACGCACAAACACAAGCATACTGACACGCACAGATCAGTTCCATCAGTAGGCACATGCGACTTGACAGCTTTCGGAGAACGAGGAAGAGAACACGGGGAGAGAGTCAGAGGGAAACGCATCACTGCACAGTGTGTGTGACGGTGTGCACAAAGTCATCCATACAGTAAACTATGTAACTAACAATACACACACACACACACACACACACACAGAAACTCTCACGCACATTCCTCGTTCCCTCGGTCTTTGCCTGTGTTTGTGTGTGTAGTTGTGTATGTGTAAGGTGCTTCTGCATTTGGAGGCCTGCAGCAGGTAAATTGAAGTCAGAGGAAGTCAAAAGAAAAAAGCCAGACAAAGCCTGTGTGTGTGTGTGTGTGTGTGTGTGTGTGTGTGTGTGTGTGTGTGTCTTAGTCCTATTCTTTTCAATGTTTCAGAGTTTTGTGGTACAAAGTGTCATATACTGCAAATTGTTCATTTTGAACCAAAGAAAGCATTAAGTCCCCAAAAAGCACCAATCGGGCATCAAACGTTACATCTTGGGACACTTGGATGCATTTCAAGGTTTACATGTTCATCTCAAATATCTGCGGCAACGTGATGTATTTGTAAGCTCTTCGGTTTGAGGATCACGGACGATCTCTTCGTTTGATTACAGCCTGATGTTTTGCCTTCGACAACTTGATGTTATGGTTTTCCTCCTTGTTCCCTCGTCTTCAGAAGAACTGGATTCTGTATGACTGTTAAATTCAAGTAGTCTATACCATTATTAAACCCTGGTCACATTTGGGAAGAAAATGCCGGCGGCTATAATTGAAATCCTGCTAGAAAAGCGCTTCAGCGATTACACAAGAGGGGTGAGAGTTTTAACAGCCAGCGTAAACACGGGGGAACGAAGAGATTGGATGGAGATGTAAGGCCATCGACCGACACTTAAGCTTCAACAAGACAAATAAAAACTCCTCAGTGGCAGTCATGCAGCCGGGCACGGGGGAGTTTACGAGATATCACGCCGCAGAAGACGGACGGATGAGAGGAGGCTTTGGTTGTGGATTCTATCGGAGCGACGGCTCCGGGTTTAAAAGCGGAGCCTCGCAGGTGTGCTTGTGCTGGCCACCATAAACCTAAAGAGACCAGTGCTGCTATTGAGCTGTCACTGTGGTGGCAAACCTGGCACCGCAAAGTCAACGTGGAGGAAAACTCTAAATAAAAACACGCTATTTGTGCCATTCAAACGCATACGGATGGTTTTTTTCCACAACATTAATAAGAGGAAATAAAAGGTAACTGCGAAACATCAGCCGAGTTTTCCTCGCAGTGCAGAAATGACCGTGGGAGTGACAAAAGATGCTGGTTCGTTGTGTGATCTCCTGCTGTGCCCCGTCATCTCTCTGAACACACACGGGGCATATTTTTTTAGGGTGACAGAAATAGTTGCTACTATTAAAGTCTTTGAAAGGACACTAAATGTTCAGTTTAAAATGATAAACAAAAAAGCATGAATTATGCCATCTGCGTGTCTCCAAGCCTCACATGGAGTTTTACTTTGTACTGACCTTTACACACACACACACACACACACACCGAAATAGCAACTATATTATTAAAGGAAAAGGTCAGTGAGAATGGATTGTACATACTGTACTAGGTGTATAGAAGTGCACACCTACATTCATTTTGTGTTACTGCCTCATTAATCCTTCTTTTGTGTGTTCTCGGAAAGATTTGAACTAACTTTCTTTGTGGTTTGTGGGTGCATATGTTCACTTAATCACGTTGTAGCTGGAAAAAAAAAAGCAGGTAGAGTGAAAAAGTAAAAACAGAAAAGGCGTTTTTATAGCACACACACGTACACCTCTTCTGCACACACTGATTCCTTCTCTCTGTGACACACGCCCATGACGTAATGGTCATTAGGCGTGTTTCCATGGCCACGCAGACAAAGACTTGTTTATGCGCGCAGGCTCTCTCACACACTCACACACACACACACACACACACACACACACACACCGTGCTAAAACAGCATTTTGTCCGTGAAGTCTATTTCCATGGTTAAGTTGTGATGAATGACACTAAGTTGAAGTCAATGAGATAGTCCAACGCCATAATTCATTTCAGCACGACTCATGCACACACGCAGGCCTGAACAAACACACCGCAGAGTGTGGGCCATAATTCAACACACACACACACGCAGACCAACACACACTTCTCTGCACAGTCAATGAGACCGCAGTGTACCATAATTCACTGTAAAGATAAATGCCCAGTGTGCATTATCACTGGGTCCGTGCGGCTGGCTTCTGGTGTGTGTGTGTTTTAGTGTGTATTGTGTGTTGTCCCTCCTGCAGAGTCTCCCTAATGGGATGACGTCAGGGCCGACATGTACGCACGCGGTTATGGTCCCGTTATAAAACAGCCCTTACCACCTATTTGCAATCATGAAAACTTGAATCCATATTTTTTTCTGTGGATATTTCAGAACAAAGAAACACGTTTCCAGTGAAGTGTTAGGGTTGGAATCTCCCAGACAAACATGTCAGGAACTTTCAATTGCTTAAAATAATTTGCCTTTGATGAGGGGTTGAGGGGGAACAAAATAGTCCCCTGAACCTGCAATAAGTTCTGTGGATTTATTTGAATGTCTTTTCCTTCTGAGATGTTTGTGAGGTATTCAGGGGTGTTTTCCTCGCGTGTTCTGAAGGTTCATTCCATCACACAAAGACATTTCTTTGTCCCGACTGCCAGAAAAGATTAAAAGGAAACAAAAAAGAGCCGGTTTTGTTGCGAAGGACTTTTTTGACCTCATGCGAGCCACCCACGCGCCTTGATGTACGTGCTTTTTAGATGTATGTCAACTTAGGAGAGTTGATTCGGGACAAATAATACAAAGTGGAGCCAGTAGTGTGTTTAACAAATGTTATGTGACGAAAACTCAGCCCGCAAGCAGAGTATGCCATCTAACCTAAATGTATAAAACAAGCACGTAAACTGTAGTAAGGCCGCTGCATTGTCATCCTAATTTTAATTACAAAGAATAAGTTGTACATCTGCGCATCTGTAACACATTGTTTAATCCGTTTTTTTACTCATATGATCTCTAATCGAACTAGCAGTTAGTTGTGAAATGTAGTTCCTCCCCGTGTTCATGCTCGTAGCGAATGTGCTTCTAGAGAACATCCTCTCCTCTCGTTTTGCGGCTGCAGCATTACGTCTCCATTTCCTACAGGAAGGACCGTTTAGCTGAACTGCTGTCCGTGAGAACAAGCATTAACCGAGAACAACAACTTCCCCCCCCGCCCCCCCCGGCCCGGCCCGGCCCGTAGGAGGCAAATGAGGTCACGCCAATTCACCCCGAAGCGCCGGAAGAGCTGGAACTTCAGGTTGAATTTTTGGACTTTTACAGATTACCTCGTCCAGGCGGAAGACGCTGGCTGAGCCGGGCCGAGGGTTCAGAAGCAGAAGCCGTTCATAGCGCTTCTCTGTCGACATTCCTCATCTTCCTCCCCTCATTGCTCCTCCTTTTAGAGGATGCACTTTATTACCACTGAAAATCTGTTGGTCAAATGCAATAAAAAAATAAAAAAAAGGACACGAGATGAATTGTACAGCAGTTTGACCTCAACCTTCACTCCCACCTGGACATCAATAACATGCTCGCCCGTGCGCACGCACAAAGACACACACACAGACACACACCCACACAAGAGACCAGGCTTCAATAAGGCAAAGCATCTGAAATCAACTGCAGAATCCAGTCTCTCACTCCCCTGAACCGCTCTCATTCCTCCACATCCATCTCACCATTATTAAATTACACGTCTGACTAATTCTATAACCGGGTATTGCCAGCCTATGTTAGATCATTTGGAAAATTCTATTTACACTTGAATCTTCAGGGCATTTTGATGAGAAAAAAAAAAGTAATCTGAAATGTCAAAAAAAAAAAAAAAACTAAATGGCGTTCGTAATCAAATCTCCTAATCTTTTTTTGATCGGCTAAGGACAGCGTGGGCAGCGAGCGATGACAGCCTGGTCACAGCTGGTTTAACCGCCGCTGCGTCCCCTGCTGCTCGCCACGATTATCGATACGGTTTTCTCAATGAACTCAGCATCAAGCTGCGCTCGCAGACATATTCCCCCGTTTCTAAAGCAAAACCAGTGTGAAAATAAGCTTGACAGTTAATTCCCTGACCGTGAGCGCTGAAGAGGCGACGCACCGGAGGAACCCTCGGTTGGGGTTCAGATACTTCCCGATGGTCTCATGGCGCGGGGGAAGGATGCCGCCTCGGGTGTTGGTTTTCAGATGCACCCTGTGTGCAGAATGTTTATGGCGTTAGGGGCCCTGAGTGGGATGGCGTGGAGGTCGGGGGGGGGCGTCCGATGGGCGTGAAGTGCGTCAGATAAAACTAAAAAAGGCATTGCAGCGTCTGTTTGACAACCTTCTTTCAAGCCTTGACCACGTTTTTCAGTTGTAGAACCACAAGCATTGTTCATTTTTCATAAAGACCATTCCTTAACACTAGAGCATGTCATATATTTTAGAAAGTGAGAACTGAAACTTGGAGGTTTTATATTAGATTAAAATTGAAGAAGGCATTATCGTTGAATAAAGGTTTGTCTGATATCTGAATTCTTGGCCGCACTTTTTTCGTTATATCCGTAATAAAAAGGAAAGTTACCCACCCACTCCATCGCTATTTCACGTCCTCTCACCATCTCTCTGTACCGTACACACATTTCCATTTGACACCCTCTGCCTCTCTGGACGGCCCCGTGTCTGTTCAAATTCAGCTCCCATCAGTACCACACACACACACACACACACACACACACACACACACACACACACACACACACACACACACACACACGAGGGGGAACAATTCATTCCAGGACATGAGAACTGTTTTGTTTGGTACTCCCTTTGTTTGTTTTTCGGGTTTTTTCTCTCCCACACTGCTTCTCCTTCCCTCGTTTTCTCCCGTACGCCAACAGATGGGGTATTTTAATGAAATCAGCCTTTCCTGTTCCCATCTGTGTGAGAAATGAATTTCAGCATTTTTTTAAACAAGGGAATTTACAATGAGACAGGTTGGAACTCAGGGAAACCCGGCACCAACTTTTTGTTTTTTTTTCCTGGCTCTACTCCTGCTTTCACTCTCAGTGTCTCTGTATTTCTACCTGTCTCTTTCTTTCTTTCTTTGTCTTTCTTTCAGCAGCACACTTTATTTTATACATGTCATGTTTTCGTTGAAACAGCAGGCCGGAATTTAAAATGGGCAGATTGAAACCACTCGGCTAACGTTGAGCTTTATTCACGAACCGTTCATATTTAAACCCACTTAACCAGTTTACTGACAAGATTCTGACATCCATTAATGTTTTCGAATTTGTTCTTTCGTACAAACAGAATCCATAAACACACATACCAATGTTGACATGTTTTGGCACAATCGCAGTATACAAATGCAGTATTTGTATTTGTATTTAATACAATTCAAACTGCAGTAACCTGTATTTCTTTCAGTATTGCACTATAACTAATTGAATTGTACACTGAACAGCAATTATATATAACAATGTAATTAATTTAAAACACTCAATTAAATTACAAGCAAAGCCTTATTTTGCTAAACATTATAGACTTTTAAAATAGATAAACGTCACACGGACACTTTAACGCTGAATGAGAAAATGCTTCCAACCCATCTTTTATTTGCACTTCTAAACGCAACTAAAGCTAATAATAAGACGTCCTCGAGTGGTTTTTGTTGTGCGTCTCAGGTTCTGTTTGTACAGCCCTGCAGTTTCATGCCCTTTTGTGACAGCTGGTGAGTGTTTAATTCAATTTATTTTATATTGCCCAAAAGCACAAACTTTCCCCCGAGGGCATTACAGTCTTTACACGTGCGACATCCTCGCTCCCAAAATCCTCACGTCGGCGTTTCCGCATTTGGCTTATTTTCAGTATCCATTAACAGTATCCTCCTGCTGTGTGAGGGTGGGTAGACATTGTGTTATAGAGCAACCTTTGTAGCAGATTTCACCTGTAAGTGGACCTGGTGGCACCGGGGGTGTAATTAGCTTCACAAAGAGAGATAACAAGACCCGAGGTGACAGTTCCATTAAGCTGGAGTTTCCCCACTTGGAGCTCACTTTAGCACTCATCAAAAGCTCAGACTAAACATGGTCGGCCACTTCAAGCTAAATATTAAATATTTTACAACATTACTCGAGGACTTGCCATCAAGCAGCGTACATTGTTAAAACATAGAGAATCCTAGAATTTAAAAGAATCGTAATAATGTCACGTTCTGGATAAAACAAAGCTCCAAATGTCCACAGGATTCATTTCACAAGAATCTTCACACATTGTATTTGTCTCATCTTTTGATACAAATGAATCCAATCTAAGAATATTTATTAGCAAACATTTATTTTTCAGTTGCCGACATTTGTGCTGTGCTTTGTAGCAATTATTAACTCTTCTTTTACAAATATAACAAAGTAAGGCATTTGTACACACCTGCAAGCGACTGTCAAACCAAAACAAATATGTTGATATTTTCCAGTAGGTTCATGAAATTTTATTTCATGACGAGCAAACTTTCCCTTAATTAGTTCTTATTGTATCGCGTTGTATACATTTGAAAGTGCACTCAGAACTGTAATCTTTAAACAGTGAACCTTCAGCAACAGCGCTTTCATTTACAATTGGTCGCACACTGAAATGTTGAGTTTGTAGGGATGTCATTGTTTTTCATCTGTCGGGGACACGACGCGCGTGTTTGGTTTTCAAAGGCGAGCGTTTTGCTCCCCGTAAAAAAAAAAATCACCTGCGTCTGTTTGCACAAGTCTGCGAGGGACTTTGAGTGGGCCGACACATGTGCGAGCCAGCGTGTTTTTCCAGGTGTGTTTTAGGGAAGGCAGCATTCAGACATGAAGTCTGACGTCACCTACATTATAAACTCTCACACACACACACACACACACACACACACGTTGGCATGTTAAAGCAGTTAGCTACTTATAAAACAGAGAAGTCATTCAGACAAACTGCACCTGCTTTTGAAATGGCCAAACCAGCAATTACACTAGAAGAGCGAGACTGTAGGACGCACACGTCCACCCGACGGTACCTAAATTGAATTCTAAGCAGACTGTAGGGGAAGTGGCCTCAATAATTACTTGTACAAATAGCCGAAGCTAAATAAGAGTTACAGAGAGAGGATTAGAGAAGGAATACAATGGCTCCTAAAAGTCTATATTTAACTGAGAAGCAGCTCTCTCATACAACCCGTGTGTGTTTGTGTGTGTGTGTGTGTGTGTGTGTGTGTCTCGGTGGGAGTTGATGCGTCAGAAACCCACTTGTTGCAGTAGCAATTAAAATATGCAAATTGAGGAATGTTTGGGGAGAATCTGATAGGCTATGCTTAACTGCACTCGGTGCTGATTGATCATGAATATACATCATGCAAAGCTAAATCGGATCAGAAAATCACTACTGCACATGCTCAAACAGACAGCAAGACAGATGCATGCGTGTGTTACACGCGTCTTCGTCCATGTGCTCACATGCAGTGCACGAGGCTTTCAGACTGCTGTGTGTGTCTGTGTGCGTGTAAGAATATGAGTGGGCGTGTCATGATTCTAAACAAATATGCAAGCGTGCGTGTTCCTCATAAGTTACCCTCATCAGGACTCGGGCTAGGTGCCTGGCACATATGCAAATATATTTACCGCCGAAATTACACAGAATTAATTTGACTACCGCCGTTTTTACAGGAGATTCTACAGAGACTCTAAAGCGCCTACCAGCCGTCAAACTGAGTGAATGTGATTATGAATTCATTTCCATATCCGTCCTATGAAAGGGACGTTTTAGCAAGCCTCTTGGTCCTGCTGGACCGAAGAAACCGGTGTTTACTTGCCATGTCGACGAGGGATGTGAAAGGTCAACAAGTCAGAAGCCCACAGTGGCTGTGAAAGTCTGGACATGAGTAAAATATCTGCTCGTGAGTAAAGTGTTGCTGTCAGCTGGCAGGACTTCAAAATATGATATTTTGTGTTTGTTGTCTATAGCAGAGATGTTACTATAGCAACCAGTCCAGCTGAGGTTTGTCGCCATTTGACAGCAGCAAACAGCAGCAGTTTTTTGAAAAGTCTCCAGGTTTGTTAGAGAAATTTCAAGCTACTCTTAGCAACACTTTTATATTAGTAGTAGTGTCACATTTTCACACAAATCTGCAGTTCCCCATCTCTTCATGGGACGTTTAAGCAGTTTTCAAATCATTGCTTTGATTGATTTTTCACCCATGGTTTTGTATTTTAACCACACCGTGGGAGCAGGGTGCGGCCGTGGGGGCGCCCGGGGAGCAGTTAGAAGGGTTGGGTGCCTTCAGGGACACTTCAACATGGGAAATAGAGCAGGCAGGATTCGCCCTCTCTACTCCATGTGCCATCGTCTACCACAGCTGCAACAAGCTACATATTTTTTATTAGGGAATAAGTGTGATTAATCCCACGGTGCACTAAGACTAAGTTAGCACCCAGCTTGTGAACATAGTGAGGCATTCGGCATTGTAGTTTCCTCTGCGGTAGGGGGAGTTAAAGCCATGTTTAAGTTTATTATCATCAAACTCCACACACTTGCTTAAGTTGAAAAATTACTCTCCTCTTATCACCTAACTTTTTGTTTCCAGTTGTTTTCATCATCTCGTTTGTGTCATCCGTCTGGCTTCCAGGTGTCAGAGCAGACCACAAGGACCGATGAGAGAGGCTGAGATGGAATCACACACTACGAGTAAAGACAAAACAACGCGCTACCAGAAGCAAACACGGACACAAGCCACAGAGCTCTGGTTTGGTTGGAGCTCCTCTGGTGGAGCAGCCGGGTAATGCGTTTTCACTTTCATTACCGAGGTCACTGATCTGTGTGCGCGTGGAGCGCTGCACTGCTCGCGAAGAGGTCGGACCCTCAGCAAACAGCCGCTGGGCAAACAGGAGGATCACTGGCGCTGATTGGCATTCAGATATTCTTCTTAACGGGCCTGGCTTATCTCACGTCTCTGTGTCATTGTGTTCACCAGCTCCACTCTCTGTCTGTCATTTAAAACGAGTTTCAGGTCACTGGGCTCCGAGCAGGCTTTCAGCAGCACGACCCTCGTTCAAATCACAGACAGGAGATGTAGACATGAATGATAATCAGCGACCGGCAATGGGCTCACAGAGAGCAAACAGCAACTACCTATATGTGTGTGTGTGTGTGTGTGTGTGTCTGCATTTAACGGTAAGAAGCCCCATTAATTATGCTTTTAATTTGTTTCCGGTGTGAAGGAAACCTTTTGTGCTGGACTGGGGGAGTTTATCGGGACTAAACACAACGCTTGTGCGTGTTGGGTAGTATGAAATAAATCAATGCTGAAGTCTACCGTTAATGCCACTTCAGCGCCTGAACTTTTAAAGCTGAATTAGAAGAATAGATCCAAGTGTTTCCCTCGAGGGGGTACATCTTTGTGTTTACGGCCTTACGTTTGAATGGTATTTTTAATGACCTGAGGAAGTACAGAAAGACGGTTTTCCCTCTAAATACAAAGAGACGTCGGCTTTGTGAGACTCGGCTAACGTAATTCAGCTTTGTACTTTGCCACCCACTGCTAACAGGTAAAAACTAATAAAATTTCCTTTAATTTCATCATCGTCATAACGTTGGTCTTTTCTTTACATACACACACAGGGGACATAATCGCTCACTAGACATTGAAGCCGTGGCAGCTGATTGGAGCAGGTAACTTAAAGCCAACGACCTATAACGCTGAGCCCCTCATCTTTCAATCTTAATTGTTACCATTACGTTTAGAAGACCTGGAGGAGGAGATCAGGAGGACAAAGGCACTGAGATTATAAATGAACAGAAGGACACATTTATACAAAAATATCTATCCAGTAGAAAAATAAATATTTTAATCGTCACATCAGGTTAACTGACATTGAAGCGTCACTTTGCCATCAACGTAAAAGTTGACAACTATTTACTCCCTTGAGGGTACTGGGCCGTGTCAGATGAAAGAGACCCTTTTACGAATGTATTCCTGCTTATAAGTCTTAATAAATAATAGCAGGTCATTATGTGTGTGCGTGTGTGTGCGCGCATACATACAAACAATGCCTGTATCCGTGTCCCAGAAAAGCATGACTGTTGAATCTGTCTTTTAATGAATTTAATAGTTCCATCATTTCTCCTTCAACCATGAACACTGCTGTTCCACACACACACACACACACACGTTGATTCTACGTTGGTGTTCCTTATTATTTACTTAAATTGGAGAAATATGCCAACTGGAAAAGTGACAAAGCAGATGTGCGCATCGAATTGTTTACGATCATGTATTCCTTTTTCTTTGAGGAATTTGTTAAGTAATCTGCCTGTAGAATTGAATTATGTCGTCAAACGAGGATTAGGTTATGGGGTTGTTTAAGTATGGTCAATTAGCGTTACTACCGCAACATGTGGGAGAGGAAAACAACAAAGGCCGACAACCATGCAGAGGAAGAGAGAGATAAACAAGTGAGGAGAGAAGAGAAAAGAAGAAAGAAACATTTATCAAGTTCTCTCAGCTGAAACGTCCGATCGTGACCTTTGACCCGCCAAATGCAGACCACTAGGAGCAGACTGTCCTTTAAGTAATAGTGAAAACAACTTTCCTGGATAGCAGCTGTGAAGCAGAAGCAGCGGCAGCCGGTTGGGCGGCGACGCCTCGATCCAAAGCGCAACTCACCTCAAGACAAAGAGAATCCAAGACGGCAAAGAGAAAAAGGAGAAGCAGAAAAGGGGAAGAGGGGGAGAACCAAAGGGAAGCAGCCATCAGGGCTTCAAAGCATCCTTGTATACGAGTTGTTTAGAATTTGAAATCGGGAGTCCAGATCCGCCAAAACAAAAGATGAAACAATACTTTAATTCGATAATCGTTGCAACGTTTAACAGAGGGAAAATATTTCTGAATGCGTTCATGTTTATGTGATAGCTAAAGTGAAATGAGCGTAAAGCATGATAAGATGTTTGAATTCGGTTTAAATGGATTGTGTTTTTTCTGTTTGCGGTGGGCATCTGGAAGCATGTGTGTGTGTGTGTGTGTGTGTGTGTGTGTCTGGGTGTGCGAGAGAGAAAAAGAGTGAATGAAATAAAGAGCCATTGTCTGCAGCACTGTTTGTGCACTTCACCAGTATTTACAGTTCATCCAATCTGATCTTTGGGCATTTCTCAGAACGCACATGTTGTCTTCACTGGTGAAAACTTTGTTACATTTAAACTAGAAAGTGGATTGAGTGAAAAAATACCACAATCAGTTCGTCCACGTCAGCTTTGACGCTAGTGTTTGTAAAGTTTTTATTTCCAGCAGAATCACTGTAATTTCTGAATTCTATAGGAATTGATTCTGAAGCTGCTGAGATGAAGTCTGCGAACGAAGTAGAGTGAGTGAGAAGTGACTTTGATTTGATTCCTTCGAGTTCAAAGAGCAACAACTACAAATGCAATTCATAGCTCAATGAGCTCTACTACAGGCGACAAACATAAGATATTTAGCATGCTAGAAATCTGGAATGGGTCTCTGTGCACTGGAAGCCTCTTGATATCGGCGTCCGATATGTGAACCCAACGCACATTTGACTCTGATCTGAGGATTTTGTCGGAGAGCTCCAAAAACCTGGGATTGGAAAATCAGGGCTCACGTCGTGGAATTCTGGAGTGACACTCACCAGATAGGAAACGAGATTGTAAATAAAAAGGTTGCACTTCTGGAGGTCTAAATGCTCTTGACTAACTCAACTGCGCGCTGCACTGAGATTTTCCTCCTGAGAGGAAAATGACTGCAAGTTTGAGTCGAATCCTGCAGCCTCAGAGATAAAAGCTTATGTCAATAAACACCCACCATGATGCTCATTTCCTTTGAGGAAATGTTGTTAAGTTGTGTTTATGATTCGTATCTTTGCAAGACAAAACCACACAAGACATAAATTACGGTTACATCATGCAGAGAGATCAAATAACTCATTCAAGACTACAAGCTACTGTAACTATGCTGTTCATGAACTTGTGAGACGCTCACACACCGTTGATGCGCCCAGGGTGCGATTTGACTAAAAAGCAGAGGGGGGGGATTTTTTTTTAGTAATTTTTTTAGGTTCTTGCCAAAGCATAAAAAACCAAACCGTGCTGTGCACAGAATAAGTTGACGTTTGTTAAGTTATGACCATCGAGGCCGGGTGGACAGTTGATTTCTTCTTCATCCGTCTCAAAGAATTACATCTCCTTGTCACTTCGCATGCAAGTTAATCAGTGGGCCAATCTCCCAAACGACCCGGTGTGTGTTGAATTAGTGCACAGCTGCGAGCGCCTGGTTGATAAATAAACTGATAAATGCAGCCCATACATCTTCGTTTACATGGAAAATGTCTATTTGGACAAACTGCACATCAAAATATCCCGAGGCCATGTAATCTTACACAAAGTAAGAGGGCCGGGGCAGCTTTTCCGCTCTTGGGGGTTAATCACATGGTGGTGGGGCCGAATGGGACCAAGGGGAGAGGAAAGATAGAAAGACGAACCACAAGTGAAGGAGACAAAAAGGTGGGGGTGATTAAAAGAAAACGAAAAAAAGTTGGAGGTTTCGTTCTCCTGGCCGACCGCTGCTCGCTCGCACGCACGCACACGCACGCACGCACGCACACACACACACCAGCTTTAGCCTCACCGTACCCCTCACACCCAGCGGCAGGGATTACTGACCAGATAAATGGGAAAATCGCCCCTGGACATCTGACTACGGGGGCGACCACCTGGGCAGGACTGAAGGCAAGACCGCGGGCGCTCGGAGGCCCCCAGGGGGCCCGGGCTGAATGCTACAAATGTAAAACGTGTGTGTCAGCGCAGCTCCTGACCTGGAGTGAATAACGGTTAGCTCGTGAAATAAGTGGGGCGGTTTCCCGGGGCGCCTGGAGCGGTAAGCTCCCCAAGCCGTGGACGTCGAAGCCACATAAGTGGCCTGCTCCAAAGAGATGTCAGACAACGAGCCCGGCTTACGTCACGCGAACGGTTTAAAATGTCTTTTAAAAGCTCAGACGCTTCTTCAACACGGACACAAACAACGACTTCAGGAGGTTAATTGGACGCGGGCAGAAGACGCCATCTGTGTTACATGTTATCATTTCTATATGTGGATCCTGAAAAGATTCCTGCCAACTCTACAGTACACGCAGGGCCATGTATAAATACTGAACACAAGCTCCTGCTTTGAGTTGGCTGCAGGGACAGAGGCCATCTTTGTTATTCCCCTCTGCCTCTGTGTGTGTGTGTGTGTGTGTCTGTTTATAGTCATACTACTCTTTGAAGTGGTTAGTTAGTTTTGATGCTTTAATGAATAGACAGTTTTCATGTGACGCACTGGAAAATGGAAACTATGATTCTCTCCGTTTCTCTTTCTCTCTCTCTCTTCCACTTGCTGTGTATTTCTCTTTAAGCCGAAGCTTTCATCATTGTATTTTTGTTTTCATTTTCTTAGGTAATTATTTCACTTTGAACGACTCTCTTGCGCCTTGTCGTACTGTTCGCTCTCTCACTTACACCTTCTCAATTGATTTGTTCCATATGTCACTATTATCACATTGCATTTATTTCTATTTTATACGCTCGCTATCCGTGTGTGTCTGTCGAGGCCAGATTCCATTCTATTACCATATTTACAGTTTTGTATTTGTGTGTGGGTGTTTCAATCACCTCAGTATGAAAAAATATGCATGTGATGTTCTCCTTATCATCATATTTGTGCGCAAAGGTCGTCACCGGCTGCCCGTAATGGTCAGAGACATGTGATCAGAGAGAAATAAAAATGGATAACCGAATCAAACATATTTCTATTATAGTCTAGCAAAATGTAAAACTAAAAATCTTCAACATATTTTTTAACACATCAATTACCTCAGCTTGATATCTTAAACCCATCCACATGTTATGATGCTCAGTCAATCAAGCATGTTCAACCTTTTTTTTTTACTTTTCATGATTGTGTATCCAATTATTTGTTGTGAAACTTTTTATATTAAATTTTCATAGCAGCTTGTTTCATGTCTCAAAGCCCCATAAAAACAAAATAATTTCATCAGAACTAACTTGCACTGACCAGAGTGTGGGAGTATAACAAACATGTTGCTTTTCATTATATTCAACCAAGACATCTTGGCCTGAACTGTGTATTACGTTTTAATACATGACTTTCAAATACATAGGCGTATTTATTTATCTTGGTGTATTTTGCAAAGGAAAGGGACAGGAGCTGCGGCCAAACCCTGCTGAACCATGGCAACGGTCCGTTGAACAGACACTTTCTTGAAAAGGCAGCCAGTTCCCAGACTTTCCACAGTTGTCATGTACCCAGATCTGTGAGCGTGCATGTATGTGCAAAAGAAGGGCAAGAAGAAAGACTGCCTGTGTACTCAGAGTGGGTGTGTGTCTCATTGCCGCCCCCCCCTCCCTTGTGTTATGTGATTAGATTTGTCTCCTTTACCATCAGGGTTGTTGTTTTTGTCTGCAAGCCAGTGTATGAAAGCCTTTGGTTTTTGCAGACACACACACACACACACACACACACACACACACACACGCATTAAAAGACCCTCGTGGCACAGCAGTGAATAGTCATGGATTGCTGCCAATAATTCATCTATACTAGAGTATTATTCATGTAGAAGGCGCGCTCGCACAAACACACACACACACACACGACAAAGTCATCAGCTAACACCAAGCTTTACAGTAATAGCGACTTCTTTTTTGAGAATAATGAAAGGTTTATGGTAATGACAAGTATTAACATTTGACTGAAGCTCTCATGAAAACACAAACGCTGCTGTCTTTGTATTCAGGAATCCAGGAACTGTTGCATTTTGGGTAATGAAGCTTAAAAGTTTGGGGAAGCAAGTGAAAGGTTACCAGATGGAGTCCAGTTAGTCAGTGGCATTGAACTATTGGTTAAGTGGGACATACAATCTTTAAATGAGATCCCCTCAAGGTAGTAGAGATGAGTTATTTGCATGTTGATATCAGTTTAGAAAACTAAATTATTCATAACATTATCCCTATGTGACATTACATCACAATGTAATTCAGCAATGTAAGCAGTCCAAGATCGACCAATAGAATGTGTTGCAAATCACGTCACGTGCTGCCAGCCTGCCACTCAGCCATCAAATACACGTCTCCGAGTGAAGCACAGAAGGATGGGAGAGACAGGACGAGTGTTGCGTGATTTAGAGGAGTTATTTAACATGACGTACCAGGAGGAGAGCCTTCCCCCGAGGACGGACAGACTATTTCTTCATTCGTCCCACGGACTGAACCGGTGTTCCTCACATATTTACGGACCTTTGTGATTGTTAAAAGCACTAACGTGAAGCATCACTAAAATCCTAAATGAGGGTGGAGATAATTAGCAATCTAAGAGCCCAATGTAATCAGAATCCAAACAAATTAATTCACTGTCCAACAATTATGTTAACAGAGAAAACCACTTGTTTTAATAACAGATGAAGTTGCACCTTAATTCCTCTAAATAGAAAATTAGGTATATTAGCTCCCTGAATTAACTAAAATTAAAGCTGCAGAGCAATTCAGTTATGTTCATTTTTCATTTGAAAAAAGATAAACCTATTTTTTAATTATTGTTTTTTTATTACATTTTTTAGAGAAGAACAGTTATGTGTTGTTAGCATATGTATTATCTTTCATTAATACAGTTAAACTTGATTATTATATAATATATCTAATATATTAATATTATTACGTGTTCTCGACGTTTGCTTGAGGAAGTTCTCTCTAACTGGATCTTGATGAATACAAATGAATAACTGCTGACCTACAGCGACGTATTCTGGGTAGGACATCATCTCCCCGGTGCCCATAGCAACACACCCACGCCAATGCAGCCCGTTCCTTCTCTTTTAACAGGGTGCTATTTTAACGGCATTAAGTTGACCAGAAAACCCTGAACAAGCACAAGAAGAGTTAAAAAAAAAAGTTCAATGTAGCATGAAAACGGCATGAGAAACCGTTCTGAGGCTACAAGGGGGAGTGTGAGCCTGTACACGGCTCTTTGTGCGCGCATATTGCATCAAATGTTCAAATGTATGGATTGGAGTAATTGTCAGTTGGTGAAGTATGTCCGGCAGGTTGGGGAAGCATACACAGTAGGCGCTAATGGAAAATATATTCAAAGTTACCCTGTGAATTCTGTGACTGATTGCCATTCAAAGCAGGCCATCGGTTATCTGTAATGGATTATACAAACGGGGGAACCTTCCAAACGTTTCTGCTGGTTCACGTGAAAGACCTGTGACGCAAAATGGGAATGATTCATCTCGGTGCCGTTTCCGTCTTGCATCCGGCGCGGTTAATATTGCCGCCGCAAATCTTCCGCTGCGACTGTCACGGCCTGTAGATTTTGTCAGAGGTGCAGTTAGTTTTCCAGCGTGCGCTCCCACTGCCCACCCACACACAGATACACAACACACACACACACAGCCGGACAGCGGCCCCCTTGTGTTACCCACTGTCACCACGTCGGAGCGGTGAGTCAGTGGGTGTCCACTAAACAATTCAAGGAAAATTCCACCCTTGGGTACTCGCTCTCCTTTTCCCAGTTCCCATCAATCTGCAGTGCTCAGCGCATCCAGCAGTTATTTTGTGATTAAGTGTTGTAATTTACTCGTTTGTTTTACACACTGCCTCTCAACGTGTCTCCTACTGCAGTTAATGCTTTCCTGCTTTTCCCAGATTGACTTTAACCAATCGGCAGTGAAGGCAGGAGGGGGGCGAGGTTTGTTCCTATGAAGAAAAACTATCTGCAGAAAAGAGCAACTTGTTTTGAAGTTGCAGAGAATATTGGATTGGCCGAGCAACCGTGCAAGGAGAAATTCATATTCAACGCGCTTTTCTTCTTTACGATTATTGATTGTTAATGAGAAGGTCTTAACAAAGGAATGACACAGAAACTAAACCTCAGTAATGACATAAAGGATGAAAAGTGCTCCAAAACAAGGAGACTATGAATACTGCCCAGTTGTGGGAATTAATGCAGTACCACAAGCTCACCTCACAAAACATTCCACCTGGAAAAAGAGAGAGAAAAGGATCTCCAAGTAACAGGTTCATTTTCTTTCACGATATGTATAGCTAAGATCTCCCTACATTCATACAAGTTATGTTTTTCTACACTGCCTTGTGGATAAATCTGACATTTAAGGCCTAAACGTACTGAATGAACGCTTTTGCAGCAACAGATTTGTTTCTTTGTTTTTTAAAGTTCACTTAATTATATATTCCACAATATGTACAGAAACCGAGATGAAAGGATTTTTGCCACAAGGATCCCACTTCAACAAATTACAACATCAAAGCTCATATCGTTCACAGTACAAATTCTGAGGACCACAACAAAATCATCTCTAGACGCAAGAACACACTGCCCGAATTTCCAACCTTTCAACCCTGTAAGCCAGTTGCTTGCGTATAGTCTGATTCACATGGTGATGCATAGAAGTTAGAATGAATAAAAACCTGCCATCACATCCACAATAAATCGCTGTGAGTTGGGAGCCTAAAACACAGGAGAATGATTCCCTCAAGAGGTTTTCTCCCCTCCTCTTTGTACACAGTTTCTGGTGGAATGTCAGAAACGATAAAGTTGTGTGATGATTTTATTGCTATTACACTCAATAGCAGGAGCAGGGTTGTGCGCTCACACACGGGGACACACACGTTATCCATGCAAAGCTGAAACAGCAGGTATGCAACACATGTGGTTCAAATACAGCGAGGGCCCTGCAATCAGAAACAGCAGTGAGTGAACAACACGCACATACTGTATGCACTAACGCACACGCACACGCACACACACACACACACACACTCTCGTAACGCCTCTCCATTGCGCGCACACATACCCCTACACACACAAGCGGGTATTTAGGGAATAATGGCAGTCGTGTGTGTCTGGCTGTAATATTGAATTTATTAACCCGGTTGTGGAGGCGAGACAGCTAGATTTGGAAATATTACTTATGTCACCCACATTCCACTAGAAAACCTGACTCCACCGCTTCCATTTAGTGTTTCATTTCACAGCCCGACTCCGTTGACAACATGCGGCCCGAAACATTGTTCCTGTGACTTGTGGTAACACAAAGCAGTTTTCCCTTCGAGTGCGAATCTCTTTCAATATTGCGTGTGTGTCTTCAAAGGGACCACGGCCCATTGAATCACTCAGTGCACATTGGAGACCCCCATCACAGCCCACTTTGCCTCTTCTGCTTAAAATCATTTCATCATTATGCATCTATTGTGATTCCTGTCAGTTTGCTCTACCCACAGACTAACAGTGGGATTTGAACCAATGCCGTGTGCAATTGTTTGTTTTTACATTAACGGAGCAATTGGTTGTGTGAATGATCAAATCCCACAAACATTCCTGTGAAGAGGTGGCTTTCCTTTGGTTGCAATGAGCAATTAAAACGTTTGCGTCGTCAAAATATTTTGTTGATTGTAATTGAAACAAAATTTGCAAGAGATTTTGGATCAGACTTTAAAAAAAGGCATTTTCTGAGGTCCATTATCAGCTGTTACTCATAACCAAGACTTCTGGAACTTATTTAAAATTGTACTATACATATTACATATTATCTTCTTTTGTAAAATACACATCTATTTGCACGATTGTGTTGAGTAACAGGAAGTCAACTCAAGAAGTTTTGATAAAACTATTTCACACCTTGTGCTCCTGTGTTGAAGGACTTTGTTGTTCCGCCGTTTGGCGCAACGGAGCCATAAACAGCAGTGAAAAGGGTTTTCAAAGTCAACTGTGCGCATTCATGGGAGAGAAGGGACCTCCCTCCTCTGAAATATATCTTTAAAACAGTCTGCTTGTGTGATCACAAAGAAAGAGTAAATACTGCTGGATGGCAGCAACCCCACTCGATGGGAACCTTTGAATGTACCCGTTGAATGATGGCGCAGCGTTTCTCCTTCCCGCCATCCCCGCCATCGGCCCGGGAGCGGGAACGCCGCGGCCGCCGGCCCCCTTTTCCCACCCGAGAGCGTCTTGTAAGGCATTGCATTACCGTATACTTTATTTACCTGCCTCTGCATCTGGGAAGAATGGCGCCATTCATTATGGTTGTTTGTCTTATTTGGTGGAATGGTTCAGCAAATGGTAAAACGATTGAACGGGTCGGTTTTTTTCTGAGACAAATGACTCTCAGAGGTGAAAGTGCCCTCCGTCTCTTTGCTTGTTCTGTGTTTTTTAATTTATTATTTACTAGCTCATCCCTACAGAGACTACTGAAGGATCAAGAGAACATTTCCAGAGCACTGAGCAATGGCCTGTTGGTTGCTGCTAATGGTGATTTTGAAATTGAAAGTAAAATGTACACAAATATTTGTTTTATCCGCTACTGCTTAAAACATTGGACACCACATGGACAAATGAAAAAAAATAATTGAAAACAAGCATGCACACCTGTATCAGCTACAAAGAAATAATGCTGTTAATCATTTGTTTGAACATTCTCTGCATATATCGACACACACAATTTAATTTAATTTAAGTTAAACAGAGATTATACTCAATTGTCGCCATTGGCTCTTAAAAATCGCGATTAATACTATTTGAAACGATGAGTGTGAGAATTATTTGGCTGGTTAGACCATAATCAAAATAATGTATTAGTTGAAACTGTAATTAAAAAGCCAAATATTGCGTTATGCAATGCACATCTATCCCCCACTTAAAAAATGATCACAAAATCCCTCAGACACAAAGATATACAAAGCCTCTTGTTATCGATCTACACCTCTATAACGACACACGCACGTAAACAAACACACAGTGTGAGACTCTTTGCCAAAGATCTACGCGTCCAATGCAGACATTATTGATTAGCACCACACGGCAACAATTGATAGCTTACTGTCAGTTTCAATAGGTCCTGTTGTGTGTGTGTGTGTGTGTGTGTGTGTGTGTGTGTGAGGGAGCCGGAGAGTGTGTGCAAGTGTGTGAGAGTAGTTTAATGTATAGTTAAGATTGTGTTTACGTGTTTGTGTCCTTTGCCCCATAACCATAAATACTGCCTGAAACTAACTCGTATGGCTGAACGCACACAAACACACAACCAGCCATAGCTATAATTTGTACTTAACAGCATCACCCTGTCCAAAGCACCAAGATATTTTCTAAACACATTGTGTCAACATAGCAAATTAACTACTCCTGCACAACTCTTTGTCTTCCTGTAACACTTTCCGTGGTGGTCGCACAACGGTTGGTGCGTTTCCTTTGTGGCGTAAATCGAGCCTCGACTTTCGAGAGCAAAGCGAACGATTGAGGCCAAGTTAGCGTGTTTGAGATGAATCAAATACAGTTGAATTAAACTAACTCAATAGAGTTGAGAGATTGAATTGAGAAAGAATGAGGTAAATGGAGAACAGAATACGAAATGGAGCAAGACAACATCATTGAGTAAAATGGTGACTCTAAATGTGATTGTTCCAATTGATCAAAGGGAACTGACTTCATTTTCTATTCATGCCGTCATTATTAATTTATGACAACAGGAGACAAAGTGCTTTTTTATTCCGGAGATATGAAAGCTTTACTGAAGGTATTTCACAGATTCTTTCTTCCACAGTCTCACTGTTACATTTAAAGTTGACAAAAGTTGGCATATTTTTTACCCAGAAGCTTTTGTGTTGATCGTTGAAAATAAGCAATGGAAGGACTGCTGGGGGACAAATGTCATACGTCCATGTGTCTTTCATGCTTGCTGCCCATTTCTTCACTTTCTTCCCTTCTCCAATCTCTTACCTCAACAATTTAATTTCAAATACGGCGACTGTTCTTCTCAGTTGTTCCCTTTCTCATTGAAAATCTCCCGTTAAGTTTCATAATTACAGTATTACTGAAGCTGGAGACAGTGACTGCGGCAAGGTTAATTGAATTATTGAACTAGAATCGAGTTTTGCTTGCTTTGTGTGACACAATCGTTCCCCACTAACAACTCCGCTGCGCAGATAAATTAACTAAACCAAATTAATTTGTTCCCCTCGAGCAAAAGTTTCATCTGCACGTGCGAGTTGACATTATGGGACGAAAGAAAAAAAAAAAAAAAATTGAATTCTTTCAATGCAGTCCCGGTATCAAAGTCAAATGTTCTCCCGACCTCATGGAAATGTGGGCTATAGATAGTCGTTATAGTTTAAAATGGAAAACATGCACTCATGCAGTTCTCACTTTCACCTGATCTCCGTGTCTGAATTTCCTTCTCCCATCATCCGCCTCATGAGTATTTGAGATCAGTTCACGCCATGTATTCGTTCTTTCTATGTATTGCACTCAAACTTTGCCTTCATTTGAGAATGCGTTCTACCTTGAATAGTAATTAAGGGAGCAGTTAAAGCAAGTCCTGAGAGCGAGGAGGAGGCAGAAAAAGAAGCGATAGAAGCAATACACTGTTAACTAAATTGTGATTTTGCGTTCAACAGAATTCAACAGCTCAATATTAATGAAGATGTGCCGATTTGTGTGAGAATGTCTTCCGTCTCATATGATTTTATCCATTTCCAGCTTCCGTATAAAATAGCTGCACCTGTCGCACGGCTCCTGCTGCTAAAGAGGATAATGTCGGTACAGCAGCATCATGACCATTCAGATCAAAAAGGTGCTGGAGAGTCCTGAAGGTTACGTTGTTGCTGTAAAAAAGGCACATGACCCCAGATAAAGGCCCATTTAAAAGCGTGAAATTAAAATAATTCACGCTGAGACCAAAACAGAAGCTATGAGGCTGTGAACAACACACAGTTAAATAAACAAAGAAAACCTTGACAAAACTATTATTATCATCATAATCATCATCATCACAGAGTTGTTATTGGACACGAGCACAGAGGAGGCTGGCCATTTCTTTTCATGCTCATCTGTCAATGGCAACAACATGTTGAATGTTGTTGTTGAATGAAACAGGCCGTACAGCAGTCGATGAGTGCGGTAACGGAGAAGAGAGACCGTAACATTTGAAATACTACGAACATTCTTCTGAGCTTGTAAACATGGTTTAGATTTTCAAAGACTTTCTTTAACATGATCATGATTTTAGCTGAATATTTTGCTCCGAGCGTCTAACATTGCTGCGGATGGAGTTCGCTTTGGGACCCGAGACGGGTTAAAAGAGACGAACAGAGCAAAACATTTCAGGGGCTTACAGATTGTGCATTGCCGTCTCGTGTTTAAGACGGAATTTAACTTAAAAAGCTTTACCCTTCAAATAGTTCAATTCAATTCGCATCACCATCAATCACGATTGGAGTCACCTGCCTTCCTGCAAATTCCAATTAGTTAACGGCAAACAAGGATTTGAACGAATCAAAACCTACTTAACTTTCCGATGCCGGGGCGTTGCACCGGCCACGAGGACGAAGGTGCTGGAAGCGTCTCTGATTAGATGCTGATGAGCACCGAAACCGATTTGCATGCTGCCACCCTCCCACTGTTGAGCCCAACGTTCGGCCAGGCCGATCAGCCGTCAAAGGATTATATCCACATTACATAAGAGTGGAGACAAAGGAACATGAGTAATTACCCAGGTAGACGTGCAGGTCTCGGGAGGTTATTCAGCAGCAACCTAAACAACGGACGGATCATCCGGAGAATCCCCAATGAGCACTTGAGGAAAAATGTGCTTAACCCTGACCAATATTCACTTCCTCCTAAATCCAATACCACTCACAGTAAGGTATATATTGTACAATAACTAAAATAGAGAAAGAAAACAAGACTAAAATACCAACAGTAGGGCCTGACGAAAACTTGCTTATGATGAAATTTAAAAAAGTTATTGTGAAAATAAACTTTCTTTTGGGTGAGAAACTAAGGGATAAATTATGTAGATTTGTTGGGTTGTTTTAGTTTTAGACTTGTTTAGTAAACGGATATAAATTCTTGCTGTTCTGAAATGTTCCCACACCAAATGAACACTTCATCCCACAACATCCCGCTTGCAGCAGTCATTTCAAATCGAAAGAAAATGGTTAAATTGCAGATGCCCAACTTGAATTTGTAAGAAAAGAGACCATCATCCATCTTACTCAGCCATACAAATAAATAATACAAAATTAAATGATATTCACGTTCCGTAAGCATCACACTGGGATGAAAATGATTTCCGTTTTTATCACATCAATTCCTGGAACGATTCATATCGTCCCTTTTTCTTTCCCTTTACCAACAGCTTTTTCATTCCTCTGCCACTTTTCCACATTTCACACGACCCTTGTGAATCATTACACGCCTGCATTCACACCAAATCAGGTGTTGTGTGTCAGCGTGTCACTTAGTCAATGTAACACCAAGCGGCTACACAACAAATACAGTCTTTGTTCCCTTGTGGCACGTTTTACAGCTCTGGAAGGCCTGTTGCGTGATTGACCACCGCAGCGCAACCTTTTGAGTTGTGCTTCTCCACGCTGACAATTTTCAGATTCTGCTGCCGCAGCGTGAACACGCTGCCCGTAATCACACGTGTGCAAGAACTGGCCTTTTCATCGCTACGCCGGATTTGGTGCGGCCTCATTGAACATTTCCTTATTGAATGATTATAGCAATTAAATGCACAGTGCAGCATGCACACAAAATCAAGAAAAAAGGAAGAAGAAGGGAGAGAAACGGAGCAATGGAGGCTAAATGACAGAATAGAGGATGTCGATAGGAGGAATTGATACAAATCCATAGAAATATTGATGCTGCTATTGTCTTTCTCCGTTTTCAGCTGGTGCGTGGTTGAAGGCTAAATATTTCATAAGCTCATTCACATTAATTCTAAAAAACGTTCACCTCAGTTCTCATGTTCTTTGAAAATGGATTAATTTGGCTTTTCTTGCCGTTAAAACGACGTTTGAAAGTAAACCATAGATCGGCACCCAACCCATTACGTTGATCAAAATAAGAAGGGGTCAATTTCAGCCAGATTTCTACCAAAACTTCTGACAATAATATTTGTTGTCTCCACTTCCAGGTCAATGGAACATTATTCACTGTGGCACCGTACGAGTTTAAACGGGCCTGTAAAGACGACGACTTGTACTGTTCCCCGGCAAACTCAAAGATGAGCAACGTGAGCGTCGGGGTTTCGCCTGCAGGGACCGGCTCAAAGCCAGCGACGCCTGGCATCACTAACGGGGCCAACGGGAGTGTTGATGAGCTTTTCTGTGGGCTCATCAACAGGTGACAGGACGCCCGTTTGGAGGCAGCCGTGTGCAGTCGTTGACTGTCTGACAGCCTTACGAAGCGCGGAGGAGCCGGGGGTGGTCAAATTAAGGCTTACTCCCGTGGGCCATAGCGAATGCACACGCTCCACATCCCAAAGTTGGTGACCTTTAACTGAAAAAAACACTCATGTATCAGAGAGAGAGAGAGAGAGAGATACAAAGAAAGAATGACGGCTGGAAGACGGCTTGATATTCCTTTTGTTTTGGCGCAAATGCACCCAGCATTGCTTCAAGCGCTTTGCACTGTACAGTGAAAAGGTATCTATAGTAACGGTTCATGTGTGCGTACGTCTCTTTGTTAATGGAATACCGCATCTCTGTGCGTGGGTGTATGTTATCACTTTTTGTGTAAGTGGGTTGCTGACAATTCATCTACATTAGCAGGAGATTAACACGCTGACCTAACGCATCCATCACATGCGCGCACACTGCCCAGGGCAAGGGCAGTGCAGAAAACACCCATTTGTGCATGCAAATATGCAAAACACAGTGGCGCAGTGCAGCAACAAACGCACACACTTACAAATTCAAGAAAAACATGGTTGGTATAAAAAGGCCGTCACACTTACCGGCAGGAATGTACAGTGGTAACAAACGTGATGTGCAGATAGGCTCATATCAACAGGATTAATGTAACGCGGATTCCTTTATGACGCTGAAGGTCTGCCCAGGAAGCCGTACTAATGCACAGCATTTTAAAAGCACTGATTAAAATCGAACCAGAAACAATCATATGCAGTCGTTTGGGACAAATTGAACCAAAGTCGTGAAAAAAAAAACAAGCCACACAAAAATTGTCACCCCAATGTAAGGACAAAAAGTATGAAACTTGAAGAAAAAATAAAAAATGGGACAGAAGCACAGCAGGGATCAATGCTAATGATTTGCTCTCACACACACACACACTCACACACGTTTCATCCAACTCCCTCACTCGATCGCCCCCAGACACACATAGAATCACGTACACATTCGGTTTCTCGCTCTTTGGGAAAACCATAACTCCTTCTCCATTTCATGTCGAAAGCAGAAACAGAAATTCAATTTAGTAGCATGATTGGCAGAGTTGCCTTCGGGAGAAAAACAGTCAGGGAAGAAAAGAGGAAAAAAAGGAGGAACGAGAGGAAATAATTTGGAAGTAAGGAGGAAGGATGGAGTAATGTAGACTGGAGAGAGAGAGAGTATAAGACTGAAGGGGGAACAAGAAGGGGAGAAAGGAGTTTTGAAGCAGGAAAGCAGCGAGGGAAGGAAGAAATGATGCAGGGAAGGAGTGACAGGCTAAAGGGAGGAAGGGATTAAGGGACCAAAAGGAGGACACACAGAGTGAAAGGAGAGAAAGACAGAAAGGCATTGTACGGTGTGGCAGCATCCAGCCGCTGTTTGCTTTGGTTGCTGTGGCAACCGTTAAAGAGCTAGAGAGAGCTGATAAGTTAACCAGATGGTTAGAGACTGAAATAAGTGTGTGTGTGCGTTTCCTGACTTTGTCTATCTTTGGGGACACATTTCGTCCAGAAACCATTTAATTGGGGAAGGGTTTTGCAATTGAGGCGGAAAAGCTGTGTTTGTGGTTAAGGTCAGGCTAGGCAAGGAAGTGTTTAACTTTTTTTTTTGGTGACGGTTGTGATGGGCATTGGGTGTGACGACTGTTAGAACTTGTTTTAAGAGTTTTGATTTCTCTCCATATCGCTTCCGGAAGGCCGCAGTCAAATCCTGTGACACAAGTCCTCAATAACGTTTCCTTTTGTATTCATCTTTTATTTTTCACTTCCTTTTTTTTTGCCCATCCCCATTGCTTATTCAGGGGAGGTGGTGGTCAGGACCGTGTGTGTGCGCGCTGCGCAGGTAGCAGGTAATTCAAGTATGTGTCTTTAGTGAAATATGAATAAGAGGAATGAAAGGAGGCACTTGTTTTTCATGATTCATTCATAAGCAGCGGCAGAGTCAGGAGGAAGGTGAGAAATAAAGAGGGAGTAAGGAGTGATAGAAGGGGGAAAAACTAAAGAAAAAAGGAAAAGAATGGTTTAAATGCTAGTTTGTGGTTTTATTTGAACTCATGTGTGCCTATCTTCACATTTCTGTTGCATTATTGTCTTTCATTTAGCTGCAAGGCGGCTGTTTGATCGGTTGAGCCTGTATGGTTGCCACAACCACAAACAACAAAACTGTACTTTCTGCAACAGGGGAGACACAAAAAAGTACCTGGGCAGTGCAACCACTGAGCGTCAGTGACCACAGAGACCTGCAAAGCATAGTTACAGGTACATTGTTTATTATCAAGCTCAGGAGACAGAAGATAACATATTGTTGCTTGGTCCAAAAGTCAAGAATGGACCATTGCAGAGGCCTCACTTCCCTAATATATGTGTTCTATCAAACATTATGATTTGGGGTGGGAATGACATTTTTTTGTTGTTAATGACCCCCGTTTGGCTTCTCCCCTAATTTTGCCACATTTCTTTTTTTGAGGTGTGCCAACATTATGCTGGTCTGGCTGACAATGATGTGGACTCTCTCTCACACACACACACACACACACACACACACACACATACATACACACACACACACCAAAAAATAATTTTTATGAATGCACACATACACATGAGGTGTGCCGTTTTTTGTCCAGCAGTCATCTAGTAAAAGGACAACTTTGTCTGCGAGAGGAGAAGCGAGGGAGGGGAGGGGTAGAGGGGGGGGGTAGTGAAGGTATTGCCGGTCCTTTTAGGACAAAGAGAAGGAGAGAAATTGTGAATCTGTTCTTTTGAAAGCGGGGGTAAGGAGATGGAGGGGGAGAGAGTTAAGCACATAGATAGAAGGCAGATGTCTGTAGATAAGGAAAGAGAGAAACGAGGAGAACGATAAAAGGGAGGCGAGAGAAAAAAGGGAAAACTGTAGAGAAAGAGTGTGTTGACAGCATGGCGGCAGAAGCAGTAACATTCCTGGCTGAACAGATCAGCTGGCCTAAGGAGAAAGACAAACACAGGAGAGGAAACCACGTCTAGACACTGCTAGACACACACACACACACACACACACACACACACACACCATGAACAGAAACACAGAAAAAGCACACACTCACAGACACACACATGAACCTGCCGGTTTGATGAGGTGGGCGATCACCAACCAATGCCAAGAACCTGGTGTGTGTGTGTGTGTGTGTGTGTGTGTGTGTGTGTGTGTGTGTGTGTGTGTGTGTGTGTGTGTGTGTGTGTGTGTGTGTGTGTGTGTGCATGGTGGGAGGGGGGTTGAGATAGGACGAAGGGTCCGGGTAGAAATGCAGGAAAAGGTGGGAGGAATTGGCAGAGGGAGTTACAAAGAGACACCGGTTTGCCCTGAAATTTTATAAACGTTTATTTTAAAAGGAAATCAGAAGAAGATATGGAAAGGTACTGCGATAGAGTACACAAAAGGAGTCAACTGAACACAGTCACTTTTCCCGTGATATCCCTTGAATGAAGGAACAATTATTGCTCATTTCAGTGCCACTTTAGTGATTGTCAGCGCTGTATACTTTGAAGCGACGCAATCAAATCTCTGCATCGCCCCAAGTACTCCCTTTTGTGATTGCCCCCCTGGATGGTCGCGCTTTGAAGGTGTTGCATATTTTGCGTCATCAGCCATAACTGCTTTAAATAGCTGGGTAACATCTTGTTTACAATGTTATTTCTGCGCACAGATTACAAAAGACAACATGTAACATGGCCCAGTTTCATTTGAAGGATTGCTTTAGGGAAAAACGGAAGACGCAACTAAAAACGGGAATTCAATAAGCAGTTATGTAGTAAAATAATATCTTGCTCTCTCGCTAATTTAAATTAAAATCTATAATTACATGCAGTGAGTTATAGAGTCATTCATACAGACAGATATTTGTTTCAGAAACACTGCACGGTCATGTGCTTCACGTCTCAATTTTTCACAAGGATTGACAACCTCGGATCGAGGCTTTTAATAGGAAACCAAAACAAGCGAATTGGCATTTGAACAAAGGTTCTACTGATAAGTCTCTGGAGCAGTGGGAGGAATCACTATTTGACTGGGCTTTATTTCATTTCACAGGCCGGGCCCCCTTTCTCAGTTGAAAGCGGAGAGGGCCGACCTTGAATCTTATCAGGTTAATGGGCTGGAGTGAGCTTTCTCTATTCGCGAGACAGACCATCAAGGTCACTGACCTACGAACTGAGTGTGGGACCGAGCGGTGGAACCGGTCTGTCCGAGACGCCTCTGGCAGAGTGCCGTGTCAAAACGGGCTGCACTGATTGTTAATTGGTCACAGGTAACACCAAAGTCCAATCGGCTACGGCACCTGGAGTGGAAAATGGACTTCCTGTGACACTTCATCAAGTCTCACAGAGCGGCGTCTTCGGGGGGGCCGACCTGCTGCGCTCTCTCTCCCCTGCTTCCTCCTACTTGTTGTTCTGTGTATGTGGCCACTGGTGGGCGGCTGCAACAGTTCACCGTTTCTAAAAACAGATTATAAATAAGCCCAAAGATTACGGTACGTCTTGAAACGTGGATACAAACTGCAGAATGTAAAAAAAGTTTCTTTTTTTTTTGTCAAAGTTAACAGAAGCTGATGCCTTTCTGACGCCCTCCACTGTAGTTGTGTGTGCATTTTAAGGATGGTTGATATGACGATACATTCAATGCAGTTAGAATTATATAAATACGTCTAGTGTGAGAGATTCTCAAAAAATGTATAGTATAAGAGGACTTTAATGTGTCGGGCTAGAAAAGGCGTAGACGGCAACGCTGCAAATCTATGAGAAAGACGGTTTTATGACGATATTGATTGTTACACGAAAGTGATTGAGTACTTTAATTTTATTATTTAGTAGGAATAGCCAGAAAAGAAATATAGTACTGTAAAATGACTGATAGACCAAAGTCTGACGACAATATTTACAAGGATTTGATCGTACTGTACATTTAATTTGTGCCTTCAACTTTGTAAAATACACAACGAGTAGGAGCATGTTGATAATTGTAGGCACAACGTTTCCCTGAAGCTTTCATCGTACAAACATTAGCACAAGCAGGCCTCTATCTGCCAGTTTACGTCATTATTCACAACGTTAATTATACAAGAGTCCTCTGCAAAAAAGAAAAAAACTCAACGGTTCAATTCTGTTCCAGTGAGATCCACTGATACGTGCAGTCCATTGTTAATACAATTATACAGTCAATGTGGTCCCAATGCTCATTATGAACCATGCACAACACATTTCCAAATAATCAACTACCATAGCCATCGGCACACATTGACGAAAGATTGGACTTTAGATTAAACAAACAGTAAATCGGATAAAGACGGATCATTTAGTTCCGGCACATTTTGAAGTAAAAAAGGGATACTATACACATTATATTACATGTTTTAGAAAAGGCAGCTGGATGAGCAGGTGATTTGTGGCGTGCAGGTTTACTTGGTGCTAAATGGCGGAGCGACGCACGCCGTTTGTCCCTCGGGGCCGCAGCCGCTCGGTAGGACGTCCCCCGGGGACCAGTTGTTGCAGACGGATGGCTCATTGATAAATGTAGCCTCTCTGGTATTTTGATGAGCTAGTTATATGGATACTAATTCAAATGTCACCACAGGACACCAGACATCTATTAAGACATGGCTGACGACTCCTCTCACCAGCAGGAGCTGAGCAGCTGGTTCAAAGTGTCGGGTTTGCGTCAGCCTGGCTTCTCTCTCTCTCTCGCTCTTTCTTTGAACTCCCGACTATCACCTTTAATGAGTCGCGGTTTGTTTGGTCATTGGCTGTATCTTGTCCAGGAAGCCGCCACCGGGTGCAAAAGGTTTTTTTTTTTTTTTTTTTAACAGTTTATACCCTTTTGAAGCTCAGGCTTCGTTTCAACAGCAAAATTTGGAATCTGACTCTCATGCTTTTGGCTCCTGTATAAGAATTCATATTCAAGTTTGATGTTGAACAAATTTATTGTGAAAAAATGTGTTTGCTTTCATTTTAATTCAGTGGCATTTTGGCCTTTACATTAAGAAGGATTTAGCCCTTTACTTTGAGAAAGGTGAAAATAGACACCTCAAATGCAACAAGAACAATGCAATAATTATACAAAAATAGAAAAACCCTTTGACATTAAACATCAAGAGATAAATTACATTTAGTAATTGAAATAAAAGCGGTTAAGCACAGATAGTCTCAACTTCCGAAAAAAATTGACACCCATTTTATGCTTTGTTTTGCTACTGAAATAGTCAATTTCAGTTCAGATAAGCATTACAAATGATGCACCTCGTCTAACTCCATTGCCACAACGAACACAGATGAACCATTGCATGAACAACGAAGTGACCTTCAGCATCCTTGTTTCCGGTATATAAAATCGTGTGAGCATGAAAAGTGTGTCAGAGGCTGTAACATGAAGTCATTTGATGAAAACTTTGGAATTCGTAAGTCTTATGAGTTCTTTAAGGGATCATTTCTGGTCGATGAAGACAGGAATGTCAAGCAAACTGCAGCTAACACTTGTTTTTTCTTTTGACAAAGAAAATAAACACTTTTGAAAAAATGCATCAGTAGGTCACCTTTATAGTTTGTCAGGTCTGTCAACAATGCTGTTTGCTGAATCAATGGTCAATTAATTTTTGCCTCGTGTACATTCAGCCTGTTCGAGGGTGACTATAGGTTTTCTGTCTGAAGGGCACGACTTTTCAAATGTGACTGACTTTTTAACTCTAGGAGATATGAGAAGGTATGAATCAAATTTCAAAGAAGTTTATGGAGCTCTCACCGATACTGCAGTTCATATTCAAGTCTAGCCACACGTATAAATAATGTGACATTAACAGCCTTCTGCCTCCTCAAATTATTTTCATCCCTCAGAAATTAGTTTTTTATCACTTTGTCTATTGATTGAAATCCTCTTGCAGTGCGGTGGGTTTTATTCTGTTCATAAAAGAGGGACACTCATACTCAGTGTCTACAGCCATGCTGGCAGCTCTGTGAGCGTGCGCGTTGGCACAGCAGTGCTTTCATATAAATTCCAACATCAGCTTGCTAACATGCTCACAATGGCAATGATAACAAGCTAATGTGAACCGGTGTCGTATTCATCACATTCTCCACCTGATCATTAGCAGTAAACACAGCGGGCAGCCAAGACTGACGGGAATTTGTTTAAAAAATAAAAGATTTGTTGGATTTATTGCATATGTTAATAATTATATGTTTAGGCCGATGAGGTTACTAGATTGAAATACCATCAGTCCCCAAACTTGATGATGATACAAGAGGAAAAGTTAATTGATGAACCAAGTCAATGGGCCTGGCCTTCAGGGGACATTGACTGCGTCATAATCTCAATTCATCCAAAAGGCATTGAAGTACCCCACCTCCCCACGCCCCCGCCCCCCCTCACCCCCCCCCCCGCCAAATAGATGAACCATCTGACGTATCCTGCCATCCTTGAAGAATTATTTGTGTAGACGGCGCTGCCTCTTCTGTCTATAACAACACAATACTTAGTTACCGTTCAATATGAATGCACAGGACTTACACACATGTGGTACATAACCGAAGGCTGAACCTGTATGTGTGTGTGTGTGGTCTCTGCAGAGAGGCCCTGCCGCCCCCTCCCCTGACACTCGGGTGAGATATGAAGAGAGAGAGCTGCAGAGGAAACATCTATGTGTTGACACACACTGCCCCAACACACACACACACACACACACACACACACAGTCTCCATCCACAATCCCTTTCCTCCCCTCGGTATGTCTGCGTTTCTACACCATCTGCTCTCCGCCGCTCTGAGGGGGAGACCTTTAACCATATGACGATAGATACCATTTCATCTTTCTTTATCTGAATGCGTATGTGTAAATGGAACATGCTACGTCTCTGCAGCAGGTCGCTGCACGTTATGGGAGCTGAAAGGCCTTCGCTCAGCAGGAAGTCTCCGGAATAGTCTCAGTTTTCAAGGAGCTGAAACTTAACCTAGGTTTTTTTGACGATAAAAAGACATTGACCAGTTTGTCCCATCTAGAAACTCTGCGTGGGCAGCGACACACTCATTTCAACCTGTCAACTAATCCCCAGTCCCCTGGCTGGTTAGTAAGGGTCGCACTGGGCTACGGTACAAGGGGGAGAGCTCTCTGGCACCTGACGAAGAGGAGAGACTACAGATTTGGAACTCGGCTCGAAAAGCTGAATGAACTCTGACGTGCAGAAGTGCAGAGGGCCAAACAGCAGGTTCTGCTACTGTTGACGCATCGCAAACTGAAAAAGAAAGGTTTTCTTGGGGGGCGGGGGGTTTGTTGTCTTTTTTAGGTCTTTTACTTAGCATACTGTATTTAATTTAACTAGAACATAAGTATGTACTGGCAACAACAAGGTCAGCAGTTTCAGTCTTAATAATGCAATGATAATTTCACTTTCAACGTAGGCCCTCACCTCCTACTTCACTTCACTCTTGGAGAGCAAAGGGGACTCTTTGGAAAGTTTGGTCAAATGTGCTCATTAGTTTATGATTTAGCCGTTTGCCTTCATTGACCCTGTGCATTATTAAAGGTTCTTGGCAAGCATCTTTGTTTTTTAAAATCCAGCCCCACAAAAAAGGGGAAAATTTGTTTTGCTGTTGCGTTTCAGGACGCGTGTGCTTGGCGCTCCTAACCGGCTCACTGATGATCAATAGAGGTCGAACATGACATTTTGATGATCAATAGTGACTTGTCGGCAAATCTGGATTAAACGTTTTATTAGCTTAAAATTCCCTGTCATTGGAGTGTCCTCTCGGCATGCAATCAGTTGTTGTCTGTTTAGCAAACCGCTGAAAACTAATGTAGTGCAACAACAGCCCTGAAATAAATCCCATCTTCATGAAGACTTTAACGTTCAGTTTCTTCCAGAAAGTATTTTAGAGAAGCGTTGATTATTCTGCTGGGCTTCCAAAACAAACCACACATTTGTTTTCTGTTATGGCACCACGTACGGGGAGGCTGGAAGAGACGGGATTCAAACCAATCTTGTCAAAAACCGAGCCTTTGCTCTCCCAAACCCCCCCACCCCCGACCTCTCATTGAGGCTTTGAGGAGCTACAACGACGTCATCCGACGCAAACCTGCGTATTCTCATCAGCGGCACGACTACAGGAGGGCACTTAGTGAAACACAAACACTTGAGTGCTTTCATTTGTGATGTGTGTGTGTGTGTGTGTGTTTTGATAACCAAATCGAGATGATCATGGTTTCTTGCCGTTCAAAGCCTCATCCCGTTTGAGATCGGGTGAAGTGCATTCCGTGACGCAAAGATGACTACAGCTCACTCCAACTGTTCATATTTTATCCTTTGGGGGGCCTCCTCAAAAAAAGTGATCCGGTGACGAGGCAGACAACACTTTAAATCCACACAGGCAGCATTATCCGTGGTGACGGAGAGGTAATCCACTCTCCTGAAGTGCTCTTCAGCAAAGGACTTCTTCAAGAAGAAAATGTATTCCGGCTCACAGTACGCATTTCTATTCATTCTCCATTCTATTCAAGTGTTTGAATGTGAAGCAGTTTGAGTCCGTCTCTGCAGCAGCTCAATGCCGCAAGCTACTGCGTTTCAGAATTTCCTGAATCACACAATACTGCATGCCTACTGTAAATCGTTTGGCTGCTGTAACAACGGTTTCTGGTATTACGGGGAGTCTGTTTTTGAGATAATGAGGATACATTACAGCGGATTGATAGGAGGTAAAGGTAAGTGCGTGTGGTGTGCGGCGGAGAGAGGAAGGGCATGCATGTGTGTCAGAGAGACCGAGAGGGAGAGAGACAGAAAATGCTTCTCCCTCCCTTGAGCCTTAGGTAGAGTCGCGTTTGCCAATCTGTGCTCGTTTGTGTGTGTGTGTGTGTGTGTGTGTGTGACGAGATATGGCAACAGTGCCATCTAGTGAACATATTTGTAGAGTTAGTTTAAAGTGGCATCCACTGTGATAGACGATGGAGACACAAAGACGAGGTCACATGATTAACCCCATGAGCTGCATTCAATTCAAACCTCAACGTTCTCAGGATAGTGAGGGTCCTGTAAATTTTGGACCCAAAATAAAGCATTCGTTCTGACATGTTATGCAGATAGATCTGCAGATACTTGAAACTTGCTAAGGTGGGTAATCCATCACAGAGACATTTAATCAGCCTTATTTTTCCTTTTTTATCACCTTGCATTATCATTGCATGGCATCCTGCAGCTGAAAGTAGAAACTGTTTAGCAAGTGTCCTTTGTGGTGCTTTCAAGGATGCTCAGACGTGGGACAATCTTCAGTCGGCTGCACATCAGCATCCTTTTTAATGCAAGACTGATAAATATCTTCTTTATTTCAAATTCAACATCCATAATATGAACTCATAATATAGATTAGGTGGAATAGGAGAGAAAAACAGGGAGGAGCCTTATCTTATAAAACCCAAAGGATCACATGGGTTTATGATAATATTGTATTTGTTTAACATTAATTCAACTTCCGACATCCGTGCACATCACCTTTCTACATATTTGTTTGTTAAAACCAATGCTACTCTTGTAGCATAGGTTTTAGATGTTATTTCTAGATGTTATTTTCTGAAGGGAGGTGAGATGGAAGATGCATTACAGGACATTGGAAATAAAAAAAAGAGAAAGGATCCATTTTACGGAGCTTTTTTTAACAAATCAACTGATAATTTTCTGTATGAAACTTTTGACAGGAAGTAAAGTACGCACCTCAATGAACAGCAGTCCATTTTTGGGATCAACCAATCAGCACCAATCATTATTGTGTGGAACTCATTGTGATGATTGTATTTTGTACGGAAAATGGGGCGAGAGAATGCTAGGACACTACATTGTCAGCAGTTCACCCTGGCTAAATGAAGTCAACAGATATCATTAAAAATTCAGTGCTATCAACACAAAGTACTTCATGTGGAAAGGGTGCTATATGGCCAATTCCCAACTAACTCAGGGCAATATCTGGATTATGTAAAAACTAGCAGATCTCCACAAGTTTTATGTTTGAACCAAAGAGTTGGGAAAGAATGAAGTTAGATGATGTTTGGTTGTTACATGGAACATCATGGACATGGAAAAGAGAGGGATGAGTGAACCCGGCACAAAGGCTCTCGTGGAATGTTTTTTTAGGAGACCAACATCCCCCCTAAATCCCTAAAAACTCTTCCCAGCTTCTTGTTGTTGTTTAGTCAACAGTCGCAAACACCCCTCCTTGTGCCCCTGCTTCTTCACAGCAGAGCCGCTAGAACGGATCAAGCCATAGTTTAGGCAATTTAGTGAGTTACTGTCCTGTATGGAAATGTCACCTTCACAACAGACAGTATTAGTTTTGCAGAGAGGATCATCCATCGTGAACTAGAGCAGTTATCACACGTAATATTTTTATACGACCCAAGCAAATTGGCAAAAACAACAACGTTTTTCTCAAGGAGCAGTTTAGAGGTTTGCTGTAACTCTGCGCTCAGTGGGGAGCTGAATAGTCATGCTCCTTTAGACACTGAGCAACCGGAGCACTTGAAGGTCGATTGGCTCAGAGGCACTTCAGAAGCAGCTGGGGGGGAAACACATTCCTCACAAATTTGACAACCAAGTCAAAAAAGGTTTTGGTCACTGTGGATTTTCGTTGACCAGCAGTCAAATGCTGGGGGTCAAACCTTTCTCCGTGGGCCAATGATGATACAGACCTTACTAAATATGTAAACATAGGCTGGCAGTAAAGTCAAATGGGTTAGTTATTTAAGTGGTCTGCATTAAATATCCATGGCATGGTTATATTTTTCTCAGGGTACCAGGCACTTTTGTGCCATATCCACAGCAGATGGGGACCCTTTTAATGTAGGCCAATCACCATAGCAACACCGCTCTTTGTTTAAGAAACTGGCGTGATATATATATATATATATATATTAAAAAAAATTGTATATATTAGACACTCAAGGGAGCAGCTCTTTACCAAACTGAAAAGATCTGTTCCACATAACAGTCCACCTTAAGGCAGCCTGGGCCTTCGATTGATTTCGGCAGGTTGGAAGCAGCACACAGGAACTCGCGTCTCGAGGGGGCCTCATCTACACACCAACAAACAGCCTGAACTGTGTTCCAGGCCGACATTGAGGGCAGCTTGTGGGTTTGTTCGGGATGTCCCGTGACGCACGGGAGACGAGTAGTGACGATTCTCTCTGGCCAGCCAGTGGTCTGCAGGGTTTTAACAAAGCGCAACTTTTGCCAACTAATGAGTCAATTCGATCTGTGCCAGTCAGGGAAAATGCAGGGTTTTGCTTGTCAGCGGATTAATTATTGGGATGCCTATCAAGAGTGGAAAATCTGTGTACAGACTTGTTAAAAAAGGGCAGAACATGAAATTGCACCCACATAGTCGCATAACAAGATGTTTGGATTTGGCTTTCAGACACTGAAAATGTGGCTTCGACAGAATCTAGAAGTATTTTGAATTGTGTGTATACTGTTGTTGGTCAGCTCATTGGCCCCTTATTGGACATCTATTAAAATGTTTCAGGCGGTGCAGACATATCAGCTTTTGATTATAATGACACCTTTTCCTCTTCAAAATTGATTTAAATCTACTTCAATGTGTGTGAAACACACACACACACACACACACACACACACACTTTGTCTGCGTGGCCTTTTCCCTTCACAACACTGGTTGCCGACAGCAACATGCCCTGAGCTGATAAAGTTTATCAACAGACTCACACCTGTGCTTGTGCACGAGCACACAAACATGCGGACAGATCCACAGAGGCACACCTCTGGCTTTGCTCTCCTGACGAGGTAGACACCTGCCACTACTTTGTGTACGTGCGTGTGTGTGTGTGTGTGTGGGGAGGGGGCTGAACACGAGTGTGTGTGTGTGTGAGTGTGTGTGCTCTCAACCGTTGAAGAGTGGAAACAGAACCAACGATGCAGGGTCTTAGGTAACAACAGCACACACTGGCATGAGTACACAAGCCACATTATTGCACGCACAAGCACACACTGAAAAACACACCTACACACGCATATATGGGCACCCACACTGAAAAATACGAACGCACACGAAGCAAACTGAAATAACATTTACACGCCTCTTTAGAGCTTATCGTTGTTTCTGCCTTTTCACCGTGCAAATATGAATGGGTGTCAGTCTCGCTCCATGTGCGCGCCATGCTCGCTCAGTTTATCCTTCAAACTGTGTGTGTGTGTGTGTGTGTCTGCTAGCATGTGCGCACTGTGCAGTTCCAGTCGGTCAGTGCAAATGTCAATTATTTTTATTGCTGGCCGGGGCGTACCTGAATACTACTTGTTCTAAATCAAGAACCTTTTCTAACCTGCATTCAATGAATGCACAAATGTCCCCAAAGATACTGCAGAACAGCACTGAAGGCAGCCTGCAACCTGCAAACTACAATCCACTCAATCCACTGCTCGAAAAGCACTGCTGTAAAAAGACTTTCTGGCTTACAGGCGAGAGAAATCATGCCAGTGACGGAACATAAACGTGAGTCATCGCTGCAATCTTACTGCCACACAAACCACAGCGACAGGAGAAGTTGCAGTATTATCATCCTGGCTTCTGGCACCAAGCAATTAAAACGTCCAGAGTCCAAGAACCGGGTACCAGCGAGTGCCACCATGAATGTACACGATTTCAACAGTTGCATAATTAATGACGACCTCCACACAAATGTTAGTGATCACCCAGATCTTCGCTTTTCACTGCATCCGTGCGTTGCTTGACAAAAGTTCTGCTAAATTTTGCTGAAGGACTGCATCGCCTGATAGAAGGAAAAATACAACATGATATTTCTATACATGTTCTTCACAGCTGGAGCCAAACTCTTTGATCATGCTGTTTTCAGTGTGGACCATCCGCCTGTCAGTCGACCACTGTGAGGTGCAGGAAGATGTTCACACATACTGCTTCCAAAATATCAGTGGTTCACAGATTGAAAAGGGAAAAGGCATGTTTAAAAAGAAAAATATGTATTAGATTTGGTCCATTTATGTTGGGCAGTACATCAGTATCGTGACAGTAGATCGTCTTTATTGTACATAGTATTAGTATTTCTAGCTTTTTTCCTCTTAAATAATGTCTCTAATCTTTATTTAATTGCGTCGTGTACAAGTTGTCCATTTATTTGTACCATCTCAACAAGTTCTTATGATTACAGGACATTGAATACATTCAATTCAAACTAGTCACTATGTAGAGTGAGGGGGTATAGGGAGTATGGATTACAGACATTAGGTCGACAGTAATCAAGTCACAGCACTAAAATCTATGTGTCATAGAAAGACTTTTAAAATTCAGACTATGTTAAGTAACTTTTTTTACATTTATGAAAAGCCTCTTCTGATTCCTGGCAAGTCCTTGCGCCAGTCGTTGTGATGGTGACCGCCAGTCACTCTGCTTTTGTCACTGTCAACCTCGCTGTCAGTCACTTTGTCAATGTCAACCAGCTAGCTAGCTCGGCGTGGAGGGGAAACCGGCATCAATCAGGCTCTGTCAGCAGCAGGGGCCCATTACTTTAGAGGGATTATGATGTCAGAGATTGTAATCTTCTGGGCTAACAGACGGAGAAACAAATAAATGTTGAACCTTTGAAAAGCGCCTCCATTAACTCCTCAACCAGCTCATCTGGCTCGGCAAATATTTGCAGGCCAAAAGCTTGTTGATTCTGAATCTAAAGTGATTGCACACAGCGAAAATATCGGGAATATTGGTGGGTTTTATCTACACACAAACACGCAGAGCTCTCAGGAAGGCATTATTAGTGTGTTTGTAATATATATTACATACATACATACATACATTTATTACACACACACCTTCTAGTCTTCACCTCCCTTTCCGTCACAGTTCAACAGCAGCTCAGACTGGTAGAATAATGGTACTGCAGCTCTATGAAGCGTGCCTAGTGTACAGTCGTGTGTGTGTGTGTGTGTGCGTGTGCATGTATCTGTGTGTACACACCTGTGCATATGTGTGTGTATACCGTTATTACTAGAGAAACTAAATCTTGTTAATGAAACTGACAGAAATAAGAGGACTCCAGAGAGAGGAAGGAGGAGCAAGAAGAGGGATGATGGGAGAAGGGCAAGGGAGGAGGGGGGGGAGAGACAGACAACATATAGAAAAGCGGAAGAGAGGGAGAAAAATAGCTGGTGATGATGGAGAATTTAAGAATATTAAGAAGGGGGAGAAGAGTCTGAGAGGAACAGAGCAAAAGGATAAAAGTTGACTGTCACGTTTTCTTTCATTGCATCGTACATCAGTATGGAGAGAATGACGCAGAGGAACAGGTGAGAAAGACGAGGATGGCAGGCCAAGAGAGATGGAGAACAGACAGAGGGAAAGGGAATAAGCAAAGAACAACACAACTGGCATTACCTTTAGAAAATGTGAGTGAGGGGGCTGGCTGAGTTTAAAGAGCTAGTGTAGCTGGTCATGCATATTAATACAGACCGAGTGCGGAAGGACACTGAATTGCAGGCAAAGTCTGCAAGACACACAGAACAACCCGTGAGGAGCAGACACGTGGATGCGCAGGTGTTTTTTGCAGTTAGGGAATGAAAGGACCATGAGCAGGCAGAGCAGGAAGACACTGGGAAATATAAAATAGAAGACGTCTTTGTCTTCCCGCATTGCAAACTTTACAACTGACAGACCTGGAGATGAAAGCAGCCCTGGAGTTTGACCCAGAGCTGCACAACTCAACTGCTAAGCAGGCTCATGCTGCTTAGCAGTTGAGTTGTGCAGCTCTGGGTCAAACTCCAGGGCTGCTTTCATCTCTTAATGAAAGCAAAAAACAAACATAAGTTGCATTGTGGTTATGCAGATATGATCATACAAGCTAAAGAAAAACAAACTATGTGAAAGGCAGAGACGCAAGTGTTTTTTGTGCAGATTTTGAAAAGTTGAAAATGGGAAAATCATGGCGGAGGAACCCCGAATAGTATTTTTAAAACCTAAAACATAAATCTAATATCAAATCAACACATGACAATGCATTCATCAGACTTACACTATGAGGTCAATGTAATCTGCATGCAGCGTTCCTCATCAACTAAAGCTAAATGCTCACAAAAAAAGCAATAGGCAACTCCCAGACTACACTGGCTAACACATTTCACACTCCTGTCCATCGTGCTGGAACTCGTCCAGTGACAAAAGCAAACGAGCTGCAGCACATTCGATCCCGTACAAGCAATACAATCGCATCAATATTGCACAGCGGCCGTTCACACAGAGCGCCTCGGCGGGCCGTTTCAGCCGTGAGGAAACGCCACGCAGGCAGCAGAGATTTGTTGGGGTGTGCGCTTCTCACATACCGGCATCTGAAGAAGACAATACCCTTTATGGTGGAAAGGTATCATAATCACGCCGTGTACTTTGCTGCTGGACTCGAGGTCTCCGACCAGGGGACCTTTGTGGACGTGTTGGTGAAGTTGTTGGTCAACTACTCATGTCCACGTCCTCGGATTCGTCCTCGGATTCCGGAAAGTGCAAGAATACACTTTTTAGGGCTGCACACCTCCAGTAGTCTTCTGGGCGCACACTTCTGTCTGCCAGCTGATATTATAACACTTTAGCTCTCAGGTGGTTTCTGTCATTAACTTTCTTCCCCCTTTGCTTTTTTTTTAAAGAGTTGTATTTGTTGTTTCACAGTTCCTGCTATCAGTCAATTACGTTTAGCTTCTGACTAATCAGGAGGTACTAACTTCACCTGGCCTGATGTGGCAGCCAATCAGATGAGCTCAGAGGAGCACGGCGCTGAGTCGATGGGACTGTTGTAGTCTGGTCTGAGGTTGTGCTGAACACATGATTGTTATACATTTATTTCAGCATCTTTATTGTTTGGGTGATTGTGGGTTCACTTTCAGGTACTGAATGTTATGCGGTAGAAGGTCTGCCATAACTTTTATCCTGGGGTCAAAATAGATAATGACGTTTAGCTGGTGCAGATGGGCGTTAAATATCAATTTAACATAAATGGTTTGCTCTAGTGGTGCTCTGTTGAGTGCAGCTGGGTTTGGGGATTTTATTACTGGTGTTTTAGTCTTTAATATCTTACTATTTTGCAGTGGATAAACCACACTCACTGTTATGTGATTTATTGAAAGCAGTTCACCTTTTCATTCCTGGTATTACATACGCAGACAGATTTAACATAAGTGAAGCACCGGATGTTTTTAATACCATTTAACCATTAACACTGTTTATCACTGTACAAACAGACTCACATTTTCCACAAATTATGACCACACTGATTCACTGGTTTGTAGGAGTTCAATGAAAACTGTGAAAGTAAAGACCACGATACAGCAAATATAAAATAAAATGTCAAATATAAAAGTTATTTGACAAAGACAATCATCTCCCTTGAGAATGCTGCTGATAGATATCATTATTAGTATAATAATCATAGCACGTTGGAGGAAAACAAGTTGGAGTAAAGCTGGTTGTTTGTTACATAAACTGTGTTGCACCAAAAAGTTCCTTTAATTAATTTGTAAAAAAAAAGTTTTAAACTTGGTTTTGTCCATAACATCTAAGAAGTTTAGGGTAACAAAAGATCAAAGTCAAAATGTATTTTTATAGAATAATCATTAAATGAAAATGTGATACTGGACCTATCCGACCTGTTCAAGCAAAAACGTATAATGTCCGCAATCCTTACACATGGCTCTAAAACCGCATGCAGCCTTTTGTGTGTGTGTGTGTGTGTGTGTGTGTGTGTGTGTGTGTGTGTGTGCGTGTGTGTGTGTGTGTGTGTGCGTGTGTGTGTGTGTGTGTGTGTGTGTGTGTGTGTGTGCGTGTGTGTGTGTGTGTGTGTGTGTGTGTGTGTGTGTGTGTGTGTGTGCGTGTGTGTGTGTGTGTGTGGGTGCCCTGGTAAAATTGAACTGTCATGGTCAGAATGGGGACTTTGATCATCTTATGTTCACAGGAGAGGAAAAGAATTTTAAAGGTTTGGGTGGAAAGGAGAATGTAGGAGAAAAAAGAGAAAGCAAAAAAGAAACAAATGGAAACAAAGTAAAGGAAATTTTAAAAAAGGGAGGGGGGAGTGCATTGCTACAAATGAAGGATTGTAAGGAGAAGATGGGATAAAGGTAGAGATGAAAGGAAAGGAGTGACGCGGAGAAAGAAAGCAGAAAAGAGGGGGGGGAGGGAGGAGTTAAGGAAAGAAGCACAGAAAAGATTGTAATGAGAAAAGAAGACAAAAAGGAACCAAAGTATAGGAAAACAACAGAATATGAAAGGGGTTAGGAAGGAGAGGAGAAAATATAAAAAGAAAGGAAATATGAAAAGAGAAAAGGATAAAAAAGAAAGTCAAGAGGAATTGAGTTGTAACGAAAAAGGATACGATAGCAGAGGGAATGTTAAAAAGAGGAAAGGAGGGAAAACAATGGAAAGGAAAGGTACGTTAGAGGAATGAATAGGCAGAGAGGGTGAAGAGGAATTCAGAGAAATTTGGTGAGAAGAAACCAGAGTGGAGGAGGGGAAATCTGGGAGAAGTGGGTATGAAATGAGGTAAAGAAATGACGTAGAGGAAAAGACAAGAAAAGAAAATACTACAATTGAAAAAAGCAACTGAGGAAGAGGAAGAAAAGACAGAAATGGAGCGAGAAAGAAGAGAGTAGACAGAACAAGAGCATATTGATAGAGTGAAGGGAAAAGGGATGAAAGCTTTCTTTCACTGAGTGATGAGCATGTGCTCACATCACACGCTACTTACCCAGGATTCATAGCGTGAGATGAGTTCCCAGCATCCCTTTCATCTCCACACCATCCAGTAGTGGTCCATCAGAAAAGAACCTGGGGAAATACTCAGCCGCGTGTAGACACACAAAGAACACACACACACACACACACACACACACACACACACACACACAAACACGTACATCATAATCGCTTTTTTCTCTCTTAGACATAAGAAAACGTACCTGTACAACGACGTGAACTCGGTCAGTGTACTCGCGCTCACATACAAACAGGCACTACAAAGTGGTCAGCTGTCCCACCGTATCCCCGTGATCACCGAAGCTACTTGCTGCCATGGTGTTTGATCTCTCGGTTGGCATGGTTACCTGAACCGGCTGTCGGAGACTAACAAGAGTGGCAAAGAAAAAAGAGACAAAGCTGTGTGTTCCTTGCCTGTGTATGTGTGTGGGCGACGAAGAGGGTGTTAGCTAATTTAATTTATTACATTTAATGGAATAGTTTAACATTTTGAGACATTTGGGATATCTGAGCAGATTGATAGCACTCGCGAAGATTAGCTATATTTAGCCTAACTATGCGAGTGCTATCAGGGACTAGCTGCTTCATCAGCAGAATAATAGTTATCTTGTGAAAGAGCAAGGCTACCATTTTCCCCGTGTTTGCAGTCTTTGTGCTAACCACCTAGCGGCTGTGGCTTCATATTCAATCAACAATTATGAGTGTCTAGTGTAATTTTACGCCAGAAAGTTAAAGGGTACCTCAAAATATCTACCAATTATTTTAAGAAAAAGATTTTAAGAAGTTTGTTCACCTTTTTCTCTCACATTCATCCCTCTATTTCCTTTTTATCTAAATACATTACAAAGAGCATTCATATATAATTCATCAAGGGATATACTTTGCACAGAAAGCAAAAACCAATTTCCTGTTGTTTTCATTTTTTCCCTGTTTGAGAGGGCACAGATTTCCCATGTGTTCCTTTCCCAAATGTGCGTGTGTGTTTACAGATTGTAGCTGCACTCATGGCCGCCCCAGCGAGAGAACACCAGATGTCTCTCCATCTCTCCTCGGCTATCGCTCGCATTGGTGCATCTGTCCCTTCGGCCCTCCGTCAAGCCTTCCTGCCACCATCCACTCATCTCTGCAACGCCACGGCGACGATCGCCACTTCATCCACAATCACACGTGGAGATGCGTTAGAGTGGACGAGGGTGAAAGGGGATAGAGGGAAAGGTGAGATGTGGAGAAACAAGTTGTGTGAAAGGACACGAACGATGAGCCAGGCTGAGGATGAGAGAGGAGGAGGAGGAGGAGGAGGAGGAGGAGGAGGAGGAGGAGGAGGAGACACGTGAAGAGAAACAACAAAAGCTTTGCACACTCTCATGGACACAGAATGGAGGCCGGCGGTCTGTGAAGGTGTTCACATCTGAGTGAAAGCTCAGCAGGGCGAAAAAGAAAGAGGGTAAAGGAAGACAATGTACGTGTGTTTATTTTTTATGTGAAACAATTTGCATACTTGAAAAAAATGCAGCAAGTTTTTTTGTGTAAAAGTTAATGCCAAAGGTCCATTGTGTAAAGGTGTGGCGGGGAAAGAGTTTTTAGATGGAGGATGTCCAGCGTTGATATTTTTCTCAAACCTTCTGTTGCCGACACTTTAAAGTTTAAGGAGGATATCTGAATTCCTCTCAAATATACAAAGACAATTTTCCTGATAATATTAACTTTTTTTTTAATGCATGAAAAAACGGAAACCTGGGGGTAAACATCTTCAAATCTGCACTGCCTCTCTTGTATTGGTAACGCTGGGTGCACTTTTCTAAGTAAATTGGCCACATTAATAGACATTTACCGCACAGAGACAAAAATAATGCGTTCATTGTTTACAACATCTGAGACGATGAGCGATTGTCCTTGCAGTGATGCAGGAACTGTTTTGTTTAGGTAACATACAGTAAGCTCCATTGACGTGCTGCTGCTCTTTCCGTACATCAAACCTTTCCCTTAGCCTGGGTTTGCGTGTGGACCAAACCAAAGACGGACAGCACAAGAACGTGAGAGGACTGGTGCTTTGGAGACTTCCAGCTGCTGCGCTCAGAGGTGACTTTGTGTCTTTGTGTGTGTCTTGTCTAAGAGCTGACAAGTCGAATGAGGATATGTCGATCCTGCGCTCTCCTCTCCTCTTCCACCGCCCGTCTCTTCTCTGCCTGCTCTCTCAGTCGTCCCACATACACGTAATTGATGTATCATCGGCCAATGACCTTGTATCACAGGCGAATCCGCACCAATTAAGAGTTAGGCCACTTCCTTCTCAACCCGGCGCAATTGAAATTCATGCGGCCCGCGATGTTAATGAGCGTCCCGCACAAACTCACACACACGCTTATATGCACGCAAACATGCAAGCACGCACCCAAAATGTAATTGTGCGGTGAGACGGTTACAAAGACAAGCGCGTCAAATACTAAAAAGAAGAGAAAGCGCTTGCGAGAGCCACTGCTGTATACAGGGGGATCTGTGTGTCTGTGTGGCTAACCTTGGAAGACAGTAGAAGGGTATCCAACAATAAACTTCTCGACGCCCTCAATCACAAAGAGACAGAGCGAGGATGGCTGCAGACGGCGTGTGACAGAGACAGAGAAGTAGTGACGGTGACGATGACACGCAGAGACGGATTGAATGAGGTTAAAGATTCAGATAGACAGGGAGAGAGCGGGGCAGAGAGGGAGACCTGGGAGAAATTAAAAGTGCGGTAGAGTGTCAATGTTGAAGTTTGTGTTTGTGTGTGGGGGCAGGATGGCTATCAAGGGTGGAAGATAGGGAGAAAGGAAGTGGTATTATTATTTTACATGGATTTTGAAACCAAAATGAACAGAAGAGAGGAAGTCATGAGAGAGAAATGGAGGGAAAGCAGGACAAAGGAAAGGAAAGTAGGACCAAAGGACAGACGGCTGGATTCAAAACTGAAAGGAGGTAAGACTAGATTCAAAGTCTCCACCCCTCCACTGCAGCATGAGAATAAAAGACGGCCTACAGAATCCCCGGGTTACTGTCCCTACCAATGGGGAGGCAGAGGTAATGGTAATAGTTGTGCAAACCACTGGTTTTCCAGGTATTTATGCAGCGCTGCTGGTACCCAAAAGATGCACGGGCAAATAAAAGATGTTTATGGGGAATTGTGGATCGTAATCTGTTTTTGTGTCTGCTCTATGGGCCCTCACACATTATATTCCATATTCTGCCAACCGGTTGCCATTGCGCTGAATATTCTGCTCAAGACAAATTAGCATATAAATGAGGCAAGTTATTTTCCTTTTAACACCCGCTCTAAATTACCATCGCGATGGCTTGGATTGAGATGAGAGGAGGGAGACACGTGGCTTTTTTAGTGTTGATGACCCAGAACAGGTTGAGTGAACACGGTCGCTCCCTTCCAGCAACACTCCCCTACGCTGCATCTAACTCGCACAAGTTACCCGCGCTCACAGCTGAGAGCTGCTGCTCAGTAGCCGCCAACAGAAACCGGCCATGTTTGGCACCGGACGGCTTGACTGATGCAAGCTGTCTTGCCTGAAGGACCGCTCCAACGATTTTAAGCCTTATCTCTACAGCACATATCAGAGATTCTTTACTGCCCCTGCGCAGGACCGTCTCCGTTCACCTCCCCAAATACTGAATAGGATGATGAGGTCCTGGGTTAATAAGCTGCAGCAAAGCATCATTTTGCCTTGAAGTTATCATGCAAAAAAATGTAGTCCATATTTTTAGAAGGAAGGGGTGGATTTTATTTTAGTGCCTTCATGACAAATGACACAAATACATGCTTTTGAAAGACAGGTAAAGCCTGAAGCATTAGGTCTTCCCCTGTTGACCTTTGTCTATATAATAATAAAGACAAAAACACACACAGTATACCACGTTGGCTGTTAGTTTCAGGACTGATAGAAAAATCATACCCTGATAGTCCCGGGTGTCTTTTGTTATATCCATAGCACCAATAATGTGTTTAATATGTGATCATATGTTGTGAATTTCTTATTTTCTACAATTGCTTGCTCTGTGCTGAGTTCAAACTTGGCCCCTGCACAAGATAACTATATCAAGTCCTCGCCAAAATAGAATGACAATCAAAACTAATACATATAACACTTATTGGGTTTGGTTTGGTTAAGAGAAACTCCGGAGAAACACGGGATGTGAACATGGCCGGAAAGGAGACCTTTTCCCTCTTGGGCTGGTCTGTCCCCTCTGTAGGAAAACATGAGAAACCCACAATTTCGGACCAAATTAATTCACTATATAATCCCAACTTGTATTACCTTTTGATGCAGGCCTCCACGAGACACAGAGATTTGAAAACAGAGCCACAAAAACATCCACTATGCCCCCTTTCACAATAGCATCCAAGCTTGGGATTGTTGCCGTTGAGGGCTGCGGGTCTTTAAGTTGTTGTAATTAGAATTATTAAATTGACTAATTATTTATAATATATTTTAAGCGCTTGAGCAAGTAATTGGGTCTTTCTCATTTAATTGAATTCTTCCATTTCCTCCTGTGTTGTAAAAGAAGTCCTACTGGGGGGGATTTTATCCATTTTTTATTGCGCTACAGCTTTTCAAAAAGGTACGTGCACCATGCATTCAATTAGGGAGCCGAACTGTCCCGACTGGACAGCAAAGAGTGCTGGGTTAGAACTTCAAGACAATTGCTTTAAAATGTGCGGACAGGGACACATAGGTTCTATCTGGGAGGTCATTTGGTAACAGAGTGCTGAGTAGCCTTCTCTCTGCCCCTGACTCTTAAGTCTTTTTCCCTCCCTCTCGATTTCGCTCCTCTCCACCCCTGACTGCGATACTCCATAAAGAGTGATGGATGCTGATGGAGACACGCTGAGCAGTGATTATGGATCATCGCGGAGTATCGAGGAAGGACGGAGACAGACAGACGGACAGAAGGGAAACGGAGAAAGAGAGAGCACATTGCAGCCGCAGAACGGTGAACGAGAGGATGGAACGTGTCTGTTTATTTGAGGCGGATGGAGCTGTTGCGCCACTGAGTGGTGAAATGTTTAACTCTACCGCCACCAAGTTAAAAAATATATTAAAATACGAAATACTATTCAAACAAACACATGTTTTCGACATGAAAAACATTGCTGCACAATATTCATTCATTTGCTTTTTTGAAACCTTTTCCCTTCGGTTGGTTCAGCTTGAAATCAGCACATTGCGCTCGAGGACACTTGCGGTGTAATCATCGTTATGGGTTTCGTGTGGAAATTATGGGGATGAAGTCAAATGTTTTCCCTGTTGCCACAATGTGAGTGGCACAAATATGAGACACAACATAAAATAAGAAAAGTGGTGAAATTGCTGTGTGTTGCTGTATTGCTGTGTGCTGATTTGTATCTAAAGTCTTAATCTGGAAACTAAAGCTGTCAAACAAATGTTTTACATCAACAAGCTTTTAACATTTACTTCAGAGCTTGAGTGGAGTAGATGTACAAAGTCGCTGCAAATGGAAATCCTCCCTGCATCAAAGCACATAGATCAGCATAATAAGGAAAAGTGGCGGACAGAGAATCATCATCAATAAAAGTAAGGAAGAGAAGTGATTCAAAAAGACCCAGCCGGGCATTTCGGAGCTGAGAGGCCCTGAGAGCAAAAGGTTCGGTCACCTTCAGTCTCCCACTGAGACGGAGGGAAGAAGAACCTGCCCGAGGATCTTCTCCTGCTCGCCTGCCCACAGTGGACCAAAAATTCAGCAATTTAGCTAATGTATGTGACTAGGGTTTCCTGAGGGAAGGGAACAAGTAGATCACGGGTATGGGATAGGCGGAAGCCTTTAAATCACATCTGACAAGTGAACGGGTGTGGAATACATCAGGGGAAAGTTCTGCCCTTCTGCTGGTCATACATCTAAAGTCACGCCATTTTTTTCTTTGCATTTCTCTTTTTCTGGACTGCTCTCCATGTGCTGCTCCGCCCAAAGGCTCACAGTATTTCATTACATTGGGAGGTTTGACTGTAATGCAGTTATGCTCTCCTTTCAGTGTAAATCATTACAACAGTGGATTATGACCTCAAAATAAAGCCCTTGTGAAACACCCAAATTAGCTAATTGTGGACATAGGGACATGGACATCTTATCACATGTATAAACAAATGGTGATTTAAGAAGTCTTCATATTCTATATTGTTTTCAGTAAAAGTATGGCAATCAAATAATGCTGGGGTAACAATAACAAGAACATGTGAATCAAAAAAGGGCCTTCTTTCATCTTAAAAACATTGCCCATCTTCGGGCTTCCTTCTCATCCTCGGCCTCTAAAAATAAAAAACAATGCCCTTCACATTGTAAACCCACTAAAAGTTTCAAATAAACAGAATTCAAACAGAAATAAACAGAATTTTTCGAGGCCGCTGATTATTTGTGATTTAATGTGATAAACTTGGTCTAGTGAAAATAATTATATTTTAGGACAATGTCTTAAAAGGGTACAACTACTTAATCAAAGACGAAATAGGACAGAGCAAAGCAACAAGAAATATGTTACTGCAATAGGTTCTTTTGAAAACTGGTCATGTCATTTAGAAGGATAATCATACCAAAAATATGTTTTTTTTGTGTACTTGACTGTAGTTATTGCGGTTGATGATGTAACCCTTTTTCCTCTGTGTTGCCATCTGACGTTCAGCAAGCGAGAGGTGAGGGGTCGTCGGTGAACTTGGAGTAGAGGAGTTGATCGAGCACCTCTCCCCCACTAAGGCAAAGACTGATGAGGGCACGGATGATGTACCGGAAGCGCGGCCATTTCCACCGTCAGATTTATGGAATGGTGTTCAGTTGGGAAATTTGCCCACGGAGCACTTTCCGGATGATGGTGCTGAACTCACAGCTAATGTATATTCTCAGTCATTGAGGTTACGGGGCGCTCTTTGACAAATTATAGGACCGTGTTGACACAGCGGACTCTTCGACGTGTAGGCCACCTGCAGTGGGGGAAAAAGGGTGAGGCTGTGATACGTGTGAGATAAGAAAACACTGCTTGAAGATTGAGGTCAGTGCCCCAGGCCTGAACTCAAAGAGGCAGGTGAGCTTGACCTTCTTCAGCACAGGCGGGATTTAAGTAGGTTACAATGTATTTTAGAGACAAACAGTGAGTAGTTAAATGCCACTGAATAAATGTCACTTTGACACTAAGAATATTTCAGGGAGAGCAAAGACAAAAAAACAAAAGAGACAAAAAAAATCACTGCAGTCACTATGTGCCCGAAAGATGTGGGAAAACCTGTTTTTAGCTGTTGCATTTTACCCTCGGGGAACTATAGCCGTCCCTTAGTACATTGGTATACAGTAGTTTAACCACTAGGTGTTTAATCAGTAAAAGATTATCCTGATTGTAAAAAAGGAATTCAGTCCTTTCTGCAGGAACATAATCCCACAATAAACAGGCCATAGATGAGCTGACAGTTAGGTTGATAACATTTAAGTGGACGACAACAATTTGGGTAAATGTGCAACATTCACAACATTTATTTGCTTCGCCTTTGGGTCGGAAGGTCTTTTTTAATCAAAGATCAAGGACCGAGCAAGAAAAACAACAAAAAGAGCAACTGTGGGCAGGGCATCCATTTTCTATCCATAAATAAAATAAAGGGAGTGGGAACTGTTTCTGCTAAGAAATGAATGATGATTTTGTTAAGGGTATTATAGTGTGTGTGTGTGTGTGTATATATATATATATATCTATTATATATAGGGGGAAGGGGGAAAAAGGAAATATATCATATATATCTTCCCTCTTCCCCCGTGTTGTGTGGGAAAAAATATGCGTATTACATGTTGGACCACTTCACTCTCAGTATCTTGCTTAAAAAGATTGCACGTGAATCCGCCAGGATTGGTGGCCAGCCGTGATCGTATAGTGGTTAGTACTCTGCGTTGTGGCCGCAGCAACCCCGGTTCGAATCCGGGTCACGGCAGTCTGTTTTCTAGGAATCTCAGACATGTGAATGCAAGTAAAGTACAATGAAAACTCATTTGAAATACTTTAAACTAACCCACTTATTAGAAACTAAAAACTCAATCCCGGCAGATGTGTTGATTAGAACAATAATTCATTTGATAATCAGAATAATCAGAATTTAAAACAAAATCTACCTGTAATAATATATACATCCTAGTCATTTACCATAGGCGATTACATGGATTGCATAAATACTATAGTAGCTATATCCGAACCTAAATAAGTCGTCCTTCCTCGTGTCTCGGCGAAGTCTCGCGTTATCAGCCCCGAAATCCCGTGCAAGAAACCAACCAGGAAGCGAATGGCGGAAATTTAGATCCACCTCACGCTTATTTTATCTGGGAGTATCTGAGCGCAGCAGCGGTTTCCCCCCTGAATGGAGAGGCCAACCAAGTAGACAACAGCTGCCTTCAGCTGAAAGACGGGGAACGGATTTGATGAATCAGTGTAATCGCGTCGGTAAAAACCGGTAACGCGAATGGACGTATAGCGAGCGGAGAGCATCCGGTCCCTGACAGCCCGCCTGATTAACACCGGTAGGTTTAAACGTTATAAGCTGCATGCTACTTCCATTATGCATCACAACACACAGGTGGAGCGTACGTCTACAACCTTTTAACCGGGCGCTGCGTGAATAAGAGTGATGGATGGATGGATGGATGGTAATAACCGCTGTTGATATCTAGCTATTTGAATAGATTGTAATCCACTCACCATCCAAGAAGCGAAGCTGGGCTGTATATTGTAATTAAGGAACAAAGGGTGTATAATGCACGGAGGCATGTTTTGGGAAACCTCGTTTAAATCAGCCAGTTTGGGGAAAAAGCTATTTTCTTTCTTCAACATAACGATGCCCTGAGTGGAAGAACTTTACCCGGCTGCCCTCAGCCCCATCCAACCCATTTTGGATGAATTAAAATGAACTAGAGTCAGGCCTTATCGCCCCAATGTCAACCACTAAGGCAGAATGGGAGCAAACACGTTAAACCAGACTCCAATCCCCCTAGACAACCGTCCCACAAGAGATAAAGTTTTTATGGCGGCATGTTGATTGCGGAAGGAAGTCTTTGTGGTGCAGACTGTGCAGCTGCTTGCAGCATTTGTTCACATTATAAAGTCAGCATTGACCTTTTTTTCTTCTTTTTTTGTTGTGACAAACGGCACACGGTGCACTGAACCTGTATCCGTGACTGCTTACTCGCAGATATATGGCCCTGCTCCTCGGCTCGCCGTAGCAAGACGACGAAACGAGCATCATGTTCCTGAAGACGTCTTTCACCAGCCTGATCGTGGGCGTGTTTGTGGTGTACGTGCTCCACACCTGCTGGGTGATGTACGGGATCGTGTACACGAAACCCTGCGACAGCCCCGAAGGGGAGAACTGTGTCACACCCTATCTGGCACAGGAGCCCAAACTACAGGTCAGTGACACGGCGAGAGGAGCGCTCGCTCTGCTGATGATCTGTGTGGCTGGATGTATACTTCCTGAATGGAATAATATTGGCAACTGTGTGTGTGCATCCAGTTGAGTATCTACACTGCACTGCGGCCCGATGCAGAAGGAGGACATACTTTGATCCACAAAGAGGAAACATTTGACGTCAACAGCAAGTTTGAGAGGTCAGTGTGTCTAGAAAGGAGACATAATAAAATAATGAGCCTGAGGCCTCTCTGTCCTCACGTCAGTTCACTCGGATGCGTCCACTTGCAGCCCTACTTCAATAAACGGTACAAAACAAGTCGAATGCAGCATTTGACCATTCGTGCTCTTCCTCTCTTTATCCTTCAGGATAGTAAATGTCTCCCTCTCCAAGAAGACCCGCAACAATGGAACTTTATACGCTCTGGTATTCGTCCATCAAGCTGGCATCACTCCGTGGCAGGACCCACGACGGGTCCACCTGGTGGCTCAGCTCACCACTTACATGGTCCCTAAGCCGGCAGAAATCTCTCTGATATCCGGAGAGGATCAAACAGCGGTACGAAGGTGTCCGTGTTTTCTGAATGCATGTTAAAGAATACTTTCTGGGCTTTGTGTGTGTTGAGTGTTATTTTGTATCTTTGTAGTTCACACACTTACTTTGTATGATGTTATAATAGATTATAGCATCACTTTACATTACAGTTTTGCAGGCATTGTTATTTTAGAATATGTAGCCCCACTATTTATCAATAGATACAGAGGAGTTCGGTTACTATTCAGGCGTTGGTTTAGGAGTGCAATTGATTAGTCTGTGTGATGACACAGGGGAAGAAAGAAGAAACCCAGCAGAAGAAACGTGGCAGTAAGCCCGCGGGAGGGGCGTCCGCAGCAGATCACCCGGTGTCCCACTGGCGCACCCGCCTGACGCTCAACATTGTCGGAGACCACTTTGTGTTCGACAAGCAGAACGTGCCCGGAGACGTCCACAGATACCTCCGAGTGTAAGACGGCGAACGCAGAAACCGCTGACGCCGTTTGTAGATGTTAAACGCAGATGTTAATACTTGTATTTTTTGTTTTTCAGATTCCAAAATGGTAAGAAGATGGACTACTTACCGCTGCTGTTTGTTGACGAGCTCAGCAACCGAGTCAAAGACCTTGTGGTAAGCTGTTCCATTCAAGTAAATATGATGTAATTCACTTATGCTGACTGAGATGTGCATAAAAACATGTGGATATGCTGTGTAAATATAAAATGGGACAAAGTAACACATTAGAAAAGCTATATGGAGACTATGTTTTTGGACGATTACAGTCACGAGTAACCTTTTGAAATGACTTCGGACCAACTTGCTGCAGCTGAGGTTACTCACTCCCTGCCAGTTAATGGATGGAAATGAAAGTTGTGCGCTAAATGCCCTCCTGAATGTTCAATTTGATTAGGTGTCTCAGTCAATTCAATTCAATTCATTTTATTTTGTATAGCCCAAAATCGCAAATTACGAATTTTCCTCGGAGGGCTTTACAGTCTGTACACATGCAACATCCTCCGTCCCAAGACCCTCACATCGGCACAGGAAAAACTCCCCAAAAAATGAAAAAAAGATGTAGAATACATTCAATTTCTATAACAGCAATTATTCAAAGAATTCCAAGCAGCCGGCCAGGTGCACGACAGGACCACTGCAGGGGCCACCACCATCAGATAGAACCACCATCCATAGAAGACTGTGGGGAGGGAAAGCACAAAGATTTTAGGAAAGGGTAATGGTGATATGAATCATATTTAAAATTATGACGATGATGATGGCGGCAGCAGCAGGTGCCAGCAGGGCCACGGCCGGAGTCAGGACCAGAGTCCTGACGGAACTACGATCTGCAGAGACCTGCTCGGCGAGAAAGCACAAAGAACTCCCGGGAAGGAGCTGAATTAGTCATGTGCATTAATGCAACGTGGATTTTAGTAAAGAGAGAGAGAGAGAGAGAGTGAGTGAGTGTGAGTTCGGTGTGTCCTAAGAAGTCCCCCGGCAGTTTAAGCCTATAGCAGCGGTCGCTTAACATATTAACTCAAAGACTGGTTGCGTGGGGATATTTGTAGGAGATCAACAGCACCTCCAAGGAGCTCCCTCTGACCATCTCCTACGACTCCATCTCTCTGGGGAGGCTACGATTCTGGATCCACATGCAAGACGCTGTTTTCTCCCTGCAGCAGTTTGGTAAGGTAATCTTCACTCACTCACTCACTCAGTCTAGACTCTTTGCACTCTTAACACCACGCATTTTCCATCTCCTGGTACGTGTTGCAGGTTTCACGGAAAAGGATGCTGATGAGATAAAGGGAATCTTTGTGGATACCAACCTGTACTTCCTGGCTTTGACCTTCCTTGTAGCTGCCTTCCATGTAAGTCTTCCCCGTCACGCACTGCGCCACATTACACTCCAAGAGAACCAAAGAGTGAAACTCCACGACACTCGTGACGCACGTGATTTGTCTAGTTCACAATGATTGAACTTTGAGCATGGAAGAAAACAATTAATGTGCATGCAATCGTAAACAATACAGTTATTTAAAGACCACAGTAATATTTTAGAGGCGCTTTAAGTCTAAATATCTTTTTTTTTTAATTCTTTACTGATCATGAACTGGCCGCAATAATATTTAGAGTGACAAATGTTTTCCTTTTTTTTTTTTTGCCAGCTCCTCTTTGACTTCCTGGCATTCAAGAACGACATCAGTTTCTGGAAGGAGAAGAAAAGCATGGTGGGAATGTCCAGCAAAGCAGGTAGGTGATCTTGTTGTGTGGAAAAGCACAATACTGACTGGGAATCGAAGAACTGACGGCAAACTTAGGAAAGGTCTCGAGACGTAACAGTGTAGCGGTTCTTTCCCAGTGCTGTGGCGGTGCTTCAGCACCATCGTGATCTTCCTCTATTTGTTTGACGAGCACACCAGCCTGCTCGTCCTCATACCAGCTGGTGTCGGCTCCATCATCGAGGTAAGTACACACGGACCGAAACAAACGCACACCATATTAACTATAGCAATAACATTTACACTGATTTCCGATTTTATGAGAATGCATCTGGATGATTGTTGCTTAATCTTCTGTATGTTTTTGTTGAAGGTGTGGAAAGTGAAGAAGGCCCTGAAGATTCAGGTTTCCTGGAAAGGAGGAAAACCAACATTCCTGGTGGGTGTAGATGTGTGTGTGCGCGCAAATAGTTTATCGCACCACTATTGCAAAACACTTAACAGCCATTATCAGTCCAATAAGTGTAATGTTGGCCTAAAGTGCTTCCATGACGAAGTTTACTTGGGGTTATTTAGTGTGAGCTTTTCTTTTCTGTGGAACAGTTTGGGAAATTGGATGAATCCGAGAGAAGAACCGAGGAGTACGATACCCTGGTAAGACACAATAGACTCAATACACCGGCAAAGGCTTCAACATCCAATTTGATAAACTAGATAAAATATAGACTGGCTTTGACTGTATGCACACTTATGTTTTTTGTTTTTCTTGCAGGCCATGAAGTATCTCTCATTCCTCCTCTACCCCATGTGCATCGGAGGGGCTGTGTATGCGCTAATTTATCTACGATACAAGAGGTGTGTGTGTGTGTGTGTGTGTGTGTGTGTGTGTGTGTGTGTGTGTGTGTGTGTGTGTGTGTGTGTGTGTGTGTGTGTGTGTGTGTGTGTGTGTGTGTGTGTGTGTGTGTGTGTGTGTGTGTGTGTGTGTGTGTGTGTGTGTGTGTGTGTTGCATGCACAATTTTCATTTTCATGAAACGACCAATCAGGCTCACCAGTCATTATTTCCTTTTGTTCCCTGACCCTTGTTTTAGTTGGTACTCGTGGCTGATCAACAGTTTGGTTAATGGTGAGCTTTTTTTAAACACTTTCATCTAATGTTTTCTTCACAGTATTAAGCTTGCAAGATGGTTAACTCATTGTAACATTCATTTCTATAACCTATTGGCGCTTCTTTTTTATGATTCCAGGTGTATATGCTTTTGGCTTCCTCTTCATGCTCCCTCAATTATTTGTCAACTATAAGGTCAGTTTATTATGATTAACGTGTGTGAGAGAGTGCTCGATGTATTAACAAAGATGTATGATTTGCTAATGGACTAAATACATATTTGTAAAGACATTTTAAAAATGTTTTGCGTGTTACATTTTAAGTCCACAAATCCGTTGGGAGGTTTACTGGTAAATAAAAGATATATCCATGACATAAAAAACTACCTGTTGACAGTAAACCTTTTTAACTGCTCCAGACGTAAAAGGAGAATGTGGTTGCTGAAGCTTTAAATTGTTCTGCTATTGCCTGAAAGTTGGCTTCACAGCATTTCATTTAGCTTATCGTGTTTGTCTTTCAAAGATCTCACTGGCTTTATATGATTAATTCAACAGCTGAAATCTGTGGCCCACCTGCCGTGGAAAGCCTTCATGTACAAGGTAAGGGCAGGACTCCAGCTAGCAGGCCAACCGAATTTAATGAGAATATTCTTGTAATAAAAAATGGGCTGTTCCAACCACTTTTCAGACATTGCGGTCTTTTGTAACAAATCCTTTGACAGATACAAAATTTTGTTGGCTACAACAAGCAATTTTTTTCGTTTTTGAATGTTAAGTCACTGCAAAATCTAGATCAGTTATTGTGTTTTCAAACTATCAATTGATTTATATTGGTTGATTTATTTTGATTTATTTTTTTCCAGGCATTCAATACCTTCATCGACGATGTGTTTGCCTTCATCATCACCATGCCAACGTCACACAGACTGGCCTGTTTCAGGGACGACGTTGTGTTTCTCATTTACCTCTACCAGAGATGGTACAGTTTCACTCACACACACGCTCCTTCATCAACAACAAAACACAGCCAAATGGTTTCTAACCTCACACTGTGTACCTTCCCCAGGCTCTACCCGGTGGATAAAACCAGAATAAATGAGTATGGGGTTTCTTACGACGAAAAGCCCAAAAAAAAGGCTCATAAGGACTAGTGAGGACAGACGGGCCCCTGCTTCCATGATGTGGTACCTGCATGATCCATCTTCAGGGCACTGAGATCCACTGACTGGTACCGGCCATTTGGTCACCTGAGCTGGTTTAGAAGACAAGAGGAGTCTGGTCAGTTATTTGTAAATGGACCTAACAGATCAACATTTTTTGTGTTTTTTTGTGTTTTTTTTTTTGATCTGTTTCAATACCGTGCAAAGTGTCGAAAGGGGAACATCAGCTTAAACTGTTCACGACCACGACCATTGCAACCATGGCAACATGGGTCAGACATTACTCATCTTCGGCATGAAACACCAGGGACTAAAGTGAAGTCAGCACTTGGTCTTCAAACAAGACAAAGCCCGTCAAATCTCCTGTTGATTGGAACAATTCCGCTCTGTTAAAAGTATGACTTTTCATCATACTTTTCATTCCTGATTCAGATTGAGGGCTTTTCTAGAAAATATGACATTGGGCTGATGTCAAAATATCTCAAGTATGAATGTGTAGTTGTGATGGATTTTTTTAATATGAAATCATCATGTAGACAAGGCAAACATGTTTTAACCATGGGCCTCATTCCAGATGGACCCTGTTTAACCTTCCTGGTTAAGTGAGAATGGAGGGCTTTGACAGAACGGCGAGGGGTCTCCTGACCTGCTTTATATCGTAGAACATATCTTGGGTCTGTTTTTAGCACAGACTATATTACTAGCATCTAACCAAAAAAAAAAATATATATTGACTTGGACTAAAAGGAAAAAGAACTGTAAGTACAAAAATGTTAACTCCTTTCAGGGTTTCCGGACTTATTCCTCCACCATGCGATATTCATAAAAGATTAAGCAAGGAGTCAAAGTGAAGTGCAACTAAAAGGTTACAAAAATGAGTTGTACATTTAAATTTATATCAGTTTTATTTTAAGAATTCTAATATACTTGCTAGCTATGTCCATATGATGAGTGCAGCATGTGAAAATATACTGACTTCATTCCACTGCAAGAACGGAGGATACTCCTTAAAGCCAAACTGTCCTTTCCATCCACTCTTTATTTTTTTCCTTACCTGCTTGAGTATTTTTTACATATCAGGGCCAAGAAAATTTGTTGGTGCCAAATGTGAGAATGATTCTACAAAACTGTTAATGTTCATCAAATTATCCATCAGATGTTTTCAAATAGACACTGACATTATCAAGGAAACAGATAATGGTAAGACTTGAGGAAAGTATTACTACATTTTGATTTACAGTAACGTCTTGATTTTTCCTGCCATTGATCTAATGTCATTGTTAATTTGTTTCTTAATAGAACAGTATATTTGCTATGTGCCCAAATATCATGCATTGTTTTTTTTCTGTTCCTGAGTAAATGAGAATAGGCTAGGTTTTTCAGAAAATTGCCTTAAAATACATTTATTTATTGTAATGATTGTGTTTTTGATTGATTTAAATAAACTTATCAACTGAACATTTTTGTTCACGATGGATTTTAAACCTCATACCTCCTTGACATATTCTTTACAGTCTGGGCTTCTCAGTGAGCAGGAACTACAGAGGTTTGGCAGAGTGATCTATATGTATGCTGCATTTGGATGTATTTTTGGTACAACCAACTTAAAACTTATTCTCGAACTATCCAGCTTAATTCAGCTATATGTAGATGACACCTACAACATTTTTCCTAGATATGATTGTATTTATTTACAAGGTATATAAAAGGGACTTAATTGACCTTGACTGTAATCGTATTTAATTTAGCAAAAAAAGAAAAAAAATGAACAATTTGAATACGGAGCTATATTGGTTACGTCTGACGTCATGCAGTGTGCGTGCTAGCGTCAGAGCCCGGAAGCCGTGATGCCGCTTATATAAAGCTACCGCCCGCCCTACTCCTTCCCTTTTCCGCAAGCAGGAAACTAACGTGCCTAAGGTGCTCGGTTCTTCACCAGAAGCTAAGGCCCACAATCCGGCGACTAGCACCGTCAAATTTAGGCATCCACCGCAACGAAGATAAAATATTACATCTAAAATGGCCTCCGTATCCGAGCTTGCCTGCATTTACTCCGCTCTGATCCTCCACGACGATGAAGTTACCGTCACCGTAAGTGCCCCGGCTTACACCTCCGCCAATACGTTTTTACTGCACTCGTGGAACTATTGTGCTGTTGTAAAAAAAAAAAGCCCTGGATAATTGGGCTGAGCTAGTAAATACACTTGCGATTAATGTACATTCATATTTCTGTTCAAATGCAATAAAGATGTTTAGGCGCATATAAAGTTACATCCACCGGCCAAAATGGCGGCTTATTGATGGTGGGCCACGTTTCTGTTTCTGGATCGGGACATTACTTGACAGGTCTGTGTTGTGACACCTGGCTGTCGCTTGCTACTCGCCCCATCCTTAACCTTACGTCTTCAGCTGACGTTACGCTGAATTCCGAATCTCAACAACACCCGGTCGATGCGGGAGGAATAGCTCGTTACCGGGAACCAGTCCGCCGGGTTAGATTTACGTTGTGGCTCGACACCACTCTGGTTTGTCTGCTTTTATTCGGATGGTTTTCAAGGAAAAACCGTGCAGGTTCATTGTTGTGTTCTGCACAATATCCATACGAGGTGAAGAACGGTGTGCTAAAGGTCTGAAGTAAAAGCTGTGGCGTCCTTAAATTTAAAGATGCTATAACTAGGAACGTTTTAACAGGACAAGACTCTCTCCGCCAACTTGTTGTTTCCATCTTGCATACTGATGTATTTTAATTCAATACTTGCTGTTTGAGCAGGACTGGAGTATGCGTTATTAACTGCCGATGTGTCTGTCTGCAGGAGGACAAGCTGAATGCTCTGATCAAGGCTGCTGGAGTCACAGTGGAGCCTTTCTGGCCAAGTCTGTTTGCCAAGGTGAGAGAAACGCTCTAGTTGAGTGTCCACCGGGTACACGTCTATTGGCAGGGGGGGAGGGTGTCCCAACGCTTTCCTAATATCTGAAGTGACATCAGTAGAGACTTAACCTGCAGAATAGTGTTTCTACATGAGACCGATTGTGTCCTGTCTGTGCGTCACCGACCTGTACGCGTTGTCGTTCCGTAGGCTCTGTCCAGCGTCGACATCGGCAGCCTGATCTGCAACGTTGGAGCCGGAGGTGGTGCTCCGGCTGGTGGCCCCGCTGCTGCGGCTGTCAGTGCTGAAGCCCCAGGTAACTAGTGGTTGGAATTAACAAGTCTATTTTGGATGGGCTTGACATTCAAATGTTTTTGCCTAATACAGCAATGCTGAAAAACGTCGATTTGACTGAGTTTGAACTGTCATTTTAACGTCGGGCTGAAACAAGCATGTGACTTGATTTTGAGGCGTAGACCTGGGAACAGTTTGGTAACTAGCATGGTCTTTCCCAATGTGGTACTGGTCTTATTGAGGCCTGTCCTAAGTGAGTTCCACGTTCAATGTCATAGTCATGGCAAAGAGCTAATAAAGTGTTTTTGAATGCTATGAGAAGTTTATCTGCTCCAGGACTTTGTTAACCGTGCCGTGTCTTGTTTACCTGCAGCCAAGGAGGAGGAGAAGAAGAAGGAAGAGAAGAAAGAGGAGTCCGAGGAGTCTGACGATGACATGGGCTTCGGTCTTTTTGATTAAATGATGTTTTTGTACGAAAACACAATAAAAAGTAAAAAAAAAAAAAACTCCTGCCATGTCTTGTCTGTTGTCTATCAGCTATGCCTCTGGTACAGAAACAAACCACCTTTCACAACCGATGCATTTAAACGTGTTCCACTTTGTCCAGCATGCTGCAGCGCTTTGCTCTTAATTGGTTAAAACTCAACTGCTTTTATGAAACGATGCCCTGTTTTGTCTAGTTTTTAAACTCTCCTGACAGACTAAGTCAGTGGACCACATAGTTCACTTTGCATTTGCCCCATTATTGCTTGCTGAATTATGCAGCTAGAACACATTGCATGCGTTCTCTATATTGGGAACAGTTTGCTGCACTGATCGGCTTCCCATCGTCAATATAGTCACGTTTTTAAGGTGTTACGCAGTTCAACGTTTGCTTATGAAAATGTGACCAACCAAAGCAGCGGAATAAGTCTTTGTAGAAGTCTATGAAATGATTTAACTCATTCCTTTTTCCCATGAAAATTGTGTTATCAGCAAAGCTTGAATATTGCGTACTTCTATAAAAGAATCCTAGGATATTTAATCCTAAAACTTTTTTTCAAATGCCAATAGTATGCATTTGAGCATTTTGTGACATAGTATGCCTACAAAATGTGATGTTGCAATATAGAGATGTCAATGGATAGTATGTCTGCTGGCTCATAAGCTCTTCAACACAACTGAATAAAATCCACCATATCATACTATCTAGTATATATATTTTAAATAAAAGTAAAATAACTGCTGCTTTGTCCTTAAATCAGTTCATTTTATAGGGAATATTAAACCTTTAAAACATCCATACTGCTTTCTACATTACAGCTATGGGAAAGACAGTTGCAGCAACATGCGCAGCTCCCTGTTCTCCTCCTCCAACCTCTGAATGTCAGGGACGACCTCAGAGATGTCTGTCTGGACGGCCCTGGAAACACACACAAAAAACATTTGAGTTCAGAGGTTGTTTGCTGTCTGTGTGTGTGTGTGTGTGTGTGTGTGTTACTAACAGGTACTGCTTTAGTGCCTTCTCTGCAGACTCCCAGAGTTTCACTTTATCTTCAGAGATTATATTGCCCATTCTTTCCCAGTAGGCTTCCTCCTCTGAAGTGTCCCGGGGTATTTTATTCAGGCTGGCTGAGCTCTCCCTTTGTAACACCAGGAAAAAGAAAGCATTGTATTTTCAGAGGGAAAGACTTCATATCATAATTGACCGTTCAGACCACAACACGGCCTCTGTGCTGTGGTGATTCAGAGTTATCTGTGCAAAGGTCTGACCTGGACCTCAAGTGCTGCTCGAGAAACATTTTTAGAGCGGGCATAACATGGTTAGGATCGATGAGTTCAGAGGTCAAATGAGTCATAGACTTGGTTTCCACATCCTCTGCCTTCACACTGGATTCACCCAACTCAACGCAAACATCCTGCAGGCAGAAAAACAAGTATCACCTACAGTCTTCTTGCGTGTCAAAGACCCCGGCCCACATTCATTCTCCTCCTGACCTCAGTCTGATCTCCCTGCTGAGGTTTGTACTTCAATAAGAACTCCGCCAGCTTGGGCACGTCCTCCTCTTCAAGGCCAAACGACTGCAAGAGAAAGCGAGGGCTGGTTGTTCGGTACTCGATCGACACAGTACACGGATGCAATGCAGCGCGTGAACTCACACAAAGCAGAGAGGCCAGCCTCTCAACGGTCCAGTTTCTCCTCCTCCAGGGGAGCCAGCAGGTCCAGCAGTTTATTCTCCACCAGGAAGCCCTGAGGTACCGGAAAGGATGTTGAAGATGCTCGTCACGTGACGTCTTAGATGATCAAATAGAGTTATGAGAGCAGGCCAAACCAGTTGCGAGATTCCTATGGGGCACCTGTCAACATTTTGTGAGCTGTTAAATATGGTTTGTATTGGCCATAAGTAAAACACAGCACATTGTGTTTTGGGGTTTACGAGCGAGGCCTTTCAGGAGAGAGACTTCATGGTGTCTGGTCTCGCAATGAAGCAAACATCTGCATCTGCTTCATAACCCTTTCTAATAACCGGCATTAACATTGAACTTGAGTCTCACCGCCTCGTCACACAGCAGCTCCAGCACTGTTTTCAGTGTCGACGTCGAAACCTTCCCTTTCTCCGCCTCGGCGTCCCTCTGGCTCCGCACCGCTTCCCCTTTGTTTGCTGAGAGGTCCGTCGTCCTCTGATCGCGCGGTGAAGCTCGCCGCCCGGCGTGAAGCAGCCCCGCCCCTTCCTGAGGCCGGGTGGGACCGGAGAGCTCCATGGATCCCACGGGAGGTCGCTCCCAGGAGATCCCCAGGACCTGCTCGCAGATCTGCGAGTCAATGACCAAAGCCCTGTCTGCCAGTTGCTTCACCTCCTCGTCGACCATGAGCCTCATGTCCTCGTATTGTTTGGCGTCGGCACGTGCAAAGTGACTGCGTTGAGAGGATGGAGGTGGGAGAGGAGCAGGGTTAGAAATGTAGGCCTTCACAGACACGTCAGCGTTGCTTCACACTGACAGGATGATCAGGACTCACTTGATTCTCCTCTTGACGTTTTCATATTCCTCGATGCTGCGTTTGTGATCCTCAGAAATACGCTGGTTGTTTTGTTCGAACCTTTGTTTCTGAGCTGAAGAACTCCTGCGAAGGTTTTTTATCTCTTTCTGCAGACTGAAAGACACCCAGAAGAAGCAACAGTTAGTGACAGTGAGTGTGTGTGCGTGTGTGCATGTGCGCAGCAGAAACAAATCTGCACTACCTGTCGACCCTTTTGTTCATACGGTTCAGATCTCGTCTGTGCTCCGCCGGCGTGACCACTGGCACCCTCGGTTGTAAAGCAGCGATCACTTTGGTGGCCTTTATCTGTTGCTGTTCTCTCTCCACAGCCTGCAGAGGCAAGAATGGAATGTTCGCCCACTTAAAAACTAGATTCTTGTAATGCAATGTAATGCCAATCGCGACTCTTATATGCTTTATTATTGGTCAATGAGGCTAAACGTAGATCAACACCAAAGGAAAATCATGGTTTTTAAACAGAAATGAGGCTCGTATCACAGAGGTTGATTTTGAAAGGAGAAGCTGTTGGTGTCCTTCTTGGTATTTGTACAAACCTGAGAAGTTGCAGTACGTTTTGTCTTGCAACACCTGTCACATTCAACAGCCTCCAATATCTGACAGCGAACAGTTGCTTCATACTCCTCCACGGTTTTCTTCCACTCTATCCACCTCCCATGCTAAAAAGTTTAGATATCATTAGACACACAGTTGATATAAGATATGAATGAAGACTGAAAGGAGACTGAAGGTCGAGTCTGGATGAGTGAACGCGTGTTGTTGATTCTGTTATCCTTACCTCTTGGTCACAAAGTAACGTCAAGCGCTTGTTGCCAGTCAGCCTCCTCTTTCGTAAGAAAGACTTCCGTTGCCTGATTATTGACTCTCTACACACAATCGTTCCATTAATGGGAAGGACAAGAACAACATCAACAAGACGTAAAAGAGTCTGCAGCAACGGAAGCAGCACAGCGTCGCTGATTTACAAGCAGCTCCTTGACTGAGATTTGGGTTCCTACCGAAATCTGGGCCAGCTCCTCTTGGTAGGACAGCGTCAGAGTTTGGATCTGATTCTCAAACCTCTCCATCGTCAGGTCCAGATTCCCTTCCTGCTCCTTCAAGTCCTTTACAAAGTGATCATCTCTCACTTTCAGCTCCTGTTTAGACAACGCAAAGGGAAATTTACTTAGGAATGGACCAGGCCTGCCTGCCTGGATGTATGAGCGGGTGGATGGATGGATGCACCTTTTGCAGGTCATTCAGCAGTTGTTTCTTGTCTTGAAAGATCGCAGCACATAGCTGCTGCTGGTTGTTTAGGGCCTCTTGGAGCTCCTGGGGCATCGCCTTCTGCTTAGCCTTGGACCAGCCTGTGGTGATTTCCTGAAATATTTTCTGACTGGAGATTGCATCATTCTCGAGCCGCTCTGACCTGGACCAAGATGGACAAACATGACGAAAACGGGGAGGCAAAAGGGTAAGAATGGTGTGGAGGATGAAGAAAGAAAGATTTCCCCTTTGTTTTTTATAAATGTACATCCTGTATATGTAGTAGCGGTGTTGGTTCAGGACACACAGGTATGGTTGTAAAATAGATAATGGCGAGTTTAAAGAAATCACCTAATTCTCCAAGATTCCTCCAGCTCTTTTCTGCGTACGGACTCTTTGGCATCAGCTGCGGTTTGGATGTTGCTTACAAATGTCGCCAAATCTCTCTGCAGGATTGATCAGCCTTTGAGGAAGGATTAGCTGACACACAAAAAGGACTGTTTCATTTCAGAATATTGCTCTTGATTAAAATAGTAGGTCAACCATAGGCTACAACAATTTCATAACCAGTAGCCATTTTTTAAGGGTCCAAGTATCACTTGATATGACGCCCTGAAAAGGCGGAAATTAAACAAACCTTTTCACTTTCATCTCCCACCTCAACCTCCTCCTCCTCCTCCTCTTTCTCCTCCTCCTGAGGCTGGCTCTCTGAAGGAGCCTCATTAAACTTGCCACTGCCCTGCGCAATGGGCTCTTCTTTAATATCCTGTGTGGAGACCCTGACAGAGAAATTGCATTTATAGTAGTTAAGCACCAACCAGGACGTCGGTGGAACATTTGTTGTTTTTTCAGTTGTGTGTTGAGAAAGAAGTTATTGGTTACAGTGAACAAAATAGACCAGAGACATGACATTTAAAAAAAAAAAAAAAAATTCAATTCAATTCATTTTATTTTGTATAGCCCAAAATCGCAAATTACAAATTTGCCTCGGAGGGCTTTACAGTCTGTACACATGCAACATCCTCCCCCAAGACCCTCACATCGGCACAGGAAAAACTCCCCAAAAGTAAATAAAAGTCATGAATATGGACGTATTTTTGAAAAATGTGGCGAGTTTTTTTTTTTGAGTGAACAAAGGATATCTTAAACCATAACAGCCTAATTAGACCATAATTAGTGGTTTAGGTATTCAACGGAATTTGTCTCACTGGGTGTAATCAAACATTTAAAAAAAACAATACAAACGATTCAAACAAATGATGTAAACTCAACCTGTATGTAGCTAATCATCACGGTAACAAATAACCCATGCAGAATGACGGCTATATTAGGATGAATACTTTTACTCGTCGTTTGGCAATCTAAGCGAATGTCCACAGTGTTTTCGGTAACGTATCAAACTTACATGCTCCTGGCCTCCTGGTTTTCGGCTAACGGAGAAGGTTCAGACTCTTCTCGGTCCTTATCAACTTCCTCCATATTGAGAGAATGCCGAACACACGTTTTTGTCAGAAACCGCCAACGTTGAATGTTGTAGCGATCATGAAGATAAAGAGTGTTTGGTGAACGTTGCTGTGGCGACAAAGATGGCGGAGTAACGAGCGCCGCCTTCGAGTGTCTCTTGCACAAATTTTTTTTTCCCCGTTGTATTTTAAATGATCAAGTTGCATCAATTTAAAAAGTTTAAACGTCCTGTAGCATATGTAAATAGCTAGATGTAGACATGTACATAACGCACAGCACAGGAGCAACGCAGTTTGGGATTATTGATGCAAGTGGCGTGGCGCTGCCATCTAGTGGCAGCAACATGAAAGGCACATTTCTTTATTAAAATTTGACGATCCTTCATTGCTTAAATTTGTACAATTCAAGCATTACACATTAAACAATTTTATTTTTCCAAAAAGAGCGAAATGAATAAATCTCACTGTGCAGGAAGAGGCAAAGAGCCAACTGGGGTTATTTAGAGCCTCCATCTATATCCTATTAAACATTTTTACAAAATTACAAACATAAAACGAAGTATACATAAGATAATAATGTAGTTGTGTTGAATGTGTGTATGCGTGTGCATCCCTGTTTAGGGATATTAGATTTTACCTTTGTGGCAATTCCTAAGCAATAGGAATGCTGAGTGAAACACGTATATATAACAGCAAAAAACACAAACGAAGTAAAACTAATAAACTACGGCAATTAGAATTTCTTTTAGGCCCTTTTAAAAAAATGTTACGGAGGGACAAACTCTTTTACCCAAACAAACACCTCCAATTAGAAACTAGTGGCCAAAGATCTATTACATAATGGCAAGGAAATACAAGAAAAAGTGCTCGGCTTAAAAGTGCTCGGCTTTCAGTGACAGTGGTTTGACAAAGTGTCTAAGGCAACATAATATTTCACTTTTTTGTTTTTAAATACAGCCATTGTTAGCAGGTCGAACTGTGTGACATGATGGAAAAACAAAATCAAATCAAATCCTTCAACAAGCCTATGGCTCATGTTCTCTACCTGGATCCAGAGCATCAGGTGGGGTAAAGCCGCCGCCCTCCCCCCAAATAGGCCCTTTGTCGTTGCAGGAAAAAGCGGTTTTATGTCCCTGACATATTGTGCAGGCTGCCTTTGACAATTTCATCAATTACACTCATGTTTAGTTTGCGATGAAACGTCAAAACGGCTGCTGTGAAAAGGGTCCGTTAATATTGATCCATTTTTATTTGTACGCACCAATTTGAGGTGGAAATATCTTTATTCATGTAAAAAGGAAACCGCCAAATTCATGTGCCAGCAAAGAGAAAATACAAAATACGAAATTACCTGCTACTGCTCAAGAGGATTTAAATAACCAACCAAAACAATTTGTTTTGTTTGAATTGTGTCTCAGATGAATCTCACACAGATGATTTTTTTTAATGATAAGTGTTTTTATTTTCTTGGTTTAGCAACTGTACATGTGACTCCTTCCTGAGAATTTTGCTCACCTCAGAGGGGAAGGAAGAGGGGGACGATGGCAGGGGAGTGGGAAAGCACGAGGCTGACGGCGCACAGGAGTAGAAGGTATGATGTATAAATAACTCCAGTGGAGGACGGTAGGAAGACAGAGGAAGGAAAAAAGAAATCATGCAGGACATGAATCATTTCTAAGATACATGAACGAGACCTCTACTCGGGCCACCAAACCCTCTTCTATTCTATAATAGGAAACAGAATTTTTATCCCCTAAAAGTATTTCAATGTTCTTAAAAGCATATTGTTAAGTGACTATGAGAGGGCGAATAGATTAGAAGGAACCTGCCACATAACATTATTTTGGCTTCATTAATTTGGCTTCAATGTACAAAACCAGCAATAAAGAATCCATGAAGGTTGTTGATGCAAAAAAATGTGGAATTTTGAACAATACAAAATTATTTATACTTTTTTTGTCAATTGTAGTACATTTAGCACAGGGTTACCCACTGCGCATAAAAACTAGGACCACCTTTGCAACAACGTAACCCAACCTCTCACACTTCTGTCACTTCCACCCAAATCCACCCATCTCCTTTATTCACGAACAATTCATGCCTCAGAAACGTGTTAAAAATATAGCCTCTATGTATATTTACTATGCAAGTTAACTTAAAAAGTGCCCTGTGACATTGACTTTGTTCTTCCCAATACAGCTTTCATATTTCATTTCATTTCATCTCACCATGCCAGAGATCGAGGTCTACAGAGTGAAGTTATTGACGAGCAGCTGTAAGTCTTTTGTTTTTGCCCGTTGAACTGAGGAAAAAGAGGAAGACTGAACACAGACACTCTGTCAGCGGAAAAGCTGAAAATAGTAATAGTAATAATTAATAATGATATAAAAGCATGTTTGAACAGCAACATTATCATATCATCTTCATTATCCTCCTTGTCCTGGCCCTTCAATTCCAGTTGTTACATCCTGCATACGAGAAGACTGTTAGTCGGGTTCATGTGGCACATTTTGGTGCCTCCAAATCCCAAAATATCTCTGCCGCCCTTCAAAGCTTCTGAAAGTTTTGATTCACTCTCTTCAAAGTTTAAAAGAGTAGTAACGAAGGATAAAAAAAAAAACGCCTCATCTTTGAGGATACGTGATGGAAAACAAAAAAAAAGCATTTCTTCGGATACAAAAGCAAATAACGAAAAAAAAAAGTACAAAACATCACAATATTGAGCAAAACGTGAATGTCTGAAGGCGGAGATGAGGGAGCGTGTCCGCCACCCATCGGTTCACTTATTAATCCGTCCGTCACCGGCACGAGTGCCCTCGTCTCGTTGGGATCGGCAACAAGCCGGCGCAATCTCCACGGCAGCGCACACTAATGCGGGTGGATCATCTTGAGTCGTGATTGGTCGATGACATCCAGCAGGTTCTTAGCATCGACCGCGAGGGCGTGAGCCGCCATCAACATCTGTTTTTTGTAGTCCTTCTGTAAACTGTCCGCAACGCAGAGACAAGGACGGTTGAGTCAGCAGTACTTGGTCAGCGGTAAAACGTAGCTGTGGTATTCGGACCCACCTTGTCATCACGTACTGCTGGGCCAGCTTCATCTTTGCTATCAACTCGGCCAGATCGGAATTCAACAGCTTCTGGGCCATCTCGATCTGAGGCACAACACGAACCAAATGACACACGTCATCGCACAGAACCAAAGGGAAATAAAGCCTCCCTGTGTGTGTGTGTGTGTGTGTTCACCTCTCTGTGTGTGCTTGCCGGCAGAACAGGAAGAGTCTCGTCCACGGTCGCAAGCAGAGTCCTCAGCGCCAGACCCACCTCCTACCAAACACAGACACGCACCATACACTTAAATCTGTTGATGAACTTGAACTTGTTCAATATTGCAATGTGCCACAGAGGTGGAGTACTGTATCTACGAGGCATTATTGATCCTACCTTGACCATGGGGACGTACTCCTCTGGGGCCGCGGGCTGGATCCTGTTGGACATCTCAATCACAGCTTTGACCAATCCCGTCACGTTCTCGTACACTTTGTCGTTAGAGCGATCCAGGTTGGCCGTGGGGGGCGGGCTGATCTCCTGAGGCTGCAGCTGGACCACCGAGGAGAGTAGGACCGTTAGGACAACGAGACACTAAAAACAGGTTTCCTTTTAGAAAGTGTATCACGAGTTAACACTGGGGGGCGCTATACGAATAGATTTTAAAACACACGCAGACACACACACACACACACACACACACACAGGGGCGTCAGGATTGTTATTTCTATCCACATGCATTTCTACCAACACGCTAGATAGTCCGTTTGTTGGGCTGTTAGCTGTTAGCTGTGACTGGCAGGACAGACGGGGTTCTATGGGTTCTAGTGATGGACTCAAGGTTCTGCACGTTGGTGGGATCAAATGATCAAGGGAAATGTCAAACTTTGTACTGCAGGTTTAATTAATGATCACAAGATTTTCTTCAAGCTTCATGTAACGGTATCGCTACACAGATACAACAGTTCCTCCTTCTGTCTCTCATCCCCTCCTCTCTCTTGTAACCAGATATTCTCCTTGCTTTGTTTACGTAACTCTGCTCGGCAACAAGTGCCTTTCAGTGCACGTGAGCGCGCACCACAAGCTAGCTCGATGGATGCTGAATCCGCGAGGGTTGCTGACTCTCACAGCTGTGACACATCCGCCATTCAATCCACCGTCCCCCCCCAGGTTAACACTGTCAGCAGGAAGTAGAGTTGCTCTGTATTTCGAATTGAGCACGTTTAACAACATTCATTTCACTATATTAATCGACACTAGACACAATGGGAGACAAACAGGGACCAGGTTACAATGCTTCTATTCATCTACGCTACTATTATTCATTACCAGGGATATTGTTCACGATACTGGCTATGGCTCCTTTCAGGCCCACAGGCCTCTAAAAACACCTGGTTAGTAGTAGACATTGCCTCAAATGGCGAGTTGTTCAGCTAACAAACTTTTATTTGTGCCAAAAGAATCAGAGATGAATGCGGTAGCCCAATGTGAGATTATTTTGTCACAAACACTGTTGCCGGGTCAAGAATGAACTTCCACCCTCAAAAGTTTGTTTGTCATGCCGCTGTTGATATTTAGTTGTGCGTCTGATAAACTACAGCTCGTAAAGCTTCTCTACACATGACGATACTGTTAACTACGATCATCTAACTAGCACTACGGCGAATACAGACAAACACAAAGATCAGCTTACCCTCCACGGCTATGGGGAGGATGAGGAGATGGGAGGGGGGTGTGGTTGGGTGGAGGTGGGTTTGACGGGGGCGGGGGGGAGGAGTGTGAAGGGGATTGGGGTTTCACAGATTGATGGGTGAATAGATGAAGGCAGAGTACAAGGTCAGAGCAGCAGGATGAGGGTTTAGAAGATATAATATGCATGAACGTTAATGAGAAATGGGGTGGGTGGGGGAGGAGGGAGCATGAAGGGGGAGAGAAGAGGGGCAGAACATTAGGCCAAAGCCAACCACAGGCAAGGCCAGGCATGGCACAGCATGCAACCCAGCAGCACAACTTCGAATAGTGAAGAAAACGGATGTGTTCAATTAAAAAAAAGGAAATCTGATTAAGCAAAATCTGCACATTTCTAAACTGGAGTACACATTTTGTATTTTAGAAATAAGCTTTACTTTTCCTTTATGCGCACAAATGTACCTTTACACCCTCGTTGTAGCTGTCAACGGGGCAAAGACTGGCCAGGTTGCCTAGGTGACCGGGGGCTCCAGGGCGGGGCGGTTTCTTAGGAGGAGCCACGTGTTCTGAAAAAAGAAAAAAAGGAGGAAGGTACGTAAAGTAGTATGATGCATGCTAACAAGATGTAGTACATCAATTACTACTATGCTCTAAGCTACGGCTCTTGTATTGTCATTTTATTTTATTTAATGCAACTTTTAGTTTGATGATTGAACATACAAAACACAAATAATATAATGTAGGGGTAAACCTGTACATTAGCTTGTTTTACTTTTAATACTGTTGTTTATTGTACTGTTGCAGAACATATACTTTTAACAGTACAGTTTTACAGTGTTTTAACAAATATTGTGTCTGCATGGTTGTCCACTCACCTGGTTTCCCGACCGGCTGGTAAATGTGTTGGTTTCCACCCTGGCAGAAAAAAATCACGCACAGACACACACACAGCGGGTGAACTTCCAGTTGTCCATAATCAGTAAACATTCTTTAAAAAAAGAAGAGGATACACTTGGAAATAATAGCAATAATACTTATTTCAAAAAACATACACATAAGACCATACACTTCAGTTATAGCTGTTGTTGCATATTGGGAATGCTACGGTAATTCTTACGGTTGTTATCGAACCCAGAAGCGCTGCACACAAACATATACAGTCCATTGAGGACTGTATACGTTTGTGTGCAGCGCTTCTGGGTTCGATAGCTCCCCTGTGCTCTCTGTGGTCACGTGGTTGCTGGGTGGGGAGCACCTCTCTGGCAAACAGATGGAAATACTTTCGCTACTGCTCCTGGCCTCTGTGTTTCCTCCCTCGCCACCTTCACCCACGTTTGTAGCTTTCTCTTCTTTGCTATAATCTGCTACTTTTCACTCTTCCACTCCTTGCTTTCTCTCTTTTCAGCAGTTCCCATATTGCACTCTTTTCCCCTTTTTACCATCACATTCCTCGCTCCATCCGTGCGTGGAGGTTGGTTAGCAGCAGATTTTTAAAGAAAGTGTCAACAAACAAACAAACAGAGACACACGGGTGGCTGACCGGTGCTTGTAGTGAGCCGTCTTCTCGGTCAATGCTTCCTCTGCTGTTTCTGGACTCTGCCTTCTGCGGAGAAGAGACAGAAACAAACATTTAAAATATAAAAGACCTAAACATACCCAAGTAACGCTTTGGGGAAATTCAATTCAAATAGTTTAGTAACAAAAGAGGAAAAGCAAAAACATTTGTATAATCATTAAACAGTTTGTCACCTGCAGGTCACGTAAACCAATATGCTCAACGCTGGAGTTATTTCTTTCAAACGAAAACGCATTCCCAAACCCAAGATATTATTAGAATTAGAATTGAATTGATATTCCACCAGAACCACGACCTGCAATAGTTTTGCATTTTTCCATCAACACTGCTTTAAAACTGATCATCATCATCAGGTAAGAAGAGAAGAGCAGAAGATAAACACATTACTTTCTGACAGCCTGTTTGTGCCAATAAGTCTACAGAAAATGAAAAACATTACAAAACTGAAACCCTAACGAGCCTCCAACTGCCCCCTCCTTCTGTTTCAGTACCGTTCTGGTGAAGCAGGCGTTGAAGAGATGCATCCTGGGAGAACAGAGGCTGCAGAAGACAGGAGGAGGAAAGCAGAGAGCGGAGGCCATCGAGAGAGTGGCGGAGAGTAGGACAGAAAGTGGGTGAATGATGCAAGCGGTGAGAGGCTTAAGACATGCAGAGCAGAGGAGAGAACGTGCAAGATGAGACTGAAGGAAATGAACTGGGGAAGACAGAAAAGTTGAGTCAGAGGAGAATGGGAGGAGAAGGAAAAGACAGAGAAAGAAAGAAAGAGGAGGAAAGGCTCCACTGAGGCACAGAACAGAGATCCAACCGACTCCCTCTCCTCTTTGTTTCTCCCTCCCACTTTTTCCATGTCCCTGCATCTCCCCGTTTCTCTTTCTCCCTCCCTGATGGGTGACTCCTTGTTCGTTGTTCCAACCTCTCCATGGCTCCTGCCAATCCCACTTCCTTTCTCCCTCCTTCTGTCCTCACAAACTTCCATGTCTTTCTTTTTCGGGCCTCTCATAGTACTCCGTTTCCTTTAATTTTATCAAAAAGTTCAGCATAAGTCACTGATACGATTTCATTTTCATAGCAGTTTAAAGACATTCACACAGATTTTTACAGTTGTAGAAGTATTGGGATAATCCACTTTCTCCTGGAGGAGTTTGTCTTTACGTTTAAAGACTCCTTTTAGTAATGCCAGTTCTTGTTACAATGAGAGTAGGCCAAGTCCACCCAAAGTGATGATGGATTAGCCTACGTGCATTGGGCACAAAGTGACCTCTGGGTGAGGGGGAATCTTGGGCATTGCTCATCACTGTGTTTTTCTTTCAGCTCTACAAAGCTCTTCAAACAATTAAACTGTGACCAGAGGAGAAAGTATCCGACCCGAGAGAAGAAAAGAAACTTGTTTTGCCAAAGGTAGTGATTTGGCTTTGGGTTCGCGAGCTCATCTGGCAGCAACAATATGCATTAAGAGGTTTGAGTGGGACAGTCTCACACAGCCTCACCAAGAAAAACAAACCACCGTGAGCAGGATGATGCCAGCTACTGCTAGTTTGGGTAGCTGTGAAGCCACAGATGCAGAAATTGTTGGTTAGACTCAGGCACATGGGTTTTTAAACTGGATGTTTTTTCTCATAATATACCAATAGTCCACATGAGAAACTGAAAAAATGTAGCTAGTAAATGAAAATCATCACCATAACCATGAAGCTCTCCTCCTGCTCCAGCCACCGCTGGTCGTCCTCCATCTGTTGTTGCTGCATCATCAGCCTCTCTTCCATCACAGCCTGGCCTACACAGCCATCGTCCTGTGGAAAACACAATTAGTCAGCAAAACGATCATCTCAATCATCATCGTACGATTCACACAACTACACACATCGGTGTGTTTTCCCTGTCAGATGTCCTTGCATACCTCCATGTTCGGGCTCCACAGGGCAGTGTGTTCAGGTCGGTGTTGACTCCAGGAATCAACAGCAGGGTAGCTGCCCCCTACTACGACACCATGGGCCGAGGGCTGGAGATGGACGGACAGAAACAAGCAAACAGAGTGTTAAACATGGTTTATAATAAATAAACACGGGACCGATAACAACACCCAATTCTAAAGAATTTTCCAAGGTTTACCACAAATCACCTATAAAACATGCATACCGTTTTATTTTATATATATTTTTGGAACAAAATATACTTGGAAAATAAAAACATAAGTTTGCTAATGGAGATTACAAAAAGGGTAATCTTAACTTAAGACTTAAAAGCATTGAAGCAAAAGAAATGCAAAATGGCATTTTGGGAGTGCATCAAAATGTTCTGTAAATGTCTAGTAAAAGGTAGACACGTGAGGTCAATTACAGACGTATAAATTTACTGATTGGCCCATCGGGTTATCAAAGGGTGTATCAAAGTATTTTTTACCCAAGTATTTTTTCACTCTCCCGACTCTCACAACACAAGATGAAAAATGACTTCGATAAAACTCAATGTTGCCTCTATAAATGTTTATAATATAGAGGTGGTATTCTTACGTGTGATATGTTCAGGTTCGACATGTATAGCCCTTGTGATTATACACTCCTTATAAGGACCAGAAAGAGCTGCTTGTTGTCATTTGAGCTGGAGAGTGGCTTTGATGTGTGTGTGTGTGTGTGTGTCTACAGGAAATGCCTGCTGTCTGCTCGTTTTATGGGGGGAAGAATAATTGCACTTAAAGTCTCTTTCGTTTTCTTTCACATTTCTCTCGTTGACTTTGTGACACATGCAGCTCACGCTTAGTGTGTCTCTTCCGAGTTAACTCAGACTCAGTACTGACTTTACAGAGTTGCCAGTTGTTGTGATGATTGGTATGTATTTAGAGAGAAACTTCATGATTACAAAGATATTCCATCAAATACACTGAACAACCGGCAATATAAAAGAGCAAGTAAATGCTATCCATGCACAGCTGGAGGGACAAACATGAAGGGTTTTGCAATGGTCAACTCACAGAACCATTAGAAATAGGTTCTTAAATACCACTTATAAGACCAGTGCATTTCACCATAATTGTATACTGATACAAGTTGAGGGTTGTGTGTGTGTGTGTCGGTGCGAGTGTGTTCTGTACGTGGACGTTCTCTGTACCGGGAAGTGGTTGAGTGGGGGGCCGGTAAAGAAGCCTTCACTGGAGCGAGGACTTGGGTAACCTGGTCTACTGGGCTGCAGACAGAAAGATGACAGTGCGTCTTTGTCGGTCAAGTCAAAAACATGGTGAAATAAATAGAAGAACCAGCCAGATCGGTCGTACTTTGGGCGGCGCTTCATCAGACCCTCCAGAGTCCCAGGACACGGTGATTTGTCTCCTCATCTCCATTCGAAGTCTCTCCTCTTGTTGAAGCTTTTCTTCTTCCAGTATGGTGCTACGAAGGTAACACACAGAGAACTCGTCTTACTAAATCACCTCTGAATCAGTTGTTCAGCACAGGAAAATTAATTTGCCCTCTTGTAAACATCTTCACTGTGGCAGTAGGATTTTTCACGGGAAGAGAAAGTATCTAAAAAAAAAAGGACACTAAAGAACAGCAGCTACGTTGATGTAATGGTAACTAAACCACGGTGTCAAAATTACTGATGGGAAACAAGCATTAGTCAATGTACCAATCACATGGTAAAGCCAGATAGTGATTCAATAATTTACAACAAGTTTACAACAAGGGATTGAGCTACATTGAGCAAAATAAACCCATATTTGCTTTAAACTTTGCTATTATTGTTCTTTCATGACCACCATTCATTTCACAGCAATTATTAACCATTAATAAATAAAATACAATACGCTGAAGTTAAAGAAACAAAAAACTTTAAAGTTAGTATAATTTACTTTTGTGCTACGAATACTCAAAAAACATTTAACTACTTGAGTTGTGTTTTGAGTTCGGTGAATCTCGGCCGCTTGCTGGGGTCATACGACCAACATTTGGTCATCAAACTGTAGAGGGTGGGCGGGCACTGAGGAGGCATGGCCAATCGCTCGCCGTTCTCTATCCTGCCAATCACGTCGTTGTTCTTCACTCCCTGGAAGGGCTTGATGCCGAACATCAAGATCTCCCACATGCAAACCCCTTCGAAGAGACGGAGGCACAAACAGTCCTTCTGAGCGGTTTCTCACATGAGGCATCGGAAGTCTAATTTTCCACTGATGACCTGTAATCCCACATAATGGATCAGCACTCACCAAACATCCAGACGTCACTGGCGGAGGTGAATCTTCTGAAGTTGATGGATTCAGGAGCCATCCATTTGATAGGAAGTTTACCTTTAGAAGCTGATACAAAGAAAAACAAATTTCTGTCTGACTACTTCAATATGTTTGGAGACATTATATTTGTTACTCTGTTAGTCTGTCAGTCACAGTGACGTTAAACTGCAGCAACCTGCTGCAACCTGACGGTGGCAGTAAAGTGCTGGAAACTGTAAAAGCTGGACACATACACAAAACTATAAGTGCTACTGTTGCAATGGTCTCGGATTATGTTAAAAACATTAGCAAACATGGTTATGTGTCACAAAACAATACGAAGGAGCTTGTGTGTTAGAGTTGGCGGCGCAGATCTCTGCCAGTCCAGTCTAAATCCAGGACACGATCAAACCCGACATCCCAACCCGCCGCACTTCGCTCTGCATCTGCCAAACTGCTCGTTTCTCCCTCACTGAGAGCAAAACACTCAACAACATCACGACTCTTTGCTGTCCGTACTCTGGTGGAACGAACTCTGATGACATCAGAACCGCAGAGAGCATCTACATCTTCCGCCGCAAACTAAAGACACACCTTTTCAGACTCTACCACTTGACTAAAAACACTAACAAATTGCAGCACTTAAATTGTACTTACAATGGCTCTTATGTATAGCAAGTTGTAAATCGGCTTTATTTATGTTCCTCTAAGTGTGCATCCCTATGGTTGAAATGCACTTGTAAGTCGCTTTGTATAAAAGCGTCAGCTAAATGACATGTAATGCAATGGAATGGTCACCTTTGTAGTAAGAACTGTCCTCCATGTATCGCGACAGGCCAAAGTCTCCGAGCATCACGCAGTCGACTGAGGAGACCAACACGTTGCGTGCTGCGATGTCCCTGTAATTCAATACTCATTGTCATTTGGCCTGAATCACAAATGTTGTTTGTTCAACGTCAACGTAGCAGCACAACAGAGTCCAAACATTGATCCATAAGTGCCATTATGCAGCCTTTCGTTCGCTTCACTGCACACGGTTACATAACAAAATGTTGGTGTGAACAAAATGATGACATGACATGGTAATACTAATAATACCAATTCAGTACATGAAATCATATGGCCACAGTTTGTTACACATCTATATTGAGCATGCATGTTTGTGTGAGTGTCTACCTGTGTACAAAACGTTTACTCTCCAGGTATGCGAGGGCTGTGCTGAGCTGGTGGGCGAACAAAATGAGACTGGCCAAGTCCAAATTGTACTTCCTCACCTGAAGGAAGGAGCGCAACTGTAAACAGAGAAAAAGAGAAAGGAAACGAAAGAGAGACTTTAAAAGGAAGTTTACAACACAGCAGCGAAACCTTACCTGGATGTATCTAACCTACAAGCACCAAACACTGTCAATCACGTGTTTTATAGTCAATCAATAAGGAATTTATAACTACGGCCTTTCCGAGTCATGACTTGCGCTGCCCAACTTCCTCTGAAGGCTCATTAGGAGTAAAACAGACACACACACGTTGTACTCTAGTCGGTCCGTATGTGTGAGCGGCGCGTGATGTACGCAGCCTCGGGCGTACCTCTCCCAGAGTGCACAGCTCCATGATGATCCACACGGGGTTCTCTGTGATCACTCCGATCAGCTTCACGATGTGAGGGTGGTCAAACTGACGCATTGTCACTGCAAGGGAAGCGCACGCACACACACACACACACACACACACACACACATTCAGTATGGATGAAATGACATGGTTTGTTAATAAGGCAGGCAGGAAAAACACAGTTTTGCTCTCACGTGCTTCCTGTAGGAACTTTTCTCTGACGCTGTCGGATGTGCAGTTCTTACAGGTCTTAATGGCCACAGCCAGAGCTGGTTTGTCCTGCAGAGCACATGGTACAAGTCGCACAGGGTAGAAGATTACACGTAATGCAGGAACAAGGCAGGTTGAAACCGGTGTATACCATCTACATAATATTCCATTGCAATACCGCAAACACGCAGAACCACATAAAGTGTGTAAATGTATTTTTTAAAGCAATGCGCAAATCACAAACAAAAATGTCTTCTGTTTGAATACGTGAGCTTGCTGGATTGGTGCAGGATTGAGGGTGCTGGATTATGGAGTAACGTCCAAATCTTAGACAAAAGGTTGCCGCACGCACAAGTGTTTGTGCGCGTGTGTGTTTCCACATACCGGGCTGTCATAGACTCCTTGGTGTACATCCCCAAACTGTCCCTCTCCTATGCAGCGGCCCAACTCTATCCTGTCTCTCAGGATCTCATAATCCCGTGCTGAGCGAGGGGAGGGAAGAGAGGAAAAGAGAAGGAGATTTATACGTTTACTTTTTGTTTTTCATACACTGCACACAATAATTAATGAAATAACGAATGGACGTTCCGCATCTGCAGTAACCTTTTAATGTTCAGTGAGTGCGTCCAAAAGAATTTCATTGAAAGCGGTTATTCTTGCAACTGACAGGCAAATGTTTTGACATGTGGTCAATATTTCAATACTATGAGATCAGTATTTGCGCTTTGCTGAAAAGGTCATCAACATTTCTGCGGTGCATCAGTCCCAGCTGCAAACAAGCCGCTACAAAAATGGATTACACAGTTCAAGAGGTTTGTGCAGGACATTGGCTATCAGCAACTTATCCTGTACTAACCAGAAGACAAACACAAATAATAACACTAAAAAAAAAAAAAAAAATACAATTTGACCAAGAAATCTATTGAACTGAACGGATGACAAAATACAACCATGATAATAAATCCCAGTGGACAAATGTAACGTGCCAACATGATGGTGAGACAAAATAAGAAAATAAATAAAATAAGTAAACAATAAACAATCTAAACACTGAGATTGTTTCACGGTGAAGATCTGGGGACACCTCTGATTTATCAAGTAACGTCTGCAGTGCATAAACACTTTTTGGGCTAATCAAGTGCCTGGCAAAGAAAAATGTGAACAAAAGTGTCGAATCTCAAGGCATTTTTGGTCGCACAAAATGACATAGAGACAGGTAACTTTACCTTCAACTATTCCATAGCCGACTGTAGGCGATGGGAGAAAGAGAACGAGAGATGAAGAGAGGGAGAGAGCCAGACAGCTGCTTACATATTTTAAATAGCTCAGAAAAAAAACATAAGACATAAATGTGAGCAGATACCTAATAAGACACCTGTTTAGCTCTTTACCTGATGCTTAATTAATAAAGAGGTAATGAAAAATCTGAAACAGAATGGAAAGAGTCCATTCTGAGGGTTTGCCGTGGTGTCGTTACTGTAGTGCAGCTTCATTTTACACAAGCTCTGGCAGAGCAGGATAATAAGTCCGAAGTCGGTAGGAGGTCGAGAGAAGCAAGCAGACACAGAAACAAAAAGGCAGACCAAGAAAAGTTGAAAAAAGACGAAGAAGAAACATAGTCGGTCTTCAGAGAGAGATACAGGAGTGCTCTGTACCGTCGAGACGTCCACATTAAAACGTATTGGAGCCGAGGGCTGAAACAGCAATCAGTCGCCAGGCTGCAACAGAGCCCCAGCGCAGTCGGGGGTTTGGAATAACATCTGAATGAATTTGACAGATGCAATGTGTGTCAAACCAAGAGGAGCTAGAGATTACTCGCTGCAGCTCCTCTGGCCTCCAGCTGCTCTTATAAGACACCCAAACTGGACCTGGATTCGATTTAACTGCAAAAGGGGTTCACTGTAACTTCATTGTTGTTCTCCGTTTGAGTGGGTTCCCCAAAAATGGAAGTCCCCCTGAGAACGTATACGCGTCCGAACAGTGAATCAGTTACCACTACTTTACAATTTCTCCTGCTGCAGAGGTTTTCCCAAAAAGAAAAGAGTGAATACTTGACTTACTGGAGGGCATGGTGTACGTGTCCTCTTCATCAACTATCTCAGCGTAGTCATCGGTTTCTGTAACATGAAATGCGCACAAGGGTGAATAAATGTAAAGTAGAACACACACACACACACACACACACACACGTACGTAGGCAAGTCAAAAACAACACATACACAAACACAACAATAGGAAAATCATGCACATGTTGCTTGTTTTACCGTGTATCCTCTATGGTGCAACAGCGTTACTGATACGCACAAAAACACAAGAATCCAAACTGCACAATAGAACTACGGAATAAGGCATGAGGAGTCCGGCGCTGAACCAAAGCAACACCCGTGTAGTTCCTCTCTTTCTCTCTCTGCACACACACTTGGCGGAGAGTGTCAGCTGAGCATGTGTTGTGCATATCTGTCTGTGTGAGAGCAGCTGGGCTGCAGGGAGTAAATTGTGGAGGAGGAGGAGGGAGAGCGAAGAGGCAATGACCCAAAGAAGAGAAATTAAACGAGAAGTAGAAAACTAACGAGAGAGAGAAAACGAAAGGAAAAAAAAAGATTGAGTAAAACAGGAAGAGAAAGAAATAGCTGTCAGGTAAAAAATATGGAAACGTCTGGGAGCAAACCTGTGCAGAATCACATAGAGAGCAGAGAGAGGTGACGCAGGGAGAGAGCCAGCAGGAAAAAAAAAGAGCGAGGGGAAGATGTGCCGCGTTGATCCGAACCAGATGGCGGTGTTTAAAATAAAATCAGGGTGCACACTCAGCTGTTGGAAACAAGAGTGGAACATCTGCTGTCCTTAACGCTACCCTCACAGCTCGATCCAGGAGTTATCCGGCTCTGTGGCAACATATCCCTAAACTTAATCACAAACCCTGTAAATACGACAGTAAATACGAAGCCAGTCAGCTTGGCTCTCCACAAAGCCCAGAACGAGTGGTCACCCGGCCTCTGACGGGGTTATTATGAAGCTCACTTATCAACGTGGCACATCATGTTTTTTTTTAACCCTCGGGGGTTAAAACGACTCACCGTTTCCACCACATGCAGGTTGTAGCTGCGTATTTAACATGAGAGCTTGCAATAATTCAGCAAGAAAGCTCTCTCCGTTTCAGTGGCAAACTATTTGCTGAAGGATGAAATGTTACTGGCTTTAAGGTTAGAACATTCACTTCCGTTACTTTATCAGTGCACATGAAATCACTTTACAGTCCGCTATGAATACCTTGATACGAGCTGAATAAAAGCAACCGCTCTTGTTGATGCTCCTAAAATGGGTTTCAACTGAAACCATGCGTGCAATGATTAAATGCTTCCAGCTGATTCCAAACGGTTTCTTTAATGTTTTCCTTTTTGTTTGGTTTAAGATTTGTTCTAAAGGAATCACCCTTTGTAAGTCAAACTGGTCAAACTCTGCTTTCAGGAGGAGGATACTGTGTGTGTGTGTGCTTGTTAGCCCATTATAGCCAGGAATGCACCCACTCTTGAATCCAGAAAACCTCTCGCTATTCCACTCTGTGTGTGCATGAACGTATCGAGTACACATTTGCTGGATTTTGTGTGTGTGTGTGTGTGTGTGTGTGTGTGTGTGTGTGTGTGCGGAGAAAGATAGGGAGGGGGACACAGAGAGAAAGACAGAATTCGGAGCCGTTCCCTTAAAGAGAAATACATTTAGTGGTAGTCCACTTTAAAGTAAACAGACTCAGACCACAACATCTTACCAAAACAACTCTTGCTCCCAACATATCAAACTCATTGAAGCTACTAGCAATATATTCATGTTTCAAATGAAACATTGTTTCCCTCTAATACCTAATTCACTCCATAGCTCTATGTGTAGACAATACAGCACATACACACATAGCGTTATTGTTAGAGATGTAGAAATTCATGCATAAACATCAACCCACACGCCCACATGCAGTGTGTTGATGAAGTGTGGACAATCAAGAAGAGACAAAGAGATTGATAAACAGCATAACTTTACCATCCCCACTAAGATCCTCTGCAGGGTCCAGGAGAGCATGCAGCAAACAGGAAGAGGAGGAGAATGGACAGAGAGAGCAGCCAAGGAGGAGGCAGAGACAGAAGGGAGGGAGAGAGAGAAGAGAGAGCGGTTAGAGCATGAAAAGCCTGGAAAGAACAGGATCTGCAAAGCCAAAAAAACTCAGTGGGGAGTAAGCTTCGTTTCACAACATCTCTGGTGAGAAAGTTCAGTAAGGCCGCACAACCACATGAAAGGTGTGAAGGGAGCATGATGTTAGCATTACGCTATTGATGTTAAAAGAGATTAAAAGAGAGTTGAAGTCAGGTTGGCGCGGCAACCTTTAAGAGCAGCATGGCGTAAACAGTGAGCAGAGTTAGAGCGTTGTACCGTTCTCCCTTCAGTAGATTCAGTAGATAGCACATTGGATTATGTTAATGGACAAGATCTTCTGATTGCTATTTATGCACTTTGGGCTTTTAAGACCTTTTCTTAGAACATAATTGGTTGGTGTTGGTTTCATTTTGTTATACGGTTTTATTTTCCCTTCCTTTCTAATAATTTACCAATTGACTTACAGCAGTAAAACTGTAGGGGTTGGCATGTAGAAAGGTTCAAATCATTTTTCTCTGAGCAGAAGGCTCAATAGAAAGCTGCATAGATGGAGACACGAGGGCACATACTCACCTGTTAAACTCTGTGCAGGACACGTATATGCAGTGTGCAACATACATGGGAGTTTTAGTGGAATCAACAGCATTCACAGACGTACATTTTCATTGACTTTTTTTCCTACCTATAAAAAATAACCAAACGGTCACCTCAACGAGGCAACGAACTCTAGAGAAACGCTTCACTCTGGATGTAAGTAATGTAGACTTCCAGTCACAGCATTCACACAAGAAAATAGAACATATAGATCTTTAGTGGCTTTTGTCAGCAGGTTGGCTCAAATCAGAATACTTATTCACGAACGTGAAAAGTGACACAAAACAACATGTTTTCCTGGTAGTAGGAAAATGTGCCCGGCAGTTAGAAAGAGCCAGCACAAATCAGAGTCTACATTTGTTTACTTTCTGGAGCATTGCTTTGGTTAGAAGTGTCACACAAGCGGTTATCGCGGTCTGAGCGTGCATGTTTGCGCAAGACCGTAAGCAACCAAAATAAGAGATTGATTGTGATGCAGCAAATGGATTCAATTCATCCAAAACACCATCTTAATATTTGCATTAATAATACACTGTGTCAATACAGTACTTTTTTTCCAATCTTTTCTTTTTGCCAGATTAGTGAAAAACAGCACATTGATCAACTCTTACGTCTATTGTGACGTTTTAGCTTTTTGATATTATATGCTTCTTTCTCTGAGGTTTTTCTGCACCCCATATTTACTGCAATTTAACTTCACCCAATAAGAATGATCATCAAATCAGGCATTTTTATTCTGCCACATCACAATATTGCGGACACGCTGCCCCACTAACTATCCAATGAGAGCTGAGGATACCCTTGGGCGGCGAGTCTGAACAGAACACAAAGGGGAGGAGGAAACGCTGCGCCTTGGTTGGCTTGAGAGGCGACGAAGTCACAAGGTCTGCAGCCAATCGGGCAGGAAAGAAGAAATAAAAAAAAACAAAAAAAAAACAAGAGTGAATGAGTACAGAGGGGAGATGTGTGGAAGACGGAGCGGCTGGAGTAAACAACAGAAAGCAGGAACAGAAGGGACGGGGTGAGGAGGGACGGAGAGGCCGTCCCAACGGAGAGGAAAACAACGAGAGATGAGTGAGAGAGAAAACAGATGTTGGAAAAAATGGAGAGACAGGAAGAAAGCCGACAAAGCGATCGGACATCTGGCTCCTCAACATGTGGACTTGTGAGTGAGCAGGAACACTTCTCTCACCCGAGACGGAGATAGCTCTTACTCCACTCCGGACGGCTTCTAACTTTTTCTCATTGTTGGACAATCTAGAAAAGAAGAAAAATGAACAGTCAAACACCATTAATGCCCACGTATGGCATCATTACAGCTCGGTTAAGTAACCTGTTCAAACAAAAAACAGACGTCATTTTTAGAGTCAGCTCTGACTGGAAGAGGAGACTGTGGGCGCTGCATTTGCAAACAAACCCGGGCTGTTTCGACAGCCTCTCTGCCTCTGCAGCGGTCTGTCCATCTGGTCATGTGAGCTTTACTACAATATTTACGTCACCACCACAGCAAGCGGGGGGGGAGAGAGAGAGAGCGCGAGAGAGAGAGAGAGAGAGAGAGAAAGAGAGCAAAGAGGAACACAAGAGTGAGAGACAAAAGGGAGGAGACTGCCCATGTGTTTAAAAACCCTGAGAGGAAAATATTTGGCTCCTAAACTTATCTCCTTATTTGACCAGAGATGGAGCAAAAAAAGGTGAAAGGAGAAGGAGTGAGGGAGAGATTAAAGCTTAAATGACCAAAAAGTAGCAGTAAAGTATAAACATAAAATGTCCAAACTTCTAAAGGTCTTGGATAAACAAACACGATGAACCAATACACCACCCCACCCTACCCCCATCCCACTAACAGAAATAGGATGAAGGCCGGGCCGTTATAAGCCAAAAACCCAATAATATTGAGTTGTTTGAGTTGGATCTTCTCTTCTCAATTATGGGTGAATAGTTTGACCATAAAACCGTTTCAGAACTGTTTAGTCTGTTGAGTTTTGATGCAATTTATTAATGGAAACCGCCATAATACAACATCTCTAGGGCTGTTATATTCATAACAGATTAATCCGTCATTCTTTTTACAATCAGCCAGGCACCATGACAACCATTTTTTTTCCTCAAACATGGACTGGTAAGCCAACGAGTCACAAACACTAAGAATGAGACAAGTACTTACTTTGGGATGGAAGGAAGTGCTCTCTCTCCCTCTGGAGGACAAGACAAGAAAAATCGTCAGGATTAGAATGAGAAGTCATGTGAAGCAAATTAAATGTACATATAAACTACCTCAGTCAATAACACCAATCCACCTACAGTAAACAACCAGCATGTAGCGCCGTAGTTTAGTGTCTCACAAAGCATTTATTAAATAGCAGCGCTGCAGCAACTAATTACTTACTATTCTAATAGAGTACTAGATTTGTAGTATGCATGGCTGCACACAAGTTTGAAAAGAGCATTACCACGGTCTAGGTTTCTGAAGAGAACATTGTAAACTCCACTAAATTGCTTATCAATGACTATGATGCGCCATTTTCTTGGGATGTTGTTACGCTCAGTTTTCATTGTATATTTATTTTATAGTACAGAAAAGTCTCCTAAATGAGGTGTGCTACAGGTTTGTATCCTAATATTTTCATCTATAACCCCTAAAACGGCAGGACAGGAAGGCGATATATCCCACTTCATACCTTTCTGATATCTGACGATGAAAGAGTGCGTTTCCATGGAGATGAGCCGACAGTAACCGTCAATCAAGTCAGCCAAGTTCTCTGCCATGGTCAGCGATGCTGTCGTAACTGTGAGAGGCTGCACACACACACACACGCACGCACACGCGCACATGCACGCACACACGCCGGCCTGTTACAAAGAGCCATTATCCACACAGATACACACACGCTTACTCTCATACAAAACAGCACAGTGGGGGTTTCCAGCTGCTCCGCACGTCAGGGGAAAACTGCGCTCTCTCACAGCATTGGTGTGAGTGCGTGTTTGTACGCGTGTGTGAGAATCCAGTACCACAAAAGCCAATAAAACTGTAAATTAATCTCTGGATCCATCTCAGTTGCTTACTTACACCAAGCAAGCTATGCGCCATGATTTTGTATTCATTAGAGGAAAAAGCTCCTCACTAAACAAATAATCCCAATATAATTCTTTCAAGAGAGAGAACAATGGCATTACTTTGCAGATTGAAGACTCCTTTTATATTTCAATGGTTGAAATTGATCTTGAGAGAGGTATGAATTCTAAGGTATGTATTACGAGCGGTTGAGTCAGTTTACCAAATAAAGGAAAATAAACTAAACAGTTTTGAGTGTTTCGCTGGCAGATTTCCCTCTCTCGACAGGGTAGTAATACCTCAGCAGCTCCGGCTACGTTGAGCTGTAGCATCCCTTTCCTGTCCTTCTCCTCCATGGCAGAGTACTGGATGGACTGGACCTGGTTGAAGTTAGCTAGGTGGGTGGGCTTTGGACCACGGATGGGGGGGGAGGACACAGACAGAGTCAACATCAGACCATGAGAACTGGGCTAAACTGTATCCATATCCACTCTCAATAAAATGAACAGTTGCCATCTGTGAAGTCTTAAAGTAAAGATTTGACGGCCTGGAAACATGTGGTCTAAATATGCCTGGGATAGAAAAACTAACAAGTCACTGTTATCTCAAACCCGGTCTGTTTAGCCTCACCGTGGATCCCTTGTCAGTGAGGTAGCTGATCCCTTCCTCCGGCCCGATGGCCAACTCCACCTGGATCACCCAGCTGGACTGTTAGAGAGAAGAACGGGGAAATAAGTTACAAGATGAAGAGAGGAGGAGCCACGAGGGAGACGATAAAATGCTAAGAAGGTGTTAGAAGGGAGCGGAGCCGATAGATTTGTGTGTTCAAAATACAGTATTTAGCTTATGAATAGATGTCAAATTTGTATTCTCAATAATTCCTTGTTTGTGGTGACTCTTGTTTTAACTCTGGTATGGATCGGCTGAGATGAGAGCACCCCCCCTGCTACGGGGCCTGATGTAGAAGAAGTACAAGGAACAGGTCCCCAAGAATCATATACCACATCTGACACATGCAGGACCGGATGCCACCGTGAGGGGGCAGCCTAACACAAGAGGAGAGCGGAGGCAGGGTCGAAAAAAAACCTACCCCGAGGGCACATTTGAAGCACTCCTTGTCATAGCGATGGATCGGTGCCAGAATCTCCAAGAACTTCAGGATGCACTGCTCGTCGTTGAGATTGGCCACCTGCTTGAAAGTCTGCTGGATCAGCTTTCTAAGAGTTTTAGCCTGAAGAGAGAAGAAAATCGCCAGGTTGATCTAAAAACATCCTGAAGAAAGAAAAATTGGTAATGATCGCAAAGAGTGGGAGGCATGAGTGCAGGTATGCGTTATTAGTGTGTATGTGAGGGTGCAGAGTAAGGCAAACATTGATTGGATAATAGTCCACTCTGGTTCAAAAAGAATTCACTATATTCTGCCGGTTAACACTCAAACGTTTATCTGTGGCGTACAGTCATAGGGAGCAGACAGAAAGAAAATCCATTTAAGGTAACGTTTTTCATTATTCTCTGGACATAAGGGCCCCACACACATGTCATATGTAATTACACACACACACACTATACTATACATATATATATATATATATATATAAAAACAAACAGACAACATAACCTTTTGAACCTTGACCCGCCCTCATACATTTTGAGGGACAAATATTGTATGGAGCAGATGGGTTTCTTAAATAAAATACACTTTCACACACATTTACAGTACACTGTAACTACAAATAGATCCCCATGTATAGATTAAGATAAAGATTAAAGTGGATTTAGTGCACAACATCCAGGCTTAAAAAAAAAGTATGTGTGGGTCCACAGTAGACTGGTTCATCACATTTAGGTCATTCTGCAAAAAATAAAAGAACAGTTCACAAAACCATATAGGTTTATTGATCTTTAAACGTGTGTTTAAACCTTTGTCTGTATTACTCTGAGGGCAAAGTCATTCATATAATGACAATTAAGTCCTCATTTTTATTTACAAACCATGTTGTTGAATAAATTACTAGTTCTAGTGTTTCTTGTTCATTTGTAAATTAAAGCACTAGTCACATTTACACTTCATTTCCGTACAGAGAGCTGTTGCCAGATTATCTAGTCAATAAGCCTGAAGGGATCAAGAAACGCCCCCTCCCCACCCCCCACCCCCCACACCTCCAATGTCTGTGTGTGTTCGTGTACGTGTCTCATTTCAACAGATGTCAAAACACACAACAACAGACTATAAAGTGTGTGCACTCATTTGTGTGTTCTCTGCACTCCTGATAGGATCGGCGTTTTAATTCCTTAAATTCCACCAGTCACACACACACACACACACACACACACACACACACACACACACACACACACACACACACACACACACACACACACACACACACACACACACACACACACACACACACACACACACACACACACACACACACACACACAGATATTGTCGGTTAAATTGTCCGCCCTTCCTGAGAGGAAGCACGGAGTAGCAATCGGCCGGCCCATCACCAGTTTGACCATCGCTGTGGCAACAGGGCCGACAAGTTGTGTCCCTCAGCTGGCAAGTCACAGACGGAATACATATTATTTTCATCTGTTTGTTTGCAGAAGGGAGGACACAATGATGAAGTTGTGCATCACTCTTTTGGGCTGGAGGCAATGTTGAGTTGCCACTGTGTCCTTGTCGGGGTGGAATTAGACAAAACTATTTTGCTTTTCACTTCTTAGATGTATTCATACGTTTCATTCTGTGTTGTGTCAAGACGGTAACACTGATTTACTGCAGCTTATTCTCAGGTACATGCACTATGGCCCTGCTGCCTTCATTTATATTTCTATCAAGTACTGTACCATCAACTGCCTGTTGGATGACTGACATACATATGCATACAGCAGAGCCCAGATCTGCTTCCTGACATCCGCTTAAAGCTTCCAAACAAATATTCACCATGTAAATAATACAAATGAAAGTAGACTAAACCAACAATTACTTAGGTATTTATTACAAATATATTTGTAGACATATTTATTAACTGGTTGTGTGTAAAATTGTGATGCAAAACAACATTTTTAGAAGAGATTATTTAGTTTAGTACTATTTAGTTTGTACTTCTGTAAATGATTTTAGTTTTTGTGTGTATACTTTGGACAAAGGCAGACTTTGTTTCAGACATTGTGTTTCTAGACCTTCAGTAGAGAACACATGTCTGTTTTAAAGACAGCTATAAAACAAAAATAAAATGTGAAGACAAATCTTGTTGCGAGTAATGAGAGTAACCGAGTGGAGAGCACTGCAGCAGGTTGGGATTCACGCCGGTTGATCACACGTTGATCCACCAAAGGTCAGTTTCACTAAACATGCTGCTCGCCCCGTCAAGGTAGACGAACAGACTTTTCTCTTTATGAAGCTTATCCCCACCGCTAACATCCGTCCCCGTTTACTACCATAGCCATCTGTTCTTTGGGGAGTGTGTATGTGTGCGAGTTCATTGAGGGTGAATAATCCCATTAAATGACTCCAGTCTCTTTCACCAGAGTGAACGACAGAAGCGTAAAAAGGCAGCTGTGCTCTCTCACTCCCCTTCACATCCATGTACAAGTAAGTAAAAAGGGCTGCAGGTAATGGTTCATTTCTTTAGTCATGAATACAGAGTTCGGCCCACAGAAGGGCAGGTCGTCACATCGCTTCGTTGTGCCACCAAGGGTACTTCTTTTTATCAGCCCATTGTTGCAATTGACAACAAAATGCTTTGTCATTTTGCTCGAAGAACTTCCATAATTAAATAAAAACTAATAATTCCTTGATTAGCTCAATGCTTCAGCTCGTTACTAAATCACAGCATCAGTCTAGACATCACACAAAAAAGTCAGATGTGCTAAAACCTAGGTGCCCATAGTTTTAATATATCCTTGGGTGCAGTGTTACGGCTTAGAAAACCCAACCATGGGCACCTCGTGTTGGCATGTCTGCCACAAGAGAAGAAAATAAGAGAAATAGGAGGTAGAGCAGGTGATGAGGGGGAGTCAGCAGGGCCTGACAGACGGAGGGAAGGAGACATCTCCGCCTCCCTCCTCATTGTTGGAAAGAGAATGTGGGTTTAAAGGCGACCTCAGGGTCACCAATATAACACACATGCGCAGGAAACGTGTCTCTCCCTCTGCAGAGCATCTGCCCGCCTGCCTGCTGACATCAACAACTTTTTGGATAGCTGGGCCTTTTTTTTCCACCAAGACCCTCCCCATGAACACGCGCCGTAAATTTATCACTGACACAGACGGTGGTCTTTGTGCAGACGAAACCCAGCCGGCACATACAAGCATCCGTGAAGGGAATCTGGCAGGCTACAAGTGAACTGTCATTCGAACAGGAAAGCACATCGCCAACCAACAAATCCAGGCCAGTAGTTTCCCCTCTGCAGTCTTAGCAGCGCTAAACAGCAGCTGCCTGTAGCTTTATATTTACACATTTATATATTTTTTCATTGTCAGATATAGGAGTGGAATTTATCTTATTTAAGAAAGCCTCATAGAAGGTATTTTCTGTGGAACTATTCTTTGAAGAAAGTGGTTTGCTATCAGACACAGTGTGTGTAAGTAGATTGTCGGGTACAAGTCACTTGTCTCCAGTCGCCTAAACGCCGCTGATTAGTTGGTCCACATTTCACTCCCCTCTTGCTAAGACTTGGACTTCTTTTTACACATCGAGCAACACAGTCAGAAAATTGGCTCGGAGGAGCATTCACTTCCACAGAGACGGGAGCTGCCTACAAACCGCACACTTTGGTTACTTTAAGGACCAGATGGGTCCACATGACAGCAGCTGCTGGATGAGGGGAGAGCATTACTTATCGGGAAACCAACATTTTTCTCCTGATTTGTTTTAATCATCATTCTCACCTTGACTGAATCCAACAGGTCTTTTGGGAAGAAACGCCTCAGGCCGACATCTTTCCTGGAAAGAGAGACACGAGAGGAAGAGAGTACCGTGATTGTTGCGCTGCAATGACACTGAGGAATGTTAATTGTCAAACACTTTGGCCTTTGGCCTGATCTCAGCAACAGCTACAGACAGATTAACGTCATTCAGGACCAGCCAGTCGAGACAAGAAACCTGAAACAGAGAGCCGTGGCTAAGTGCTGACAACACAGATCACGACTCATCTTTTCCCAAGAGACCGGGTTGAGGAGAAACAGAGGGGAGAAGAAGAGGGATAAGAGAGGCGGGGAGGAGTACGAAAAGAGAGCCCACATAGACAAAGAGATATGCAACGCTAAAACAGGAAGCTTACTAATGATTCAAACTCCTCTGGAGAGAGCACTAAGCACAGGGGGTGGAGGAGAGAGACTGTGGGAGAAATGCTGAGCGCTTACATCAGCCCGTTTCTCTGACGAAGGTCAAATATCAGTCAATTATTATTATTATTATACGTAGTCGTTAATCATGGACAGAAAGTGCTTCCCCGTGGTTGTCCAAACTGTGAGAGGTGCCTTAGCTTTGATTATATTCTCTATGACAAAACACAACGGGTGTAAATACCACTACTGTCCATCATGTCTATATAAGGATACAACATGCGTTTTGTCAGCCATAAACCTTTTCTCTCTCTCGCTTAATACCAACTCTATGTACATCACAGTACAATGAATTACTAGTGTGACCTAGAGAGTGAAGAGGCAAAAGAGAAAGCTACACCATGGAAACCAGCGGAGGTGAACAAACTTTAAGCAGATTAAGCAGAGATCGATCACAGACACATAACAAGAGCCCTGATGCATTCAAAGCCTGAGAGCACCTTCCCTCTCTCCCTAAACTATGCAGGGCACCACATCTTTATCAAATCAACTGAAAGCAAGGCAGTGAGGGACATGTGGGGAAAAGACAAAAGACAGCAAGAACGGGGGAGAAAAGCAAAATGAATGATGGGACTCTGTGGATGAGAGAAAGACAGAGTGGAATAGAGAGGGCAAAGAGGACAGACGGACAGAGAAGGTCTGAGAGGACGAAGAAGAGAGACAGAGGACAATTTAGAGGGAAGGACATACAGGAAGACCGACAGAAAGAGAAGGACTGAGAGGACAAAAGAGCTCCCGGTGGAAAGAGAGGCCATTGTTCTCAGTTAATTGGCGAGGCTTGTTAGGCCGATGGACAGAAAGAAAGACTTCACTGGAAGAGGGCAGCTCTTAGGAAGGCCATTACGTTGGACTGAGCCGCTCTGAGGACACCGTTAATGTTCCTCCACGTCCATCTAGCAGAGGGATGGTCTCGGATAAACACGTGGAGTAAACCGGGGTGCCAGAACCAAACAAATGAGAAATGAGGGTGTATTAAAAGGTAATGAGCACAGTGCTGAAAATTATAACGGAAGCCACACTTCAGACTTTCCCCGCACGAGTAAATAGAAACCAGAGAAAATCGGGAAAAATAGTTTTAAATGTTTCCAGACTTTTGTGCAATTCTCAAACTACTGTTGAAATCCTTTCTATTGTTCCCCACTGGTCCAGACATGAAAACCCCTCTACCGCACCCAGACGCTGTGTTGTATTGCTGGTATTTCTGCAGGATTACAAACCTGTTCGCAGTTTGAGGACGCATGTGGCCATTTAGATCGCAAAGAAAATACTTACTCTAATAGTTCATAGTTGGATTTCTTGTCAAGGGCGTTTCCTCTCATCTCTTTGAAGAACCTCCTGGAATAAAGAGCAGCAGGACACATCGAGTAGTCAAATACTTCAGCTGCAGCCAGACACTCTTTAAAGCGGCTACTTCTCAAATGTTTCAAAAACTGTTCATATTTTAGACATAAATATTTTGAATTACAAGTGGTTTTTTTTTAATGTTATTCTAACAAGTAGGTGTTTGCTTAAAATAACCAACTAATGTTGGTGAAACAAAGCGTTTCACACATTTTGTGAGAACAAGATGGAGTTCGTTATTATTTCAATTGAATCTGCGATGGGAGCAAACTCATGCTTTTTTCGTAAAAAGGACTATAAGAACTACAGCGAGTCGTAGTACCTCGTAGCTTTGAGTTATTCATTCTCAGGTCCTCAAAGAGGAGCACTGTAGTGTGTGCACATCCTACCTGATTTCCAGACATCCCAGTTTTAGAGCAACATCTTGTTCCACCTGTTCCACAATTTCTGTCATGTAATCATTCTTCACCTGTGGGAAACAAACCCATAAGAAAAGATCTATGTATTGGCATATTTAGTTCTACAAACAAATGTTGAGGCCTCATATTCCTGGTGACCTAGATCAGCAACAAGCAACCACAAGCAGACTTTTAAGCAGTGCCATATGTCTTGGTTTGTGTGTGTGTGTGTGTGTGTGTGTGTGTGTGTGTGTGTACCTGCTGGTAGAAGTAGTTTAGTGTAGGTTTGTCTTCTGTGAACTGCTGCACAAAGCCCTTTGGAAGATACCGAATCCTTAGCTCATACCTAAGGTGGATAAGGAGAAAGGCAGAGTGAGCGATTGCGCGGGGATACGGCAGCATTTTTCCAACTTAAAGTCCAGACAACTTTTGAGTCTGCCAGGATTAAACGGTGTGGATTCAGTGATCCGTTTAAGATGCTTTCTACGTGGTTCAAGACGAGAGGAAAGGAGAGGAGGAAGGATGTTGAGTCAGCCATAGCTACAAGGAAAAAACAGTAATGGAGAAGACACGATTAAAGAGGGTGTGATGAGCGGGAGAATGAGAGAGAGGAGGAGAGAAGGAGTAGGGAGAGGAGGAGACATAAGGAAGTGAGGAAATGATTGATATGCATTTGTGCATATCAATGAAGAGTGATGCTAAGATCGCTGCAGGAGAGAAGGACACATAGAGAGAGAGTTGTTGACTTAGTTGGACAAAGCAGGCATCTGGTTTTCTCTCTTTTTATGGCCACAGAGCGAAAGGTCTCTACCTCACAATAGTATTAGCACACAGACTGACACAATAAAGGTAATATACACGAGTCCATTAACATCCAAACTGCCACAGCCACACACAACAGATGGGTTGGATCAATATTTAAAGTTGTTTGCAGTACAGCAGCTCTGATACTTTGGCGGGGTTTTTGTTTGAGGAGAAACCGACTTCACATAGATGAATGAAGGAAAATATTTTACAGGGTAGAAAAGTGGTTTCTCCACTGTTCTTTCCTCAGGGAGCTGCACGTGGCCCGGTTTAATGCTCACAACCCTTCTCAAGCTGCTTCCTGTCAGGACACTTTACAGAACTTACACAACGTTGATGACCTCTCGCATCACAGGAAAACAGCAGCGCAACAACGGGCTTCATCAGCGCAAAGACAATCCACACAATAACCTCGTTCTGCCTGCAACTCTCTCCTCTCACCTCCACTCCTCTGTCGACCGAGCCTGGTCATACGTTTCTCGAACGTGGGACACGCCCAAGTCGGGGTGGAGCCAGTGCACCTGGTCTCTGGATTGGCTGTTGCTGAGACGAAGCCCAAAACAAGACGTCCAGCGCACTTTGTGGATGTCGAGAATCTTCTGGATGATTCCCTGGAAACAAGGAGCAACAATTCAGGCGACCAGCTGTTTTTTTGCACAGACTTCAATAACCTTTATGTTTAAGTAAAAAATGAAACCTGAACATGAAAAGGAGAAATTAGTTTTCTCCTTTTATCGCGAGTAGGTTCAATTAGACAAAGATGCCCGGTGGACAAAAACAGCCAGTCAATGGAGAAGTCAGTCCGCCATACCTCAGCGTGCCAACTGTGCTCATGTTTACATCTGGAATGTTGCATCAGGTCAACGAGTCGATGCGCGCAGGCACATGTGTGCATGTGTGTTGGTGAATTCAAGCGATTCAATGCGACGTTTCCACCCAAACAAGTTGACAGACATCATACACACATGCATGATAATGCTCACACAACCATGTGCGCTGGCAACGCTAAGGGGGTCTGACCTAGTTACTGTAGGAAAGAGGGAGAGAGAAAGGAGGGATGCTGGGAGAGGAGATTTGGAGCGACGTCTCTTTTGTACCCCTGCTTAAGTTTGAGCAGTGCTAAGTAGTTTGTGGATCATGTGAGGGGAGCTAAAAGCTACTGCTAAGTAAATACATACACACTGACAGCGTGTTGTGAGGTTGTGTATATTTGCTAGAAGAAGAAACTTCATCAGAGCAGATAGCTAAAACCATAAAGGTGAGGACAAACTGCAGAAATCCATCGTTACAACTACAGCTCAGGGTAAAACATGAAATATTACTGCTTACAAAGTTAAAGCGGTTCTTTCTTTTATAGAACATACCTGCAAACGGGTTAGGGGTCAAAATGATGCAGGTATGACAGAGTAAGATATTGAAAAATATAAAAAATCTGCACTAATGCTTTGCTTCCGATTAATAAATCTGAACCTAAAAAGGAGAAATTCTGCTGACTGCTAATTTCCAGATTTTTCCTCCAACGCCACCAGATGGTTGTGATTAATAGTTTAGCATTTTACATCACCAGCTATTCTGTACGTGCAGTCTGTGGTGGTGCATAGAAGCGTGTGCCTCCTCTTACTTTGACGTCGGTCGCGTCTCCATATCTGATGTTGGAGGACCAGCAGCTGTGTTCAGGTGTTTGCCTCGAAGTGATGGAAGACTTTCAGAACCCTGTCCACGGAGCCAGCCATGGTTCGGTCCGACCCCCCTGCGCTTAGTCGCGATTTGGCGCCTCCCAGGAGGGCATGGTTCAGGTTGGGGTCCAGGTAGGCCGTCGCCATGTTCTTCCCTGCTGACGCTGCAGCCGCTAGGTGTCTGTCATATTCTGGATGGGAGAACATGGCAAATCGGATATTAATGTAATCATACAAGATAAGGAGGATAATCTGAAGAGAGAAATTCAAGCAAACAGACTCACATACACATATATAGAAGACAAAAGTTTATCGTTCATCATTTGCATCGCAGATGAACCTGATAATTGATGCTTGTTATGTGCCCAAAAACTACAGACTTCAGTTTGCACTCACACAAAACTGACAAAAAGAAGCAAATGTGCACATTTGAGAAGCTGAGAGCAGAGAATGTTTCCCACTTTTGTTTGAACATCGATGGAAACATTATAATAATAGCTGCAAATTATGTTTATGTTTCTTAATAAATCAACTAATTTTGTCAGCTCTAGTCAGCATAAAAAAGACTTTGTGGTTTGCCGGTGACTTGAATCATGGCGATGTCTTACATCAAATACACATTTTTTCTATTTGGGCTATGACGCACTTGTTCTTTGGAGAAACAAAAGATGAAAAAAAACGGACAATGAAATACCAGAGAGAGAGAGAAAGAGGTACAGGCAGGGTCAAGGCTGAGTGAGGCGCCACCTGTGTCTACGACACTGAAACAATGCACATCAGGCTGATGTTTTTCCTGAATAAGAAGTTGTGACATTGACACACTTCCTTGCAATTTCACGGCAACTTCATTTCAAAATGCCCGACAACAACTACCGCCTCGGTGTCTGAGGGTTACTGTGCAAGACGTGCATTCGCACGCGCGTTTGTGTGTGTTGTTCCAATCGCGACACTGCATAGAGAAATCAAGATAGTCAGATCGCTTTTCTTTCTCTACTTCCCTTTAGTCCTGTGCTTCTCCTCCTCTCTTCTCCGTTAAAGGAAAATTGATATGTTCAGGCAGGTAATTACAGCTGAGCAGAAGAGACGGAGAGAGCATTGACTAAACACACACACACACACACACGCACACACAACAGAGGAGAGACTAGAGTTGTTGAGGGATATAGCACAGTAAGATTGATATCTACTTCCTACTTTTTACCTTTTAAAATCACAATAATTGCTTTCAACACCCATCTCTCGCTCTCACACATACACGCGCGCGCGCACACACACACACACACACACACACACAACGATAGCTTTGGCTGTACACGAGGTCAGTTCCCATGGAGTCAGACGTCTGTGGAAGGGATTGCTACTTGGGTTTGTGTGTGTGTGTGTGTGTGTGTGGGTGGGTGTGAGAAAAGGAGATTTCACCCATACCTCTGTCCCAACACATTTGAAAGGGACTACAGCCCCTCATTGCCACGGAAACACATGTCTGTCCCTCCGTGTGTCCGTCTGCACCGAGGACAGATCGACAGCCAGCTGTCTCACAGCCTCGCATCACACACACACACGACCAGGCTGGACTTCTAGTGTACGGAAGCTACATAAATAAACACACACACCAAGGTCCTGACACAACTTCGAGAACACACTCGCACTCCCGAGAACACCCCCCACCCCCTCCAAAAAAAATGACACAGACAAACAGTCCGTCTCCAAGGCAGAAATCTCTGTCCCCCCACTTTTGTCTACAGCTTCGTTAGCCAACGGTTACTTCCAGAGGGGTGGAGATCAATCTTCGGCTCCGTTGACACTTTGTATAGACAGGGGGAAATAAAAAAAATAAAGCCTTTTTGTCGTACTCCTTAATCCTGTTATCTACGGATGTGCAAGTCAAGGAAGATACAGCAGAGATGTAAAGTTAGCTTCCTCCACAAACGTCTTTTCAGTCCCTTTCTTCTTCGGTGTCAGTGGTGACAGTTCACCGTTTGGTTTCTCTGCCCACTTTTTGCTCCATGGCTGCGCTCCATAGTTACGCAGTTGCCGGGGGAAGAGTCCAGCGTCTATTGCTCAGTAGATTGTGGTTAATTCTCCCTGTGATGGTGGGAAGACAAACCCGCAGGCCAAAAAAAGTCAGCTAGCGGTTGCAGCGGAGGAGAGACGAGCACTACTGTGCTCAGCCATGAACATACAGAAAGTTACCCTCTGCTCCCGGAAAAAGAGTGAGAGGGAAGAGTGAGTCTGAAAAACAAAGGAAACAGAACAGTAGGACAGAGAGAGAGAGAGAGAGAGCTGCAGTGTTTCAGGAGGAAAAAGAGGAGAGGGCAGCAGCACTGAAAAAAAGTTGAGTAGGAATGAGAAAGAGCGAGAAAGCGCGAGAGAGAGAGAGAAAGCTGCTGGAGAAGCAGGAGGAGCTATACATTATTAGTATGTTATTTTTATGAGGCTCACCTCAGATCACTTTAGGATCAGAAATGCAAGCAATGCCAATGAAGAGAAGAACAGGACATCTTTTTGGGGAAAGTAGAAAAAAAAAATGTGAACAACCAAACAAACAATGTGAAGAGAAAACCAGTATTAAACACATGTTGCAGTGTGTATACACCCTCCCTGTAGTGACTAAGATAATATTGTGACTTCACTATGCCATCCGTTCAGCCGACACAGTTCACACATCCTGCTTTCTAACAAAAGATTTCCAAAAAAAGATAAATGGAAGAAAAGAAGAGCATGTAAACTAGCAGCTTTTCGCATCACAGCCACCTGTGAGGGGGGGGCGGGGGGGGGGGGTCCAGAAGGCTCGGCGTGCACTCGTCTCCGGGGACACGATCCTGCTAGCGAGTGGCACCGCTCATCCCTGCTGAACAGATGCCGACATCCATTACTCAAACGGACATTTATACGGATCTACTGAACCTGCGTAAACTACTGAGCACACACGCATACGAAAGGGCACAGCAACGCCACATCTTAATGGTACTTTGTGTGTGTGTGTGTGGCATGTGCGGATCTCCTGTCATTTGTGCTCGATCACAGGCATTGGTCTGTTAATAAAATCTAGTGGGAGCTGGGGTTTTTAGTAGGGTAGGGGTAGGGGTGTGTGTGCGTATGTGTACTATTGAAACCTTTCGTTGGAGGGCCGGATGTTTCCATGAAAAGGAACTGCTGTTTTGGGACTGTACCAGATATACATTTATTCTCTCGCTGTGGCCCTCATGTACAAAAGCGCTCGCTGTGATACTCCAGCTTACGTCCCATTTAAGAAACCAGCAGCTCATCAGGTAATCAGTGCATTTCTCCGCCCATCATACCGCACGTTACGAGCATTCAAAAAGGCCCACTTGAATGGGCCTCCTTCTCTCTTTCCAATGGGAATCAGCCAAAGTCAGCTACAGCTAAAACAACAATTCTCTGACAACGAAGTTAATGTGCTATTTGGCTTTTAGTGGTGGGGAAATGTGTGCATTAACTAGTGCGCTGTAGCAAAGCGTGAAGTACTTGTGCTGAGATATAAGAGATGTAACGTAGCGAGGAGTTCAACAACTAATGGGATGGAATGTGAACGCCGAGTCGGAGATGCAATGTCACCTTTGATTTCTTCATAGACTGCAATGTTGCATGGCTGCTTAATCTGTAACACGCAAGGATTTTTTTTGTTCGCTGAAATGAAAAAGGTGTGATCCTTGTGGCAAAAATCCTTTCAGCTCATCTCCTCGGCCGTGGTAGTTGACTCGCTCGGATTACTGCAGTCATTTCACCAGAGAAACCCGCATTCTGGTTTACACCTGCTTTTAAGAGGCGGTGAGTCTTCACAGCAATACGGAGGCGCGCTTTCACGGGCGGAAGACATAATTAGCCGCACTTTACTTGTCCCCTCCCATCTTTTTATGGGAAACTCCCACTTTGCCCTCGACAAGCCCGTGAATGCATTTGCATGACACGGAAAAGCCCAATTTGCCATTTTCAGTTCCCGCGACAGGCAGCCTGCACGTTCACCTTAGTGCGGCTTGTTTGCACATACCTCGCCACGCCTTCATGTGCACATTGCAAAACAAATGCGCCTGAAGTGGGCGCGAAAACAGGACTACATGAGGTCCTCTGTGTCTCTCGCTTCACTCCTTCGAGTGAAGGAGTGTTGAGCATGTAGCTGAGTGCAATATAGGGTTTTGTATGTATTCAACTCATACGTTTAACTTGTTTTTTCTGCTTTTAATCCACTCTTTTGCTGCTTACACAACTACATTGGAACAACAACACGTTTTTCACACCTACATGTCAACAAGCCTTTAACTCCTCACAATGCAGGCGCCCCCCTTGTTCAGTAGAGGGGAAACACTGACGCTGCAAAATGCTTTGACTATTTATTCATGGTTCTGTGTCTTGATACAATTGTTTGATATTCTTTGAGAGTATATAACCAAAGTTATCCGAGTCAACAGTTTACCCTGACTTCATTTTTCCACATTTCACTTGCATATGCACTTGAAACGCAACCCCTCGAACTTGCTTCAAATAAATAGGTTAATATTCAATCAGAAGTCATTCCCACGGAGAGATTCCCACTGCTGAAGACCCCACAGCTGGGAGTTAAAAAGGAAAAAAAAACGCTTGTATCCATACTGCCAACTTCATGCATCGGCCGACTTGCGAGGCATTAACCATCTTCACTGCGAGACGACATAAATCAAAAAAAAAACATGCACATACTCTCAGGTTATTTCAGCTGTCTTCAAAAGAGCATATTTTGTGTGTGGGATCTGTGAAGATTAGTCCCCCAACTCTACTACACAACGTTCACACTCCCCCTCACACGTCTGCACTAATTAGTGCAACACACCAACGGACCAATAGCGCGTTTCAGAATCATACACACGCACGCACACTATATGAATCACACAAATATGTGTTGTTAGTTTAACTCTGCACATACAATAAAACTACACATGCACATGGCTATATCAAATGTACACTACTAACTAGTGTATAGTACACAGGGTCTAAAGATCAAAGTATGTTCACACTTTCTGATCATCTGATCCTCAGCATGCTGAAGTACAGAAGAGTAAATCAGTTCTTACAGTTACACTGTGCGTCTTTCAGGAAATAAAATACTGGTATTGAACAATTTCTCAACTTTGATAGAAATAAACTCAACTCAAGTTTCACTTATTACTCTTTTCCATTTCTGGAGAATTAAATGCAGTGGCCTTGGCTTAGTTGTCATCGCGTGAACTTAAAACACGAGGACCACTACGCCATCCACATTTCATCTGAGACGACTACCTGACTGAATGAACAAACAGAGAAACTGATGACAGCGGTCGATGCGTTAAGACTGATTTATATAAAACTTTTCTCAAAGCCATGAATGGAGTTCCTCATTAATACACAAGGGTCAGCAGCTCACCTGTGTAGTAGGCAATCCTGGAAATATCTGAAAGACAGAAATAGCACAGTAAGCGGCTTTGTTTCAGTGAGTTGGAGAGGTCACAAGGTCGGAGGAGAAATGCAGCTGAAAGTTTTTCACAGCAGGTGTTCTCAGATCACTTACTGACTGGGAATTAAATTGATTGGTTACAATTGAAAGTCTATATCCCGTTGTTACACAACCCACTCCTGGCAGAGATATGCTTAAGCTTTATTGATGTCACTGGCCAACTAGTAAATGCTCATGGTTCCACGTCTATCAGCTTGGAGATGAGGGTCGGACTACTTTGTTAGTGGGCGAACACATAACGGCATCTTTGTGCTCTACGTTGCAGACTTTACATCCTTGTCGCCTTTTGAACAAAACAGCATGAACTCCATTACGTGGAACAAGCTCGAACTGGCTTCTATGTGAATGTGTGTACCGGAGACTCACACGTATGGACATTAAAGTTCGGACATGGTGAGATTTGAGAGGTGGATGTTTTGGTTGGTGTGCATTCTGGAATCACATTTTCTTACGGTTGGAGCTTTTCACATACTGTCATGGCCCCAACAACTGATATTGTTCTTCGGCAGGCAGCAGAATTTATTTTTACAATTTATTTATCCTTTATTTATATTTTAAAACACAACTTACAACTTATTTGCCCAAGAGAGGAGCCGTTTGATGTTTGAAGGGTTTTTGGTTTTGAAAAATGCAGTGAAATGGAAGTTAGATTAGAAAAGGATCAATTGTAAAGTTGGTCAAGCCGCTCGCGAACTCGCCAATGAGCGAGTTGGCGAACGGCCGTTCAGCCGGCCAGCGGTCCTTTTCGGCGTCAATGAATGAATGCGTTTACACCGGTAAAAAAAAAAATAGAGATATTCATTTTTGCCATACCGCCCGGCCGTGGTGGAACCTCAACAAAGCCCCGTTCCCCCCTGAGACCTTCCCCTGCATTTTTAGGGGACAGGGTGAGCTCTCACTCTGCATTAATGGGCCAACACTAGTTTACAGAAGCATGTTAGAGGACCCGGCAGGAGCTCTGCAGACAATACCTGTTGTATGGCACTGTATGTGTTTTATGATTACAAAAGAACTCCTGGTCTTATTATCGAGTAGGTCGGTACACTACATCGATGCCACAGCTCCCATATTCCCGCAGGAAGTCTACGATGAGCATCTTGAGAACTTGACACCCAGACAGGTCACAGAGTTAGAGCTTTGATATGGCTGTGAACAGGAAGAGGTCAGGAGGATAAGTGCCTCACACAGACACACACACACGACAGAGGTTGTCAATAAAAATGATGTCATGGCAGGAAAGCCTACTTCCCAAAAGGAAGTACCAGAAAGGTGGCTCATTATTGTGTATTATTGATAAACCCTTTGTAATATGACACCAGGTCACTACACTGTGTGTGAGAGCTAGTGGGATTCACATGATACAGCAAGGAGAAATGCTCTTACATCATGCTTTTCATGTCCTCTAATGGCGCCATGACAAGATTGATAATGTCTTTTTATCGTCTTACGTCTTAAAATGTAGTCTGCTTTTAAGAAAACTTTACATTTATATTTACACACATTGTAATAAACGTCAGAACCGTAATCGTATAAAAAGCTTCAGCCTCTGCGTGTGTCTAAGGACATCCACGCTGAATAGAGGTGAACTCTGCACACGCAGCGTCTCGCTCGGACTATTTATCTTCCCCCGTCTCCAATGTGAGCGCTCGATGTGCTTATCTGGTGCAAACCAGATAAGCCGGCACCTGAAGAGGTGGGAGAGAAACAAGTTTGCCTTAAATAATGAGTTAAAACACTCAACGTTTTGTCATTAATTACACGGTGTTATAGAAAAGGTTAACTTACTGGTCCTGGGATTTCTCTTTTTATAAGATATCCCGCAGGAGTGCTAGCATGGTGCTAATTACATATCAGTCGGTTTAACAGCCTCCACTGCACACATATCAAAGAGGGGACTCTCTCTCACACTCACACACACACAGCCTGTCGGCCCAAAACACCTGCTCTTCAAGCTGTCCTCAAGAGTCAGACCCTCCTCAGATCTGTGGAGGAATACTGCACAGCATTTTGTGTTGCTGGCGGTTTATTGGGAATACTGCCCTCTTAGTGAATCCAGCTGTAACACTGTGGGTTTGTCACATACACAAGCAATTGTGGAGGAGTTGAAGAAACATACAAACATACAAATCAGATGGCGTAAAAATATGCGGCGTTACAACAGAATACTAACAGTCTGCCCACGGATCCATGTTTTTGTTAACTGAAAAGAAAAATAACAGCAAAAACAAAAAAGTGAGTTTCTTTACATTCACAATTGTATTTGTTTGATTCGTTCCACAAATGGAAACCACACTTCTAACTGCCATCTTGCATGTCTACACAGACGCACTGTGGGAAGTCTCAACGTCTGCATGCTGTGTGTAATAGCACTTTAAATCACAGGCTTTTTTGGTAACTGTAATTAGACATAATAAGAGATTCTGCCATGCAATGATGTCTGAAGTACTGATCCCACATCAGTAACAGATTCAGTTTGAGGGAGGTCAAAGAAACAATCCCACAAATTATGGATAATGCCTTCTGAAGCAGAGAGATAATTCTTTTTGTGAAATGACTTTTCATTTCCATCATTATGCGTTTATGTTTTGTCAGTATTTCTAGTGAGGGTTTCCATTGTATCTGCATTTTTGTGACTGTTTACGTCCAAATGTGATATTATGGACATTCACGCAGCCGCTGACAACAGCCGGTGAGTTTGATGGATGAAAGTTTGAAGTTTAAGAAAAAGCTAGGTGACTAGGGGAGGAACACGGCCACATGTCGCCCCCCTACTAAAAAGAAACACGTCTTCTGCAAGAGTCAACTGAATTTACCTGATGAGAGCAGTCAGCTGTTCTGCCTCGTTGCTCTGTGTCTAACGGTTAAATCTGAGCTGGCATTGGTGTGTGTGGGTGTGTGTGTGTGACCCCGTGGACAATGGGGGGTTACTAGAGCGTGCAGTCTTAACGACGCAGCAACGTAACCCCTGAGGCACCAATCACACCTGCCCGTCACGCTTACATACAAATTCATAGAATCAACCACAATTGGGATTTGGTTTCTTTGACCAAATATTTTGCAGGCTGCCAGGTTTTGAGCGCAGACTCCGAGTGGGACGCTCAATGTGCTATTTTATATTGTGGGTTACAAATCAATTCAGCCCTTGGGCATTTTTTCCATTAATCACATTCAGATGAACAATTATTCGTAACACATCACACAAACCTTTTACAAAATATTATACACACATACACAGACACACACAAAATGATGCAAACTCCAGATAAACCCTACACGCTTGCAACATAATAAGGTCATGTGAACGCATGACTGCTCTTACACATTTATCTGCAAAAACACACACGCAGTGACACACACACACACACACACACTAAAGTGTGTGTAGTTCAGGTGCGGCGGTAAAGCTGATAAAAACTACTGGAGCGGCGCGCATGTGGATGTATCACACAAAGACCAGATACGCTATATATAATTCATCACAACAGATTAAGGAGAAGTGAGCTGGTAGGACAGTATAAATTAATTTAATTATGCCAATATGTGTCATGTTTTAATAAATCAAAACACATCAGACATTAATGAGTGAATAAATGAACTAGTGTCTCTTTTGGGGGTTTCTGCATACATTTACATCGAAAACATGTTTTTCAAGTTAAAAGAAATCCAATCCAATGAAAGATTACATTTGAATTCTTCTTTCATTTTGTATGGGAGCAAACATTAGAGAATGGGTTTGCAAGTCTAAAAAATGAATGCCTATGATTACTCCTGATTGGGCAAACCATTGCTGACTCAGCTCTAAGCACACATATGTATAACTAACTATGATCAAATAGGTAAAATAGGTACACATTTAGTTGTAATTCTTCATGTGGTCAACGTCTTTCATCAGATGTATGTTTGTGGATTTTACATCTAAATCAAAGGTCTTTGGTCAACGGGAGTGATGGGGAGTGTAAATATCGATACAGCAAAGTATTGCATAGTGAAAACCTGCATCTTTTTCATGAAGAAATATGATAGGCGTAATACTGTATCTTGTCGGTCCGACTTACAATACGTATAAATACTTAATAAAGGAAATTACTTAAACAAGAAGATTTTGACTGCATCTATTTCATTTTTATCTGTGCGTGTGTGTGTGTGTGTGTGTGTGCACGCTTTATGTTTAGCAAATTCCCATGAATTATAAAACCAAGATGGAAAAATTAAGACATAATGAAATATAAATTCTTTAACCTAGAAACAAAACCCCACAGGGGGATTGTTACATTATGCCAACATTTACACACGCAAGATCCCACCAAAATACACACCAACAGCAAAACAAAACACAAGCCGTGTGGGTGTGTGTGTGATCGCAGGCGCGCGCGCACACACACACACACACTCCAAGTTGATGCCTCCTACGTGCAGTCACCTAACACCTACATCTCCTTTTTTTAAACATGCAAACAGGATCCGTCACCATAAAGGAGGCAGAAGGAGAACAAAGCAGAATAAAATTATATTCAGGTTATTACTGGTTTCGGATAGGACAGAAAGTAGCGATGTATTACCTCAATCACTCAGTAAAACGATAAAATGTCAGAACAAAATAGAAAACAATTATTGATACATTTAATCAGTTATCAAAATTGTCAATTTACTCATTAAGAAAAGAATTCCCTCCACCTCATTATTGACAACATCATGAATCAAACTAATACAAGAACAATCTTTTTCTAGAAAAATAATTTCCCAAAACCACTGCCCCACTTCTCTTCATCATCATCATCCTTATTATCAGCATGAAACTGCAACCATTATCAATACTTTTCAATCTGTACCTCAAGTCAGACAGAAGTAAACCAAAATGAACAACCTCCCTAGAACCAAACCCTTCTGACACTGACGCAAACTCAATAACTCCAAGTCTACACAATTAAAACACTCTCAGGTGGTTTATGCTCATTCTTAGATCTACACATGCATATAAAACACACACGTACGGTGCACACACATGCACCACACATTTGATTACTCACCATAGTATAGTCCTTCCATTTGAAGTCCCAGAGAGAAGAGGAGAGAATAATCCCCACTGACACACAGCTGAATTAGGAAAAGCCCAAATTCCCGACTTCTGTGCTTTTTGGGCTCCTGGTGAGATGCGCTAGCCAGCTAACTCAGTAATGATGGCTAATGTTGGTGTACTCCTAAAACACAGCCTCCTCCTCCCTCCTCCTCACTACTACTGCTAGTAGGAGAAGAGAGAGAGGGGGTGGAGAGAGAGAGAAAGAGAGAGAGAGAGAGAGAGAGAGGGGGGGGCTTGTAGGCAGCTTATGACTGTGAAAGGGGGAGGGAGATGCATGAGAGAAAAATAAAGAAGGGGGTGGGGGGGGTGTCTTTGTCTCCCAAGAGAGGGGTGGAGGGGGAGAGAGGGAGCCAGATGTACAGGACAGGGAAAGCAAGAGAGAAAGAGAGACAAGAGACAAAAATGATGCAACAACTTCAGGAAAACAAGTGAGAAAACAGGGAAGTAAGGAGGCATTAAACAGAAAACCCCAAGATAACAACAAAACAATATAGAGGAGAAAGTCAGGAGGTTATTATAGAGAGCGCTGTGATCCCTATTCTGCCTTTCTCTCACAAATGCACCCCTCAGGAGATGCTCAATTAGTCATGGTATTCTCAACTCAACGTGGTCCTGCAGAAATCATCAATCTTCAGAAGAATAAAAATAACGCAGGGAACAACAATCAAATGTTCCACTTTGTTCGGTACGGGCTGCACATTTAACTTGATTATTGTGAAATCTGATCACCTGAAGGGAAAGTAAAAGAGACCCGACTGCTAATAGCTCAAGGTGGAATGGTTCACTCGCCCTACAAACTTAAATGATCACATTTGAATACTTAACAAGTTCAACAAAGAGTCGACTATAGTTAAAAAACTGAAAAAGAAATTACAGGACTGTGATGTTTGGTCCATGGAGAACCTTGTGAAATTCACCTTTTGACGTCTCTAGCCTCATCTCAGAATGTCTCTTTCATTTTAAGGTGAGATTAATAACAATCATAGTGTCCTGTGAAAGTCTGGAAACAATTAAATTACCCACGGTCAGCCATCTAAGTCCGATAGACCCACGAAACTGAGACAATGATGGTGGAAGATATAAAACAAGGTTAAGAGCCTACGTGTGTCCGAGATTTCATTTGACAGAGTTGTTAAGGACACACACACACACACACACACACACACACACACACACACACACACACACACACACACACACACACACACACACACACACACACACACACACACACACACACACACACACACACACACACACACACACACACACACACACACACACACACACACACACACACACACACACACACACAGGATCTAACCCCCTACAGCCATCCTCCCAGAGATGGTGTGCTAGCATCGCCCTCTAGTGGTGGCGCATTTTCGAGGGCTGCCGTCTGTTACCTTAAATATGGTGTGACATGAGTGGGATTCTCTACACGGCCTGAACATCAGGCACAACTTCAAAACTGATGTTTGGTACTTGGTACACTCCATAATGCGGGAACGTGTTCACTTCCTCAACTATTCCATCAGGAAAAGAAGAGAACAAAAAGCTGACATTGTTAAAAAAAATGTCTTTTAAAAGCAGACCAATAGACATGTCAGAAGTCAATTCTTCAATAAACCTTTGTTGTTACAAACAGTCCGGCTGGTGACCAATTACACCACTCACACAGACACACACTGAGAGGCATTATACCCACATGTGACCTCAGCAAAACTGGCTAATGGTAGCACATCAGTCAGGGAATATGTGTGTGATATCATACCTATGGCTGGTATCCAGGTGTTACTGCTGATCTGTGTGTGTGTTTCCCTGTTCTATTATGACTGTAGTTTTTGTGTGTGTGTGTGTGTGCGCATAAATCTAAAGAGATTAGGTCATATAATTGGTCAAGCAGATACTAATCTCTCTCTGTCTGGTAGAGTTATTCAGTGGGGAAATTATCAGTCACTGCGAAGGTATTGAAACACCTTTCATTTTGAATAAACATGTATTCTATGCCATTAGTCCTCATGTGGCAGTGGCTTCAAATGTAGAACAGATATGGGGGTGAGCGCAATCTTCACATACAACCCGTATCTTCTTTTTACCAAAATGTTGAACTGTGCCTTGAATAACAGAATCCCTAATCATCGCACCTTATTCTGTCTTTTGAAGTGGAAATACACATTTTGTGCAAGTACAACACTGAGGTTTTAATGTGTCTAAAAATCTAGTAATATAAAAGTACATCCCGGGACAATTTCCTTTAGCCTCATCTGTCTATTTAGGTTTTTCCCCTCGCTTTTCTCCCCCAATCTTTCTTCTCCTCACACCTCTTTTCTCTTTCTCTCTCTCTCTCTCTCCATGTGTGTGTGTGTGTGTGTGTGTGTGTGTGTGTGTGTGTGTGTGTGTGTGTGTGTGTGTGTGTGTGTGTGTGTGTGTGTGTGTGTGTGTGTGTGTGTGTGTGTATATGACAAAGCCCAACGATTACTTCTTTCTCGCTCTTCCTCTGACTCACTAACTACACTGTCTACTCTCTCTCACACACACACACACACACACACACACACACACAGGGGGGTATCGCTGTGCTCCAATTTGATTCATCACCAGTAGACATGCAGCACCACTGACACGTATGACCAAAGGTATCTTGCACAAAACGAGTGGGTGTCCTTGTGTGTGCATGCCCCAAATTAGGACAAGTCATCGACTACGATGTCATGTCCTGCCATTGTAGCACATTTCGGAGCACACAGAAAGAATTTGTTGCTACTCCGTGGTCCACATACACACAAAAAGACCCTGAAACATCAAACCGAGACTCTTCCAACGTTATCACGGGTCAACAGTCGTTATCGTGGCCCAGCGAGATGAACAAACATGAACACGGTCACAGAAACAGGTACCCAAACATACCGACGCACAAACACACACACCCAACGGGGATCGAACAGTGCTGCTGCTGAGAGGAAGAAGGCGTTTTCCCGTTAGCTCCCGAGGGACACGGCATGCTTTGGGATGTACAGTAAGTGCTCTGTGTGTGAGAGAGATAGAGAGAGGGGGTGTGGGGGCTGCTTCCTGAATGCAACCACTCCAGAAACTAGAGGAATGGGCCTTCATTCAGCCTGCTGTTTCCAAACACACAAATACACCCACTCACGTTAACACACAATAACGCCACCAACAGACTCCTTTTCCTTCACAGCTGAAACCACATCCACATGCGGGAGGATGCAGGGGAATAACTTCCTCAGAAGACACAGTGGTAGCTAAATTTAAAGCACATATACAATCACAGCGAGCACTTCTAAAACACTCACACACCAGAACACACACCCACACAAAACAATTGAAGTTACTCGTGCAAAACAAAGTACACCATTCGCTTGCTTCAACTGTGGACTCATGATTTTCTTTCCTTCCCGATGAAGATTATTTATGAATACGGGCAGGAGGTGAGGAAACAGGTCCCGACCTCCACAGAGAGAGTATGAAGAAGCCAATTGTCGGGTCCAAAAATGCCACCGGGTTTGCTCAGCAAACAACTTCTTTAAGAAAGAAATATTCCAGCTGGAAAAGCTCAAGAGGAGAGCTGTTCTTTTGCATCAGGACCCATGATTTAATTAGGCACCATGAATTCCCTCATAACACATGTATTAGGGACACACGTCATCGTATTCAGGGCTGAATACAAACACCACATGTGTCTGCAGTGATTGCTAATATCCCGTCTTGGAGTCATGAGTAACACCACATACAGACTGTTGGCTTCGTCAGCGTTACCCTCCTGTCCTTCTCTTCAGTTTCTCTCTTTGTCTCACTATCTGTTTTGAATAGAACAAACTGGAGAAAAATATAACACAAGAGTGCCAAGAATAGAAAAGTAAATTTGTACCAAAGCAGAGCGGAGCTTTGCAGGAGAGAAAAATGGAAAACAGAGTAGTCGTCTGCCGTGTAAATAACTGCTGAGTGTAGTCAAGTGTTTCTATTAATCCAGGCCACACACACACATGCACGCACGCACACGCACACACAGACACCAGCATGCTTTTACTAGCTTGCTTCAGACCAGCCAGAGGAAGAGTTGAGTCAGAAAGGTGCAGGTTTTTACTCTCGGTGAAACGCATCCAGTTCTTCATACCGGCTTCCCGATTTCCAAAAGAGAAAACACTAGAAACTAAAAGTAGAGGGTCCACATGAAAAAACTCCCCCAGAGATGATGTGTGTCACAAATTGAAGCAAAAACAAACAGGATTCCGTGCTTGTTTCTCGCAGTAATGACATGTTTCTTCTCCAGATAACAACGCCTTCCTTTTCCAGTGCCGGGAGGCCGAATTAGTAGACTGTGGTTGTACTTCACCACACCATTCAAACTAACGATGAATGGGGGCAAATTCCAGGTTGAGAAATCAAGACAAACGCCACATATGCTTTAACACAGGTCCAGACTGTTCGCTGTCCTTTCTAGGATCTGGCAAAAAAAAAAGGACCCATAAGTTGTAACCGTCCCTTCAAATCCACCAGTGAAAGAAGCAGCCCGTGCGTGTTGTGTGGAGCTCCGTCACCGCAAGTGAGCCGAGCGAACGCTCTGGGACTAAGCACTCATCAAGTGGACGAGCTCATCAACAGTGTGGGCCTTGTTCGCTCGTTAAAAAAAATAAACCACCACCTCGGCCCTGCAGAGGGCTCCGTGGACGGCATTTACAACCGCTCGCTGACAGACTCGTGTACACGCGGTTCAGCTTTACATCTGGCGTCGTTGAATCTGTTTTGTGGGGAAGGAAGTGGTGTCAGCAGGACGTCGCCGCCATCGTCGCGGGACAGAGTTTCAGCTCTTCAGACCGAGTCATTCCTTCAGAGTTTATCGTCACGGCGTTGCAATCGTCTCATTTGGTTGGGATCGGTAAACAACAGCCCGGATCACTCAGTGACTAACTGGAACATGACAGTGAACGCAAGAGCGTTTGCAATACACCCATGTTGTGCCAAACCATAATAACCGTGACTACCACATCCATTAACACAAACAATCACCTTGATGAAACTTTGCCTTACCTACTGTACTATGGATCTCATCAGTAAACAAAACACTGCTTTAGATTTAGTATCTCGATGGAATTGCAAATGAACGCCTATTAGTGTACTGTAGGACCGAAGCCTCGCTGCCCTCAGGATACTGCAATTCATTAGCATTTTCTTGCATCTTGAATATGAAGTAGAGGCAAATCAGGCACGAGCAATCTTTCACAGTCAGGAAAAAGTGACACCGAGCGGCATTTTCCGCGCAGGCATTGAACAGCGGGATCTTGAATCCCTGTAACCATGTTGTTATGTACGCGATAGTGTACATTTTCGGGAGGGTTTAGGGTTCTCGAGAATAAGAGTGAAGTACACCAACAATCTGGGGTCATATGTGGGGCATAAATATGTGTTTTTGAATGGATTTTATTAGTTTATTGGTTGTTTACTCTGTAAAATAGCAGCCCATAAATAAATAATACTCAAAATCCATGCAGATTTATAAGAAGTAATAATAATTTAAGCTTTAACGTGACGCATTACAGTAATGGATGCATAGCTCAGACTTGTACCTCATTGGCCGAATAATAACAGCCAAAATGAGAAGCATCATCATACCCCTCTCACCCCGGACAAAACCCGTTTGTGCCCCTTCCATCTGGCAGGAGGCTGAGGGCCCATCAGAACCAAGACCTCCCGCCACACAAACAGTTTCTTCCCGTCGGCAGTGGGGCTCACCAACAGAGCCCGTGTCCCCCACTGATCGACTCTGATCGCCTCCGTCACCCGGTCACTTTATAACACTGCACATGCACGAACACTTTCACTGTCGTTTCATGTTTACTGCTGCACTTTAGATTTTATTTTATAACCTTATTCTATTTTGTATATACTAATCCCTAGCCTTAGCTACTAACCCATAGTACTGTATTATATTATATAATGTTTTATAACTTTTTTCCTTGCACTATGTTGTCCGTTGTCCTGTCCTCCACTATCGTCTGCTGTCTGTTGTTCTGTTGCGCAAAACGCCATGTAAAATTCCTAGTGTGTCCAATCATACCCTTTCTGATTCCATACAGCTCATTGAATCCCTAAATAACTGAGGCAAACGAATTAAATGTATGGAAGTACTGTGACGCCGCTGAGGTTAACGTTGGGTTAAAGGGTGAAACTTGAGTGTGATCCATGAGGGCAGCATGGACGAGTTCAGTTTTTTGAGTTGGAGGGGGGGGGGGGGGAGATTCAAGGTAACCAAACAACCCTGGACAACATTTAAAACAGATGGTACTTCTATGACACTAAATGTTAGTCAATCTGTAAAGTATTAGTTTTACAGTTAGTTGAGGAGGAGTTGCTCGAGTCGGGTCCCTCTTCCTCTCAACTGCCTCAAGTTACTAGAGAGAAAAACTACGACCTAACGTTACTTACGGGGCCTGCAAAGTTACGCTGGTTTACGAGTTACGTCCCAATAGTGAGTGAGAACGGTTCAGAAAAACCGGGAGGAGAAACAGACAAAGTGAAACGTTAGCGGCAGCCAGGAGGAGCGTCCGCACAAACCACATCCCATAACGTTACTTTCTTTAAGCGACCGAAATAATTCCCGAAACACAATATGACTCACGTCGCCTTGTTCCGGGGGACGTCCGGGAGGTTTGGGCTGTGTTTACCGGCGGGAGAAGCTCTCAACAGTGGGGGAATAGTCAGTTATTTTCAGTGGAGGAGTCGATACGGTCGCTGTTTTTTTTTTCTTCTTTTTTTTTCGCTCATGCCTATCTCCCCCACTTCTCCCTCTCCCGTCGCCTGTTCCTGCTTCCCCTCTCCACATCCAGCATTCCAATATGGCCGCCGCTGGGAGCGACGCACACACCCACTCAAACGCGCATGCACGCGCGCACACACACACACACACACACACACACACACACAGTACACACAGGAAACCCTACTCTAGGAAAGCCCTGCCTCAGGCACAGCACACCTGAGGCCATGAACGAATGAATGAATGCATGTGTGGCGTAGGCCCAACTTTACACGTTTGAACTGTAGTGAGAGAGGCAGTAACGGAAAGGTATCACGGTAAAGAAGGAAAGAAAAGCGCATTAAACTTTCACCAAAGTTAGAATTGAAGTAGAGGCATCGATATATTTTCACAGTATATAAACATATTATACAGAATTTACCATTTTAGGATAATATAACGTTACATTGCAGTTACTTCATTGAATTGTAGTTATTGTTGCATTAATGCACACATGACTTTAACGATGCAGCTTTGAGTACAGGTTAGGATAGGATGACACCTCGTGGTCATTACATGCTACTGCGATAGCGGTGTTTCACTGTAATTGACACCTTTGTAACCATCAAACTGCTCAATCATAACTCTTTATTCTGCTTTTTGCGTGAATTATGAAAATTACAATGCAATTTGATTTTAGTAACTGTCTACTTTTCTAATCTGAGTCAACACAGACTCAAGCTTGTCCACTGTAAGGTGTTATAGTTATTCGATCTTATTGATTACTTTTTAATATATATACGAATATATAGTCTGGTACCAAGCGGTCAGCTACAATGCAGGCTGCCTCTCTTACACTGCGGTTGAATTAACAGACACTCGGAATTTGATGGTCCTCACTGACATTGCAGTACCCTTCTTGCCTCGTTTGGTCGTACATGACAGATGACAAGGACACAGAGAAGACATTAGATATCCGGTTAAAAAAATGTAGTGGAGGTAAAAGTTGACAACGTCTATCCTAATTATTTTAGAATATAGGGCAGGTCATCTCTTACATACACATATTAAAAACGTATACTTTTATAATAGAATAACATGTAAAACGTATACTTAATAGGATCCTTCGTAACAACCAAAATATGAAGAAAAATATAAACTGTTATAAATAACATACATCGCTGATATTTCTGCTCTAAATCTAGGCAACGCGATATTTATCTGTATAAAATTATTTTTCATTTGTTAAAAACAAAGCGGGCTGCAAGTATGTTTTAAATCAAATCTCATAGACCTATTTTTCTAGCAGTACACAAATCCCCCAATAGATGGCGGCATAGCACTCTTCAGTCGGTAAAAAAAAACAAAAAAAAAACGTTTATTTTGAAATGTGGGAAGTCCGACTAAACGTCGAGCTGTCTGTAGCTTTAATTTGGTAGTGCAGCGGTGCCCCTCGCCGTGTCGATTGGAGACGGTGGTCGAGTCGGTGCTGCAGCGTCTCGCCCCGCGAACACATTAATGACAGCGAACGGAGGGGAGCGTCATCTCACCGCGCGTCTGTGTGACGTCGCCGCCTCGCCAGTGGAGATGATCGCGTGAAGCCGAAGTTGAGTTCAGTCCTGGAGTTTCACTTCAGTTGCGGTAAGAAACGTTCTCAGCTGCTCTCAAGTGAGTTTCATCTTCATGGCAATGTAATGCACCGTAATGTACTAACTGCTCACATCTCTGTATTCACATTAACGCTACTCATGGTGACTGCTGTCTTAAATATCTAAGGTAGAATGAACGCGATCCTAACTATAACTGTTATTCAAAGTTTTTGGGACGAAAAAGCAGTAAAACCCTTTTAAAAACTGCCTTGATAGCATGGGCCTGACTCATTTCCTCCTGCATGTAATTTGTGCGCTGGCTCAGGTCACAGATGATGAGCTCTAGTATTGTCATAAACCAGCCACAACCTTGTAAATGTTGTCTGGTTTCCATTAAAGGGGCATTTCACCCCTTTTTAAGAGCGCACCCTCTCATCCTGCTTCCCAGAAAAGCTCAGTGACCTCCTGAAAAACCTGTTTGTGGTTTCACTGTGATGTAAAGTCAGAGGAACTGGCATGCATGTGTCCAAATCATTGACTTAGTCTCTGTCCATGTCCAATTAAAAACACAATTTAGTTTATTAAAGTTTACAAAACCCTGGCAGATGGGTGGGACGAGTATTTATTTCTCACACCATCTGGATTGTGACTGCGATCCTGATGGCGTTATGTGGTGGCAGATCTATAGGAACTACCATCCTGTTTTCCCCGTGGGCCTGTAAAGCCCTTTAAGGTGTTCTGCAGTGATTCGAGGCCTCTGTGCGGAGCGTTATTGCCCAAACGTTTTACACATGAAGATGAAAAAAGTGTTTAAAACAGTTTAGGATCTAGTTAACATTAGCCGTGTGCATCTTATACGTTTCACCAACAGTGTCCGACTTTCAGTTTGTTTGTTGATGCGTTAGTTTTCCTCCTTGCTTCGCAGCGACGCCGCATTTTTCCGATGGTGGAAATACAACTTTTCTGCAGGATATTCCTCCGCTGAATCAGGGTTTCACCGAAACAGCCAGGAGAAACGCCCTCTCTGAAAGGACCCATGCGTGGTCAAAGCCTCCCTTCACATCCTTGATTTTCTGCTGCGGGGTTATAATTATAAATACAAAAAAATGTTGGCACTATAACGCCAAAAAAAAAACTGCCTACGTCAGCTTTAACCACTTCCATTTTGGACGCAGCCGTCTTCCTCCTGTATCTATTTTCAGTTCTATAAAACAAACCTGCGCACCAGCAACTGCTTGGCAAAGTTGTCGTCGGCCACATCGATTCCTCTTCCTCTTTTTAGACATACTTGTCTGTTGGAGTTCCCGGGCAGCCTCCACGTGTCTGCGCGGAGGCCGCCCTCTCAAAGATACACACTCCCAAGCCTATGTTGTGCTGTACGCCAATGATCGAGATATTCCACTCAGTGTTGCCTCTCTAGTGGATTCTTTTGTAAAGTACAAGCCTTTATTCAGAAAGCCGCACGACGTGAGCTCCTCGTTCCCCAGTCTGTCTCAGGCTCACATGGCAGGCAACTGCATTTCATTAAGTGCTTGTCTGTGCGTGTGCGTGCAAGAGAGTGTCCAGTCACTTCGTCGGTGTGTTTTGGGTGTGTTTGTGTGACACAACAGTTAGTCAGAGGCCGGAATGGCCTGAAGGCTGAGAAGGAAAGGAAAGCTAAGTCAAAGCAGAGAAGAATACAAAACGTTCAAAAGAGAACAAGTCTGGGTGGCAGAGAAGGGCAAAGGTAGATAAAGAGAATAGCATGGAAGTGATGTGAGGGACGAACGTAGAGTGCAGTTTTGTGTCAAGGCCACTACTTGAAATCCTTCTTGTATGTGTGTGTCTGCACATCAGTAGGTAGGCTGATTTGTGAGGACTTAAAGCAGGTCTTTGGGGCGATGAGGCCCAAACAAAGGGGGACAGAAAAATGGACAAAGGTATTAAAATGTTGTTTTGAATTTCTTTCAGATGGAGTTGATTGAACTAGTTATTTGTTAAAGTGTGTTTTTCTTTGCGCCCCCTGCACAGTAAATGCCGGCAGCGTACTCGGTGCTGGAGCACGTCACCTCACTCTAACAAGCGTACTTGCTACTGGACATTGAGTTACTGATATAAAACCTGTACAGTTATGCAATGTCTGTTTCCCTATTCTCATGACACGCATGGTTTTCTTTACTGCGGACCAAACCCCGACGTCTGTTAGTTTGTGCCGGTGTGTGTGTGTGTGTGTGTGTGTGTGTGTGTGTGTGTGTGTGTGTGTGTGTGTGTGTGTGTGTGTGTGTGTGTGTGTGTGTGTGTGTGTGTGTGTGTGTGTGTGTGTGTCGGCACACATCTGAAGGGAGTTGCAGGAAAAGAGATGTGTAAGTTGTCGGTCTGCTGTTTTTTTTTTTTATTTTAGCTGTTGCCGTACTTCGATTGCTCAAGCTTTGGTTTTGTCATCTCGAAAACTGGAACTCAAATGACATCACCGTTTTTGAGTCATGGCCAAACAATATGAAACTTCACCACAGATCACCGCAGACTTTCTTACATGTATAGTACGAGTTGTTGATTTATATAAACTATTCTATTACAGTATTTCCAACCGCATGAGCTTGCCTTGATATAGTAAATTATATCCAAATGAAGTTGAGAAATGCCATGAAGACCAAAAAATATATATTGGATTTTCTGTTATTCGATAATGGGTTGAATTGAATAGCTGAAAATGCAACAAGAGAAATCCACCTCGGTACAAATGTTATAGAGAAGGTTTGACTCATTTTTGTGAGGATGTTCTTATTTGATTGGAGTGTGTGTGTGTGTGTGTGTGTGTGTGTGTGTTTTCTTGCAGTGCATGTGATGGCAGAGCTCCCGTCTGGACTGCTGGAGGCATGCGTAGTGATTGGAGCGTCCACTGATAAGCTTCGCGATATATACCAGGTATATAAACATAAACATAAAGACAGATTGAAAACAAACAGATGTGGACAACATTCACAACTTTTCGTGCTTCCTTCCTGGACCTCTTGAACAGAAAGAGCTACCTCTTTGAAAACATGCTAAATAGTGAACAAAGTGTTCGGATAAACAATTTGTATGATTTAGGTTTAAGTACAGGAATGGATACACAATCAATAGGTTCACAATAGAGATACATGTGTCGTGCATAACACTGGTCTTCCTAGCCTACGTCCAATTGTTCCGATACATTGGAATTGTTTTGGTAATTCCCATAAAGCCAGCAGTTTAGTTATCTGTATTATTTCATGCTCTTTTTGAACCCTCCAAAAACAGTAGTTCTTTTTAGTTGCATTGTATTGCTTAAAAAGGGATTTCATAAGACATAAGAAAATATTCTTTGTTAATGTGTACTGTGACCTTTGTTGCCAAACCTATGACCCTGCATGTTTATGACTGTTCCGCAGCTCCATGTGCAGAGTAAGTTGAAGGAATTCCCCCTGCTGGAAGGAGAGGTACTGCAGGTCCATGCCCCGCCTTTTGTTTCCAAGGAAACCAACTCCAGCCAGTTGATTGGACCAGCCTTCAGTCGTGTCCAGAAGAGGAGGAGCTTTATCAAAAAGGTTAAAAAAAGTCCTTTTATTTTAAACTCTATAGAAGTTCATGTATCCATGTGCATACATTTGAGACACTTAACATGTGGATAAAGGAACGGGCAACTCTGGGATTTGATGGTCACGTTCAGAAATGATATCAATATTTGTTGTTTTTCCGATGCTTTGCAGAAGAGGCGAGATCATGTTGCAGAGGTGTTGCCAAACGGAGAAACTAGCAACAGCCCCGAAGCGTCCTCGGCGACGGACGACATCAGCGTTCCAAAGGATTTGGACCTCATCGCCCTGCCACAGCTCTGTTTCCCCGGTACCCGGAACTAAACATTAAATGACACAATGGTGCCGAACTATTTGTCCTGTAAATAGAATAGTTTTTATGTTTCCTCTGTACGATCAACATGTTTTTTTTTGTTTAGGAGTGGCCATCTCTAGCGACACGTTTTTACTGTTCCCAAGTGCACTTTGCTTACTTCTTTATTGCATGGTAAAACATGTTCATACCTTGAAATGTATGAATCCAGTTAAACAAAGTGGTGTGGGAAACCCTGGGTGTGGTTAGTGAGGTCCATGGAGAGGAACCTTTGGTTGGACCCACCTTACCCCGCCGAAGAAGTCGCTGAAGTATGGGTATGCCAGATGAGAATCTTCCTGAGATGCCGAAGGCTCTGGACATTGTTTGACTCGTCTTGGGTCTCACGCCTCTTCAGTGTATAGTGGAGGTCAGGGCCAGTCGGGGACAAAGCTTTCAATTTACCGCGTCCATCTACGCTCTCACCCTCCGCTGTTGTTATGAGCGTTGGGGATTGACCAAAAGAAAGTGATTGCGTACACAAGCGTCCAAAATAGGTTTCCTCCACAGGAAATCCGACACCCAAACATAGGGCTCGTCCTTCGCAACAACGGGGACCAGCTGAGGTAGTTTGGGCGTCTAATCGGGGTTCCTCTTGGACGGCGGCTGGATGGATTTATACCTGACTTCAGCTCCTATATGCTGCTAAAGGGGCATAAGTTAAACTCAGCTAAAAGACCTCTTGGTTTCCTTTGAATAGGTGGTCTCCAGTTAGCCAATGAGCAGCGAGAAGACAGTTACCACTTCCTGGTTTTTACTGACCTGTTTGGGAACCGAACCCATGGAGTTGTCGTGCAGTACGACAGAGCCGTACAGGTACACACACACACACACACACAGAAAACTTGTTGAATCGAATGAATGTAGACCGTTCTTTCTCATTGGCTGTCTACCGTGTCAGTCCTGTCAGGAAGGTGCTGCCCAGAATGGCAACAGATGGAATTCATCGAAGTCCCGCCTCTATACACCTTTTGCTTTGTGCGTCATCTCCAAGTTCCCCTATTACAATGCTCTGAAAGACTGCTTGTCATGGTAATTTATTTTGATTTTATTTCAACACGATTGGCTGATTGGTAAACTTCCTCTGGTTACGGCGATTTGGTGACATGTTACACCTGTCTCTGTCTTCCACCCTCAGCCTCCTGGTCCTGTTGCGGCTTGCGCGACAAGCTGACCTTGAGGAGACCATAAAGGAATTCTCAGCCAAGCTTTCTCTGGTTCCTTTACCACCACCTGGACAGCTACACGTGGTCAGAAAACACCCTTTTCCTCCCCTCTCTGTCTTTGTCGAGAGATCTCTCACATTATAAGTATTTCTCACCATGTGACCAGTTTCAATTGTGTTTCCGCGTGTTAGTCCTTCAACCTCCGTCCCATCAACGTGGTGCTTCCATCGAGGCACGATCAGGACAGCCCCGTTATCGACCTCGACCTGCATCTTCCTTTCCTCTGCTTCACGCACACGACACTGCTGCAGGTAACGCAGCACGCAGAGACGGCTCTGGCATCGCATACAAGTCTTGCGCTGATGTATACGCACGTGTGTTTATTTATTGAGAGGTGAAGGGCGCTATATGCGGGTAATCCGTTGTATAAGAAGACATAAGAATACTTCCGATGTTGAGGGGAGTCCTGGCTCTTTCTGTAGGTGCTGTCCTGCCTCCTGCAGGAGCAGAGGCTGGTATTCTTCTCCGCCGACTGGGCCAGGCTCACTCTGGTCGCAGAGAGTTTGCTGTTGTACCTGCAGGTCGGTAGAGGAGGAACATCGTCGCATCTCACTGTTTGGTTTGCTTTGAAGAGGCGTTGCAGGACGTCCCGCGGCGTCCCCTTATCCATCGGCTTAATCGGTCGTCCGTTCCTCTGACGTCTCCCTCAGCCTCTGTCCTGGCAGCAGCCTTATGTTCCGGTGTTGGCGAGAGGAATGCTGGACTTCCTCATGGCTCCCACAGCCTTCCTGATGGGCTGTCACATCAGTAATTTTGAAGAGGTCGCTGCGGTGAGTCCCGTCCGCTGTCCACAAACCGGCTTCAGGCCTACAGTCTTGCACAGTAACTCTAACCTTTATGGCCCAGGATGTCAAGTCAATACCTAAACTGTGATTAATCACTATACTCGGACAGTCATGTTGTGAATTGGACACATTGCTTCAGCTCTGCCCAATGATGTCTTTGCTATTTCACAGAAGCGGCAAGGCTCTGGGCAATAAAGTTAACATCAGGTTTATCATAAGAATTATGAAATTTGATAGTTTGGAATTGAAATGACCAGTCTTTTTCCAATTGTCTGAGCTGAGCTCACATTTAGTATTTAACAACTGATTATCCCCTGTATTCCTCTTTATCTGGGGTCTTACAGTCGCTTAGTTCACATATTAAACAGTAGCTGCCTGTTTATTCTAACACAGTCGGACTGTGTAGTAATGAATTGCACACATTGTGCCTACAATCAGTGGATATTTGTGCGTGCGTGTGTCTTCTTTGTGTAGGAAACAGAGGAGCTAATTCTGGTGAATCTTGATGATGGCATCATTCAGTCGTCATGGTCTGAAGTCTTTGACCTACCATCCATCCCTTTGGCTGCTGCTGAGAGCTTTATCTCAAGGTGACGCACACACACGGGATACTGCGGGCTAGAAAAATTGCTTTTATTGTGCCCAGAAACACAATGTACAGAATATAGGTTTAGTAGAACTGTTTTTCAATTTACAAAGGGAACACGGTCTGTTAATGTGAGTCTGTTCTGATCTCTCTGGTTTCTTTGCACTGGTGTGTGCAGGGCGGAGTGTCTCAGGCTTCACTATGACCTGGAGCAGTGTCATCTTGGAGCGGGCACTGACGCCAACGCACTGCGAGGCCAACGCAGAGACTGGCAGACGCGCCTCAACACACAGATACAAAACATTGCACTGGAACTGGTGGTCACCGTCTTCAGGTAGTGCCCGGATTCCTTTACCAATAGTTATGATTATAGGGAATCGAATGGTCAGCGGGTGCAAGCTAGATGTTAATTTATGCAGAGTCCGTTTCTGAATGTTTTCTCCAACTCTTCTTTTCATCTCTTCTTCTCTGTCAGAGGCGTCCAGGACTTTCTGAACCATGAACACAGAGTTTTCAACAGTGAGGAGTTTCTGCGGACCAGGGAGCCGTCAGATCAGCTGTTTTACAAGACGGTACACTCACACTCATTTTTACAAATAAGACGCGCACACACAAAGTCTGACTCACACAATCTGTGCTGCATATTTCTCTTTGTTGTCGTCCCCAGGTGTTAGACACTCACATCTTTCACTCATTTCTGCGGGACCGGCTGAACAGGAAACAAGACGCCTTCAGCCGCATGGAGCAGAACACGCGTAACCACGCGCAGAGGTAGGATACCTGCTAGTGGGACGTCATAGCCGAGAGACGGCGGTAACCAGGCAACTGTGAGGTTCAAACGCATTGCTTGAGGCTTAAAACAAGTGTATTTTAATGATGCAGTGCAGTGATCAGAGTAGTTATTTTCTATTATAAATTTTTATAGCCTTTACTCTGCTCCGTGGTCAGAGGTGTTGTGCTTGAAAAGCTCCATAGAGCTGGAACAATTTAATTAAGTTATAAAGCAATTGCAGCTTTTCACCTCTAAATCAAAATGTCATCTATTGTTTGAGAAAAAGAATTGATAATGAAAATGATTAGTAGTTTCAGATCAAAAGCAGGAAAAGCACAGCTAGTAAATGAGTCATAGAACGGAAGATGCATCTCTTCCCCAGTGAACCACTGCAAGAGATTGGCGATACGCAGCGACGCAATCATTGCCAGCTGAAACCTTTCCGCGTCTCTCTAGCAGGAACCGTGCCATGACGGAGTCTCCTCGGCGTCCGCTCCTGTCCGACCTGTCCCGCAGTGGCTACAGCAGCTACGCCAGCCCCAGTGACCGACTGAGCAGGAGGCTGGGAGCCAGCCTGCCAAACCTGGAGCAACCGGCCCACGACGGCGCGGCGGCCCCGAGCGCCAACAGACAGGCGTCCTTCAGGAGGATGACGCCGGACGCAGGTCGGTGCCGGACGGATGAAATTGATTATTAATGGAGAGTCGGTGGAGACTCAAAACAATCTGTAATGTCCCTTTGTCGTCCTCGCAGGGTTTAAGTGCCCCGAAAGAGCGGTGAAGGTTTTCCGTCTCCCAGAGTTCCCGCCTCCGCTGGCCTATCACTACGTCCAGAACTATTATTCTGACATGGTTTCTTCGCTGGGGAAGGCTATTAACGCTACACCAGCTGGAGAGTCTGCTCTGAGGGCCAGGTACCGTGAGGAGACGTAACGGAGGATCTTCAATGTTATACATTCAATATCTAAGCGATGTGTGCTCTGATAATAAACATAATACAGATAAGAACTTTTTGAAAAATAAGGCAAATGAAATGACCCTGCGATATGCACTTAATGCTTTGAGAATAATTTAGAAATTGATTTAAGAATTGCAAATTTGTCAAGCAGCCAACAACTTTGTGACATCTGTATAACCGTCACCATGTACCCCTTTCATCCATTTGTCTGTCTTTCCAGGTACCACTACCTGCGAGGTTTGGTCAACACCGTGTCCAACAGGCGCCTGGATGCCCTGGAGGATTTCCAGAGTCTTTATAAGACGGACTCGGACATCTTCCCTTCTCAGATGGTGAAGACATTGGTTGACTCTCTACCAGCAGGGGAAAGGTTACAGGTCAGTGTGTGTGTAAACGTTGTCTGGATGAGCCTTGAGTGCACCTCGTTTATATACATGTGTACCGCTCAAGTTAAATCAAAACAATCATGTTGCAGTAAATAACTCAATTTACGGTCCATGGGTTGTATCAGAACTTCAGTGAGCATCGTGATATTAGGTGGTGCTTTACTGACTGTAGTAATGATGGAATCCCCTCAATAGACGGACAAACGTCCAGAACTAAGACGGCTCATCGTTCGGGTCAAGAGGGACCAGGAGCGGGAGCTCGCGCGCGACGGCAACAGGAGTGAGGAAGACGCCGTAAAGCGCTTCAAGCTGCCGAAAACGTACATGCAGCTGGAGGAGTTTGTAAAATGCATCCAGGAGTCTGGCATTGTAAAAGACCACGGCACCATACACAGACTCTTTGACGCCCTGACAGTCGGTAAGTAGTGGCGTTTACTGCACATCCATACATGGATGTGGTATTAATGCACATTCACAAGGGCAGCGCCGGCCTTCTTTTCAGTTATTTTGATTACCGATACTCTCCCAAAGAACTTTTCTTACTAACTCTAAGTTGCTGCCAAAGGAACACACACTTCACTCCTCGTTCTCCCTCGTTCCAGGCAAAGATTCATTCCTTAAGTTAATCATTGCCTCACCCCTTCTTGAAGTAGGAGAGTTGTTCATGCAGAGCTGTTTGGTGTTGTAGGTGTAACCACGGCTCCACTGGTAATTTATTGGACTTGGGTGGCAAATGGCAAATGTGTTCAGTGGCACGTGGTGAAGCACCGAGCAGTGGGCATCAGTGTTTGTACATTGTACGTGGCGCCACTAGAAACTAGTGCCAGCCCGCCCGCGGGCCGCACTGACCTGACAGCATTTCTGTTTTCTTAGATGTAAACTGGAAGTTATCATATGGGCTGAATAATAAGGGGTATTTGTTTTTAAGTTAAGATAAGAGCTACTAGGGAGGCCCTGTGTTTTGAAAGGGGGAGGAGGGGTCTTTTAAAAAACGGCGGTATCTTTCTTCAGGAACAAAGGTCGGAGGGAGAGCTTATCTCGCCGGCCACCCTATGTTTTTGTAAAAAGGGAATTTACATCCTGTTTGGTAGAAGTTTTCCCTTTTGAACGAGATACAGACCGAGTGGTCAGAGTGTTTGCTCAGCTCCTCAAATCCAACTGCAGACTCGTACACTTCATCATGGCTTCAATAACTCAATGTCTTCGTATCTATGGAAATGACTCGTGCTTGGATAGAGGTCAACAGAGCTTTTCGATAATTTGAAGTAATTGTCCCGCTATGGTTTTTTTAGGTCTTAATGTTAACTCCAAAAAACAAGCTTTTAAATTGTACATGTGTTTTAGGCTCAGTGGTCATTAAAAGATGGCTGTGCCTGCTGGGTGAAAGGAATTAATCACACAAATCCATAGATTAGCCGCACCATTATATAAACTGCAGAATCGTAAAATGGAACAAAAGGTGCGGCCTTATAGTCCGAAAATGACGGTAATTATGAAAGTGTGTGTTTTTGTTTGTTGCAGGTCATCAGAAGCAGGTGGGTCCAGAGTTGTTTAGAGTCTTCTACACCATCTGGAAGGAGACGGAGGCCGAGGCACAGGAGGTCTGTGTGTAGGCTTTACTCGAAATACACATACAACGCGATGAACCAAATCTTGAATACACAGATTTGGCCACAACTGAGGTTATATTCACTTTTAACGGCGTAAAGGTGAAGCGTGACATTGACGGCAAAAACAATTGCATTGTACATGTCAGCTGATCGTAACTGAGTTTTTAAGCCTGTTAGACTTTGTTAGGAAACATCTGCAGCTGTGATTGTGTTGTTTTGCATATGAAAATACTTCAAACCTGCAGTTGAAGAGGCGTTTTTTTCCCTCTAAACCAGCCGACGGGTCCGTGGAATCAGCTGACCGGTCGTTATGTGGTTTTCAGGTGTGCCTGCCGGCGTCCGTCTCGGAGCACATTGAGCCCAGCGAGTGCATCTTCAAGCTGTCCTCATCTGTCAAGACGAGCCGCGGCGTCGGCAAGATCGCCATGACCCAGCGACGGCTCTTCTTGCTGACCGACGGACGGCCGGGATACGTGGAGGTGGCCCAGTACCGAGATCTAGAGGTCAGGACGAGAGGAAGGACGAAAGACACTTTGAGTCTCGAGTTTGAGCTGTGGGTTGAATCCAAGCGAGTTGGTCCTGCGTCCTTATCAAGCTCCTTTCCTCCCCTCTTATCCTGCAGGAGGTGAAAGTGTCCTCAGCTCCCTTCCTGCTCCTGAGGATCCCCAGCTTGAAGCTGCGCGTTCAGGGCAGGAAGGAGGCGTTCGAGGCCAATTTGAAAACGGAGACCGAGTTGTGGAATCTAATGGTCAAAGAGATGTGGGCTGGGCGCAACTTGGCTGACCAACACAAGGTAAAGGGGTGTGTGTGTGTGTGTGTGCCTGCATGCATGCATGTGTGTGTGTGTGTGTGTGTGTGATAAAAGGTGATCAGAGGGAAAGAAATGCACAAGGAAAAAAAGATAATTTGGTGAGTTATCATGAGCCTTTATTTCTTATGCATTGGCCGTGCGTGTGTGTTTGTGCGCAAGGTCATGCCAGTCATTTTAAAGTGAGCTTTGGTAGGTGTGGCTGAAATTCCCTGAGGGCGTTCCTGAAAATAAATACACGCTTGAACAATGACTGAGGTTTTTCCTTTTATGGAAACCAGATGACGTAACTGACACCTCTGCCTCTCACGCTCTCGTGGTTAATCTCTTCTTTTTACACTCTCCGTCTTCGTGGTTAAAATAAGCTGCATTGTTAAGAACTCAAGGCAGCAAAACACCAGCGAGTCGTATATCTGAATCTATAATTGTTTAGTAGAATCTCATTGTTATGCCTTTTTGGAGATGCAGAAGTGCTACAGTTGTGTTGTCATTGTGACTGAACCTTTGTCTCCAGGACCCTCAGTACATGCAGCAGGCTCTGACCAACGCCCTGTTGATGGACGCAGTAGTGGGCAGCCTTCAGAGCAGCAAGGCCATCTACGCTGCTTCCAAGTTGGCTCACTTTGACCGCATCAAGACGGAAGGTGGTGGTGATTCTGTTGTCCGTCTGTTGTTGGCTTTAGTTTTACAGCCCAGCTCATCGGCATGAAAGGCATTATAGCTTCAGTTGGTTTTGATTCAGTTCAGATGCTACTCTGAAACAAACATTTTTCATGTGTTTTGTGTTGGGTTTCCGCTTGTAGGCGGGTTTTGGGAATCTTGACATTTTCCTCCATACACAGCAACTTGTCGGATGTTGTGTGGAGATGCTCGTTGCTTTCGTGGTGTTTTACGGTGTGCGTTAATTCATCCGCCGCCAGTGGAAACCCAATTTACTCTCTTTAACATCGGCCCGTCTCTTTCCAGTGCCGATGATGGTCCCCAAGACCACCGCAGACACCCTGAAGCACAAAATCAACCCCTCGCTGGAGCTGGCCGAGCCTCAGGCTGTGGATGTGCTTCTATACACACCAGGTAAAACCTGTGACCTAAGCAGTCTCCTCACTGTCGGGTGTCTCTCGCTCGAGGGAGTTTCAGCCAACAAAAAAGTCAATGACTCGCAACCTGGGAGAGACAATCGGTCAATATGCCTCAGCTGCGCTCGTTCCCTGAGCTAACCACACCCCCAGCTCCACAGTGACCTTTGCTTCTTACTGACTCACGCTGGCCAACATAAAAAGACCCTCATAAATCTGCACCACTATTGTTTACAGGAAAACCAAAGGAAGTCTACTAGAATTGTATGGATATTTTGGTTCTACACAAATTACATGTATTAGCGAAACCTCTCCTTAAGGGTATCAGAACGGCTTTGAATACTTTTCAACCCCTGTGCGTGTGTGAGAAAGCTTTAGCATCATGTGCAAAAAAGTCAAGACAACCCAGTTTTAGATTAGACCCAGTTTTTTTAGATAATTCACTTTTGGCCATGTTAACCTCTTACATTTGCTTCAGCCCCTCTCCACAAGATGGTAATGGTAAGACAGAGCTCACCTAGAATATACTCCTAGTGAAAGTAGCAGTGGGATTATTTTAGATCTAAAATGCTCAAATAATGCGTGGGATAATAATTTAACGTGGGAGACGGAAGCTAAACGGAAAATAAAATGCTCAAAGAACATTCTGTTTAATCCTCCTTTAGTGACAACAATCTCCCAATAATACATCAAAATAGTTTTTGAAGCCAACTTACTAAAGAACCAATTTAGTATTTGCTTGATGTTTTTTTTGGAAAAGTGTAAAAACTGTTACCAAAAGAGTGGATGATACAGATGGTTATCTTTTTTTTTTTTTAAACATTTACTTTGTAATAATCTGTTGCAGTGAAAGAACACATCCCGAGAGCCAAAGAGCACAAAGTCTAAGAAGTGGAGTTCATTTACAGACCTAAATGTGTTACGGCCATTCTCAATGAACCTTTGAGGAGAAACAAAAGGTCGCCAGATTTCAGCCCCTATGAGAGATTTGGGGAGAAAACATCTGTTCAACAGAGCTCTGAAACACAATATACGTGTTTTTACTAACAACAATTCAACACCAAAAATCCCAAATGGGTTCACGCAGGTAAACTCATTCGACCACATCAATTGTTTACGGTTGTTTAGCCTGTGGGGAACAGAACTGGGAAGCCAACGACCTCGGTAGAAATGACCATATGGGGCCACTTGGATGCCCGCCTGGTGCCCCCCCCCGTTTCACCCTCCCCCGGCACTAACACGCTCGCACTCCCTGCTGCCCACTCACACAGACTCTGTTCAGTTCTTCGGTCACAGGCGGCTTCCACGTTTCCACTGGGGGGAAAAGAACAAATCTGGCTATTCATGTCGCCCCTCCCTGCCTCTTTCGGACACTCCGGTTTGAATATGGGTCACTGAATTGAATTCCTGGTGCGCGGCCAGTTCCCTCCTACTTCTCCAGCCCCTCTCAGCCTCTTTCCTTTCCCTCCGTATCCCGGTCTGTCGCTCCTCCAGTGAAATACAGGGTGTTACTGTCTTTTTCTTTCCACTGAATACGTTACAATATGTGCCCGTTGGGGTGGAGTCAGGCAGCAGAGAAATGCTGCCGTGTGTCCGTTCAAACTGTCCGTTGACGTTCACATTTCTCCCTCGGCCTCCTGGAGGGGGTTTTGTGAAATAACAGACGCACCCTTACATGTGTTTCAGGTCAGCTTTGGGTGTCTGTGAGCACGGGCACGGTGATGGTGTTTGACGCCTCCAGCTGGTCCCTCACACACACCTGCCACGTTGGAAATGCCAGATTGGTAACCACAACAGACACACACGTTGCACACACCTTAAAGTCTGCACAGGAATGATTAAAAAACAGACTATACTTATACTTATACTTACAATACTTAGTTTTGGATCTCCTTTTTACAAGCATGAAAGATCCATTTGACAACTTTGGTGTTGTTTGAATGTAGAACAATGTGGTGCATTGCTCATATTGAAAAGGTAATGCTAGCTGATGCTGTTGTCTCATTTAGTAACTACAGTTGAGGAGATGCTTGACTTCTTCACATCACCAGATCAGCAGCACGTACTGTACATACCTCTGGCATCAGATACACATCTGGCTGCATGCTGCGCATCAAACGATTGGCTCCAGATGTTCTAAGCAGTGTTCAGTGGCCTTTCAATAGTTTTCATTCCTTCTCACAAACAAGTGAAGGTTGTTTGGAGAATGTTTAAGTTAAAATGGAGGTGAGAATGAGTTTAAAGTTTTAAAGCTCAGTGCTAATCGCCGACCTGAGCGGGCAAGTCACATGAGTGTGTGTGTGTGTTCTTAAGATTTAACCATAATATTTGCACACGGTTCACGATGAGGGCACCTATTAAAGCATTTGGACATTGCTCTTAATTCTACAATGGTTACCTCAAGCATGACAGATAATATAAATATTAACCTATAAGAAAACGGCAAGCAGACTTTTGTTTTTGTTTATTGAACGAATGATGGCACCTGGTGGAGGATTCAAGCATTGCAAAGTCAATTTACTCCAACACTAAACTCTCATCCCTTTCTTTTTAACCCAAGTCTGAAATAACACTTGTAATTATGCATTACCTAAACTGCTTACATTTACACATACTTGTTACATTTTGTTAATAGATCGAACACGGTGGCCGAGAGAACTTATTAAGTGGTCTTTTCCACATGTTTATAAGTGAAGTGGTCTTTTCCACTGTGGCTCAATGTTTGTTATGTTTGCCGAAAGCTTAACGCAACGTGTCCAAAAGTTTTGGTTTGGGCGGTCCGATTTTCAGAAGTATTCAAACTTCCTGTGGCAATGACATAAAGAAAAGCAGCAAATACACACAAATTGGATGCAAGAACTAGAAAATATGTAATGTTTTTTTTGCTGTAAATACAACTTTGATAATAATAATTTACTAATATATATATATATAATATATATAATCACTTACCTTGTTGATTTCTCAAGAAAACTAGTGCCTGAAAATACAAATAAGTATGTGCACAACAAGTGAGCCTTACTGTACGTTATTCATCTCAAATGTTTTCATATTTAGTACTAAAACCTATAGTCTCTGTTCTCCCGGTCTCTTTGTTTCCAGAACTGCATGCTGGGAGTTGATAAGGACCAGGTGTGGATGGGCTCTGAGGACTCTGTCATCTACATCATCAGCATGCTGGCCATGGTCTGTAACCGACAGCTGACTGAACACCGGGCCGAGGTCACTGGACTGGCGCTCGACGTTGACAAATACAGGTAACGCACGCACACTGACACACACACACACACACACACACACACTTGCTTGTCATGCACTTTTTCACCCAGTCTCCATTCTGTGTATATGTCTGCGGTTGATGTAGGAGCCTTGTCTTTGTCTGACCCGTAATACGGTCATGTGTTATTCAGCCAGAAGGTGGCGTACTCCTGCAGTGCAGAAGGAAGCGTCATGGTGTGGGACGTCCCAACCCTGCAGGTCAGTTTCAACCCGACGCGCGCGGGTACTGGTAACATTTTAGTCCCGGTTGTTCTTATTCTTTTTTCTTTTTTTTTCAAACAGGCGATTTTTTTTTTCCCCGCTTCATTTTTAGTTTTTTATGTCCCCCCTCTCACTCAGGTGAAGAAACAGTTTAGCCTCTCATGCGACCACCTGCAGTCCGTCTACAGCTACAACGGAGCGCTGTGGTGCTGTGAGTCTTGATGAGACACTCTCTCTCGCCGCAGCGTTAAAACAAGCAAACGTGAGAGTCAATTTGCTGCGATCCAACGATCTCCGTCTGTTTCGATCTCCAGCTTCCAGGGAGAATTTAATGGAGGTGTGGAGGAACGGCTCATTAAAACGTCGTCTGACTCTGCCGGAGCAGCAAAAAGGATCCACAGCTACATTCGGCTCTCTGCTGCTGCTGCCCGAGGTATCCCGCCCAGTGCCGGCCCGAGCCTCTTTGGGGCCCTAAGCAGAATTTTATTTGGGGGCCGCCCTCCCACCACGCACAGTCACCTGTTCTAGAAGATTATTGGCACAAATGTCACACTATGCTGTTATAGCGAAAATTATAAACGAATACAGTGAGGTTATAATACAAAACTAGGGCTGCTTGCAGCATAAGCGAACTAAGCGGCTCCAGGGGGCCCCAAGCAGCCGCTTAGTTGACTTATGCCTTGGGCCGGCCCTGATCCCACCCAGTTCTCCCTCTGTCTCTCCCTCTCTCTCTCTCTATTGGTTTGGTTGAGCGTGACCCCCTTTCTTTCCCTTCCATGTGTTCATCAGAAGGAGGAGCTGTGGAGTGTTTGCGTGGACTCGGGAGAAGTGTGCATTTGGCGCACTGACGACACTACCAAACCGTACGACCGCGTGGTCCTGCAGGACTGCGCCGGGTGTCACTGCATGATCAAAGTTAAAAACCAGGTGAACACGCAGCACCGATCCACACAAGCACTTGAAAATCACCTACGAGTGCTGTGCCGTAAGAAGGAGGCTCCCTTCTTTTCTCTCCAGGTGTGGGTCGGGGCCGTCGGCCGCACAGCCGCCAAAGGGAAGATTTACATCCTGGACGCGGAACGCCACCAGATCCTGAAGGAGCTCCACGGCCACAACGACCAGGTGACGGCGCTCTGCTCGGCGGAGGACCGGTACGTCCTCAGCGGAGCGGGCAAGCACGACGGGAAGGTCGCCATCTGGAAGGTGGAGTAGAGGCGACTCCGGCGTTCCCTCTGCTGGAAGCACTCCGGGACTTCCTGTGAACTGACGAGCGTTAGAATCCGCGGAGAACGGCGTGACGGTCCGTGTACGGGGAGGATTGGGATCCCAAACGAGCCAAATAACAGTACCAACACGTCATTCATCGGGAACATGAAGGACCAATGAAGAACATTTGTATTATTATCACAGCATGCCCTGTTTAATGCTGCTTTTTAGTGACTACGATGACACTGCTATCATCTGGGAACATTGTGCGACCGAGCACCACCTCCAACTGTGTTTTTGAGTTTGGATTCCACAGCGCAAAGGAGTCGAGGACTTGTGTGATTGAACCTTTTAGGTGGGAAAGACAATGTTTATTCCTTAAACGGTTATTCTTTGATGGACATTGCATTTCATATGATGACAGATGACGGGAGGTGGGCAGCTTGACTAAAACTCTGACATGTGACACTTGTTTCAGAGCAGCCCGAGAGGAACTAGGCTCTTCATGCAACAACTGAAATGGGATAGAAATGCACAATATGAGGACCTATACGTCTTATGTTTTGTTATCGAATACTTACCTCATTTTTTTTTTTTTTTTTTTACTACATTTTCACATTTCTTTTCCTACAAGATTAGTTTTACTTGAGTTTAGATTTAGATTGAGTTTAGAGCTCAATGGCTACATGTTTCCATTTACAGACTGACCGGTGGGATCATGGTCAGATCAAACTACTCGGATCCCTTACGATATTAAAAACCAAGTTGTACATCATTTTTATTCAAAGGGCCAGGCTTTGTATTGCCTGTGATTACATCTGTGATATATGCATTTTTTTATGTATTCTTAATTATTTCTATAACATTATTTGTATAGACTAAGTGAAAGAAAACAGACTGAATTTTTATCTGTTCTCTTTAAAAACATTTTACCAACAGAAATTTTGTAAATCCTTCATTTGTCTTAATGTATTTATACAAAGTATATAACTAGTGAATGTTTAGAAAATACATTCCTATTGTAAACTAAACTAGTGACAAAGGAAACGGCTTCATATGACACTTTATTATCTCTTTATTTATCTCTTTAACCACCAGGGAACAACAAAAATACACATGTGCATGAATAACGTCTTAAGTTTATCTTTATTTTCAACCGGGGCAAGTTTCAATAAGCTGTTTTCAATAAGTATTTTCTTTTTTTCAAGAGTTAAAGGTGCAATGCAACTTGTCTCATGAGTAAATACTGCTTCACTTTAAGTTATTAGAAATAAAAACAATTGGGATTAATTGCTCCCAATAATCCAACAAAGTAGTTTTATGGCATACATTTATTACTTTCTCCATCCCACCACTTCCTGCTGCACCACATGATTTGCACTTGTTGGCATTCTCAAAGTTCACCAGAGGAGGGAGCTATTTGATACGAAAAGAAATGAATGCTGGGCAGATGAGAGTTCATTGAAGTTCAATTTCACAGATCAAGACTCAAATTCAATATAACAGAGACACTTAATCAATTAATCTATTGATGATTTTATTAGCGACTCCTATGTTTATGACTTAGAGGTCATGAAATTGACGAGTGTTTATATTCCAATAAATAGTAATTATCTGGTAAATAGTTTCCTTATTCAGCCCAATGATTGTTTAATAGCTCTTATTTACTTTTCTTTTACAGTACAGTACAGAACCCCTCCCGAATGATTTGATTTGCATCTCTTATGTTTGGCTGAAGGGTTATCAGTTTGCATCGCAACTTCGTAACACAATGCTTGTAATGTAGTTGCACTACCAGCAACAGCTGCAAAATGTAGCTAAAATACTATTTGAATAAGTGCAGCCTTTCATCTTTTAGTGAGAAAAAACGAGTTAGCATATGAAACAATACCCAAATCATCAATGCAGGCTCTCGATGTAAAGCCCTAAGCGGCTCACAAAGCATCATGCCATCACTTAGGAATGCCTAGTTGCAGGTGGATTTCCTATACAATTACATTTTTACAGTTTTCCTTTCAGGTTATACACCTTCAGCGTCAGATAAGTGAAACGGAAAGCCCAAAATTAGATTTTTTTAATGCATCAGGAAACACTTTTTCTCACAGCACCCATTGTTTCAGTTTCTGTATTGGTTGAAGTACCAGCTGCTCCTAAAATGAACCTCCAGAAACCACTCGCGTCATCCTGCGATGTTCGTACAGTGGGAGAAGCAGAGGGAGATCCAGACGCTCACAGCCCCATTCGAGCGCACTTTTTTTGCTTTTTTTTCATGATAATTCTGGTGCTACATGTAATCAGGCTGCTATGCGTTACACAGGAAACTCGGAGGCGAGGCTCACCACCCGAGACAGCTGTGCACCCTGCTGTGTTTCACCAGTGGCAACGGTGGGCGTAATGGCTGACTCATTTATTATAGCACGAGGACTTACTGAACTGTGACTCTTTTGCTTGATCAGCTTTTTCTAAGATTTTTTTTTTTCTGACACAGCTGAAACACTAGAAAGAAACTGTGGGCAAGCAATTTGTTTTTGTCATTGGGCTTCAGAGAGAGTAAATGTGACTTGATTTTATCTGAGGGAACTGGAAGGCTGAAATAAATAGAGGGTGGTGATGATGGTGATGATGATGATGCATCGTGCATGTGATTTTGTTTTTCTTGATCTGAAAACAATATACATTTACTCCAAGTTGGGGAATATATAGAACAGTCAATTCCTTATAAACTCAACTGTTTTCACATGTCTTTTCTATGTTTATTGACTTTTATGCAGGTTATCCCCTAACAAATTCCAAATAATGTATTATATATTTCTTCTTTGTTAACTGACGGTTGTCACTTTAATAATGTTGGATAAAAAAGGAAAAACATGTTATCTTCCCCCCCTGAGTACATCAATAAACAGGAAGTAAATAGTTCAAGGAAATCAATGTTTGAAGAAGACTTAGTGTACCACAAATATAAATATCAACATTATTATAAATGACGTCATTACATTTGGGCATTAGGCTACTTAGGCCACTAGTGAAGAGGCATATGTCTATGGTGAAGAGGGTGCTAATTTAATCATATTTATCATAATAACTGTTTACTGTTTTTATTAACTCGTTGTCATTGTTGCTGCAGCCTCTTTGTCCATTGCACACATGCTCTTTTCCAGTAAAGACAGTTAAATACCCTTAAACAGTCGAACAAAGGTAGTTACCACTTTCTGTAACTGAACATAACGGCATTCACCCCAAATCCATTCCTTCCGGCTCCTCTCCGTTCTTCTTCTCCGTCGCCCCGCCCCTTTGCATGCAAATTACCCTCGACGTCAGCGGAAGTCAGCGTTCCGCTTCTCCTTCCGACAGCTATTCCTTTAAAGGCGTATTTAAAGCCCCCCTTGGCTTCAGTTGCAGCAGTGCGGGACGAACCGATGCAACGCAAAGCTGCCGCAGAGACGAGCGACCGTCCGACCGCTCCGCGGACACGCGCACACTGACACGAGCCGGCGAGGTGAGGACATTTATTATCGCTCCGCCGAGGCGGGTCCGCGCCGGAGTACACAGCATCTCAGGTTGCTGCTGCTGCTGCTGCGGAGAGGAGAGGGGAGGAGGAGGAGGCGGAGGAGGAGGAGGAGGAGGGCTGAGGGGGGGTGGGGGGGGGGGTGTAGTTTTGCGAAAGGCCCGTGTAAAAAAAAAAAAAGAAAAAGAAGAAAAGGAGAGCAAACAGACCCGGCGCGGCGCGGGTCGGGTTGCGTGATTAGGATGCCCTGGTTATAACGTGTTTATAAGTATAGGCTTTGTGCATGGCGTTTGAATGTAAAGCCGCTTTAGAAAAGCGCAATAATAAGCCTCATTTTTCTAATTACCGGGACGCAGCATTGATCTCTTACTGCACCTGCGTGTACACGCAGAAAGGGGCCAGGTGTGTTTGCTGTCGGACTGCGGTCTCTGCGGCTCACCGATTGACAAAACATTTTGAGCAATCCTCTGCTGTTCAACTATTCATCTGTGTGCGCCGGTGCGTTTTCACAAGTCAGGTTTGGTGCTCTCTGCGCCTTTTGGGGGTAAAATGATTAATCGATCAGTCACCATCCGACCACCTGGTAGTGTTTATTCATTGATAAACTGAACGCCTCAAGGTGACTGGGGTCATTCTTTTGTAAAGCAAAGTCACCGGGCCTCATTTATTTAAATATGTAAAAGTACAGCGGTTTTGTTTATTAGAATAATGGTTTCCGAAACCTCATCGTCTTTGTCCTCCGATACCCGGTTCAGATGTTTGAGTCATCATCGGAACGAGAGCACTGCATTGTATAGATGAATGAATCATTCCATAGATCTCTTAAGTATGTATCGGATGTGTAAGATTTAGTGTGTTGCTACAAGCACAGTGACATAAACGTCTCAACGACGAAGCCTCCCTTGCTTTAAGGAAAACATCATACATCCCGGTTTTATTTCCAGCCATGAGTTTATATGAAGGATTCTGCACATTCCTGTGAGTCGGCATGCCATTTGGAATCCGCTCCATCCAACAACAGGTGCAGAGGGACGAGAGAGAGGCTTCACATGTAGTGTTTCGCTGGTCTGTGTGTGTTCTAATTTATTGGCAGCCACTGGTTCATTTATGCGTGTGAGGGATGAGCATCGGCTGTGATGTAGGGTGCCGTATTGATCCAATGTACTGTAGCCTACACGTCGCTGTGGCCTCGCTGCTTTTTATTATGTGGAATGTTTTTTTTTTGTCTTTTTTTGCTTTTTAAAAATCTGGTTATGGCTGCATTGTTATTTGTTAATGCTTGTTATGTAACTGCGATAATTGCGTTAGAAAGGTATTGTATTATGCTAAAACGTGACGAACTGTGTCTTCTTTGGAATTGTGTGTGTTCAGGTACGACTGCCAGGGCCGAAAATTGCGGCGTGCTCCAAATTGACAAAGTCTCGACGCCATCTATGAAGCTTTCAAGGCCTTTTGGTGAGTGCCACATGCACAAGGAGATAATACCTTTTCCCTCTATTCATACTGAATGCGTTATTTTGGTGTTTTGTTCAGTAAATCAGCACAAAAACCCAAAGACGGATCCAAATCTCCAACGTATTGTCCTGCCTCTGTGTTTCTTTCAAGTCTAATGTGCTTCTATTGTGGTGAAGCAGAACAATGCTGCAATATATGGGCCGTGTGTGATGCTTTTGGATGCAGCTGACAGGATTTGCGCAGACAATTTCCCAACCGGTCACACTCCTTCCTTTTAAAAAAAAAACGGCATCTCCTGGTGTCAGCGTCTTGCTCTCGAGGCGTTGGGACTGCCGGTGTCCAGCCGTGCCGGACACCAGGCAAGGTTCAGCTGAAGTGAAAGCGGCCAACTTCCTCTTGATGAAATGTTTGCTGACTGTCGTCTGCTGCTGAGTCAGCGGCGGCTGCTTATTACCGTCCAGACGCAATTGGTCACGAGCGCGCAGTCACGTGAACGCACACACTCGTGAACTTAGCTGTGCAGTTGCACAGATGTTGTGCAAACAGAGCACACGGCAGATAGCTCCATATGCCTGCATTCACAGAGAAAGGCTTTTGATCATCGTTCCATACGAACATGTATATATTTAAATATTTTGCATGCAGGACTGGATTATATTTCTCCACACAACCTTTGTTTGCTTCCTTTGCATCTCCACTTAGGGAACAATTCGGAACTGCATGTCCCGTCCATCCATTACTCCCACTGTGCTTCCTACCGGTCTCTGGGTAGAGCCACCCAACCACACACACACACACACACTCACACACGCACTATATTTAGTGTGGGGTGGCCTGCGGTTTGCAACTGAATTATAAACAAATCTGTGCGGTTTTAACAGGTCAAACTGTGGCTCACAAAATGCATTGAATTCCAAACTAATTTTGGCACGTGGTAATAGTGTCATTAAATACTGAGCCATGAGCCAACACCAGTAGAGCACCAGTAACGCCAGTAGAGCGTTACCAGTAGAGAGTCCCGCGGGATCTGTTAAGGTTTCCACACAGCAGGAGGGAGCTCGCGAGTCTCAGTGGGAGCAGCCGCAGGTTCCTTAAAGCAAGAAGCTAGTTTTCTCTTATGATGCTACCGCCTGGTTACTTGAGAAGTCGGGAGACATGAGGGTCGATAAAGGCCACGAGGCCACATCGAACCTCCAAAATGAACATGGAGGAAACATTAAGTCAACCGATAACATGCCGGACACAAACTTTAAGACGTTTTCTTGCCAAAAACAGCAGGAATAAATTTAGTTTGAAGTGTTTATACCTAAAACTGTCCCTTTTTTATGTTTGCCTTTCTCTTTCCATCAAAAACACACACACACACACACACGCACACACACACACACACACACACACAGCGGGCTTTGTATCCTCAGCCCTGATCCTGTGTGTAGATAACCCATTTCCCACTGCTGGGAAGTTTTTGTGCGCAAACCTGAGAAATGTTTTGTATTTTTCCATCTCCGTTCAAAGAGCCAGTTTGTCTGTGAGTGCGTGTACGCGTGCGTGTGTCTGATTGTCGTCTCGCTTACTTCAGTGCCATCGATAGCCTGCCATATCTATGTCACATCTTACACACTGACACACATGTACGCATTGCTCCTAGAAAGGCAGTCGCTTTGTTTTGAGGACGCAGCATTCGACAAACCTTTTTTTAGCTTAGCTTTGCTAAAAAGACTTCTCCTAGAGCCCTTCCTGCATGACTGGTTGGTTCATCTGGTGTTGGCATGTTGTCAAAGTCATTATCAGGTGGCTGTACTGCATTTAGCCCCGGCTTTGAGTCGGAGGACATGCTCTCCGTGTCCAGAGACGTCGTCAACAACAAAAAGAATAGAGACCTTCCGTTGTGTTTGCTGGCTCTCCTGTCAGATCGCAATGAATTCTCTTTAGTTCTCTGTGATGCAAGGATGGAGTCCAACCACAGGGACATTTTATTACCGATAAAGCACCCGCAACTACTTTGAAAAAAATTGAAAACACACTGATTACTTTTTGCCTTGGAGTTTATCATAACCAGATCTACATGAACGCTATGTACCAATCCACATTCCTGACCTGCTCAGAAAGGAGCAGCACGTGATAAGTCGAACAAAACAAAACACGAACAAGGGGAATAAATACACTTGTATCCGTTGTTCCATTGTAACAAGGAATTCTCTTATTACTGATGGGCGTGATTCATTTTCAGCAGCTTGTCATTAGGCGATTATACAGAACAAGGCGTTCCTTTCTGGTAAAAAGCAGCGGCAACACGTGCAAATATTGCACCTAAACGCTATTTATAATATTGGTGTGTTAAAAATATGAATATTTATTTCTGTATCATGTAATCCTTATTGCAGGTCCAGTTTGTTTGCATAAACCTGTGTGTGTGTGTGTGTGGTTAAGCAGTTTGATGTCAGTTGGCCTTTATCAGCATCAACCGTGTGTGTGTGTGTGTGTGTGTGTGTGTGTGTGTGTGTGTGTGTGTGTGTGTGTGTGTGTGTGTGTGTGTGTGTGTGTGTGTGTGTGTGTGTGTGTGTGTGTGTGTGTGTGTGTGTGTGTGTGTGGAACATTCCATGAGGCGTGTGGCCCGAGGATCAAACTTGTCTTGTGCGATCCGCGACAGTTTGTGACAGGTTCATGTTTTGTCCGGAGAGAAGCAACACAGTAGACTGATGTTCGGACACCGGCACCGTTATCGGTCCGATATGTTTACGGCGTTTGTTACGCAATGTTTCAGAGAAGACGCCAACCTCTGTCACATCCGTAAAAGGAGGCACACGGCTTATTAAATAATCGCCGGCCTCAGGCGAAATACTTTGTATCGGCCCCACGTTTGTATCTGTTTTGGTCACTGAAAAAGCTGAATAGATGCGTCCCTAATACAGACGGCGCTCAGTCACACTGATGGCGCCGAAGAGGAAGAAACACACACACAAAAATATCCAGACACATCAAGTGGATTGTTTTTTATCTCCTTTAGTTTTTTTTCTCTGCATCTTGCGGTGGGTGAAAGCCTCAGGAGGTTACATATACATGTAAGCTGACACACACACACAGAGTCCCTGTAAAGGGGGAGAGGCCCCCGGTGTCTGACAGACAGGATGCACGTGTGGGGGGTTGTGCAGTAATATGATGTTGGGTACTGTAGTTCGAGGAGGCTCAGAGGAGGTTTAGGGTTTGTGAGTCTCCGCCCTGTGTGTGTGTGTGTGTGTGGAGAGAGGGACTCAGCCAGTAATGGGACTCCGGTGTAGAAGTAGGCCACGGCTCCTGTCAGCAGCTTGTCAAAACTTCACCGTAACCAACTTCAGACATTTAGAGCAGCGCGCGTCAACACAGCGTTTTTACATAAGGAGGCTTCAACCTGCGATTTGGGGGATGAAAAAGGTTCGTGGTTCAGAAGGTTATGTAAAAATGATACTAGATCTACTAGACACTAGAAACTACGTTGACGCCACCCGTCTAGACGGGCTCAGATGAGCAGGCGGGAGATTGAAATAATGGGGTGTGTGTGTGTGTGTGTGTGTGTGTGTGAGAATGACCTCCACAGAGGGGACAGTCTCCTGTTGCTTACAAACTAATGCTGTTGTACGGTTTTTCTCTTTAGGCTCTGGTCCCTTTTGAGTGCGAGCTAACCTATTTGCCGGGGCTAGAAATAAACACGGAGATGACGGAGCTATTTAGCCGCTGCAAAGCCAGATGACCTGACACAGGGAGCAGACACCTCTCCTCCTCCTCCTCCACCTGAAAACAGACCTGTACCATCAGGTGGTTTTTGAGACTCCATAAGGACTCGGTTTCCTTTTTAATGAACCAAATGGTCAAAGTTGAAGTTAGTATTGGAGTTTATTTGCCGGTATTGGAAGCTTTGCAGCCATTTTGCCACCGGTTTACCCAAGTCCTTCTTGCTAAGTGGAATAAATCATAGCTGTGAGAAACTACTTGTAGCTCTATGACAGATAGAAAACTAAGGGACTTGGTATTTTGTTAATGGCAATTTTTAGGTTCTTATTTTGGATGGAGCTTTTGGTTAAAAATATACACTTAATCTCATTGTCATTGTTGAAAAGGTGTTTTCAAACCTAAATGGCATCAGGGGACGGACATTTAAAATGGTAAATCCACCGTATGGAATTTTCTCAGCTTAATTGGGTCATTAAACTCGATCAACCTGCCGGTCGTGTCAACCTGCTACGGTAACGCCTGTTGTCCCAGCTACAAACTATGTTTCCTCGATGTGTCAGAGGGTGGCGTGCAGGCAGAGGCAGGAGGCCGAGCTTACAAAACAAAAGGACTTTAACAGTCAAAATTGTACACGAGAGACATGCAACTAAAAAACAAAACAGGAAACGGAGCCAAACCGTGACATGATGTTTCAGGTGAGATCCGGATCGAGATTGGAGCCAACTTTGACCTGCCGGTGAGATGTTTTCATAAACACTGTGATGTGTACGTGCTTGTGTACACTGTGTGTGTACACGCGTGAGAGAGTGCGCATACAGTATGTGAGCAGCAGGTACACTATGTGATATTTCCTAACCGGCCAATACAGCCATATAAGCCCTGTGTCATGCAGTAAGGGATTTGACTTTGCTAGCGCATGCTGATGCACAGCCCCCCCCCCCCCCACCCCCATTACTCTCTGCACTGCAGCAGCACTGCACCATAACACACACATCCATCTCTCTCTCTCTCTCTCTCTCTGGTACTCTCCCTGCCATCTGCCTTCTAAATCTGGGAAAGTGGTTATTTTTCACGGGAATATCACCGACGGGGTGACAATGTTGCAGTGTTTGTGTGATTGCGTTGCTTTGCTGTGTGTGTGTTTACACTGTTTGTCTGTGCGTAGATGTCTAGAGACGGTCCTCCTTGCCGCTCCTCTGCAACTGAAGCGTCTGTACGGGAGTTACCTCTTTCTGTAAAAGGAGACCCAAAACATCTCTTAGTGATGTCTTGAATTTCTCCAAACACACACACACACAGTGAATGCTATCTGATTACAGGTCTGCACACATGCAGCACAGCTGAGTCGCACTATTGTTTCTGTGTGTTTGTGCATGTGCGTGAGTCCGTAACATGAGCTCAGCTTATAGAGAATTTCAGCGTAGCCTTTCCAGTAGTCAAAATAAACACTGTACACGATGGTGTTAAGTTGAGCAAAAGAAAAACAAAAACACTGTGCCGAGACTAGGGAAACCGTCACTGAAGTCAAATACCTGACAAAAAACAAGTTTGGATTCCTCGGATGGATTCAAACGCATGCAAAAGGCGAGAGGAAAAGCAGCAGGAGGCGGGACAGGAGATGCCTGTGTCTCGCAGGGCACACTCACTTCACTCGGGTAACACAAGTCTATTTAAGTGAGGGTTTATTGTGGGGCCTCTGAACTGATTACCTGCGACACCGGCATGAAATTAGGGCGAGCTCGGCATTCCCCCTCCCCTCCCCTCTCCACTGTTCTTCTTCTCCTTGTTCTCCCTCCATCGTCTCCCTTACATGTCACAGGTTACATGAGTAAACACACATGTCTCATGCCTGGTTGTGTACCGTAGAACAGGGAGACCCAGTAGAACACTTTAAGGCCCACGTCTTGACAGCGAGGAGCAAACACATTAACAAACAGCTCTATGTGTTGTGCCTCTGTCAGTGTCTCATATGCAGCATCCTTTTCCCTGCCCGTTCATGCACACAGATATTAACAGCAGTACGTGGACTTCATCCTGAGCTCCTCAGCCTCGCGATATGCATTCAGCTCCATGTGGGTCAATGCTATGTTGACATTCAGGCTGCACCTGACAAGTATCTTCTTAATGCAATATATTGTCGTACAATGTATTTATGCACCTTGTTTGTTCCGTCCAGTCAGAATTTCAAAGCCACGGACTTACTTCAGGTTGTACTGATGCATTTCAACACTCTCTCATATTACTCTCAGTGGGCCGCTCCCTTTCAGATGAAACCAGGGTTTATTTGGCTCCCTTCCGGCTTGCTTAGCGGATGAATCAGTCAGCTGTAACCAGTTAGTTGTCCTTCCCTAGCTCCAGCCCATTGCCCAATTAAATATTTCGTGGCTTTTGGTACTTGACACCACGGCTGCAAGCAGGAAACACCGTTTGCTGCAGCGAAATACATATTTTCCCACATGCTCCACAGAAATCGGTGATGTCACATGTAGCGGTAGCCAAAATGGTTTATAAAGGGGAACAAATGCAACGCCTTTTCCAATGTAACTCACAGGCAGAAGACGCGTGTGTTTGCTTATGATACCTGTAACTGGTGGAAGGAGATGAAGAAGGATGAAGGAGAACGGCGCAGCGTGCCCTGCTTTCAGGACCGTGTCCCATTTAATCTCTTCTGAGCCCCGACAATAAACACTCACTAAAATAGACCTGGGTTGTGTGTGTGTTTACAGATCCACAATACTTGTGTGAGTCCACCTGCAAGATCAGAGGAAACAACATTTTTCCTGCACTTTACAGCCATCTAATTTCCCTTCCCCACACCTGTTGTCCTTACTACTGTTAGCTTTGGTGTAAAGTTTTATTCTGTTAGTGGATTGAAATATGTACAACGACCACGGTGATTCTTTTCTTTTTAAAGGCGGGTACTTGTTATGTAATCTGCTGCAATGTGTGAGGCCAAAGTGAGGAGGGGCGAGTATGTTTGTCTCTTTTTATAAAATATTCATGGCCATCTTGAGAGCATCACAGACGTTAATGGAGACATGCGAGCGTTCTGAAAGGGAGATTAATCCGCAGGCGGTAAGTAAAGGCCAGACAAATATTTCCAACCACTTCCCCCTTTCGATCCGTCGGTCCTTTCTCGTTCTCCTCTCGTTAACTTCTCTTTATTTGTTGTTCCTCCCACTTTCTCAATGGTCAAAGCCTCCATCATGTCCTTTTCTCTCTTACTTTTATTCCTTCTCAATCAAGAGGCTCTTAGCACTGTTGTGTGTGTGTGTGTGTGTCGTTCACGTGGCTAGTTTTAACGTGTGTTGGGTGTGAGAGAACGTGCCGTCTCCGTGGGTTTTTGATCCAATGACCCCCCCGGGCGCAGAAACACGCACTTGGATGTGTAACTTTGCCTGAAAGGTTATTGAACACACGCACAGTCTTTCTTTTTCTCTGAGGCGTTTTCACTGGCTGAAGGCTTTCACGCTTCAGTCTCCGCTCTTTCTTTTGTTCTGTCCACACATCCCTCATTTTCTTCTCACACACAAGCCTCTGTGTGAAACAGCAGCTCAACGTGGAGTGTTGCGTGCTTCCGTCCTCCCCGTTCACATTGAGAGACTGTCCGAGTGTCTGCGTGGATGAATCATGTGTTCAAACCGATTACGCTATGCATAAAAACGGACTCTTTTCAAAGAGGGCAAACATAGCGTGTGCGCGTCTTGAGTTGTGGTATCGGCGAATTGGTCCTTTAACACAACTCGCTCCCACAGATCTGAAACACACGCCGGTTGTCCTTTACTTATGCTGTCTGGTCACACAAATAGTTTGGATTTAGTTCATATTGAGTTATTGTTTGCCAGTTCAATGAATATAAATATAAGTAAGAAGTGAGAAATATGTTTGTTCACACACAATAGTAATGATAACAAATTTCGCTAGCAAAAAAGGACTTTCTTCAAATGCCCTGGAGTTGCTGCTGGTGTCTCAGCAGGAAGGTCAGAGCGATCTGTCTTTCCACCTACATTCAGTTCACTTAATTAGTGGTCCACAAAAAGCTTTGGAAAAGGGACTTATTAAATCAACTGGGATATAAACAATAGGCAGATGGGAACAGTCTGACACGAGTATGTTAAATAATAATTGTGAGTTATAACTGACACTTAATGGCTTAGAAAAAAAACTATTCTGGACTGCGACAATTTATCAACCTTAGCGATCTTCCTCAGAGAGCATTGATAAAGAAATGAAGGGTAAAAAAACGGCTGATGCATCACTCACAGCCAGTTCTTACTAAAGAAGCCTGGTCCTTTCCCAGCATTTACATGCATCAACTCAAAGAAGAAGCCAGTTGTTTTTGTATTCATGCATCACAATGTGCCTCCTCTGGTCAGTGCGTATGAAAATGAAATTGCTGTCACTCATTCTGATGTTTCCTTTCCTTTTTTCCTCCGGTCATCTCTCCTCCCAACCAATGGGGGTGCCTCCGACGCGGCGCCGCTGGCTGTCTTCCTCCAGATTGATCAGCCAATCGATGGGGATTTTCAGGAGAGCTCCGCCCACCTTTGCTACCTGCCTTAGTCCTCCTCTCCCCTCCCCCGGCGGCCTTCTCCAAGCCCCCACCCACTCCCTCATCGCGCCCTCAATCCAGCCGTCTATCTCCAAAATGACTCTGGAACTTACTGAATGGTCTTCTATATGGATTTTTACAGCTTGTAATAGACAGTAGGGAGAAGAGGGAGAACCCTCAATGACAAAAAAGCCATAAACGCACACACTACACACACACACACATACACACACACACACACACAGACACACACAAATGCCCGCACACACACGGAGGCGCACAAACACACACTAACTCACCCTGGGAATGTACCGCGTGCTCTTCCTGTGAAAATTCAACTGCTTCCATTGTTTTTTTTCTGGATTTCTACAAACCTCTGGAAAGCCGATTTCTTTCTTTTTTTCGACTCTGGGACAAAACCACAAGCTGAGAGGCCGATTAACACTTCAAGCTGTTTTTTTAGGACAACTTGTTCAGAGAATATTGAGTAATACTTATTGTTTCATTTTCTTTCTTTCTTACATTAACATGCCAGACGTGTAGACCAGTTTTTCCTTTAATTATTTTGTGTCTGCAGCCTTGTTGAGCACCTTTTAGTGCTGGGACACTCAGCTTTTTCTTTTGTTCGTTTTATCATAGTGGTAGTCTTCTCTTTTAAAGAAGTTTTATATAACCATATGCTGCAATTTGTAGCCTGTAAATATTGCGATTAGGTCACTACCAGTTTTAATGTAACTACGAGTGACTCGAGTCACGAGTAGTTTCAAAGGTGGGAGTGGGACTATATTGCTTTTCTTTGGTAGCCAAAGGTGATCTCTCAGCGTGTCCGAGAGGGTGCATTGGTTTCCTCACTGCGTGCATGCCCTCCAACATGCCTCCCCAGAACACAGAGGCCGACGCCACGCAGGTCGGATCTCTGGTGGGCGGGGTTGACGGCAAAAACCCCACGGCACCGGGGTCGGACCAGGGGAAAGGAGGAGGAGGAGGAGGAGGAGGAGGAGGAGCGGCAGGTGGCGAGGCGGATGGATCGGGCGGTCGAGGGGTGGAGGAGTCAGCGAGCGAGGGATCGCTGGAAGGCATACCGCTGAAACGATGGGTGATGCATGGCGCCGTGATGTTCGGCCGGGAGTTCTGCTACGCCATGGAGACGGCGCTGGTGACGCCCGTGCTGCTGCAGATAGGTGAGTACACACGCGCACAGATTCACACTGACTATTCTGTCTGTCATTGTCACAACAATGCCGTCCTCTCCACCGCTCTCCCGTGCTTCCGTCTGCCCACCTCGCAACAAACAAAGAGCATGTCGGCCTCACCGAGCAGGCTCCTAGTGGGCCGTCAAAAAGCATCACTATCAAAACTAGGGCTGCATCCAACAATCACGGTTCACTATCTATACATAGCGTTATAAAATGCTTTTTTTTATTCGACCAACAGTCAAAAAGTTAAATACATCAGGTTTTTATAAGGACAAAGGAAGCAATTTGTCACAGTGGAGAGGCTGGAACCATACAGTCAACCAAAGTATATTCGCTTTCTTTCAGGAAACAAAGAGGATTCACAACAGCGTCTGTGTTAATAAGGAATTAGAAGCAATATGTAGAAAGCAAAGTGCCTGTAAACTTTAAATAGTTTGTTATTGGTAACGGGGAGACATGCTGCCGTTGTCCTGACGTTGCTCTGGCATTTAAGAGCTCAATTTACGCCAAGTCCTTGTTCACCTTGTTCAGATGGACTTCCGTTTGATCTGTCTGGAGATTATCTAGCTTGCTGTCACCCACAGAAACGCACGCATGCACACACACACACACACACACACAAACACACAAAGATGGGCGGGCCGACAGACATCCAATCGCAATGGGATCCTTGTCATTTGCACCTGGCCTCATCTTTGAGCCCTCAGGGGAGATGGAGAATGTGTAGGGGAGTGAAAGGGTGGAGAAGAACGAGGCAAGAAGGCAAAGATCATAAGTGGGAGAAGGGCAGTTAGAGAGAAAAAAGGACATAAAAAGCCGAAACAACCGTAACCTTGTTTATAACTCAAAGTCACTTCCCATGCAATGCCCTCTCCCTTCCCATGCCTTCCTCTCGGAATCCGTCCGCCCCCCTCTGTGGCGAAGTGCGATCGCCCAGCTTACATAATCCGGGCGACATGAGTGGCAGGGAGCTGTGTGGTCACCGTGACTTCTGGCTGGCTCATCCGGGATGAGCCGCCACAGGGAGGGAGAAAAGGCTTTGAAACGTTTCCAACTTTCTGTTATTGCCAAAGAAAGGTAGCTTCCATCGGCCAAACGTGTCTTTTGAAATCTCAATAAGTGAAACCTTACACCAGGCCCGTCTCCCTCTGCAGCACCAGGCCGGTGGCTGGTGCTGCGTGTTTTGGCTCTGATCTCAGACCCGGTGTAGCTGCCCAAACTTTCTTTTTTTAGATGACGAAATGTCTGAGCCCCTGTAAGCAGATTTGGGATACACCGAGAGGTACAACGGCCACGGATTAGTCTGCTGAAATGATTAATACCAAAACAGACTGCGCGGGGGTTTTGGGAGTTTTCATCACTGGTTTGGAGGGTTAATCTCATGTTTCTCTTTTCATGTCAGGCTAATTGGCTGCTGCTCAGTCTGACCTTTTATACTGAGCAGAGATTGCCTTACGTCCAAATGAATTATGAAGTGGATTGCATTCAGCGCAGTGTGGCGTGTTTAAATTCTATAACAATTAGGAGATGCAGATTAATGTGCCCGAATCTAGCAAGGTTGCAGGAAATCTTTTCAGATCACAGATATTGTTCAAGGGTAACGTTTATTTGGGTATCTGGTGTGACCACCGACCCTAAAACGGTGAAATAAGACCACTTAATTGGGGGGTTGCTGCCCAGATCAGAACACATGTGATTTAACAAGCCATTCAAATTTGTCTCGCCTCTTAACGTTCATCAAAGTACATCGCCCCGCCGCTTCCTCCCCATCTGAGTATCTCAATCGTATCCGTTAAAACGTTAAACGTTTCAATTTAACAGCTCTACGCAGAAACAACAACAACAGATGTCTGTGTGGAGCCCGCGTGATCTGTTCTGCACAGTTAATAAAAACTCTTGTGCGTCCCATTTCTTCCCTGATAATGACACCTAGTGGACGACACATCTGTCGGACACATGGCCAGATGAGCGTTAGTTACTGTCCGCTGTTAGCAGCCAGTGGTGAGCACTTTTCCTGAAATATATAAGTAGTTTATATAAGTTTATATAAGTTTTCATGTTGTGTTCAAATGTAATATAGTAAAATGGGGGTTTTGGCTGTGAAGGAATAAATTCGAGATGTTTCAGAACAAAAACAGTGTTGTTGGCTTTTTGGAAATATTTGACCTCCTCTCCTTTCTTCATTGTTACTTTGCACCAATTTTCATTTGTTTTTTTTTGTCGTGTGATTCTGTTTAGAAGCAATAAGGCTGGTTTTGTGCAGGTTGATTAATGGTTTTAGCCAGCTAACAGACAAACAAATAGGCCTAGTGAGATGAAAACCAACCCCCCTCCAACCTTGTGGGCAGCAGTCCAAGTTATGGGATAACAAATATCGACCCCCCTTCCCCCTCCTCTCCGTGTGGTTAATGCTCCATGCGGGCTGGAGACTGACTGCAGCTACTGGAATTAGCTGGATAACAGGCCGGTTGGCTCGCTCTGAGTGAAGCCATTGTGCGTTTGTAGCCCCGTAACACTGGGGTCAGAGGAAAGAAGGGTTTGTTCGTGTGAGTGAGTGAGTGTGAAGCAGGCACAGTTTGGTCAAGAAGTTCATATTTATAAAAAGACAGAGAAAGGATAAGGACGAGAATCCTCTACCTTACAAGGTGTGGAGCGTCTGATCTGGTAGCCGTCAGCCATGCGAGGAGACTTTCCCCTGAAGACGTGAGCGCTGATGGACCAATCGCACGACACGCCACCTTAGCCTCGCTTCTTCTTCAAACCAGGGGGTGAGATAGGAAGGGATTTAAAAAAAAAAGTGAATTGCAGCTTAAAGTGAGGGAGCGATTCAGTTAATGATGAGAAAGGGATTAAGAGAGATGAGGGGTGGAAAGGATAGGACCTGAGCAAGCAGACGGCGTGTTTTGTCCTTCTTATTGGTTCAACCGTTGCTTTCGGGCTGGTAAAGATCATTTCAATAAATGCTAATGCGAAGCAGCAATTTCAACTCGTCTTTAACACAAACGTACTTGTTATCTCGATATAAACGTTCTTTTGGAAACGGGGTCGACAGACTGTGTGAAGGTGACCAGAGCGCTTTTTCACAACAACGCTTTTGACTGACTCGCTGTGCAGACGCAGCTGCCTGTGCAACCAACACGCTGCCCAAAAGCGACCGGGGCCGGCAGCTCTGCAGCGCTGATGTCCATCTTTGGAGGGCTGCTTGGCTTTACTAAAGGAGATTACCTAAATCCAACTGGAAATAACCTCTGATTAATTCAGAACCTCAGCTTACTCTAATAGTGTCTTGACCGTTGCATTATTTAATTTCAATGGATGAAACAGTTTGACACACCATCAGCAGTAATAACTCCAACCCGAGACTGGTTAATCATCACATCCCAACGCATGTTGTCTGATCTGCGTACTTAGTAGACCGCTACAAAAGCCATGCAGGAAACCCTGAATTCAACCAAATGGTAACAACATCATGCCACATCTTTTTTTTTTTTTTTTAAACGCTTACTTTTCATCACGTCAATGACTCCATTGAATTCATTTGTACAGCGTTGCACAAACGTTCATGCGATTTCCATTAAAATTGTAGCTCTGTGCAGTAAATCAGCTTGATCTTGCACTGCTAGCATCCCAGGTTTCTTAATCCACTGAGTGATCCTATCATTTTAGCTGGTTCTAATCTAGCAGATGACCTTGCAGACAGAGTAATACAGGGTTATATAAATGACTGGCTTGATGTCACACCAGGACTAATCTCCATAATCGGACCGAGCCATGAGACAGAGAGGGTGGATGACAGGTGAACGTATGAATGAGATGTTAATGTATGAGGAAGCCACAAACGCGGGCTTTTTTATCGAGGGGAATTAACAAATACCAAAACCCTGCAGATTTCCCTGAGAGACTCAAGCTAGTACGTTGCCCTTTCCCAGTTTCCTCCCGCGGCCACAAATTGCAAATGATCAAGTATCTTTCCGGAGGAATCAAAGTTGACCTTGCTGGCCTGCATGTAGTAAACATAGAACATTTATTTATCTGTTTCCAGTAGTTTTAAAAGTCACCGGAATGCAGGAAGCACATCTGCATCTGTGGTTGTTTTTGTTTGGGATGCAAATGCAGAGTCAGAAGAAGCTTTAGTGTTTAAGACAAAGCCATGTCATGTGCTTTCGTGGGGTGTGCATGGTTGTCCATGCAACACGCAATAAGCTAGTCTGTGTGAGCTATTAGTGTAAGATATGTGAGGCATGCAGAGCTCAGTGTGCGTCTGTGTGTGTGTGTGTGTGTATTTGTTTGTCAGCACATTGCTGCCAGTTCTCCCCCTCCACGCAGGTGAAGTCATCAAAAACAAACCACCACAGAGCTCTCAGGTGATGACGAGAGACAAAGAAACATCAGGGAAAGCAAATTCTTCAAACTGCAATTGTCACCACAATGTTGTTATTCTGTTTATTCAGTAATTTGTCCCAAAAGGGCAACTGGTTGTGAAAGAGAAACGTACGATTATATACAAAGCCCATGAACTTAATATTATGAGAAAAATGATAGCACATGATTTATTTAGACCCTGAGTAGAATGTTTTTTTCAAGAAAAATGATTGCATCAGTTTATTCATTTATCAATTCACAACCACAGAACGAAACCCTCCCTTGCTCAAGTTGATACACTCCTGGGCTTTGTTGGTTTGGTCTCTATGCTACTAAACTATTGACGCATATGACATTACTTTATGGCTTTGACTTTGACATACATTTCCCACAGTGTTTAAATCACACAGCCCCGCCCGTGGATGAAAGCTGCACCGAATGATGTGGAAACACTCTTCAAAGACAATTACCTAATATTTACAACAATAGCTCGGAAAATATTGTGCAGGAAATGCGTTGTGTTCAGAATATTGGGTCCAAATGAATTGTGCAGTCCATTGAACATACGCTTGTTATGAATCATTTCTTCTTCTTATTTTTCACAAAATACATATCAAGTTGGACTGGTGGTGCAGCTGTGAGTCGACCAGATCAGAAAATCTTTAAAACGCTACACACACTCGCACATACAACACACAACGGCCCCTAATAGCAGCCAGTGACGAATGCGGTTGTTGACAGCCACAGGCTGTTTTATGTGTTTATTTAGTCAAAGAGTAGACAAACATCTGCTGTCTCTCACTGTGACGGCACACAGCGCTCAGGAAGGATTGATGGATGCTGACAAGACTAATCTTGTGCGTTACAGCCATGTATCTGGCTAAAATGATAAGCGTGGGAGTAATGTCACTACATATTTAAATACCCTGTTTGCTCGGAGAAAAGTAGTGGGCTGATATCCACATCATATTTACTTGTTAACAACAGGAACATACAAATTTATTATGACTCTCTCCTTTTGCTTGTGAGATCTTACACCTAATACAGGTCAAGCAAGAATCTTCATGTATGGATTACGGCTAATTTTCACAAAAAATCCTTTAAATCCGTTTAGCCTTTGTTTTCTGTTCCTGTTGTTACTGTGATCTTTAAAAAAAGGCATGTAGTTCAGTAGTTGCAAAGCTTAATAAGGTGACTTGCTTTTCGGAAACAGCAGCTCTTTATCAGCTTAATTTGGTGCTTGTATGTTTCATATTGCATGAGCTGGACCAATTAAAAAAAGCTTTTTGGTTCTTGTCATAATTAACACAAAGAATTATAAGCAGCACATTTTTGCCCATTGTCCATTGTGAGTTGAAGGAAAAGTACTTCATTGTGACCTTGGCTCCAACCGTAATAAAATGAAACGTTTGTATTTTTTCATTTTGTTACCTGTCACCACTATAACGAGGGTTTTTGCTGACATACTGAATTTGTGGTTGCATAAGATCACTAACTGATCCCTGCTGATCGGCCTCATCGATTTGCTTTTATTTGTAGGGGAAGGACAGCCGTTAAGAGCTTCCTGTTTGACAGTCTGAGGGCCCGCCTCCTTGCTGTCAGTCACATGGGGTTCATTTATTAATGGCAGAGGCGTTAAAATAGAGCTGAAAAAATACTCTTGGACATTTGTGGACCAATATTCGCCACATTTCACGCCCTGACCTTCTTTCTCGGTTCCAGTCTCTCCTGCCGTCTGCCTCTCTCTCTCAGTAGGAGGCAGCTAGTTTACTGCAGTGGTGTTACATAACTCTGCTGACCAGAAGCAGCTGTGCGTGTGTGTGTGTGTGTGTGCCTAGATTTGCTTGCTTCATGCAATTTTCATGCCACCTTTTTACATAGAGAGGACGTTGGTGTTTTTTTTACCCCCATGCAAACTCCCTCCCCCTCCCCCCACACTCAGACAGCATTTAGTGGATTAGAACCGGGCGGTTTTATGTCCAATGAGCAGAACAGACTCCGCTAGAACTTTGAAACCAGATTCCGCTCGAAGTAAAGCAGGTTTGCATGTGCAATGTAAAGAACAACACTAACAGTCAGACGTTTTGTGAACTTGATAACAAAATTAAAGGATGAAAGTCATTTAACCATCATTGCAATGTAAAAAAAAGCAGTTTGAGGCTATGGTAATCAAGCTATCCTTTTATTTTCCTCCTTTCTGCATCGATGTATCGACTGTCAGGTTGTTGGTGTCCGCTGAGCCGCACATGGCTCGGTATCGGCCCCTCCCGGGCTCTCTGTGGATGATGACCTTGCCTGCGCAGCTTGTAGAGCCTGTGTGTGTCTGTTATGTTATCGATGTTCTCACTACTTCTGGGAAGTGCGATGACTCACTCCTTTCTTCCCCAAAGTCTCTCTCTCTCTCTCTCTCTCTTTCTATCGCTCCCCTTCTTTGGTCTCCTCTCATGGGAGCGTACATGTAGGCAGAGGGTCGCAGGAAATCTGCTACCTTTTTAATATTTGCTTTGATTCAAGGGTTTCTAGGTTTAAAGAGTAACTGCAGGGAATGTTTGGGATAGAAAGCAAATTGTCCATCATTTACAGCTCCCTTCATTTATTTAAACTGTGATATTGTTTCACTACTTCGGATCCCTGTGGATTAATGCCGCTGTTTACAGAGATCATCAAAGAATATATGCACGATATGATTTACGTGATGCACATATCAATTTATGTCTGTGTCATTTATTTGTCAGTCATTTATTTGTCAGTCATTTATTTGTCAGTCATTTATTCAGTGGCCGCTGTGCTACTGGCCCTGCAAACAATCGTTATAAAGGCTAATTTACTGTGAAGGCCAAGTAGCTGCAGTCGGTGGAAAGGGGAAATGGGTTCACAGTAAACTTAAATGAGAGTAAAAATGCCCTCCGAAGTTGGATGAAATCAGCAGCTCTGTAACTTACACTAAAACCTCCATTTGGAAATATCCATTCGATTTTGTTTCATTTTTTTCCCCCAAATGTTGCTGACGTTAAAATGAATCGATACTCAACGTTGTTCCGGTGGGGCAGCGTCACGTTTGCTTACATTTAAGATCTCCTCTTCAAAGAGGAGGAACGTAGAGAAGCGATCGCGTGTCGCAGAGACACCAGTGTGCCTGCAGCGAGCAATCAGATGCTCATTAATGATGGAATGTAGATGTAAATATTTTAAATCTGCTTCCAAAGCCCTTCTGTGACATTTCGTTGCTATCGTTCCTCATCCCTGAATGCTGCACCTGACTTGGTTCACATGTTTTGTTTAGACAAAAAAAACCACCTGCTTCCTCCTTTCCTTTCCTTTCCTTTCCTTTCCTCGTGCTCTCCGTCTCTCGCTCTCACCCTCCTTCCTTCCTGCCCACTTTCTCCCCTCGTGACTTCTGCCCTACTCTTAATTTCGCACCATTTCTCCAGCCTCTTTTCGGGATGCTTGTCATTTTTCTTGCGGTTTTCTCACGCCGGCGCAGGATATGGAGGGATTGTTTTGTGTTTATGGTAGAATGTGAATGGGAGGGATGGGAACAGAGAGAGAGGGGGAGAGAGAGAGAGAGATGAAGGGAAAGAAGGAGAGAGAGAGAGAGAGAGAGAGAGAGAGAGAGAGAGAGAGAGAGGGGGGGGGTTGATGTTGGTCAGTTATCTGATTGTTGACGTTAAAGTAGTTGGAAGGAGAAGGACCTTTGTTTGGAGGAGTGATGGGAGACTGCAGAGAGAGAGAGAGAGAGGGAGAGAGAGAGAGAGAGAGAGAGAGAGAGTTTTGGGAGAGAGGGTAGAGAGGTAAACACAATGTTGCCGTCGTAGAACACTCGGAGACGGGAATGGAGGAGTTGGAGAAAATAGACATTCCACGTGTCATATGATCACGACTTGTGAAAGTGAATCTGTGCTCGCTGTGTATTCTTCAATCAGCATATCAGACGAAGCAGTTGCGAAATAAAAAGTAAATTTTAAGAAAGGATTGAAGCAGCAATTTCATATTTCCCTTATTGACAACCAAGACTAGAAGAGACCAACAATGTCTTTTTTAAGCCTGTCACAAAAGGAGTTGGAGTAAGGGAAGTATTTTGCAGGAGATTCAGGATTGAATCGAGTGCTCATGTTCGTGGTAATAAATGAACCCGTCACTCAGTGCAGCAACGTGACTCATAGATGTGTTTTTAATATATTTTGGACAACAATGGAGCTCTACGGCACAAAGGGAAATATGTTAAGGCTTTGGATACAGAGACTGTATTTGAAAATAGGATCAGTTCAAATACATATTTTTTCTTTATGATAACATATTTCCAGAAGAGCAGAACACATGTTGGATTTCACCGTCACATTCTGGGTCATGTGATGCTACACAGCATTATCTTGCCTGCTATCATCTTTGATTTTAACATCTTTTCAAGCAACACAATAAAGTTTGGTTTAATCTAAAAATTATAATTTTGTTTAGAAAGAAAGAATGCACTTCACGTGTGTGGAGAAACGCACCGGAAGCACACGCGGAAGTTGATATAGATGGAAAATCTTTACTCAATAGTCACTCTCCAAGCTCCATATTTAGTGTGCGTGTTTGTGTGCGGAGGAAGTTTCCAGGGTAAAATGAGCACTTTGATGACAGATGGAGCAGATTGTACATTTTTCTTTCCCACGATCAATCAACAACAATAATTGCCGTCTGCCGGCTTGAATAATAACCTTTTCCGTCCGCGTCTCCATCTTTCCGGCCGTCCCTGTCTTTCTGTTTCCTTCCTCCTCGTCTCACCTCATCCTCTCCGCTTCTTTCATACTCTTTCTCACACTCTCACTCTTTTCTCCACTCATTTATTTTTCTCTCTTTCTGAAATACTTCCGGAGTCTTGATTCTCTCAGTATTGTTCCCTGTCAGTGCGTGTGTTTGTGTACCTACCGTACTACGAGAGTGTGGGAAATCAGCTATTATGGTAGGTACGTCCGTGTGTGTGTCTGTGTGTGGGAACAGAGACATGTCCTTATTTACTAAGCAGTGCTTTTTCTGTATTGTGTGTGTGTGTGTGTGTGTGTGTGTGTGTGTGTGTGTGTGTTTGGGGGTTGGGGGGGTGAAACTGTTTAATAGAATTAGTTTTCCTGTTTTGATGTTGACAGATCTACAAACTGATTCCTGTCTGCTGCTTTGTCTCCTGTTTTATGGCTGTGTTTGAGTTTCAACAGGTATTGTGTGTGTGTGTGTGTGTGTGTGTGTGTGCGTGTGCGTATGTGTGTGTGACTTTTGTGCGTGAAGGCTGTAAATGTGCAAACTGCTGTCTTAATTTTCCGCGAACGTTCACGTGTAGCTTTGTGTGTCGGACAGACAGCGAGCGGGAATAAAAATAAACGGAGGGAAACAAGGTTTTCCTTAGCTTGAACAAACCCCACAACAGGAAGCCCTGTATGAATGACACGTCCATATTAGGAGCCAGGACGTGAAGGTGATGGAGTCTCTGTGGTGACAGAGGGGTCTGCAGGTCTGGTCGCCACGGGGACAGGGGTCAAGCCTTATTTGTGGGCCCGCTCATGAGAAACACAGAAGTCGACGGTTGTCCAGGACCTGTGAAGTCTGAGTAAGGGCAAGGTGACACAATGGTAGTCGACGCACACCAAGTATTCACATCATTGCTCTCTCACGTCGTTTCCTGTCCTTTCTTCACTGGCAACTAACGAATACGGGCATGTTAATCTGCAACAAAAAGCAGGACTTTCCCAGCATGTGTAGTTCTCTTATAATACATTTCATACAGTATACCTGTGTTCCTGTAGCCATACATTTAAGTTACAACACTTGCTGTTAGTCAACGTTTCATCCAGCCCAGCCACAGTTATATAGTATGTGACGCGTGTTTTCAATGACTGATTGATTGCTCGGCTGCCCCCCTAAGTTTGACCGTCAAACATCTGGCAGTGGCAGAGTCCTTACGTAGCAATTTTGGGGGGAAATCCGACTGCGAGAGCTTTACAGACCATAATTCTTGCCGTGAAGAAACAGATGATTCAATCAACAGCGATGAAAACATGAACGTCATCACGAGTGCAGCGGTCGAGGTTTTCACATGACGGCAGCATTTTGTAAACAAACCGCTTCATCAGCATCACACTCACAGCCGCTATGTGTGGAGCCAATCAAGATTTCCCTGAAATTATTAACCAAATGAGCATATCATACTGGACGTGGAAATATCAGTAGTTTGACGGATATAAGGAGATATTTTCATGACTGTCTCACATGTCTCCATATTGAAGGGATAGTGTGGAATCCAAATGGCACTTAATGTATTTGTCCTCTCTTATATTGAGCCGCATTAAGCTACAGTGTCAGGGGGATGAAGTCCTGATTGAATTATATGTCATCCAGCTAAAAGACCAACTCTCTCCTCCTCTTTTTCATCTTCCTCCTCTTCCTGGGGGCAGTGAACTCGGGGAGTGAACATGGGTCTAATAGTCTGATGTAATTTAGTTGTTTCCTTGAGGTGATGATGCATGTCTGCGTAATGCCTCTGGGATAACCGGTCTCAATATGCAATGATTGCCTTCTATTGGTATGAAAAACTAATGAAGGTCAGCCTGTAATAATCTGCAATAACCCTTATGTATATCAACAATATTATTTTCAGTGTGAGGAATGTTTTGATTACAAGTGGAGAATAACATCCTTAGAAAATATCCTTATGGAAAAAAACTTGTTTGCAGTTGCACACGATTCAAATGCATAGCCCTGTTTTTTGTAACATATATATATACTATATACAAATATGCAGTGTATTTCAAACCAAACAAGCTAAAAACCTCTCACTTCTTCCAGATGCTACTTGCACCCCCTGGTGCATGACAGAAGAACTACATGGTCAATTCTGTTTATCGGGTTATCTGTGAGCGTCTGTCTCAATGCGGATGATAATCACAGAGCTCACGCCGTCAGCATCACTGTTTCTAACACATATCTGTCCATGTGCGCGCAGGCCTTCCGGAGCAGTACTACAGTCTGACGTGGTTCCTCAGTCCAGTGCTCGGACTCTTCTTCACTCCTCTGATCGGCTCGGCCAGTGACCGCTGCACTCTGCGATGGGGCAGGAGGAGACCGTTCATCCTGGCTCTCTGCATAGGGACACTGATAGGAGTGGCACTGTTTCTGAACGGATCGCTGATCGGTGAGTTCTTATTTTTTGGGATATTTGTAGTCTGTTTGCGAATAGGAACTGAGAGAGCAGAGGGAGCAGTCCTCGGTTTACTTTTGCTCTCTGAGACGTTTGGTCAGCTGCAGAGATGTTCTCAGTCATTCAGACTAATATTTGTTTTTTCAGAGAGAAAAACTTTTTGTAGCGCGTCTTGAATTCATAAATAAAAAATAACTTCTTCTATAATTAATTTGAAATAACTTTAAAGGGTTTAAGGGCCTCATCAAATATTTTAATTACAGGTTTATTCTGATAACATAATGTTATTGTTTTATCACTTCATCTACTTTTTAGAAATTATTATTATTGCCAGTCTAAAAAGAACAAGCTGGAGGAGCAATATACAGATGTAATCACTCTAAATACAAACACAGAACACAAAGAAACATGGCCTTGCTTTATGACTAGTGAGCGCTGTTATCTCCTCTTGAGACTCTCGCGGCCTGAGTAGGAATTGAACCCCAAAGTCTGACGATCCAGACACTGTTTTTTTTTTTTTTTGTACCCATCATGCACTAGTGCCACAGAGGAACTGAGAGAACACGACAGCTTCTTTCAGCAGCACTTGCCGAAAGCTTTCCCCGCTGGGCCGTGTCTTTCCTCCGAGACGGGCGTCGTCCTCAGTCTGACCCTCGGCTCGTCACGTCGTCCAGTCAAGGAGACAAACAACCAATCCAATCAATCAGATTGATCAGTTGTCAATTATGCCTGGCAGCTATTGATCTCTGGGTCAGCTTCATCTCCATAATTCCAGTGGTGATGTCATTAACCATATCTGTCAATACATACTCGCACACGCACAGGCCGCAGCAGTGTGAGGTTTGTGTCGTCCGCGTACGGCTGATTGCATTTATGATGATAAACCTTCTTGTACACGTGTACAAATTGACTAATTATGTCAGAAATGTATATCGTTTGAAAGGGATGGAAAAGAAACGGTGACCACCAACTCGGCTCACTGTGTTATACATCACATTGTGACCTGTCATTTTTGTTTCAGTTATTTATTTCAACCTCATGGAATAAAACAGAATGCAATTTAAGTCATTAAAACATCGCTCTTCATTGTATTGCCCTAAGGTGCCTCCATGTTAATAGTCTGCTATCAAGCAACAACAAAAAAATGCATTTTAGCTGCTGTGTGGCGGGATGCACTACAAACAGGGTAAAGAACCCTGAACCACCTTTTCATGAGCGGACAAACCTAAAAAACGGGCAATAAGCATCGGAAGGAAATCACAAGCAATGGCTTTGCTGTTTAGAGAAAGGAGAATGTTATTCTAATTTGGTTTGATTGAAGAATTAGTGTCTTTGGTTACCTCTGTAGTGTTTCCCTCAACAGTTGGTTGATGTTATCAGTCGTCAAATCAATCAAATTTAAACAATCTAACAGTAAATGAAACGAGTGAACTTACTTTTTTAATAACAAGAACGAGAGGTCTCGAGCGTTTTATGTCAGCAGATTCTATTCTGGTCGACCCTCGTTCTTCTGCACAAAGGTTGGTGCTCAGGTCGTCTCAGGGCACCGGAGTGAGTGTGTGTGTGTGTGTGTGTGTGTGTGCATATGTTTCCATGGTTATGTATTTGAAAGTGTGTTAACAGACATGGGAAAACCTGTAGTAACTTGTAAATGTGTGTGTGTGTGTGTGTGTGTGTGTGTGTGTGTGTGTGTGTGTGTGTGTGTGTGTGTGTGTGTGTGTGTGTGTGTGTGTGTGTGTTGACATGGGAACACAGGCGTAGGCAGTTCACAGGGAAATGCTTCCTGTTTGCTTCCCCCTTTTCACCAATCACAATTCACTTCCTGTCTGTCTGCCTGGCTGTAGTGAGTAGTGCCGCTCCATTGTCCAACATGCATATACACACACACACACACGCACACACATACTGCTTTTCTTTCGATGAACATTTGTTTACCGACATTGATGGATTTCATTGCAAAGTCATGCTGCGTCACTCTCACACACCCACAATCACACAATATAGTTGATCCCCACGCTTTCCCTCTGTTGTGTTCACACATTCATCCGATCTCACACAGGCTCTCTTATGCAAACACACATCGAGCAACTCAAGGGTCTTAAATATACATGCAAAGCAGTATGGGAAATGTGCAGTGTTTGTATGTCCATGTGTGCAGCTGATCACGTTTTCATTCCAGATGTGTGTTTGATTTGCCAAATCTAAATGTACATATATGTAGACTATTTGTTCAATTTCTATGGTTACTTTTTGGCCCTTTTTTAACAATCATTGCGCCGTAGCCATTTAGGACGGAATTTACCTTTTAAATATGTTTCAGATTTCCTTCTTAATGGAGGCAGATATCTCAAAATCTTGAACTTGGGTTTAGGATTAAACCTGACCATTTATACAAGTGATACTTTTCATTTAGTTGTGAGTTCACTGCATAATGACAGCAAAGATGTTTTTTTACCATCAAAACTGTATGTATTCTATCCATTAGGTCTGGCAATGGGTGACGAGCAGGGGAGACAGCCAATAGGAATTGTTCTTACTGTGCTGGGAGTGGTGGTGTTGGACTTCAGTGCGGACGCCACGGAGGGACCAATCAGAGCCTATCTACTCGATGTGGCAGACCCGGAGGAACAAGACATGGCGCTCAACATCCACGCTGCCTCAGCAGGTGCTTCCCTGACTTCTGACTCACTTTCCCAGGATTTTAACACGACAATAGCAGGTTGAACTGAACTGATTGCAAGTGACACAAATTTGACAGAAGTGAGCACCCGGAGACAAAAATACGATCCTTTTCTCCTCGTTGCATCTGTACGTCTAAACCTTTGCCCGTGTGTGCAGGTCTCGGTGGTGCGGTTGGCTACGCCCTCGGAGGTTTGGACTGGACACACACCTTCCTCGGGGCGGCCTTCAAGTCCCAGGAGCAGATTCTGTTCTTCTTCGCCGCCATCCTCTTCTCCGCCTCCGTGGTGTTACATCTCTTCAGCATTGACGAGCAGCTCTATTTACCCCAGCATGACCGATTAGATCAGGTACAGTGTGTTGGACATTGCAATCTGAAACAAAATTAAAAAGAAAAAAGAAAACGCAACAACCCTAAGACTTGCTTTCCTTTACCAGGAGAGTCCGGATCGCACCAAACTGCAACCGTCAACCAATGGCAGGACCGGACTTCTCGCCCCGAAGCTCCAGCTGATCGGAGAGGATGAAACGATGGACAGCTACGACGTCTATAACCAATACGGTGACCACCTTTCAGAGCACGAGGATATGGACATGGACTTCCTCGAGATGGAGCTCGTGAGAAGTAAGTTCATAGAGCACGGCTTCTTTTGCTGTTTTACCCTTCAAATCTAAACAAATTTGTAAAAGGAAATCAGTTGTGTGTGTGTATATAAATATACACACATATATATATGGTTTATAGATAAAGAAATATGTATGATATGTGATATGAGGACATTGCACTTTCTTGTTTTTTGTTCTTGAGTTTGTATCCTTATGCACTTATTGTAAGTCGCTTTGGATAAAAGCGTCAGCTAAATGACATCTAATGATAACAAATTTCGATAGCAAAAAAATACTTGGAAATGGTAATGGAATAAAATATATTTAGTTCAATTTTAGTTCAGCTGTTAACTTCTTTGGAACCACATCTAAACTAACCCCTCTTCGTCGGCCTCCAGGTAAAAGTGACAGTGTTCTCGCCATGGCAGACGCCACTCTCGACCACATGGACCACGACGCGTTTTACCTGTGCCACTTAGAGCCGTCCATCTTTGCCGAGCGCCTCTCCCCCTACCACGGCTCGCCTCCCGCGACCGGCAACCTCTTCAACCCGAACCGCAGCACTCCGCCGCCGCGGTTCGGCCACCTCAGACGCAGCAGCAGCGCAGGAAGCCAGGACCCGCTCCACCCCAAGAACCACCAGAAACACTCCACCAGCCCCAGAATCTGCCGCCTCTCGGCTTTCTTACAGGAAATGGAAAATGACGAGGGTGAGGAGGCGCTGCTGAACAACCAGCTCAATGAGCAGCGGACGCTGAATGGACGGCTGTTGGCCGGCGTGAATAATCACGACGCAGCGAGCAGCGACAGGCTGAGCTCTAAAGGACAGGCTCATCGTGCCGGAATGGTCAAAGGTTGGTCATTTCATGGTCATAAATAAATAATATTATCTATTCAAATACTGTAAATATGAATGAGTCACCCCGTATTGACTTTGCTATTTTAACTGATACTGATAACTGATTTTAACTAATTATAGACAACTATTTATTTAGACCAGTGGTTTTCAAACTTTTTACACCAAGTACCACCTCAGAAAATACTTGGCTCTCCAAGTACCACCATAACGACCAACACTATATAGTAGCGTAGTAGGCCTAAGTATTCATCAAAAACAAGGCAGAGGTTTTATTCCTAAAGAAGTATATTTAATATTGTCAGCCATTGTAACATTTTACACAGTTTCAACAGTAAGACTGCGCTTAAATATAGGTGGAAAAAAATGTACTTAAATAATGATTCAATTAAAATGTATTGCACATAGAAGTTGAATGAACTTTGTACTAAAATAAATGTAAAAAACTGTTCTTATAGATTTAATAAAACTGTACTGTACTTAAATGTTTAGTAAAAAAAAAAATGTTTTTAAATGTATTTTTAAATTATTTTTATTTCAGTGATTCTTTGGCGTACCACTAGAGGGAGCCCCTCGTTCCACTAGTGGTCAGCGTACCACACTTTGAGAATCACTGATTTAGACAATTCAATTCATTCACCTTTCCCCGCCGCTCTGAGGTGCTATTGAAGTGTTATTAAAATGCTAAATCTAAAGGAGTGAGCTTTAGGAAAATGCCATGCTAAACTCAGCGAGTAAAGGGAACACAAAAATAAAATGTGCTTCCCCATTCCTAGTATATCTTAAAGGGTTATTAACCCGTGAAGAAGAATGATAAACCATTGCTCAATACCTATATTTTATTACGTATATTAATATATATATATCTATATTTCATTTTCCAGCTGCCAGTACAGGAGCCCCCATGCGTCAGTCACGCCACCGCCCCATCTTCTACCGCCAGCCGTCCTGTACCTTCTCCTACTACGGTCGAGTGGGGAGCCATCGGCACCGCTCCCGCCAGGCCACCGCCGCTTACCTCATCAAGCCGTCGCGCAGCATGAACGACCTGTGCGACGTAGAGGCCCGACACAGGAGGAGGCAAAGACAGAGGAAAAGGCACCGCAGCGGGAACACCAACTCCTCCAGCGGGGACACAGAGAGCGAGGAGGGAGAGGTGAACGAGGAATTGACCTAGCTTATAACCACGAGGACTCTTGAGCTCATTTATTTATTTTGGGTTTGTTGAGTGTGTCTTTTTGGATGGGTGTTGTCTGACCCTATCTCCGGTCATCAGGTTGAAACCACAGTGCGGCTGCTGTGGCTGTCCATGCTGAAGATGCCTCCGGAGCTGCTCCGACTGTGCGCCTGCCACCTGCTCACCTGGTTCTCCATCATCGCCGAGGCGGTCTTCTTCACAGACTTCATGGGTCAAGTCATCTACCATGGAGATCCTACCGTACGTGAAACCGCAGCTTAACACACACACACACACACATATCTCCTTGCGTTTATCTTAAGTTTAATTTAATTTTTCTTTTGGTCCTGTTTGTCTCCCGCTCAGATTTGGTCATTTCTGTCTACAGCAGGTTCAAGATGAACTAAAACTGTGCCTCTGCCTCGGTAATCCACAGCTCAGTTGGAACCTAAAGCCTGTTTTCTTCTCTCTCAGGCTCCTCTTAACTCTACTTTGTTGGAGGATTATCACAAAGGTGTTCAGATGGGATGTTGGGGACTGGTTATATATGCCATGACTGCTGCTACTTGCTCAGGTAACACAAGGTCATAGGAAAGCATATGGTCCCATGCACACACACACACCTCCGTGTTGGGTTGCCAGCTGTCTTAAGCTAACACTGTGAAGGATGCAGTGGCATCAAGTTGCAGTTGTCGTCCTACTGAACACCATATCTACTCGCCTTCCCGAGTTTGGCGAGAAGAAAAGTGAAAACATCCGAGGCCCATGGCAAAAGCCTCATTCTAAGCTAACAAAGATAAAAAGATGCTTAGTCCTAGGTAATAATAACGCAATTAATAAATAGTTATGACATAATGTCTGCCCATGAATCCTCCTTAATCCTATACACTGTTCCTTTTAAATAAAACAACTGATCTTTTGTATTACTTTCAAAGTTGACCTTGGTTTAACCAATCAACTAATTTACCCTCTCTCCAGCTATCCTTCAGAAGTACCTTGACAACTTTGACCTGAGCATTAAGGTCATCTACATCTTGGGAACACTTGCATTCTCCATAGGTATGAGCCACACTGCAGTAACAGAATAGAACAAAATAGGTACCTGATGATAAATAACGTTTTCATTCCCTTTATTTCCCTTCTTAGGAACGGCTGTTATGGCAATCTTCCCTAACGTTTATGTTTCCATGGTGATGATCAGCAGCATGGGCATAATCTCCATGAGTATCTCCTATTGTCCGTATGCTCTGCTGGGACAGTATCATGAAATGAAAGAGGTACAGACCCATCCAACTTTAAAGCCCCTCTCTGTTTGTATTGATATGTAATATTAACCGGCCCATTGGACTGCAGCTGAAAAATGTTACATCACAATGAGGTTAACTAATAGATACAGAGAAAGACAGTAAAAAAGGATTAAATGGTATTTTCTATTTTTCTATTATTATGTATAACTGATGTGCATAGATATTGTATTTAATATGTAGCTTTTCATTACTCATCACTCATTACTCATTATTCCTTTTTGCAGTACATCCGGCACAGTCCCGGTAACTCCCGTAGAGGCTTTGGCATCGACTGTGCTATTTTATCCTGCCAGGTGAGTGATGTTGTCGTGATAAAATCTGTGGCATAGTCTTACATGTTCAACAAAGAGTGTTTTTGATGTAATCCTTTGCCATTTTACAGGTGTACATAAGTCAGATCTTGGTGGCTTCAGCTCTGGGTGCTGTAGTCAAGGCCGTTGGCAGCGTTCGTGTCATTCCCATGGTGGCCTCTGGGGGCTCCCTCCTCGGATTCTTCACCGCCCTCTTCCTGGTGATTTACCCGACTCCAAACAGCGGGTGAGTTCTGGTCTTTTTCTGTCTTTAAAGTAACAGTTACACATGTTGTGAAATACACTCACAGATAGTTTGAAGAGAAGCTGATTAGCTTAACTTAGCTTAGCTTAGCATGAGACTGGAAAACGGGCAACAGGGAACCTCTGCGTCATTAACTAACACAAAACCAGCGGTAGTTATTATTAGTTAGTATTTATGCTTAGCTAACTGGCTCTTGACAGAAAAGCAAACAAGAATACATTTGATTGCCAAACTGTTCCTCTGAAGAGTGAATTCCTCTGAACAGTTTGGATTTTAATTGTGATTGACAGGGATGGGGAGTCGGCCAAAGCCTCGAAACGCTCCCTGACCAAACTTGAAAATCCCAACAGCAACAAACTGGCTGTTACGTTGGTGAAAGAGAAGCCCAGCTTCCTGCAACTCAACAAGAAGGGCAAGGCCACCACCACCACCACCACTGCTTCCTGTCACATGGAGAACGAGTCGGCTCTTTGATTGGCTGGCTTAAGTTGCTGCAGAAACCACAAAATTCACAGAAAAAAAGGATGCCACTGGAATTTGTTTTGGATATTGCCGTCCACGTGATGCTGGAGTTCACAGACACGATGAAGAGAGACGCGTTTGTTTGCGCTCTTGCTGTCTCTACTTTTTTCTTGATTTGCCAAGAAACCAACTACATCTTTCCCGAGACCGGTGTCACACCAGGCCAACAAAGCATCCTGGTCCTAGTGCTTCTTCTATCTGATCCGTCAGGGTTTTTTTGTCTCTGTCCCAGGGCCTCTAGGAGGTGCTAGTGAGCAGCCGTCGTGGCGAGAACATTCAGGGGACTTGCACACATAGATACACGTGCACACACACCCCCCCCCTGTGTCTGGGGTCAATACAATCGAATGAACACATCAACAAGGAGCGTTATTGATGAACATTAGTCCTTGAAGCTGCTATCATTGAAAAATGCTGAAAATTGTTCTTCCTCTGAAACTTGGCTGGATCGAATCTGCTTTGGTGATGTCGAACGGGATCGACGGGAGGGTTTGTGAGTGTGCGTGTCTGCCGACGTTTTCATCAAAATGAACTGAATTACACGCTCGGAGTTGCGGGACTGCTTTCAGCATTGTGCAACAGTAGCTTTAAGACTGTAGAGAATTCTGCAGGCGGCATTTCTGAAACCAACAGCCCGCAGCCTGAGTTCTTGAAAAAAAAATCCCTCTTTAATCCCTGAATGGAATGCAAGTGTGTGTGTGTGTGTGATTTTTGCCCTCCTCCACATGGAAGAAGTGCTAAAATTCTTAATATAGCCTTCACTCCAGAGGACAGTTGACTCTAGGCTCTTCTCAGAATAAGGATGTGCATTGAGTGAAATTCCGGGAAAAAACGAGCAGGTGCAATATGTGCAGTATACAGGGCATTACAATCCCAAATGTTATTGTCAGGATTTATTGAGGGCCCAGAATGATGCTCGTTTTGAACATTCTGGACTGACCTATGCTGCATGATAGAGGAGCAGAGAAGAGACAAACCAAACCACAGAGAAGAAGACGACAGAAATGTGGAGTTCTCTCTCTCTCCTTCTCTTTCTCTCTTTCTCTCTCTTTCTGCTTTCTTGCTTAATCTTTTTAAGAATGCTGATAACACAATGTTTGTTACTAACTACACAATAGTTGAGCCGTTGTTTGAAATTGTGTTAAACAGCATCCAGTGAGAGAAGCCTATTCGGGTGGTTGGACGCATATTTAGTACACGAGCAGGATGCTCACTCATCTTTTCCAGTGGATCAGTTACTCGACCAGGAGTCTGGAAGTGAACTCCTGCATGAATAAAAACTAAAAAAATATTTATTGTAAGAAAGGCAAAACATGTCATTCTATTTAAGGCTGGTTATGTGAGTCTTTGTGGAGGATTTCCAACCCCGGTCCAGATGTCTTGGTTCCACTGTACTGGGCCAAATATGAGTATGATATAGTATCTTAGACTACATCCGTGTTTTACGCTGAATGTATATTTGGAAGGGGTCGAGGGATGACGTGAGCAAGGGTGGAATGGGAAAACCATGAGCATACAGACAACAACAGTGTTATTGATCTGTGTATTCCCAAAATGCAGAGCCGTTCTTTTAAATGTTTCAACTCAAGCAAAAGGTAAACAGTTTTTATTTGAGACAATGTTTTAATTTGATCCCTAAAAGACGATTGAGTCATATTGTTGACTCCGAGCAAAAACACCTACAAAAGATCAAGAATAACTGACCAAACTACGAACACTTCAGGGCAACGACCAGAATGTATCTTTCTTGAACAGGAGAGCTTCAGTTTGTTTCTGCTGGTGAAGTGAGAGACGCCTCCGGTGCTTCTCCACCCTGCGGCTGCTGCTCCATGAGGGCAAACAGAAGCAGGCGTGATGCTCCATAAGGAAGTAAAACCTTTGAGTTAGGCTTTGTTTTTTTTAACATTAACACCCACTGACGACACTAATGGGATAATTACAAAAATCATTCAATTCAAACCTCATGCAAGTTGTACGAATGCAAACTAAACTGTTATTAATACTTAATGATTTTGATTGTAGACCAAAAAGGCATATTGATCATGGAATGTTTAATTTCTGACAATGGTGAACGTTTAAGTGAGTTGTGGTGAGACAAAACGAAATTATTAATATTGTGTTAAATCTTTTTTGTTTTCTGATACATCAGTTGCAATAATAGCCTGTGTAAATCAGCTGGAAGAGGACTGTGCGGTCGGGACGTCCTGCATCTGTCGGGGTGAAAGGCTGTGGATTTGGTGTCAGGTCTCCCTGTAGCTCAATAAGCTGAAACATGCACATTGTTAGAAATCAAAGTGTAAATTGCAGTGATTTCATTTTCTGACGGGAGAACATTTTATTTTGGTGTGTATTAGAGCATTTAACAGATAACCTTATTTATATTTTTGGTTTTAGCAGAAAATGTTCTCACCGATGATGTGGTTTCTCTTTTTTTGTTTAACCCTGTTTTTAACAGAATAGATTCCTTCCACAATTTCAGGTACATTCATTTAGTCCCAGAGCAGAGCGAGAGAGAGAGCGTGAGCGTGTTTTCCTTCCTGGGGTGACTCTGCTCTGGCTGTGGTGCCGGCACAGGATCTGAACACGATGAAAGACGAGCGGACACAGAACCAGCAGTCTGGATCAAATAATGTGCCACCGGCGTTGATTAAAAGACAAACATTAACATTTAAAAAAGCTCTGGCTTTGGGAGGCTTGCATGTGACAACAGCAATATGCATGCGTTGAACACCAAAGTATGACTTTGTACTAATCACTCAAGCTCTTTGTTGTCCCAACAGGTCGGGGATGTTTTTTCTAATGCATGGCTGGATGTTTGTATCCACTTGTTTTGAACCTAAATGTGTAAACAAAAACCAACACGGTTGCTATTTAAGCTGAAACATTGCGCACGGTCTGGGTCAGCACACAAAGAGTAGTGTTTGAGACGAAGATTTGTGTCGTCTCCCCGAGCGACGCTCCTTGTTAAAAAGTGTGGGTGTAAAACTCAAGGCCTCGAATACTTGAAGTGCAACTTGAGTGTTTTCTTTTTCAATACAGTGTCTTAGTCTTTGATTTATTTTCTCTTTTTCTTAGCGTCCCAAACCTTTGATTTACCGCAGACTCTGGAATGTTCAGACAGCAGCGCGGCCTGCTGGGAGATTTGAGTTCTTACCACCGATTCCATCTTGTGACTCAATGAATGTGAAGTGATTTCAGCCGAAATCATTTTTGTTTTGGTGTTCGATAAGCCTGACATTGCACAGAACTTGCACATTATAAGTAGAAAAAACTAAGAAGAGTGGAAGTGTGTTGCAAAAGGAAGAAAAAAAGTTGCTATTTATTTTTTAGAGCTTTCTTGTCCGTAAGAGAAATTTCACCTATAGTTTTTAAAATCAGTTAAAGCTATTTTAATTGCTTAAGAGATGTTACAGAAGCAGACTGGAGTCTTGTTGTGTGTGCGTGTGTGTGTGTGCGTGCAGGTTTGCAGTCGTCTCACATCTGCTAACATGTAAAGCGAGTGGCAGGAGTGTGTTGAAATGTCATCTCAGTGTTAGTTTTGGGCTCATGTTCTCTGTTCTTTGCAATCACCTGGTTTACACCTAACTCTGGAATCGATGGCTGCAATACCTGAGCTTATGTACGCGTCTTTATTTCCTCCACTCAACTAGAAAATGTATTTTTTTTTAATTCTGAAGGTATAGCCACACATGAGAGTTTGGCCCTTGCACTTTTTCAGTGGCAGCCATGTTGGCTCCACGGCCCTGGTCATTGAATGAATGTGGCGGCGCCTTGATTTCATGATCCCAGCCAGCCGCTGTCAGGGACGGCAGCAGCGCGGCTCAGAGGCCCTCAGTCCAACTTAGCCCGTCTCCGTGTGCGTGTGTGTGTGGCGCTGCCTCTGGTAAAGTGTTTGTTTATGACCGTGGAGAGAGATGCCTATATACTTCGGTCCTCACAGAGATTAAATCAAGAAAAATACTTAAAGAATGGGAAAGCAAGTATGCGCAGTGTACTATATATATATAAAATATGCCTTGTCATTTGAAAAAAAAGATGTAAATATATATATATATATATATATATTTTTCTTTTAGTTTCTTCTTTTTTGCTGCTATAAAAAAAGATGATTATTTTTGTTAGTAGTTTTGTTTTCTATATAAAGACTGTATATATCTCTATGTTCTGTAAATACGCTTGAGCCTGTAGGACTCTGGATGAACACTGTATGGAAAGCACCTTTAAAATCGGTTCAGAATTAAACCTAAAAAAAGACTCTTGTCATTACTCAAGGTTTTAAAATGGTTAATTACAAGCCTGACACGTATTCTTGTGCAGGGAACAATATTACACAGTCTGACTTATTGACAGTAAATGTACATTTATATGCAGGAACTTTGAGGTGAAATGCATTTACATTTCAAGACAATATGGAAGCAAAGATTACATCGCATTTAGATATACAATTCTTTCACATGAATGAATGAATGGACAATTATAAGTCAAAATATCTGGTCTGATTAATGGCGCTGTGCATGATTTAAATCAATGTTTCACAGAGGATTTAGATATACACATGACAGGATGCAGATGTTCAGCAGGATGTCAATGTTAACAGAAATGTCTTGAAGGACTAATTACCACTTTACGATAATTAGCCATTTCCCTTCATTGCAGACTTTTAATCCCAGCGATATACTGACAAATCTGAACAATAGAGTTGACAGTTTCACTCATTGTATTACTGTATGGAGCCGACGCAGGAATTATTCATGCTATGAAATAACGGAAGAGTGAGGCATCCGCATGGTGAGCAAAGATAAAGGTTTAACCAAAAGTCTCAGTTGTTTCGACCTCACATGGTCTTCATTCAAAATAGATTAAATAGAAGGGGTCACACAATAGACTCTTTGATTTCATATCAATGGAGAGTTAAATGTGTAGATGTCATATTGCATGTGATTGCTGGTGAAGAAGCCTTCTTGTCTGCAGTTTTCAAGAAGTAAAAACATCTTTGCTCAGCATCTGTGAGAGCCTACTGGTTTCCCATGATGCCGTGTGGTCAGACTGCTGAGAAAGGAAGGGGCGGGGGGGGGGGAGGTCAGTCAACTTTGTTCCTGCAGAATCAGTTCTCGCTCTCTTTCCACACCGGAGAAGGAACTTGAAACTAGTGTGCGTGCATGTGTGTGCGCATGTGTGTGTGCGCGCGTGCTTGTCAGCATGCATGTGTGAGTGATGTACTTATGCAGAGGTGTAATATTACAACTCATGAGAACATCACGCTAAGTGAACTGCAATGACCTGCTGCCCCTGTGGAAGGATTAAAGGGACTAAACACTTACTTCAATGTCTCACATTGCTGCCATGACAGCTGTTCTCTGATATGCAATCTTTAAAAATGTAACTCAACATGTTGGGGAAATAATCTCAATAAAATTTAGTTGAAAATGTCTGTATTTGAGTAAATGACAATATCTATGACAATATTTTCACGGCCATTGTGGGACAAAATATATTTGGAATTTGGATTTCTTGAGAAGAATAAAAAACAACATACACCGATTTGACAGGTCATTTTTCACATATCATCCTGAGCAGAAACTGTGTTTGAGTAGAAATATTTAAAGGGATTTACAATTGATCCTACAATTGATGTGGGGAGATACTGTCCTCTGGTGGAAAAAATGTGATCTGTAGATTTTTCTTCTTTTTCCTATATTTGGCCGTAAATGCACACAGTATTATACAGCAGTGATATTATGTTGTTTAAATAGGTTTATAAATGAAAAAGAACATAACATTTAACAACTTAACCTCTAACAAATCATCCTATCAAGTATAAGTAGGAGAAAACATTGTGAATGTAAACACAGTGAAAAAAGGAAACAAAATAAAACAAAAATGTTCTGCAGTATTTCGACAGTTAAGAAATGAAATCAGTGTAAATTCACTGAGTTTTTATAGACTTTGTCTATTGCTTTCCCACAGTTTGTGATCTGACATTTAGACACTTGTAAGAGGATAAACAAAGAAAGCTTCACTGTGTCCTTGAGAAACTGTGTTTATACATTCAAAGGGAGCTTTGCTTCCAGCTCATTTAATGTTTTGACCATGACTCTCTCCCAATTGTTGGACACTAGTGCTTTCATTCTATCGTCAGGCACTTTAGTGCCGTTGACGTAATAGGTAAAAATGTTTCTAACCATAAAACCCCTCCTGACCCACTTAACAATGGAAAAACATTAACAAAACATACATTTAGTCCAATTCAAATTTACAAACTGCAAACTCAAAAATAAATATTTATTTGAAAAATAATGTATTGATTATTTAAATCCAAACTGAAAATCATTATCTTTGTAAAGGTTTAGTTTGTGGCTCAGTTGCTGTATTAGACTGAATTTGAGTTGCAGCTCTTTTGTACCAACCTATAGTTTCATAATAAGCCACTCCACATGAGTTGGCAGACGAAACAGCAACTCTCAATATTTTGTAATCCTGTCTTTTTCCCTGTTTAATGACGCACGTGGTCTCTCTAACAACACAAAGCTCATTGGTTTCACAGCAAACCAATCCCTTTGCCGGTCCAGTGTTTGTTCTTGCACGCCTCAAGACAAACAAGTGAAAAAAGACAAGGAGTTTGGGGGATAAAGGGAAGAATGGACAGAGGCAGCTTCTGAGAGGGATGGTTGCTTCACATAAGGAGAAATCCACGGTGTCTATTTTTCTTTTAAATCTCCCTTTGCTAATTTAGTTTGTTCTTTTTCAGCCTTAGAATCTCTCTCTTTCTCAAATCTCTTTATCCATCAGTCTACGTGAGTCTGCATTTCGACACTCGCCTCTGTTAGCATGTTAGCAGCAGTAAGGGGAGAACTTGAGAGAGTGATTGTGGCCACGCTGTGAGCTATCGCCAGTGCCGTACCCGCGCATTTATTCACTGAATTCCTCTCCCCTTCTTCCCCACTGGCGTGACCCGCCTCCACGCCCCCCTCCCTCGTTCCCCTCCTCGTCCTCCACACCCTCTTGAAGCTGTCCGTCACGAAGCAGTAAACCACTGGATCCAGGCAGCTGTTCAGGCTGCTCAGCGTCACTGTGATGTGATAGGCGAGTACTCCCGAGTCTCCCGCCCCACGGCCTAGCTCCTCCCCCCTGACGTTGACCCAGAAGTAAACCACCACCTGCCGGACGTGGAACGGCGTGAAGCAGACTGGTAAAGACCACCAGGACAGTGGCCAGCAGCCTGACGGCCCGCGCCCTCCTCGCCCTGCTCTGCTGGGGCATCAGGCCGGGGCTGGAGGTGAGGAAACATGCGACCCTTAGGGTGAAGCCCACCACGGCCAACAAGGGGAGCAGGAACTCCAGGATGGTGAGGTAGAAGAGGGCAGGTAAGAGCACACAGGAGGAGCTGAACTCCAACGCTGTGGTCTGTAGAGGGCGGGAGAAAGGTCCCAGCACGTCAAGCCTGTGTTTGTTTTTTTCTTTTTATTTAACAGATCGGAAGATCCATCTGTGTTCCGTATGAGGGCGTGTCCTCACCTGGAAAGAGTAGGTAACCACGACTGCGATGAACCAAACTGTGGCGCTGACGCACCGCGCTGTTCCCGTGGTCCTGCATCGATGGAGAGTACCAGACGCATGGACGACGGCAAGGTACCGATCTACGCAGATACTGGAAGGCCAGTCACAGAGAAAAGAGGAGATTAAAGCGGGGAGATGATTGATTGTAAACGTCGAACGATTGAGGGGTCCCACCTGGTCAGAAACAGTATACTGCAGTACATGTTGACGAAGTAGCTGAAGGTGTGGACGTAGGAGCAGGCCACACAGCTACCTCCACTGTGGTACAGAGCGATGCGAGCGGCCAGCGACAGGGCCACCAGCAGATCCGCCACTGCAAGGTTTATGGTGTAAACCACAGAGGCGGAGGAGTGGGTGGAGGCCCCGCAGAAGATATAGAGAGCCAGACTGTTGAGGACCACACCGACCACCAGCATCAGACAGTTACACACCTGGAGCATGGGGCAATGGAGCACTCTGAGCACAACAGTCAGATTAGACGAGGTGGATATACTTCAAAGAAATGTCATGTTGTACATGTTACTAAAAAATCTACATTTTCTCTTGATTTGACATTTGATATTCATTCATTCATAGCTGACGTGGGTTTAAAAGTCGACTAACAGGACCCCTTAACCGGTATCCTCGTCTTACCATGAGAGAAACCCACAGAGCGTAGAAGTCTTGGTACAGCTGAACATCCAGGTGGGCGAACCTGTGCAGGTAAGGTGGCCCCCACCGCTGGTCCCGGGCGCTGCAGTTAGTTGGGTCAGAGGTGAAGAGGGGCAGGAGGGGCTCAGTGGTGGAGGTGGAGCTGATGTTGGTAAGAAGGCTCTCCATTGACAAAACCTGGGTTCTGAGTGGCGGGAGAAGTGAGGAAAAGAGAAGGGAACTCAATACTTTTGTTTTGAGGAGAAAAAAATGTCTGAATTTTTAAGCCAACGTGGATTAGAAGTACAGACGTGCTTTGACTGCCCTCAATGCACAGGAGGTTCTTTTTGAGAAGGGAAGGGAAGGCTTGGTAAGAATCATCATGCATCATCTGAATACAGGTAAATGTCATGTTGTGTTTACTGAGTGGAATTCCTTTGATGTCAATATAATGATTGGTATCCAAGTAATTATATCAATGAAAGGACTTTTGTGTCTTTGTTATAGTGAAAATATAAACTTCATCAACTTCACAGGCTTTTTTTTGCATGCTAAAAGCATGTTGGGCCTGTCTCTAAACATGTGTTATTGCTGTCTACTTACGACCCAGCAGGAATTTAAATCTAAAAAGAAGCCCTGTAATATTTGTAAGAGAAAGATGCTTATCTTATCATGGAGGCATTGTGCCATCAATAGTCTTTAACAGCTTAAGTCTAAAGAGTGTGGAGTGAATGGCTTCCAACAACTCTACATATTTCAGCTTGTTGAGCAGACACGCGCATACTAAAAAATAAAAGAATGAGGATTTAATCCAGAGGGAGAGACTTCAGAAATCCTCATCTTATAAACAACGTCCTCTCGTACTGTAGTAATGACTGAATCCATCTTCATATGCGCTCTAAAAGGATGGGACACTTTCAACAAAGTGTAGGAGGGACCTTATGTTTCAAACAGGGTGTACAATGTTCATGACAACCATGTCGGCATGTGCTGCTATTTAATACACAGTTGACACATGTTGTGTTAAACAAATAATATATGTTTGATCACATAAATATAATAAATGTGACACATCCTTTTTAATAGAGGGGAGGCTTTGGAGTCTCAAATGTGCAGATGCTTCTCTCTTAAAAGAGGTTTACAGTCAATGTGTTGTTTTTTTGGTGTATTGTATGAAGGAACATTCCCTTGGGGACTTTTAGATGTATTACATGTACATTACATTTTTTCTGAAGATGGATCTGTTGACATTGTGACAAAAGTAGTGGTTTGATTGCTTTGTGAACGACTCTTTACAAGGCCAAGAAAAAGCTCCTCCTAGAGTGGATGTTATTTTTTCGTTCTGTTCTTTTTCTAGCTGCACTAATTTCCATCCAATGTGTGTTCAGCTCTCATCTCATCAAGTTTTATATAAGACAGTTGTTTCAAATTAACGTAAAGTACAACTTTTCCCTTCTCAGTCGTGTTGCGTTGGATATTTAAAACATAAATGTTTCACTATTAGCAGCATACTTGTACTGAAAGAAGTGTATACAAATGTAGTATATAGTGTAACAACACAATTTTTCAACAGTTTTTTGGGATTAAAGGTGAGACCTGGTCTTGCCTACCAGGTCTCATTGTTTTAGTTTTAAAGCCCCTCACCTGTCCAGCAGAACTTCAGGCAGCTCTCTGTATTGTTTCATAGAATCAAAGTTAGGTTTACTTAACTTAGTTTCTTCCTTCATGATTGTAAATACGTTTATTCTAAGAAACTCTGAGAAATAGCATTTGAAGGGTTTAAATAAAATTTCAGTATCTTGACACCTGATAGAAATGTTTTCCCCACACGTTTAATACAGACTTGGTACTTGTTTCTTCACATGAAGCAGATAGATCCTGTTTAAGGTATTATTTGACAGACACTGCTTTCCTTTTAAATACCGGAGATGAATGAGCTCCTGTTAACACGTCCTGCCAAAAGAAGGGCTTTCCACTGTTCATCATCATGCAGACAATTGGATAAAACATGGCCGAAAGTCAGGATTAGAGGACAGACAAATTCCGACACCATTCAGCCATTTCTTCTTCATGTCATGGTCGCATACAAAGAAAGATTTGTGCCAATGATTTGTACCCAGCACAACTTTTAACAGCTAACATCATGTAACAAACTCCCAAAACGGGGTTTAACCAAAGCATAAATCTGTAAATCCCAGAAGCTTGGAGAGAACAGTAAATTCCCTTTTCATTTAACCTATTGATGAAAAGCTCCTACTGCTTTGATTAGAGGGTGATATTTTTCTTTTAAATAGCATTGCAGTGCAACTAGAGGCATTAAATCCCTAATGGAGAGCCACAAATCTGCATTTTAAGTAACGGGTTAGAAATGAAAGTTCTGAAACATACCTCCAAAGGAGTCGAAGAGAGTGGAAAAGTTGTTGTCCCGGAGATCTGCCCAAAACTTAAACTTAAAGTTTTAATGTTTATATTAGTATGAAAAATTGACTGTTCGACGTCTTCTTTCTTCCTGTGTTCCCTGTAGTTCGAGGATTGGGATGCGTATCCTCTTGGGCGAGATGATTGCTCTGGCAGAGAGGAGTACAATCAGGCAGCTTGAACGCTTTCTCATGTCACCGCCAGCCCACTCCTCCCCTTCCTCAGTGCTGTGAGGAGGGAATAAACACACTAAAGCAGTGTAAAAGAGTCACTTTTTTGTGAGTGTCCGGAGAGACAATCAGGAAAAAAGACAAAAGTATTCAGGAGGTGGATTTAAGCCAGATTGGAGCGTGCACACACACTGAAGGCGACGGATATTTGGATTGGAAATAACCGAATCTGAACTAACAGTTGAGTAAGTGAGGCATAAAAAGAAAGAACAATTCGGACCCATTTGGAAACATTTAAAACTATCTTCCTTTTTATGCGACAAAAGGAAAGAAAGACCTGTATGGACTATTTTACTCAAGATGGTTTTCAATCGGTTTATTTAAAGCCGTCCCCGGGGTGGTCCGACATTGAAAGGGCCTGAAGGGGGAATGAAGTCCTTCTCCACTCTGGTTTGTATCTGCGTAAATACCTGACTCAATTAGAGGAGAGAGTTTCTCTCCATGTTTTTACAAAGCTGCCAGCATTGGCAGCATTGCAAAGCTGAAGCAGTTTAATTAAAATGACACCTTCAATTGTAGGAATAGAGAGAGAAAGAGCGCATGCAGACAGACAGGGAGACATTTTAACAGAGGTATACTATTTGGAGTGAAGCAAAGTAACATAAACAACTAGAGGGATGGCCACTACTCCGGAGTGTGTGTGTGTGTCCACGTGTGTGGCAACTGTGTCAAAACATCAGCTGTCGGAGTACAGAGCTGACATGAATAACCCTTGAATGAACACATCTTCAGTTCAAACGAAACTATTGCTGACAATATCTGTTGGAAGGTCCTGGCTAAAATTGGTTGGAATGTGTTTTACCTCGTTTAAGTATTTGAAACCATAATCAGTTAATCCATCATGGCTCAGCTTGTTTAAAGTGCCGCACTCAGTGAGGAGGATGTCTCATTTAACCCTTTAGTGGGGTGAACTAATAATTCATCATATAAAAGTAATTTTGCTAGTGAACATTTGCTGTGAGTCTGGTGGAGCTTTCTCGAGTGTGAGTAAAGTTATATTACTTGATGATATTTTATGAGAACTGGATATGTAATCTGTATCTGAATATTTCTGCACGTGCTTCATCCCTCTGACAATCCTTTTCAAGTTTTTGTCGTAAACAGTTTTATAAAATAAATACTAACTTATCATTGTAGCCTAATATATGAAATAAATGTGAAAACAGCACATTTCATAATATAGTATTTATTGTTAGTTACGCTTTTTTTTGCCACGGCGACTGAGTTGCGCACTTCCGCACGGAAGTGGTAGCGATGGGAACGGAAACCAAATCTGTAAACAAACACAACGCTTGCTAGCAGAACAGTTTTAGCACTAATTCCCATGCGCAAAACGGCAGAGGACTAAGTGCTGAGAAGATGTTTAAAAATACGTTTCAAAGTGGATTCTTATCCATTTTATACAGCATCGGAAGCAAACCGCTTCAGATATGGGACAAGAAGGTGAGCAGAGGTTGAGGCGGAACACTACGAACAGAGTTTAGCTGTGTTAGCTAGTCATGCTAAAGCTAACGGTACATGCTTGGGATTAGGCTAGCTAAATGAAATCTTAGCAAGATGGAAACTTCCTTCTCTGTTGTAGTGTGATTTGCATGCGTCGTTCAAATGTTTATGTTTCACATGAACTTCCATCGACTATTTGATAAGTGGGGTTAATCGGCTTCACTAAACAGTATAAATACATGAACCCCATGTTTAGTTATTACTCTTGTCAACAGCGCTGTCAGGTTGCATCTTGTCATCTGGCATTTACTGTTATTTTAAAACCAAACAGAGGTTGCAGTATAATTCTAATAATTTACGGGGTTACGTAATTTACGTGGCTGATAAAACATGGAAAAGTCACCTTGTTAGTCAGGAAGACACTAGTACTTACTGCTGGTTCAATGTTAACGTTAGCAATACACACGACAATGAAATGTTAAATCATTTTAGAATATTCACCAACTTGATGGTCCTGATACGGGATTTTGGAGTACAAAACTATAAAATACATACGTAAAATACAGCAGGCATTTCGGGTTCAACCCTTTTTAATTAAAAAGAAGGAATCAGATCTAAGTTATGTCAAAGGCCACTGCAGCAAGGCGGGTTTCTGAAAAAGCTTGTTTATTTCTGTCTAAAGAAGAAATAAGATCCTCTTTAACCATAAAAAAAACCTATGCATCTGTTCAGTCAATGTCCTGCCAGTCATATTCATTGGCATTTGAGGATTTGTTTCAACAGCTTCATTAGTGATGTCCAGAAAAAGTAACAACAAAAACACACAAACTTGATGATGTTCTGTCCCAAGTGAAATAATGGCCTCAGCTCCTTTACCAGTGAGATCATTTCTGCGCGTATGATATTTCTATGTGTTCAAAGGTGAGGAACGGTCACATCAAGAGAGTCATGGACAACGACATCCACTCGATGGTGTTGGAGGTTGAGGGGGCAAATGTCAGGTGAGTTTATGTTTAACTGATTCTTCTTCTCAGGTCAACCAATTCAACCCCCCCCTCTTACCCCCTCTCCGTTCATCTCACCCGTCTTTCTGTTTCTTCTACTCCCTGCAGTACCACATATATAACGTGTCCCGCAGACCCCAAGAAGACATTGGGCATCAAACTTCCTTTTCTAGTTATGATTGTCAAAAATCTCAAGAAGTATTTCACCTTTGAAGTCCAGGTAGGGGAGGCGTTCCTGCAGATACACACCACTTCCATGGCTTAGTGTCGGAACAAAGAAATGGGTTTGTGGGTTTATTTCCTTGCAGTCACAAGATTCATGCTTTTTTCCACCCCCGCCCCCATTTTTGATAAAAACATATAGGTGTTGGACGATAAAAATGTTCGCCGGCGGTTTCGGGCGAGCAACTATCAAAGCACGACGCGAGTGAAGCCGTTTATCTGCACCATGCCCATGAGGCTGGACGATGGCTGGAACCAGATTCAGTTCAACCTGCCAGACTTCACCAGGAGGGCTTACGGCACCAACTACATCGAGACGCTGCGTGTACAGGTCAGTGCACAGGGTCGGACTGGGAACCGGCTCGCTCTACAGATCCTCAGGTCTGATGCAAATTCATTTAAACTGTTGTCCTTCCAGATCCACGCGAACTGTCGAATAAGGAGAGTGTATTTCTCAGACAGACTGTACTCTGAGGACGAGCTCCCCGCTGAGTTTAAACTCTACCTGCCGGTCCAGAACCCGAAAGCAAAGGTGACACACACATGTACACACACCATCGAACCACACAATTATAAGTGCAATTAATCTTTTGGTATTATGATTCATTTCCATTCCATTAATCCATTCTAAATTCAGTATATCAAGCTGACACACAGGACACCAATTCTTTGGCACGTTACAGTGATTTTTACCTGTTGGAAGTAAATAAGTAGATTGATTTTAGAAGTTTTCCAACTCTCGTTTGTTTGTGTGTTTATTTCTTGCAGAAGTAGACATTCCCATCCTGAACAAATCCTCCAGAAGTGTTGCGGAGACTGGAGACTCTTAAGTTTTTTCTGCCTGTATTAATAAACATTTTGTAATTCTGAATCTCTGCACAGTGATGTTTTTTATGAACTTCTGTTTTCAATGCTGACTGTAATCGTTTAAATATTATAGTATACGTTTTCTAGAAACAAGTTTGTGGCGTGCATTCGACATCATCCATGCGCTGGAAACCAATAAATTCAGGATACCCCACTGTTAACAGCTAAGAAAATGACCACCAAATAAGTCAATTTGTCATATATAAATAATCTTTATCAAATGACACACGATTTGCATTCCAAAAACAAATCTTTGTTTCACTTTGGATTTCTGTGTACAGAATGAACAGAATGAACAGTTAAATGAATTTAACTATATGCTGCATCACAGTCGACTAAAACACAGTTGAAGCTGCATCTTAAGCATTTCATACTTGTTTGTGGAGCCAGCAGGACAGTAATGATGTAGAGACAGTGAGTGCTACAAAACCCCAAAAGAACTCCGAAAGTGCAAATCCATAGAATTTAAAAAAGCTTCGATGACTCTTCTCGTGTTAAAACCCAGACGACAGCACCTGTCAATTTGTATTTTACAACATCGAGTAAGACAGAAAAGTAAACAATTTAATTGAGTAATTAGAATTGAAAAAGTTTGTAGACTAGAATCATTTGAGTTATACTCACCATTCAATGTGTTTAGTATTTTTTGTTGATTTGACAGTTTCAACAAAGAATAAAATGTACTGAAACAAGCATTTTGTATTTCTCTCTGTGTGGTACTCGATGTGTGTTTGTTATTAATGTGCACTATTAAAGTTACCATTTGTCCGCTGAAACACAAATAAGCTGATATGGTTCATGCTTGGATAAGGCTTGCCATAGTGACATCTGGTTTTCATGAAACCATAGAAAATACTGCTTTGAAACTTGAAAAGGTGTCATTCTGCTGAAGGGTTGGATTTCATGTGCACACAACTTCAAGTCTTCTGCTCCCAAGTGTTTCAATTATAAATTCAAAAAGGCATTGTGAAACTATTGGCATTGGAAAAGAAATCTTCCAAAGAAGGACTGTGATTTACCATGATCAGCCAACTGTTGTATGTATTTGGTTAACAGTTCAAAAGAAAGGAAAAATAACAGTATCTAACTTTGCTATGATAATATCCATTTTGGCAACATTTTAAATAAAGTCAAATCAAGATAACGGAGAAGTATTTGATTCAAAGCATGATTCAAAGTCATTAGCACTGCTACCATTGTATAATTGATAACGTAAAAAAACACATTTAAATCTATAAATCAAAAACCTCTTTAAAGTGCAAAAAAAACATTCATTGGTTCAACTCAATAAATCAACTAGTGCATTAAATTCTGCATTTAAAAATAAACAAATCAGAATATGCCACATCATAAATAAGGACAATCACACCGACAAAGTGATACAAGTATAAAATAAACCTTCTGCAACACAGAGACAGTAGTGCCTTAGCAGTTACCACCTCACAGCACGCGTTGCGTTACGCTTGCATTGATGTTGTTTGGAGACGGAAGAGGAGACGCTGCCTGCACCTTCACGGCTGTACAATTAAGGAGACAAAAACTCCCCTTTACAGTTTCTGCTTCACGTTCGAGCATCTCTTCCTCCAGCGTCACGTCCTTTTAGTTATTATAAAGTTGTGTGAAACTCAAATACTGCGCTGCATCAACCCGTTTATCTGGCTTCATCATTCCTCGGAAGAAGAAGTGACCTCTCACCACTGATATGGAAACAACATCTTTATATCAGCTCTGTGGTGGCAGAAGTATCTTGCGCAACTAAAGTGGAATGCTGCTTAAAAACGAACACTTGTTCGACTCATTTCCCCGCACACAACGGTTCATTTCTCTTTAGTGCAAAAATCAACAACTATTTTCCTTTAGTTGCCGCTTCCCACCAACTGGTTCATATTAACAGGGCGTTTACTAAAGTCTCCCCAACTTGCTCTCCATTCAACCATCGAGTTGTCCTGGTGCGTGTGTTTACAACATGACTTGTACGTGTGTGTGTGTGTGTGTGTGTGTGTGTGTGTGCTGAAACGCGCACTAGTCCGGCACTATGTTGCACTCCCGTGATGAATGACATAGTAGTCGTGGACGTACATCAACACAGCGACAGGCTGGCCAATGATGAGAGAGATCCACACAGCAGCGTTGCCATAGTTTCCATTCAGAAATCGACCCACAAACCAAGCCAGGGGAACCTGGAGAGATTAAAGTTCAGAGGTCTGATTGCGTTTGCCTGCTGCACAGGAGGGATGTATGTATTTTATTCAATGCTTCTTACCTGAGTCATCATTCCCATGAAGGCCCACAGTCTAAACATCTTCAGAGGAATACTCACCAGGTACTGAAGAGAGGAATTGAAGATATCAGACACAAAACTTAACCAAAAAAAAAAACTTTTTGCAAACTGTGAGCAAACAGATGTTCAATGATAACTGCACCGCCCTTTTAGGTTGAATAAGCAGATGTGTAGACTTTACCTCGTGGAAGAAGGCCGACATTAGGAAGACTGCGGTTTGAGCCAGAAACTTGTTGACTCCCTTCCTCAGCATCGGCTTATAAAAGTGTCTTTAACACACAGAAGACACACTGATCTAAAAAACTGGGCTGGAAATTCCCCCAAATAAATGGCGGTTCACACCTTTATTTTTTCTGTTTCTTTTGGGTTTCACTTCTCAAAGACATGAAGGAGAATAAAATAGACGTTTGGCGATCACCTCAGACACCACTTGTGAACTGGGATATTCCAGTTGGCCCAGAAATACGTGACCGACTCAGAGTTCCTGAAATGGACAAAAATAACACAGCTTTGAGAATTTGACATCAAGATAATAAGTTATGAGTAATGATTACATGTTAAATCAGAATAAAGACCCATGTGTTTTGTGTGTTTGTGTCAAACACATGCTCCATGATCCCAGCTGGAAGTACGAGGACTTAGTCCTTCACTAGATGATGAAGATGAAGATGGGACTGACTAACTCACGTTAAGAATGTTACGCTGTTTCTTTACGGGTATGCAGACCTTATTTATTTGCGCTTGCAGTGTTTCTTCAACTCACCACCAGTCTTTGTAGAACTCTCTGTCTCCAAACTGCAGCAGCTCTGCCAGAAAGTTCATAGAAGAGTGGAAAAACCAATAAAAGAATATTAACCATATCAGATGGATTCGGGACCTGGGAGAGGAAGAGGGCGGGTCGTGAAAAGAGGTGTTTAGGTTCGTTACGGTCACAATGCGGCTGCAATGTTGTTACACCCGCCCCCCTCTAAAATTAAATTGTGACAGTCAAGACAAAGACAAAATCTTCTTCAATTTCATTTCTTGGTTTTCTATCCAGGGTTATGCTAGGATTCCATTGTGTGTTCAGCGCAACTACAGAACGTCATGATACTCACCGCTAACTTTAGGAGGCGCTCTACCATCCGAGAAAAGTCCATTTCCTGCGAGAGAAACAATGACAACTTGGTTATTGACTGGTGCTCGCCCTTAAGACAAGACCTCGCAGTCTATGGGTGCTTGTTTCTTGCTCCCCTGAGATCTCATCTCTTCAGATATAGGAAGGCATACGTGTGTGTGTGTGTGTGTGTGTGTGTGTATGTGTGTACACACCTGGAATGGTTTCATTGAGTTTTGTATGGTGGGAACCATCCACTGAAAGACACAAAATAAAAATTTTGGGGTGGAAACAGATTTAAAAACATAATATTTCTATGACTTTCCGGTGAAAGACTCTTCATTGTATGCGTCGCTGACTGGGGGAATTTTGCGAGTGCAACATACCTGCTGTATCAACCCCACCAGGAGCTGCATAATGAAAAGCTACAAGAAAGAGCGAGTCAAAATCATGATCCTCTTTGTTTTTCACTAAGCAAAATCTCCGTTGATCCTACAACTTAAGTGTGTGTCAGTGTTCCCTCTCACCATTTCAAAAAGTCTTCTCAACAGGAACCGTATGCGTATTCGAGGGGACCGTGGGAAGTTCAGCTGGTAGCACAGAGTTGGAGCAAAGACAAAGTAGTACATGTCTGAGGACGAAAAAAAGGAATCAAAATTTCACATTAGGATTATTTGCAACATCGTAAACTGTGCAGTTTATCGCCATGGCGACGTCCCCGTTACCTCTGTGGGTGAGGTTGCCCGGATAGGAGACATGAGAATGAACTGCCGAACCGTTCAATTGCGACACGGACGGACCTGTTACACAGACGCGTAAAAACAGAGAAGGTAATCAAGTGTTACTTTACGTCCCGCACGCTCATTTTCTTGACTAGAATGATGTCCGCTTATGTCAGCTCCTACAGTGAGGAGGAAAATAGCTTCAAAGCATACAGCTTTACCCGCCGCCTGGGTGCATGACAGGGTCAGCCAAAAGCTGCAGTTACCACCTCGTAACCACTAGGAGGCGGTAGCAGCACAGTACTAATTTAAAACAATACAATCCTGTCAAGTGAGAGCTTATGTTTGTGTGTTTGAATCACTATTATATTATAGTTAACCTGAGCGTTTTGTCCAACCTGTCGGCCCCTAAACTGCTCCTAACGGCCCTGTGCTGTATTCTACACACACGCCTGCTCCCAGATAACATTTCTTCAACAGTGTGTGTGTGTGTGTGTGTGTGTGTGTTGATATACTTACACGAGTATGAGCGTGTTAGTCTCTTGGCTTTGGCTTGTCTGATTTCTCGACACCACCTGTTGGTGTCTTGGTAGGAGTACAGCTTGAGAAACAGCACGGTGTAGATTCCTAACGAGAGCACACCGCCCACTGACACACACACACACACACACACACACACAAACAAAGGGTTATTGACTAAGAGCAATAACTTAACTCTGGTGTGTGCATGTGTATAGTGCAAAATCTGGCTAAATCGTTGTTTTCATTTTTTATTATAACTTAATTCAATCAATGAGGCATGAACATGTGATATATTTATTATGCACCTGGGGTCACAGACGTCACAGTAAGTACAGTGGCTGCAGGGAAGATCAACATGGATGTCAGGTTAATAATATGAAGAATGCTTCCTGTCATTTCGGAAACGGTACCCTAGGAAAGATACAGTTAAAACACACACTTAAAAATAGCAAACCATTGCAACTTTCTTCACAACCGGCCTCATAATCATAGTTCAAAGCTACAATTATCTGAACAATATGAACATTCAGTCTCCTTCACGTGAGGAGACTTCACAGAGCTCACGATCCCTCACTGATGAACATTCAAAACAAACTCTCTTTCCAGTTGAGCTGTGGGTTTGCCAAAATCCCTGAACAAAGTTATGATTTCAAAGTTGGAATCCAAACAAAGGGTCAAGTTAAAAAGGTTTGAGAAACAAACCTTTTTAGGCACACTGCTTCATTTGCGATGTGCAGAGAATGAGAATGTAAGCAAATCGTTATACTCACCACAGTCAGACGCCTCTCTGTGTACAAGGCTGCTAAGATGAACACATTGGACACTGAAACACAGGAGGGACAAACATGCAGCATCACATAGATGGTCTATCTGCGATTACACAGACAGACAGACGGACAACTTGGTGAATATTGATTCAGTCAAACATGATGCAAGGTTTAAGATCCCACACAAGTCCAGTATTTTAACTAAATAGCTGCGTTGCATTTCATAAAGGCTGATACAATGATACCTGATAGTCAGGGGCCCATTCCTGCACGGGACTTGTACTGTTTTTTTTAATGCATCGATGAAGCCGGTTTCAGCCGGCAAAGAGACAACGTACAATAACAGAGGACAGGAGCTCATGGTAACCAGGCTTCTATAAGCCATCATGAGCCTCTAGCTCGTTCAATCCACTCAAACAAGCTGTGGCAGATCACGTTTTATTACTGTCAACAACAACACTTTGTGTCGCGGTGGCGGGGACTCCAGAGCTCCATACCGATGATGAGGCAAGCTGATGGCCAGCTGTAAGGGTCCTTCAGGAAGAGAGACACGACTTGGATCGGGTCTACCAAGATACCATACCTGGACAAGAGAAGAGTTTTGATCCGATCAGTCATCGGTGCTTTTGTGTAGAAATGAGGCTAGAAAATGGGTTTTATGAGTGGTTCACTTTGACATTGGTCAGTTAAAAGGTTTGGTGTTCGCTCGGCTCATGCAAACAGATGGCTAGAACTTAAAAGAGAATCCCACAGTAGAGCTGCAGACACCGTGCTGGCACGCAGTCATGTCTTAACTCCTTAGCGACACATCAACAAAGCCCTTAGTTCATGGGCTGTCAAATGTACTCTTAAGTGTTGAAGTCCACCTCCCGTTTTCATTGATTTTTGAAGTGACTAATCAATGAAATAGTAAACTAGAGGGCTGCAATGAGGGGGAGAATAACTATACTTTGGTGTGTGTGTGTGTGTGTGTGTGCGCGCAGGTCCATACTCACTTTATAATGTTCTCCAAGAAGAGACGTGCATTACTCAGCACCTGAAAGAGCGACACGAGCGAATGAGCGTAGTTCACAGTATCAACAAGGATCAACTTTGTTCAGTCAACAATTTACCCCCTAATGAATCCTCCGCAGGTTTCCATGTGTCATTGTTCAAAACACAAAACAAAAGCAACTTTGACGGTTGACGAGTCGATGCACACAAATGACACCAACAAACATCTGTCCCATTTTTGTTTTTTTTAATGCCGACCAACTTGCAGAAAACGAGCAGATTAGAGATGCTCATATCTTCAAGTTTATCTTAAACGAGACAAGATTGGTTCCATACCCAAATTGAGCAACTCGCCCCGGCCGCGATAACCCCCCCGCTTCCGCTCAGTATCGAGCAAAACAAGTTTATCATTATACTATGTAGTAAAGTTCAAAGTTCGAGTCCATCTCTAACTCATCGGCTATCTGCGATTTCTGAGATAAAACACGACTACCCACTGGACACAGAGCGCACACACATATACGTCGGGTTGGAGACTGTGAAGATAATGATGGGACGGAGCAGGACACACGATAAGGTCACGCAGGTAGTGGTCATGTGACACTTTGCCCCACTAGCCAGCTCGCCCGCCAAGACCCAGCAGCAATGTGGTTTGGATTCAACTCTGTCTTGAGTCCAAACCGGTAACCTTTCCTCTAGTAACCTTCAGCCTGAGCACCAGAGGACCATCGTGTAGAAAACTACTCCAGAGAAATAGGCCTCCCAAGAGCATTGAAAGAAAAGATTGCAAAATTCCAATTTGGCAATTATTCAACTGTGCAAATACTGTGTCCTTACGTGTCCCTGAGCCTGGGAGACGGGAGGATTTCCTGTCTTGCTCAAAGTCACTTCAGCAGATGTTATTCTAACTGAACCCAGGTTGTTTGGTTGAAAAACAACTAAATCCGATAAAAAGCATTCAAGTAAGCATTCACGTTCCTCATCCAACAACTAGTCAGCAGTTTGGAAACATCGTGGACCAACAAAACAAACTAGTCGTTGACACTCAGCCGTCTGTTCAAACAGCACCGGTGGACCTGTAAATAGCAGCTCGGTCCTGTTGGCTGCACATCAGAGGGAACCGTGATGTGACCAGCTGATTGTTTGGATCATTGTTTGACTTTAGCTTGTTGAGGTTTAAACGTAGCGTCTGAAGCCAGATATCTTTCTTCACATTGTGCAGCCGTCTTGTTGTTGAGCGCTTCAGACCTTGAAATGTATTCATCCTCCAAACAGTTGGTGAAAGTCATTTTCAACGGAATATTATGATATAAAACAAACACTTCAACTCTTCAAAAAGTACTTATTAGAGAAGAGGTGCAGCTGTTTCGAAAAGAAGCTCGTAAAATTCTTACTTTGCCGACCGTCTTTGTTTTGAGGCTGTGAATGGTCTGAATTGGAAGCATTTCAAAACACTTTCCCTTCTACACTCTAAAGAGAAAAGGGAAATAAATAGAACACATCAGATGTCCCGTCTGCAGAAACGTAATCTTGCAGCTGACATTTAAGGAAACTAGCGGTCCTGGTTATTGGGGACAAATTACACAAAAAAGCTTCTAGATGCACAACACAACTTTGCGGTTCCACTTCACACTCTCGCGGCCTAATCCTGAAGGCGTCCTAAAACGGTCTGAACAGAGCGATGCGTCCCTGGTCACCAAAGAGAGGTTGTGGTCGTCACAGATATTATTTTTTTTTTCCCGAAGACGGAATTAATCCGGTCACGGAACTAAAAGTAAAGCCTGATTTGAAAAACATCCCTAGAAGGACACACAGACACACGCATTTATGTATTTAACACAAACGCAGGTACGTGTGTGCACAGATAGGAACGTGCACACATGCATTTCATTAGAATAACAGTGGTTGAATGTCGTGAATCTCTGCAGGGAGTCTTTGGAGTCACAACCGGTGCCTTGTTGCAATCACAACAGGGCACAAAGTTCATTCTTCTGAAGACAAATCGGTCGGCTAGTTTCCACAGAAGCTGCTGCTAATTAATTTACTCGACACAAGGAACGCTCGTCTCGTATATTTGAGTGATCGGCTTTTGTTTCTGCTTCCCAGTTATTCTTCTTACTTTATCCTGGCGAGGTTAAGATGTGAAAGCTTAAACTGTGATGCACACAGGCTTTTTGTCAGAGCTATAAATAAAAACGCTCCCTTCAGGGAGATTCATCTTTTGGGTTAATGTCTTATTTTTAGAACACTAAGACCGCCCGTGAAAATCCATCAAGGCATGCGAGGGTCATGTTATAACTCATTACAACATGTGACTTTTAAAATTAAACCATTTAATGCTGATTGATGTGGGTCAAATCAAAGAAGACACTACAAATCCAATCCATCTACATAAACGTATTTTATAGTTGCACATTTTCACAGATGCGTTGCACCTCGCACCCCACAATAATCTCTCTCCTGCAATTTAGGGATGATTGAAAATCCCTGCACTGCGTTCATGTTCAGAATTTTGCCGCGTGTGATCGACATGAACCGTCACTTCAATCCTCAGGATGTCGACTGCAGGTGCACTAGAACAGAAAGTCTTCTTCACGTTCATAATATAGAGTAAACTCACTTGGATTAGTGATTTAGCCGCCAATAACCTCCCTAATCAAAGTGGTAGAAGTGAGAAACGAATGCAAGGACCGAGAGCGATCACATGAAAACAACTTATCAGACGTCTCACAGGCAATTTCATGTGTCACAAGAAAAGTCAGTGTAACACGCTCAAACTGGAAGGAGGATGCGTGCTGCACGTCTGAGAGCTGCCTCCGTTCTTAAAGCAACGAGCAGAGTCACTCACGCAGCTCAATGTGCTGCAGGAGCTGGCGGCTTCATACAGTGCGAGGGAAAGACAAAGAGGTAATAACTTCCAAAAAATCATGAATTGCGTGTGCAGAATTTATGGATCGTTTATTTGAGGAGGTCACAGTACATTTCGACTTGTGAATGGCCACACAGTTTGACTCACCAGCATGACAACACACCAGTTGAGGACGCCTCGGTAGTTGCTGTAGCCGCTGGCTGAACTTAAGAGAGACTCCTGGAGGACGTGACAGCTGCATGGAAACACAGAGTCAACAGTTTGATTAAGGGTCTTTGGGCTGATGGAGCTCTTTGCGTTCCCTCCTGCTGCCTGTGTATCTCAGGGATGAAACCATTGGATAAATCACTCCGATCAGTCTCTCTCAAGCCTCTGTCCACGAGACATTCAGCTGCATCTTGAAACTCCACTCAACTACAAACTAGAAACTCATTGCGGCTAATGTTTAGCCACACACGGAGGACAGGCATTTGGTTGTATTTCTTTACAGTAGAGGCACAGTGTTTATTTTACCTGTTCAAAACGGTTGCAAAATAAATGATTTTCCAGCCCAGCAGAAAACTGAAGCAAGTCATCAGGCGACAACTATTGCACAATCTACCCAGACAAATAAGGGAGATGCAGGATGAAGTAAGGAACATTAAGAGGGAGGGAGGATTTAAATAAAAAAAAAGAAGTACAAGGAGTAAAGGTGGACGGAGGAGAAGCAGAAGAGAAAGTACAAAGAGAAGAGGAGCAGGATGGAAATCTAACTTGGGAGATAAATCAGTATTTAAAAAGAGAGAAACAACAAGAGATGAGGTGTTGAGAGGTGAAGTATGGGAGGAAATGAGCACTTAATGAAAGAGTAGCGCGGTTCCCCGATGTGTGGCCGGACACGACCACTAGAGGAACCTGCAGACACACTGTCAGCAAGCACATGTGGTTGTTGTTGTTGTTGTGGTTGTTGTTTCCTTGACATCACTGCAAATGACATTATTTCAACATTCTCTCCAGGCCTTCATGCTATCAATCTTCACATCTTTTCGTAGGTGTGAGTAAAACAACAGCCAGCGTACAATGATAAGCCAAAGTGGTTTCAAAGGCTGAGGCTAATAAGGGGAAGTGGGTGTGTTATCGTAAACGTTTAGGGTAAAGGTCAGGCTAGTGTGTATCCTCTCATAAGGTCTGCTGGGACTTACACTTGCCTCTGTGTGTGTGTGTGTGTGTGTGTAGGGGGTAACGTTATTGCGTTTAGATTAATTTCTAAATTCCAAAGGCAAAGTTATAACGTCTTGGGAGAAAATATCAGTTATGGTTGAACATGTATTTAATACATACATACATACATACATACATACATACATACATACATACATACATACATACATACATACATACATACATACATCCGTTACATCCGGTCCCTTCATTTAACGTTAGTCAGTTCGTGACGTCGGACGTCTTTTACTTAAAAGCCGGCAAACGTTACCTGAGCCTCTCGTTAAAATCCTCCACCACACTCTTCTGCCTCTTCGGACTGTCGGGGGGATGTTTTTGCTCCGACACCTCCATCTCTCCGCCACTCTTCCCGCTGTTATTCGCCCCGTCGATAGCTTTGGCCGTAGCGGGACGTCGTGGGGGTTTCTCCCCGGCACCTTGACACTTGTTCCCGTTGGCGTGTTTCGCCGCTGCGGCTCCGCCACCGCTGCCGGGGGTGGTGAGCCTCCTCCTGCGGGGAGCGGGCCCTCTCATCTCGGCTCTATCGCTCATTTGAGCGGCTTGCAGTCACGCAGCTTTTTACCCGTCTGACAAGGCCGGTCGAGCCGCGGTCACCTGTGTCTTTATTCCCATCCGTGGGGTTGAATGATGAACGCTCTCCACACGCGTCACCGCTGGTGGATAGACGGCGTTTCATCACCGCCAGCTCAGGTTGCAGTTGTCATTAAGGTTGCCAGATCTGTATTTTTAACTCACATCCCCCTATCTAATCCACTTCCGGAGTTCCTATTCCACAAAAAAAAAAAAAAATGTAGGCCATAGTGGCAAAAACCAGGGTATGACAATGCAGCCTCAATTTTCAACTATTTGCCACAACTAGATGATGATAATATAGAACATTATCCTATCAACATTTAACAACTAACAGGTCCATTATTGTTTGTATAAAATGTGCACATATTGAGTTGATTTTGTTATTTTTATTTTGATATGTACTGATTGATGAATTAGGCCATATGGGGTTAGAATTTGCTACCGTAAACAATTTTTATGCAACCAAGTGCTATGAGAGCCACTGACTCAGAGACAGACTGCTCTTCTATGTGTCTGAAAATTACCTGATATACAGGAAACTAGTTCATCTCACCTAAATCAACATCATGGTTATGCAAATATTTAATATAAGTATATGCAATGCAATACATGCACGCCTTGATGTATTAAAGTTGATTCAAAAATTAACCCACACATAAAATAAAAGGATATTAAAGTTGACATTATACACACAAACAATATTGCATCTTTTAACTTTTTTACAACTGTTGTTAAGCAAATGGTTTCTGTCCTTCCCTCGCGGTTGTGGTTTACAATTGTTATTTTTTTAGCTTTATCTTTTCATGCTTAGAAGCAGTAATGTTCATGTTATCCTAATAACACAATATTATTTAATGTCCATAATAATATTCCAGTTTGTTAAAGCCGGTGTTTGCTTCAATTTGCTTCAAAGGTGAAATATCAGGACCATTCGTCAACCACATTTCGTTGCTTAAATACTAAAAAACTACAATCAAGCAGTTTCACGGTGCGAACCAACCCGGAGCCAATGGCATTCGTGTACTGTGTCACGTGTCATTTATGCCCAATCAGAGCGTTGCAGAATGATCTCGCGTTAGGTTGAGTCAGACACAGCTGTTGAAAGAACCGATAACCAAATATCGGCACTGTTTTTAGTTGTTTCGAGACATATTTTTAATTTGTTGATTTTTCTATGGCACAACACAAACTTCGTTATTAGCTAAACGGCTTTTAACAGGATGAAAAGGCTGAAGAGAAAGAAAGAAAACGCAGCAGTCGGGTTGAATGAGAATGGTTCTGTCACCAAAGGTAAGCCAGCCGACAAAAAGCTATGTGACTGTTGGTATTTACTAAACGTAACGTTACGCTAGACTCACGTACGTCACTCAAAGCTAACTGGTTATAGCATTAAAACGAGTCTCCATATTCAAAGATGCTTTTATCCAGCTGCTGCACGTGTTGCCTACATACGAAAGAAAGTGAGCTGGAATGCCAGTGAAGTTAAAAACAAATAGTTCACCCTGCTGACACAAACAACAGGACACGAATCACGAGTAAATATCCGAGCAAAAGACGCCAATGTCACACTTGTGTTGGAGCTAACAGCCTGGGCCACCGGCGTTCCAGCGGTGCCTGCGTGGCAGCCAGTCAGACGACTTTCTGTCGGAGATGACGTCATTATTCACTGTAGTAAAGACAAAACAAACGAACGCCTTCAATCAGATACGTCATCACTCATCTCAAGGTCTGAGTTTTGCCCTTCAAGATAGACGCTTGGCTCAAACCCACGCATAGGTCCTTTTACAGCCGTGGTCCTATTTGTGACTCATGGTTGTGGTCAGTTGTTCAAATGGCATCGTGTCCCTGAACGATGAGTGAAGGTGTTAGTGAAAAGAACCGCTTGATAGGTAGGAAACGCCTCCAATCTGCTTACAAAGATAGAGACGTGTTAAGTCCTTTTTCCTTAATCCTACCAACTCATGCATGTTTGCTTGATAACAACGTTAATGTCTTCTCCATTTTCTTTGTCTTTCCACATCTTTCTATCCCTCATTCTTTCACCTTCCCTCTGTTTTCCTCTGTATTTGTCTCCACCTTTCCTCACCTTTACTTCATCTCTACACTGTCTTTCTTTCATTCTTGTATTTCCTCCATCACTTTATCCTCACCTGTGTCTTTTTTTTTTTACAGCAACAGATTGCGGGAGAAAACAGAAGCTGGCTGAGATCCATCAGGCTTTGTTCAGGTTAATTCATTATTAATCATCAGTACTGCGGTTTGCTTGATGAGGATTACTTCTGTTTCTGCTGTCATGACATCAAGGAAGACATATTCATTCTTATCCATTTTTTCTCAAATCACTATCTGGAATGGTGTTATATTTGATTTTTTTTATGTATTCCTCATCAAATTGGCTCACATTTTCTTACTAATAGAACACTTTGATTTGGACACTGACATATACTGCACATTACATATATCCATTACATTCTTGTATTTATACAACAGAAAAGTGAAAGAACTAAAAACCTTGGTTAAAAACCACACCTTGGTTTTTAAGGTTCACCCGGTAGACTCAAGGTTCCCACGATAGGTTTTCCTTTAAAATCTGCCTCAAAATGTCCAGAAATTTTGAAAGTTACAAGAATTTTGTAACTGTATGTTTGCATAAGAAATAAAATCAGTTTTCTTAAGTGTATTCATTTTAGATATATGGACACGCATCATTCTGTCATCCAAACATGCTGTAATCCAAATACACAGCACACATACATTTATATTTTACTATTCCACCACTGTTAAGAAAATAGATTGTATTCCTGAGGCAAGTTGTTTTGTGACTGTGTTATTATTTAGAGCCAACAACTTGAAACCATCACACGTTTTAATAAAGACTGTTTTAAAGACTTGTTTCCATGGAGATTTTGCTGTCTGAGCAGACTCCAAAGATGTGCATCACACTGCTCAAAGTCTGGTTTTTGCAGTGATCCAGTGGACATTGAGACCCTGAGGAGAGCAGCAGCCAGCAGGGGAGGACTGCTCACTAATGAAGTGAGGAGGAAAGTCTGGCCCAAACTACTGAACGTCAATGTGTACGATCTACCACCTAAACCTGGTCAGTGGTTGATTTACGGGCTTTAAGGTCCACAATACCAGAATCACTGTTACTAGTACTAATGCTGACAACAAAACAAATTTGATTTGATATGGTGTAGGTCGGGATGTGAGGGAGAATCACAAGGACCACAACCAAGTAATCCTGGATGTCAAGAGGTCCATGAAGAGGTTCCCCAAAGGTCTGTGTGTGTGTTTGTGTGCGTGCGTGCATGCATGCATGCGTGCGTTTGTTAAACTCTAAAGCTAGCAGCATCACTCACAATGTAAATTCTGCCATATGGGTCAGACAACAGGGGTCACACATTGTCAGCCAAAATCGCAAAGTTGGAAAAGAAGCTCTCTGTTAATTCTTAGTTAATTGGGCTTTTTGCTTAGTAATCTTTTCTGCAAAGTAAAAAAAAAAAGTTTGTTCCCAAAATAGATGAATTTGATGTAATTTTACCAGTAAAAGGTGCCAAAAAAAGTTGTTCTTTTGGGAATTAAATTGATATTTAATGCGCATGTCGTGCAAGGAAATCTTGTTTCACCTCTTCATAGCACAGCTGGCAGTTTGTGGTTTTGTGTACCTGGTCACCAGCACCCGACCAGACTCGGATAACTTTTGTCAAACTATTGTAACCACGTTAATCACAGGACTTTTCTATTTGTTTTTTTTCGGTTTATTTATGATTCTTGGCTCTCCCTCAGGTATGCCAGCCACAGAGAGGGCCGTGCTCCAAGAGCAGCTGACTGACATCATATTGGAGGTTTTAAAACGCAACCCTCAGCTTCATTATTACCAGGGCTACCACGACGTGGCCGTCACTCTGCTGCTCGTAGTCGGGGAGCGGATGGCCTTAGCCATGCTGGACACTCTGTCCAATCACCACCTCAGGTTGTGCTATTTCTTTTTTCATGAATCCAATTATCTAGGCATGTTAGTAAAGTTAAAAAATGAAGTAACATTGTTTCACATATTTTAGCAGTAATTACTTTCTGACTACATTCTCTATCTATAGGGATTTCATGGATCCTACCATGGACCGCACCAAACACATTTTAAACTACCTGATGCCCATATTGGAACAAGTTGACACAGAACTACACAACTTCATGATCAGGTAAACATTCACATGGACTAAATCTGAATAGAAAACATAAGCAGCTATAAACACCCCAGATTATATTTAAATGTGCAATCAGATCATAGTCTACTTTGGCAATTATTACAGGATTACATTTTTGGTTCTGTAAATGCCAGAATCTATTTGTAAAATAACGATAATAATAATGTTCTTGATGGAAGAAGTTACTCCGGCTGCTAGGTTTTTTTTATTAGTGGTTTAGCTAATATTTGTTATATTTTTAATGGTGAGTTATGGGTAATTGATCTTTTTTCCATTGAAAATGAAAGGTGATTGCGTTGGAAGAGCAAAGTCCTTCACTTCACCTTGACAGTTTTTTGTAAAGGTAACCCAATAGTCATCACAAGTCTCCAGATCACATTAAAAAAACATTTTTTAATCCAATAATGTGCTATACATGACAGAAATCGACTGCAGCTTTGAGTAAGTTTTTGTATGTTTCTTTTGAAGTTATGTAATTAAATTCCACTAGATGGCACTAAAGTGTTTTCTTTAACCAGTGAGCGTCATGGTGTAACACATATTGAGTGTTTTGTTTGGGAATTGCAGTCCAACTGAAAATGCATTAGTCGTGGTCTCATTGGGGAGTTCCTGTGTCAGATGGTCCAACAGCTGTTTCAGAGGCTTTCCTCTCATTTACCTCCATTTGTGAAATGTAATCATCCCAAGAATGATTCATTCTCTTTGTGCTGTTAATGCAAGCAGCAAAATGAAAGCCTTTTACTATACGACCTGGTGCTGTCAGAAGGTCCCAAATCCTAGTTCTCACTACCCTACAGATATTCACTGAGTCAATGAATAGTCCTCAAGGTATTTGGATATGTGCACTTTCCTTCGCTGTCTTGTTTCCCGTTCATAATTGATGCTGTGCTGTACTTCCATGTTCGCAAACTACCCGCCTCTACTCAAACACAAGCTCACGCAAACCGAAAAAATCACAAAAACAAGACATTTCCCTGCCAGAAAAGAATAGACCGCTCCTGACGTCAAAGTTTAGAACGCTCCGTTTTTGTGAGCACTTCCACTTCTCCTGCTTATCTTTTGCTCCTTTCTTCCTTCCCTCCTCCCCCTTCCATTCCATGCTGCCTCTCCTCACCCCTCCCCCTGTCCATCACTCCATCCACTCCTTTTTGCTTGTGACTCCATTCCTCTTGTACTTACTGTTCTTCTTCCTCCCCCAATGTTCCTATCTAATGTGTATTAGCAACGAGTATCCAGCATATGTGGGGTTTGGTGCATTCTGGGATTAATAGTGAGGGAGCCTCAACCTCACTGCTGCGACCATTATTTTTCCCTTCTTTCTCTCGTGAGAACCTGTAGTCTGAAGTCTTTTCCTCTCGCTATGGTTGGCCGAATCCTACTGGCGCATTTTCTTCCTACACTTTAGCTGACAGAATAAGAATTGCTTAAAGTGTAAAGTTGCTCACACCACCAGGTGTACCATTAGTTTTCAAAGTAATATCCTGCCTCCCATGCAGCCATTGGTTTCCATTTGTCTTTATTACAGTATGAAAGTCAACTCGGAGAGATTTGCCCTGTGATGGATTCAGATGTGATGAATCCACTAACTGATGAGAACATAGGGAAGATGTAGAATCTTCCAATTTATTTTTTATATGCTAACTGTATTTTTTCATTTTATACAAGTTTATGTTTGCATCCCTTTTTATGTGTTTCTTATAGATCCGAGGTGGGAAGCATCTTCGCGCTGTCCTGGCTCATCACGTGGTACGGCCACGTGCTGTCAGACTTCAAACACACCATGAGACTCTACGACTTCTTCTTAGCGTCGCACCCGCTGATGCCCATCTACCTCGCCGCCACGGTGAGACGACGTATAAGCCAACAGGAAATGAACGAGACTTTGTTTTTTGTCCGTAATCAAAGACGCTAACGTGTGAATGTACGCCCACACACACACACACACACACACACACACACAGCCTCTCCCTCATATCCTCACGCGTACAGTCAGGCAGAGTGCTGTGAAGTCAGTAGACTAGTTAATTAGATACTTCCTAATAAACAGATGAGAGACAGTGGAAGAGGGATAAGGGGGGAGATAAAAGAGGAAAGAGAGGGGGAAGGACGAGGACTGCGTCAGGAAACGGAATGACGAGGCGTTTGACTTAGAAGGGGGAAGAGATTACAAAGGGAAAGCCTTTTTATACGTTTAACTCTTTTCTCTTCTTCCTCTGTTATGGGAGAACACGTGTATGTGTGTGTGTGCGCAAGCATCTGGTTATTAGGTGCTTTTTCATTTTAAACGGAAGGGTTTTGTGCATGTTGATTAGTGTGAACGGTGTATGTTTGTATGGCGGGAGCGGCTGGGCTAAGGGAGAATTCTGTTTTCAAGTGTGCGAAACAACAAAGCAGAATGTAGTTCATGTTTCCTCCAAGGCTGAGAGCAGCGCACAGCATGAGAGAGGAGCGGGGGGGGGGCTTTAACTCTTCATCAGCCCGCTCCACTGCTGAGCCTCACCTGTACCACTGACGCTACCTAAAGTATGTTGAGTCGCATCACAGCCTTAGTGGCTCTTTGACCCCTCCTCTCCTCCTCAGATTGTGCTGCACAGAGAGAAGGAGGTGAAGAAGACAGAGTGTGACATGGCCATGGTCCACCACCTCCTCTCACGCATACCCCAGGACCTCCCTTACCAACCTTTGATCGTTCGGGCCCAGGACCTGTTCCACCAGTACCCGCCGTCTCTGCTGGCCAAGCGGGCCACGCTGCAGTCTCACAAGAGGTGAGGGGGCGAGAATCGGTGCGCTAATTCCCAAGAAATCCCACTGATGTTGCTGCTCCAGTAAATGATATGCTGAATAGACCCTTTTACTGTTTGTACACAATGATGACGTAGCAACGAATGCGCTCGCATCAACGGAAGTATGGCGAGAATCAAGCTACGCGAGCGGATTAAGCAACACAGAGAAAAAGTTATTTCAAAAAGTTGACTTTATCAAATGGTATCCGGAACGTCAAATACCATGACATAGACTCAGAGTTTTGTGTGTTGAAATCAGAAATTATTCCTAGTCAGAGACGAGGACACAAGACAACGATGTACGAGGCTTGGGTTATAATCGACCAACGAGAGAACTATGACTGCGCTCCTGCGCTCATGTGGACCGCAATTCCTTTACATATTCTCATATGTTCTCATAACCAGCGTTTGAAACTACAATTTCACGAAATACAAAGTGCCAACAGTGTTTAAAATGTCAGCAGCCAGTAGGGATCATTCAGTTAGCCGATCCATTCAGCTAACTGAAGCATGTTAGCTTACATGATGACGTAAGCTAACGTACGTTCGTATGTATACACGCAATGTTTACTTACTTCAGAGTCCGAGACGAAATCTGGCTGAAAGCAAATGTTACTTTCAAGCCCTGGTGAAAGCCTTATTGACCAGCTATTGATATAAAGTGGGCGCTGCAGACGCGAGCATTTTTTATTATGTCCTCGCTCCAATCAACACGTTTAATCGCCTGCAGCCACAGGCGCCGCCTGTTCTTCTGAAACGGCCGTGATCCTGTCGGAATCCTATAAAACTTCAGCCCCTTGGTGGAATAGCGATTAGTGCAACCGTAAACGCAACAACCAGACATTTTGATGCTTTTCATAAGCTTTCGGAGTGAGTTGCTAACACGTTAGAGCTGGTGCCGGGAAGCGCGCGCAGCTACTTGATCACGTGGGCTGTAAAAGGGTCTGTATGGATTTGAACGATCGGTTGTCAAAATATCAGCAACAGTTTACAACCGAAACATCCAATACATTCTCTTCCAATGACTCGATAAGACGGAGCCAGTTAGAAAATGTTCGCGTTGACCAGAGTCTGACCTGACCCTCACTGACCGAATCGTTCTTCCTCTTCTCATCCTGCTCTACCTCCGTTTTCCTTCAACCAGTCTGTCCATCAGCACCTTTCAGGCCTTTCAGTCCTCCACCCTCCACCAGAGGCCCGACTCCGTTCTGCAACGCCTCACCAAGGAACAGGTCTCCAACTCCAGACACGGTAAGAAAAAACATTTAAATGACCGTATAAAGAATTGTTGGATGGATCCTCACAACTCTTCACAACAAGGCAATAAATACATCATTTCGCACAAATGCTTCTCCCCTTTGGGCCAATCAATAACAAGTAAACAAATGATGTTGCACCCCTATCAGGCCAATCTTAGAAAAGCCAGAACAGAGCAAACAGATGCTTTATTACCATTGTTTTTTTTTGAAAATCTGGCCAGCGGCGTCTGCGATGTACAGACAATGTTAAAAATGCTTTTAAAATTCCCCCTTGAGGCCAAACAATGCAATATTGGAATGAGTGCACATTATTCCCTGCAGTTTCATCAAAATTCAATTAGCGGCATCTGAGATGAAGTGCATTACAGCCATAAAGAGCACCGTCTAATTTGACTGTGGCAGAAAATGAACGGCAGTCTGTAAGAGACAACCTGCTGTCTAAATGTTAAACGAGGGATGAATGTTGGGGGATCATTTGAGCTTCCGGTTGATTAAAGTGAGAGTGTTGCTGATCAGAAATCATGGAGCCCAATTGGTTGTTTACTACTTCTGCCCCCTCCGTGTCTCTCCTCCATGTGTTTTTACACCCCTCCTCCTCTCCCAGTTAACACTATGCAAGTTGATGCTCCCCTTGATTCAACTTCTCGTGACCTCACCGTGTGTCCGCTCCTCGCTGGCTTGCCCCCCCCCCCCACCCTCGCCTCCCCTTGTTCTGTGCTCGTAGCCTCTCGACACTCCGAAGCAGCTTTGTCCCGAGACGGAGGCCAGCGGTGGGGGCGAGGGAACAGGATGGTGAAGATGGCCGTGTGGGGGCTCTCCGCTACGCTCGGGGCGGCCGTGTTCGCCGTGGCTCAGACGGCCTTGGGCTGGGGACCCGAGGTGTTGCAGCAACTGTTCTGACGTGGCGGTGGGGATTCAGACTGTCGGACGCAGATAGAGTAACTCCTATGGACAAACAAAGACTTGAAGCTCCCCTCTGTCGCCGCTGAGAGAAGGATCCTTGGACAAAAGCCGTTATTGAAAGTCTGTTATCTTGGTGCCAAACAGTTTGTTGCTACACAACCATTACGAATGTATGTACACTGCCAGCATCAAGATGTGTGTGCATGTGTGTGAGCGGGTGCATGTGAGCGAGTATACCAAAAACTCCTACCACGTTTGCGGTGGGCTCGAATGTATTTTAGCCCAAAGGACCCGTTGTCTCATTATCCATCCGGGACACGTGTCTCTGTGCATTTGTTGCTGGCTGATTATTTTGCTGATAAGTCTTTCTGAGATGGTCATGCTTGTCTCGCTGTGTTTCTGTTGATGGTGTTTCAGGGCGCTCGTTGGATCAGCAGTCGTATCTGAGAGCTAAAAGTGCCCGTAGCCAGCGCGATGACACAGGAATACAAATTATTAAACAGTGGTGTTTTCTGCTGAAAGCTTCCAGTTATGAGTGAAGAAAGAGAGCGGGAGAGAAATGAGAAAGATGGCGGGAGAGATTTTGCCTGTAAGCCACTTGTATTAATTGCTTTACTGCAGGTGTCAGCGAGTTACATTAACAGTAGAGTTCCCTGCTGCCCAAAATATGAACATTATACACAGTTAGCACTCTGCAGTGAATGCACACAGTAGGTCTTTTGCAGATTCATTGAGGCTTAAGATGCAGGAGGCAATAGAATACATCTGTTTTTTTTGTATATTATTTTGTTATGTTTTCTGTTAGTTTTCTTGATGTTGTGGCCTTGCACTGCTGAATGAATATGCGAAAAACACCAGTACTTTTACATCCTTAAAATATTTAGCAGGTTTGCCCCAACATGCACTCTGAACAGCCATCAACAGAACTACAGTACATGCACTCAGTTCTTCCTCTACGTCATATTTCTCTCCAGCATTTCACAGCTACAGTGATTATGTTAACATTTTTTTTATTACATACAGTAGATGTTGTTGTTGCACCAAATGTAATCACAGGTTTCTTGTGCCTGAGTAGTGATTATTAATAATACAAGCGGTTTCCAACTGGTGTAGGTATATATGAAGAGGGCACAGTTTTTTTCCAAACGTCTCCGTGTGTCGACTTTATTTATCAGCTTTCTACAAGCATGTTGTCGAGTTGCATCTCTTAACACAATTGAACCTGGGTCACAACACTCTCACCCCCCCTCTCCTGCCTTCTTCTGGCCGCACTCCGATAAAGATGCCTTGCATGTTTGCACACTCAGACTGGACTCCGTCTGAGTCGCTCTACTTCACTAACTCAACTGGTGTGTGTGCTTTGTTGTGTATAAATTACAGCCGTACGGGAGGAAGCCACTAGGAAGTGATTTTAGAATCCTCTGTCTGAATAGCCTTGCGGAGCTGAGGAGTCAATCACCTCTTTAAGCAGATAGTTTCTGGCATTGTTCATAGAATGACAATAGCTGTCATCGAGCCAGTTCAGACATCCGGTCGGTCGTAACCGGCGCTGGTTGTTTGCGAAGCCTCTGCATGTTCCACTTTTCAGTCCGACACGCTGTACGTCATGTAATACGTGACACGTGTGCATGTCGGATGTGATTAATGTGTGTGAGAGTGAGTTTGTGTGTGTGTGTGTGTGTGTGTGTGTGTGTGTGTGTGTGTGTGTGTGTGTGTGTGTGTGTGTGTGTGTGTGTGTGTGTGTGTGTGTGTGTGTGTGTGTGTCTTTTAGAGGAAAAATTGTTGGGTTTAATCGGATTTTCTGAATGTGTATTTTAGACAAATGGCTGGAAAAAAGGATGGTTATTATGGTTTGTAATCAGGATTCTGAGGGTTTGTATTTTCTTTTTAATTTTCCATATGAAGTACTACATCTTGTTAGCCATTATGAATTGCTGTCTTTCCAAGTATTGGATGAGAAGATGGACAGCACTCGTATAAGAACCCACAGCCACCAGAATGGAAACAAGTAGAAGCAGCTAGCTTGACTATCTCCAACGGTATCAAAGTATGCTTTCCAGCAACTCTAAAGTGCTCTAATTAACACAATATATCTTGTTTATCAGCTTTCTTGAAATGTTGTATCTATGACTGTATGAATGTTGTATTCATTTAAAAACAGCAGTTTTTGCATGGAATCTTTGCTCAATGTTTGGCCACCTAATACATAAATATGCAGGGTAAACACCTTTGACTGTGATCTTCCAAAGTCAAGGTGCTACTGAGTCATTGTATATTTATTGCCATGTAGACCTGGCACACAAACACACACACTCTCTCTCTCTCTCACACACACACACTCATGCAGAGGGAGAGTGGTGGCTTTGCCAGATCGTAATGAGGATTTAATTCCTGCCTCTGGCTGTTGGCGTGCTAAAGACTCTTTATCCTTGTCTTTTCTTACATTCACACTCACACTTGAACACCTGCTCAGGTCGTAGTCTGGCTGAGGCCTTGGATGAAAACTGATTGAAGCGTGTTCGTTTTCAATGAAACCAACCAAAACCTTAAACAAAGCTGATGGATTGCCTGAGGCCATGTTCAGATTTAGGCCCCTGGAATTCTTGAGAAAATAGAGGTAGTCTTCAAAAAGAGACATCATTTTATTTAACTGTAGCACAATTATTTACTCTTAATTTCTTAAGCTATCTTATAGTTATTAAAGATGTGGCTTGGTCTATTTTGCTTATGAACCAGTGGTGCATCTTTTGGAAAACATACTTGCTGTTCAAAAATCCTCAATTGAAATAAAACGAAATAACAATAAATAAAGTAGGAGTTATTGCAATAGCTAAATGTCCCTCTGTAAATCCCCAAAACTTGAATTTCTTGCCAAATGATGAACTCACTGGTGTGATGAAGAGTCTTTTGTCTCGCCTCTCTGTCCTCAGGACTAAAAATCTCCCAAACGCTTTTGCAGATAATAATGTCCCACGCCCATAACTACTGTGTGTGCACAATTACATGTTTTAGTGCCTGATCAATTGGTTGATCAATAGAAATTGAATGTTCAGGTGTTTTGGTAATTCATTGTTGAGGGAGAAAATGGTTGCAGCAGAAAAGTTTTAATTTTAATTTTTGATGGTTTTAAAGTAAATATCTTGGTTTGGGTTGTTCAGACAAAACTCAACATCTCCTTGAACTTTAGTGAATTATAATGGCATTGTCATCTGGCATTGTCATCTGAATAATTCAACGGCTGTTTTTGTCGATATGCAGTAGTAAAGAAAACCAAAAAAAGGAACTCCTGTCTTCTTTTGTCTCTATTTGCATTGTACAGCTGTTGCTTTTTCATAGGCTGTTAAACTGACCCCCTTTGAAAAATTAGGTCAGAAATGGGTTTTTTTGTTTGTGTGTGTGTGTGTGTGTGTTTGGGGAGGACGGGGCTGCGCATCTGTCCATCTAACCTCAAGGGAGACGACCAGAGATAGAAATCGCCATCAGAGACACGGTGAGGCAGAGAGGCGAGGGTTAAAGAGGGGCGAAATGAGGCAAAGATTTATACTGTAGAAAAAGACATCTGGTGGACGTGTTGGAGGCAGCCGAGGTCCTCGGGAACGCGTGTTTAAGCGCGGCCCCGTGAGGATTTCTAATGAGCTGCACTGGAAGTGCGTGCGGGTCGGCTCACAGTTGATGATCAGCAGAGCAGATGTGAGGAGGAGCGGTTTGAATTTATGCACTGAGCTGTCTCGGGGAGTTGTGGCCCCTTAATGTGGACGCTAATTGACATCCGCGCTCTCTTAACACACCGACACTTTTCTCTGAATGTTTGAGCTCTTTTTTTTGTAAAAGAAACCTTTTTTGTTTCTGACTTTCTGTGAGGTTGCGTAAGCCTAACGACAATCTTAGTGCGTTTTGTGTTTACTTTAGCTTGGAGCACACAGTTGAAAAACACAAAGGAACAGAGTAGAGTTTGGAAAAGAAAGTGCGAATGTGTACGTGGTGTGTGTGTGTGTGTGCATGTGCGTGTGTGTGAGAGAGGGAGCAAGAGAGAAGAATTGGGCACACTGGGGACAACAGCTGCTCCAGGGGTCTGTCTCATGCTTTTTTTCCCCGGTGACACACACACACGCACACACACACACACACAAGTGTATTTACACAAACAAAAAAAAGCTCCATGTTGCTTTGTTTTTGTGTGTTTTTAATTGATTTAGTTGATCCTGTCCCTGTGAGTTAATTGACCGACAACGTGTTAATGTTAAAAATGTGGAATTCTTTTCTGTTCATTTTCTTAAGATAAGTGACATTGAGATTGGTCACAGTGCAGTAAAGACAGACACTTATTAACTGATATGTTTCATCATTTCCCTTTTGCTTCTCAAGAAACTGACTGAGGAAAGAAAGAGCGTTGTTCAATCAAAGGGGTGCAGTCCGCTGACACGCTTTGATCACATCACATTTAACTTACAGTGAAGCTGCAGCCGTCGCCAGCACCATCAGAAACGCGCCTGCAAACCAAACACACACACACACACACACAAACTCTTTTGTCTGCAGCAACTTTACCTCCTGCTCTCAAGCAACACGTGTGCAGCATGTCCCCGCGTGCTGATTTGACTTTACAGCTTCACAGCAAAACCCCGTGAGGCGGATGTGTGCGCGACCACCCCTGTGTGAAGGCTCACCGTTAGTTGTGTGACCGTACGACACAATCTGACGATGTGGGCAATGTCCCGTATTACCTTGAACACTGGTGGAAATAGATGTCCAACACTTCTTGATATAGACGCGAACTGGTGAAACGGAGAGAGACCAGATGGAAAATGTTTATCTATCACGTCTGATGCTTAAAATGAATGTTTGTGGGAAATCGTCAACTGATTGTCAACCTTCAAATCTGCCCAAATCACTGTGTTTTTTTTTTTTTAAATGTTTGACTAGAAACCTGTTCATATTCTACATGCAAATATAAAGCCAAAAGCTAAGCTATTTAAATAAATGACCAGGCTTATCAGTTCCATGCAAACACTCGCACATTTGCTTTGGAAAGTTCCCCTATTCAAAAAAATAGAGAAAATATCAGCATGTAATCATAAAAACAGAAATGTAAAAATACTCGCGTGGTTGTGCAAAGTGAAGCTTTTAAAGTTGGATGTGTCTCACTCTTATTAGTCATATCAGTGTGAATCTGTGATAACCCCGGGGCCTCGTTAGCCTAAACCAGTACAGCTCCGTTAATACCTGATGCTCATTACTTGGTGGGTTTTGCCGGTTGTCCTCGTGGACACTTGGGACTAACCTCCTGTGCCTTTCACACGTGACCTCTTGTCCTTTTTGGTCCCGAGGCTCAAATTGGTCTCCACCTCTGCCGACCTCGTCTCCGTTTCCATGGACAGCAGAGGAATCAGAAGGCGCCCCGTCGAGTCTTGTGTCTCTCTGAGCCGGCTGAGATGGTTCGCTTCGAGGTTTGATGGCCTTCACGTGCTCCTTTTTAGTTCTTCTGGGCAACCAGTTCGAAAGTGTTGAAAAGATCCATTTAGAGTCTGTGACACTGACCTGTTATTTCACGCAAACCTGTGAAGGATCCGACCAAGTGCAGGTCATTGTTCCACGTTTTCACACACGTTTTTGTATCGTCTTTATTGATGCTTACACCGGATCACAGCTTCCTAACCAACTTTTAAAAGGAGCCGAGTTGTCATTGTTATTATCAAGGACACTGGACACACACAAATTTAGTATGATTCCTGACTGAAAATACAGTAAATTCACAAAGACATTTTAGGAATTTAAATCCAGCTTTGTTTTTGTCCATCTTTACTAGTTTTCAGTTTTGCTGAACGTATTGATTTTAAACCTTGTGTCCTTGTGTGTTCAAGATGAAAACAAATGCCAGTCGTTGAGGTATTTTTGGGAGAATATATCCTCACCTTTTTAGACTGAAAAGATTCTCTTTGATTTTGAATTTCAAGATAAAGTGCTGTATATTTGCAATTCAATAATGCCAGTGTTTGAGGCTTCTATGATCTTATTCCCATTAATCTAAAGATCTTTTTGTTATTGTCACCAAATCACATCAAACACCAAGGCGCAAGTCCGCTCTCATAAAACAGCTAAAAACTGGCCGCAGATATCTAGTAAATATTGAATTAGAGACTTTTGTCCACAGTATATTTAGTTCTTTAATGATCATTTACACCAGCAGGTGTGGCATTGAGTTAAAAAACACTTGAGTGGCAGTGTGTGTGTGTGTGTGTGTGTGTGTGTGTGTGTGTGTGTGTGTGTGTGTGTGTGTGTGTGTGTGTGTGTGTGTGTGTGTGTGTGTGTGTGTGTGTGTGTGTGTATGCGCTCATGTTGACAAAGGAACCCGCCTTGTTGTGTAGCACGGCGCAGTCCGTCTCTGTGCTGCTTCTATGTACAAGAATGAACATCCACAAAAGCTCCAGACAGATTCCCCTGAGAAATATATTTACACGGTTTGGGCCAATGCGTTTAAGAAACACTGTGTGTTGTTGTCACTCTTCAGGTTTTTCTCCAACTTGATGGCCTGTTGTGTTCATGAAAAACGTATTTTCTCACCGCGGTGCTCAACAACAGCTGATCTCTGCTGACGGATTTCTCAGTTTGGCATTTGGTTAAAATTGTCTTCACCCTCTTTTTCTCCACTGACTAATTTAAGATGTGTCATATCGAAGTTGTGATGTCTTGTTAATCTCTCCAACTAGCTCTCAGTGTTTTGGGCCTGCTCAGCCTTCCACCGTTCTATCAATCTCACATAATCTAATTTACACACACACACAAAGACACAAAGACACACTGCAGAGGAGAGGATAACAGACTGCGAGTACATTTTACGCTCAAATTGGATCTGTCTGTGTCAAGTGTGTGTGCACGCCGCTGAGAAGCACATCTTGGGAGGTTGTGAAACAAGTTTTATTGCGAGAACGCATCAATCTGTCTCAAGTCACGGGGATCCATCTCACGTCCCTCACTTGAAAAAGCCTGACTTGTGTAGCGCTAGCAAAGTTCAACAAGCGTTCATTGCGTTGGTGGGTGCACTTCTACCACAGTGTGGACCAACGGGGCGACTGAGCGTGTGTGTTTCTGTGCCTGCGTGTGTACACGTGTGTGTGTGTGTGTGCGCACGTTGAAAGAAATATGAATTTGTTGGTAAATGTCAGGAAGTTGGCAGTCTAATGGCTGAGCTGACGGATGATCCGTGAAGCTATAAAGTGATTGGTTCAGAGATTTTCATTCATTCTAATGCAACTGTCACTGTGTGTGTGTGTGTGTGTGTGTGTGTGTGTGTGTGTGTGTGTGTGTGTGTGTGAGTGACGCAGGGCAGTGAATCGTTGCAGATTTATTATTTACTCGGTGCAGGTTTGTCAGTTTTAATGTTTTTTTTCTTTGTGCTAAATAGCTCTGTTATGGGCTCTGTCAATAAATATGACAAAACGCAGGCATAGTAATCTCAGTAAATGTATAGTTTCTAATTATTTGTCAGTTATATAGCAGATGATATTGGTACACTGTTAAAATACACACAGCTGTTCAACGGGATGTTCAATAAAAACCAGCACAGACACAGTAAAAGCTACTGATTTTCTGATATTTGTTTCAGAAATGTATCTTTACAATTGAGGCAGCAATTTTGTTTTGGTATAATCAACAATGTGTTTTCTAGAAACAAAGTATTTTTCCTCCCTGTAAACTATACAGTGCAATTACTCCCAAGAAATGTTTGTTTGCTGTTGGGCGGAGAACAACGTCTCTTAAAAGTGACACTGCTGAACCTTTTTAAAATACAAAAAGGCCATTTGGCACCAGGTCGCAGAAAAAATAACTTTTCATTTTTTCATTGGGTGGGAAACCCCTGCTTTATGCCTCATAAAGTGAACCAAATTGTTCCACATCTCTTCACAAACTCTACTGCTTTTATTTTCTAAACCGATAAATTGTACACATTTTATAGTTTTTCATATTTTAATTGACAATTGTTCTATGATCCTTTCATTAACCTATAAGGAACTTTGCATGCATGCTTATTGCTATTTACCAAATGCCACGGCAGATTCAGTGAATTCAAAAGCATGCGTGTCAATGCATGCAGCAGGTTGCTGCAGTGCTTTAGCTCGAAACTCGCATAATACCGACGTGCTGCTGCTCGGCTCTCGGACCCTCTGTGGGTGATTTTGCCTCTTTTTGAGGATAACACTGCTTAGTTAACACAAAACTACCCCTAGAAAAGGTGAATAAATTACACTCCTACCACCAACGTGGGGACGAGAGCCGCGATCGAGTCCTTCAACTTTTAAAATGAGTTCCATGGTCCATTAGACATCTTATGACGGACCACAATGAAGCACTTTAGGAGGTAGGACTTCAGAGTCGCTAAATATTCATTGATCGAAAGAGGTGTAGAGTGGACACATGTCGAGGAGCTTAAAGTTGTTAACTGCTCATCCTGAACAGGAAAAGGTGGAACGCTTTTATACTCGGCACAGAAAACCCTTAGGCTGCTCCACCGCTTACATTTTCGAGACTTCGCCTTCACTCCGCCACATTCAGCCTGACCACAAAACAAATAATGTGTTTTGTGAGGAAAAGTAGCTCCAGATTTAATCTCTTGGTTCAGCAGTTATCTGAACACTGGCCGTGTAGCTGCATTACGCCACGACGGCAAGAGCCTCGTCCTTTATGGTTGTTCCTGCTCCACGGTCCGATTTAAAGCTCCAGATGTTGATTTCAGCTTTAAGATGTACAAGAGATGGAAGAGGATGTGGCGACATTAAATCACCTCTGCAAGATCTATTGCAAATATAAGACGCAGGCTGGAAACCAAAAGTATTCGCGTATTTTATTGTACTCTGCATGTGTGTGTGTGTGTGTAATCCAAAGCCACAAACTCATATCTATGACCATAGATTATGTTATAAATAAGCGTGTCTAAACATTTTCCAGTGTTTGATTGCGCTGTCACAAATTTGGACGTGGCCACACGTTTCAATTTCATTCCACTGCAGATCCGCTCGGAGTTGGAATTGAGAATCAGCTTAAGTTGCCTTCCACTTTATATTTAAATGTTTCTGTTTACAGTGGGGTTTTTTTGTAAATGAAAACCAACAAAATATCACTAGTAATTCCCTCTCCTCCTCCCGCCATAGAGAGGCGTGGATTTACTGTATCTCGCTATTTCTGTAGATTGCTTCCCTTTTCCTACTTGTGTCCTCATTTAATCAATCAATTAATCTCCATTCATGCCAAGCTAAAATAGCCGCGCCCTGACTCCAGCATGAAGTCCATCCAACTATCTGAAAGGCAAATGTTCCCTTCAATTCATGTATCTTCTATTCGACATAGCAGAGGCCACCGTTGATTTATTAGTAAACAAAAGTGAAATAAAAATGTAGTCACAGGAGATATTTAGTGATCCTGATGTTTCACGGGTTCAGCAATTGAGTACAAACAGAGGAACCAGTCACCTTTCAAGGAATGTTTCTGTAAATCAGCGAGATGTTCACATTCAAATGCCATGGTGGGATTTCTTTTATGGCTTTTCTCTACCACACACATTCACTCAGCTACGGACTCGCACCGCCTCTCCGTCGTTCCCATCAGCCATTCAGTCCGGCCTGTTGGCCGATTTTTAACAGGCTGGTTTACGGGGTAAACTCGTACGTCTCAAGCGGACTAATTTGGCGTCTGGAAACGAAACGGGTCCTATTACATGCGACTTCTGCTCCTCTTCGACTCCTGATGCCGGCCTGCTCACATTCGACATTCATTCAACTGATAAAATCGCCCCGTGTAAGTTTAGTCAGAGCAATCCGCAAACGGCCCTGAGATCAAGTCACTCCGAGTGTATTGACAATTGATTCTGTCGGAGCGGAGAAGCTTGGAAGGAGCTGAATGTTTCTATAGTGCTTCGGTCTCTCATGCTGCGCTGCGCCGCTCTGCTGCTGTTGGGTGTCACTATTTCCTCCCGTGTTTGCAGCAGCGGGAGTAGATGCGCGTCTCTTGCGTTTGTTTGCATCTCTATGAAGAGCTTGTGTGCGTTTGGGGTGTGTCTTCACTCTCAGGGAGACTTCAAACATGGCATGTCATGTGCAAGAGCATGTTCCAACAAGTTAAACTAATTGAATTGAATCATCCAAACATGGAACGAAAGCCCCTCTGCTCGCCTACGCTGGTCACTTCATGTGAGATAGTCAAACACTTTCTTCCATGAGGCAAATATCAGACTGCTTGGAAGGAAAACAAAGCTGCCATGAAGTTGCCTGTTGTCTGTTAGAAGTTCTTTACGCTACATGCTCTGACCTTTTACTGATTCTGTTGACAATATCAAATCAACCTGGGATTTCCCAAATTCAACCAGTTGACCGCACACCACAGAGTCGTGATGTAAAAGGCAAGTCGGCCTTTTTCTGCTGCGGTGATTCCATTCTTCTCTCCGCATTTCCCCTGACGTGTCATCACGGCCAAGAAACCCCTCACGTATTAAATGGTTGATGGAGCTTTAAGCTTCATGAGACGTCTTCTTCCCTCCTCTGTCTCTCTTCACCACTTTCTTTTAACCCAGGTCTATTTTTCTACCTCGCGCCTTTCTCTTATGAGCATCTTACATTTCATCGCTCCCCGACAGCAAATTCTGCCAATTCACCTAGTCGTGAAAGTGTGTGTGTGTGTGTGTGTGTGTATATGAGCATGTGTATGTGTGGGTCTGGCCCTGACAAGCTTTGTTGGGTCATGAATCTTTTACCCTTACCAGTCAGCACAAATCCCCCCCTCTGACAGACACACAGGCATGCATGCAGCTTGCGCGCGCACACACACACACACACACACATACCTACGCTCCTGGCGGTGTGTTTCACTTTGGTGAAACTGCTATGTGTTAACTTTGTAAAACCTTGTAACAATACAAATGGAGAACGTGTGATCTTGAAAGGTAACGTGTAAGAAAAGAGATGCAAAGATAGACAATAGAAATTAGAAAATACACAAATGAAAATGAAATAACAAAGATCGGGAGAGAAGTACTGTGCTGTGAAAGAAAGAGGATGTGAGCAGAAAGAAAGGAGGAGGAGAGCTGGACAGGAGAGGAAAGTGTGAGCTTATCTCACTGGCCAGGCTTCAGCAAGGTCACATTGCAGGCCGAGGAAGGATTCCTTGCATAGGAAGGATGTGCAGTCGTCACTCTGAGAGTTTAGAAAAGAAATGCCACAAATGCAAATCTTTGTATCCACCAGGCCTGCGGACACATTTTGGTAAACGTCTCATGGAACAGGTCTATACTGTAAACTGAACTTCAATTGTTTAATGCTAATTTGTGCCCCTCAAATATTTGCATTGCTGAATTTTCAAATCAAAATGAGATTACAAACTTTTCCACATACGTCTTTTAGAAAATCATTTGCATACCGATTTGCAACGGGAAACAAATGCCCTATTTATGTTTTTAATGAAGATTTTCACAGAGTTGTAAAATGTATCTGATAAATGTTTACAGTGCATTTAATTACAGCGCTCACTTCAAGTACCGAAAGCATGCTTGATGATGTTTTAATTGTTATGTTTAGAAACTCCTGAGTTAGATTGAGGGAATAATTGTGTTCTTGGTTAAGTATTGTAAGATTTAAAGCAAGGGATAATATAACGACCTGCTGTGTGCCAAACAGACAGAAACACGAACCCAGAAAGAAACCTTTTTTTGAGTTTTATTCAGAAGGGCTGACACAAACCTAGAGAATCTTTTTGACCAGTAAAATAATTTAATGCTGTTGGAGATGTCTCCATGTTGTCACATCACATCATCAATTTTAGCTCTAGGAAATCAAATTGACCAACAAATGCAAAATGCCTTTGCATACGAGGAGCTACTTTTTTTAGTGTAGTTAAGGGAAATGAGGGGAATTTCCTCTTTGTCCAATTTTTATTTTCACTTGCATCCATCAGATAGCCAGAAACACTAAGCGTATAAACTATAACTCAATAACATGTCTCCACTGTTAACAGTGTGACAAACTGTTTTGTCTTTAAATCGTCTTTGGGACTTTTCAATTTAGCCTTGTGTTTCTGCTCCAGTAACATTTATATTTAGGCGTGTCAGTGGTACATGAGGGTGGTCATATTGGATTCACATTATTCGTATGTTGCAGATTATTTTTGATCATCTCTGCCCTGTCGTCCTTACCTGAGGAAATACAACGGAACAATAACAACTCCCCTCCCACGACTCCCCTACACAAAGCAGGGAAAGGGATTAAAAAAAATCACCCAATTTGATTCTAATGCCTAATAGGTTCCCTCTGCAGGAATAAATGGCAAAAAGAAACTCTGACAGCTTCACATTGGGGAGTCCTGAGTAAACAAACGCTGATCCAGAAAGCGCTGATCCAGCCTTTCCTGGGCTCCCTCGATGCAATCGCTCCCCTCCTCTCTTCATCTGTTCATTAAGGTCAACCTGATTTTTTGGTGAGAGTGGGGGGAGACTGTGGGTAAGAGGAAGAGGATGGGATAGAAGAGGATTTTGAGCTAATTAGGGGAGTAGGAGGTGAGAGAACAAATAGATGAGACAGGGAGGAAGTGAAAAGGAAAGATGGGGGGTGGAGGGGGTAAATGGGAAATGGGGGGGAGGGAGGGAGACAGTCACTGAAAAGGAAAGAGTAGGCAGGTGAATTTGCTCAGTTAGCTCCCTGGTGTTTAATATCACTCTCCCACCTTTCTCTCCCCCACCTTTGCTGTCGCTCTCACCCTTACTTCCCTCCTCCCTGTCCATTTATCCTCCTTTCCATCCCTCTTTAATATCCACTCTCTCTTCCCACTTCCTTCTACCCCTCAGTCCCTGTGCTCCTCTTTCTTCCCCCCTCAGTCGACTGATTCTCTCTGTTTCACACCTCTGCTATCAGAGGGGACTGGCCAGATGGATGCAGGTGTGTGTGTTCGTGTGAGAGAGAGAGAGGGAGAAGTCAGTGCTGCAGAGGCAGAGGAGCATGACTAATCCTTAGGACACATACACACTCACATGTAGGATTTGCACACACAAACACACAGCGAAGAAGTTGGCACTAGCATAAACATCATTTTCCCCGTGTTGTGCTGACCTGCCAGTGTACCTAGCTGGTGGCCAGGTAATTTTTCATTCAAATGGACCAGGTGCATGAAGATGGCAGCCTCTTGAAGAGGCGGTTTTCAGTCCTTCCTGCCCATACCCATAATGCAATTCCGGCGTTTCGTCCAATCCCGAAAAGCAGACGAGAACACTGGCACTTTGAAATATTCCAGTTTTCATGAAATCCTAAAGATCAACCTGTCATTGTATCGCTAACGTAATAGATATTGAGTCAGGAATAATCTCTTGGCTATATTGACAAAGATGTAAGGAGGAGTAAAAGCTTAGTCATCTTTGCACGTGGGTGCAGTCGGACCAGCCAGGCAGAATATACACAACCACATGCAGTACAGTTCAAGACCTCACTTGCTAAATCTTCACACCTTTTTATACAAGGAGGAAATATGGTATTTGAATGATGGTTAATGAAGGAATACAGTAAATCTCTGTAATAATTCACAATCAACAGTTGTTTTCATGGCAACTGAAATAACCAATTGGAATTCCTAATAAGGTGTAAGCATCTTATGTTTATTCAAAGTAATATTAATAGGTATCTATCTTTTATTTCGATAGTGGGGACAAATATAATTCTCTGCACTTTTATCGATCCCACACATTGGGAGCAGCAGGTTATTCACGTTAGTGTGTGTGTGACTCAAGGAATGCGAGGTAGTGGCCATAAAACCGAGGTACGGAGTCATAATTTGACCTTGTATTATTATTCTTCCTTGAGGTTCTGCTTGTCTGTCTTTATAAGGAAGATCAGAACTCTGCAAGAAGGCAGTAGTCATGAATGCATCAACGAGAACCTGAGATTACCTCAATTCCGCTCGGTTCAGTTTGGTTTGGATCGACTTAGTTCGGTTCATTGTAGTTCTATTCACTTGTGTGAATCACTGTTGTTGATGTTGCTAAGCTCATCTAGTTGTGAAGTGTAGCAGAATCAATTACACGGCTAGATGCTCCCAATTAGACTAGGCTGATCAATGTCAGGCAAGATCACCGCATAATCTCACACACACACACACACACACACACACACACACACACACACAAACCCAGACTGCATAGATGATTTGATAATCAAATCAATCTGAACAACTAGAGCTTCACTAATGAAGCAATGATCTCAGATGAATTTCATCTGAGATCATTGAGGGAAGGAATCCGTGCGCGGGTGTGTTTGTCAAACATATGTGTGGGACAGATTTTTTTATTTTTTTTATTTTAGATAGCATTTAGATACTTGCACGTATTCCTATTAAGAAAATAGTGAGAGTTTAGAGGCAGAATCATGCACCACCTTGAATGTACAGGTCCACATTCTTTTGGGAGTTTACCAGAGAAAAGCCTCCAAATCCAAGGACCCGAGGGGACATGTTTTGTCCCTCATTGTCCCGCCTAATTTCCTCCACGACCTCAATCAGAGAGACAATTTGGAATGTTCATCTGCTCTCAGTGGAAGGCCACTGATGTAAACATCAAACAAGTCATCTGATGTTGTCAATTCAAGTGTGTCGACCTTTTCTCAGCAGGAGGGCAACAACGATACTAAATGATTCTGCTTGCACGCTCAAAAAAAAACTGCTTCATCTAAAAGGATGCCACTCCAATATGTCTTAGATATATCCGTTAGTTAGATGCACAGTTTCCTGTTGAAAGAAAATCCTACCATTTATAAAAAGTATAGTTTTATTATATGAGCCACACTTTGAATTTGGGTATATTTGATAGACTACACAAATGGCATATGTACATAATTATTACATCATTTCTACAGCTATTTAAGTTGATGTTGAAACATCATAGCTAACAAATTGCTAGTAAATGCAATATTTCACAAGCAACAAAATGTTTGCAAAAAAATGTAGAAACATACTTCTATAATAAGTGATGAGTTAAGAACCCCAGGAGAGATATTAAAGGACCATGTTGCATGATTTTTCTGTATTTTAACTTTTGGACCAACACGAGTCGCCAAGTTAAAGTAAAATCAGCAATATCATGACGACTGGGAGACGTCTCTGATTTTGAGACAAAGCTTCTGACCTTGAGTGAAATTTTATTTCATGAATAAATATCGATAACGTCTATTTTTTGACTACACATTGTGGACGAGAGACTCTTAAAGTTGGAGGGTGTCATTTGTTGGGCCGATTGTAAAGCCCTTTAAGTTAAATAAGCGATTCAAGAAAATATTACTTAAAATCATTATGCGTTTGCGCAGCAGAATAATAAATAAAAATTAAAAAAAAAGTAAACCTTTCTCTGAGCCCCAAACCCTGTTGCTACGCTGTTGAGGAGCTGCTGCCTTGAGGGACGCTATCAAGCAGCTGATGCTCCGCTGTAAAAAGTTAATATGACCTGTAAGAGCAACAACCAAAAACACACACGTAAGACATTCATTTCCTGCATTTTGTTCAATTGTCAGTCAGTGCTTTGATTATTTCGGTTTCTCGTGTGTGTGTGTGTGTGTGTGTGTGTGTGTGTGTGTGTGTGTAGGTGAAGCATGGAATTTTGTGCATCTGCTCTTATCTAATGACAGTGACAGTTTGATTAAGCCAACAGGAATGAAGTCACTCTTCTGCCTGGCTATGCTCCAACTCTGCGGGAGGCCTCCAGTGTGTGTGTTAGTAGGTGTGTGTGTGTGTGTTTGTTTATGTATGAGGTTGTGTTAATTGCTAATCACCAATGTGTGGGTTTGCTTCTTTTAACATGCTGCTTTAGCCTAGAAAAGAAATCCTGATTAATGACATGATCCGTCACCTCAGCGATATGATGATTAGCAACATGATTCATCGCCATGGTGATACGATGGAAATAAAGCCATTAATTCTACTGATCAGATGATAGAGGCCTGGTGATGACGGTTGAAGAGTCAGACAGGCAGCGAGGAACACAGGAAAAGAGAGGGAGGGGGAACAAAATATGAGAAATCAAGATGAAGGGAATAGAAAGGAATCTAAGCAGTATACGCAAGGAAGGGATGGAATTAATACATTTGAGTTGAAGAGGCTTTAAAATAACATAAAGGAACAAAGACAAAGAAATGGCGGACCGGAGGTTTTTAATTGGGAGTGTCAGTCTCTCTCTGTCTCTGCTCAGACAGGATGTCGCATCGTCTCCGCAGACATGAAGGGAATGAAAGATGGTGAAAATGACATTTTCTACAGCGCAGTGATCAAGTCTTCCCTCTCAGACTCAAACAGGCTGTCTGTGTCTTCAAAGGCCTGCTGGGGCGGATCATAATTAACACACATTTTGAGAGAGATTGTTACCAGGTTTACAATGTTTGGACAACGCAGAGAGATGTTTCACTGGTGACGGTTCTCACTCCCACGGAACAAGTCTCAAGATGCCGTGTCCAAGACAAATTTGAGGTAACTGAGTCAAGGCGTGGATAGTTTTTTTTTTTCTTCTTTTTTTTGTCCGGCAGCATTTCCCTCAACTCTTGATATTCTCTGAGAAAATACTAAGAAAGCATAATTGGATTTTAACTGGAAATATGTTGGTTGTTGTGCATTCTCTGAGCTTGTAAGCTTGGGGGGGGCAAAACACAACATTTCAGTTATATTCAGGTTATTTTTCAAAATGTATTATTTAAGTCCACCGTGTCAAACCCCGGTTCAGTGTTCGTGCTGTCGTTGGTAGAGTTTCAGCACCAGAGTCCACTTAGAAGACCTCTCATTTCACTGAAGTGGAGTCTGCCAATTGTCCCCGCTCACACGTGCTGGTTCTCCCTCCCTCTCCTCCACTTGACCCGGCAACACGGCCTGGGTAGTAAAGTTCCCCAATGACACTCAAAACCGAAAAGAAGTTCTTGGAAATATCATCAAACATCAGAGAGTCAGTCTGTGTGTGACTCGGGTTGACGAAAACCTGCAATCTGGGCTGTTTCAGGAACAAGATACCAGGTGAACACACTTGTGTTGTTGTTGTGGTTGTGGTGAGGGGTAAACAACACAAGCATCTAAACAGACCCAAGTATCCTTCTCGGATATGTTGACAGGCTTTTTAACCGGTTGTTGCTGAGCAGCTGATTAGTTTTGTAACCTGAAAGAAAGTGGCGCATTGCTATTGTTTGCTGACTTGCTTTGACTCAGTTCTGATTATATATTTTGCTATTTTTTTTTTTCACTTGAAGAGCTAAGAGATGAAAGTAAGATTTTGACACAAAGGTCTATATACATTTACACACAGGGACAGAAAAAAAACAGGGGGAAAAAGCATTTTTGTTCGTGATTCCTGCAGGACTGGAAAGGACTCGCTCCATTATTCAAAGTGAACATGAATGACCTGCATTTAAAAAATTGTGTCACTGAATCCATAAAAAAATAAGTGTACCGTGCAATGGTGGGACCCGTTGTGTGCAGCCTGAGGAGTTTCATCGGATCAGTGGATAGATGCTGTGTATCACACACTAAATACAAGCGTTATAAAACATCAAAGAGTTTCAAAGCATTTCATCAGTGCTGTTTTCAGTAGAAAAACTTCAGTCTAAATGAGTTTCATTATTATAGTTTTACTGGGTTTTACGATTCAGACCTAAATGATGCTGCCAAGAAATATTATGACATGCTAGGTTGTGTGTGTGTGTGTGTGTGTGTGTGTGTGTGTGTGTGTATGTATCCTGCTAGGTGTGGAAACACCTGTGTGCATTCATTTTGTCATCAATATGAAACCAGATTGTTGTTTGCTAACAGGTTGCTTGGGGAGGACCAGGGACTTCTAGCTTTCATGCTTCTCCTGTGTGTGTTTGTGTGTGTGTGTGTGTGTGTGAGCGTGTGTGTGTGTGAGTGTAATCACACCTGCCCCTCCACATTCCCCCAGTTATTTTTTTCGTGAGGGAGGTGGATGTACTTCTTTATTGTTGTTCTTGCTGTTATTCTTTCTCCTCGGAGACATAAAGTGACTTTTTTCCCGGCACACACCCTTTGATCCCCACACAAGTCCGTGTTCGCTTAGTTTTTCTGAGATGATGCAACACTAGTTTCTATGGTCCAACAAACACTCTTAGGGTGCTAAAACTTTAGCAGGCATCTTTGATCTAATTAACTGCTGGACACACAGAGCTGGAACTGCCATTAGTCCTTTTGTTACACAACGGTAATCAAGAGGCTCATTTGGAAAATAATCAGTGTTTCCCTTTGAACAAAAAGATTCCTTTTGTTTTGTCCCTCTGTTGTTGTTCTTATCTTCCGGTCTTTTTTCTTCTACGCCCATCTCTCTTTTCTTTTCCATTTCCTTTCCATTTTTTTTCTTTCCTCACTTCTCCATTCCTTCCCTCTCCCTCATTTGTCCTTTCCTTTCCTATTCCTTCCTGCCTCTCTTGATCTCCTCCCTTTCCCTCCCTTAACCTTCTCTTCTCTTCTCTTCTCTCATTTAGATTTTTTCTTGTCTTTCATTTCATGTCCTCTTTATTCATCTTCTCCTTTCCTTTTCATCTCTGCCGTTGTTTCTTTGCGGTACAATATTGGGTCTGCTCCCCTCTCATTTACTCTTCATCCCCACATGATCTGTGCTGGAACAGCTGGAGAAGATGTTGCCAAACGCAAAAGAAATGCTCTTATTGGGGCGTTTCTGAGAGAGTCTGAACAAGATAGTCAAAGAAAGACAGAGACACTAAGGGAAAACATTCAAATGCAACTCTGCCAATGTCCCCAGCGTGTGCGTCTGTTTGTCTCTGTGTGTGTGTGTGTGTGAGGGTGCTGACCCACTTTGTCTGCCATGCAGCAGCAGCTTGTGCAACAGAGCAGGATGTGCATTTTTAACAGCAACAGTCTCCTGTGCTCTGCACCGAACACACACCACCACAGTGTGTGTGTGCACACAGACTAATCAAATCAATCAACACACACAACACTATGCAACACAAGCTGTTTAAAATATATGCTGCACACATACCAAAAATATTCCTACCACCTAATTATTTTGTGTTTTTTAGGTATTATTTTAATTTCACACACAATATGCAACTGATAAACCATCATCATCAGTTTTGTGATATTCCTGAAGTTGTGTGGTCTGAGTAGGAGCAATACAATATTTTGGGGGGCTATTTGCTCTAGGCAGTCAAGCAAGTACAACATTGTCATTGTGTATTACTTCTTACACATTTAGCTTGTGACAAGAAGCATCCCACTGATAACTCAGTAAAACTGTGAACTGAAATCCTAAACATGTTGTTGTACCCAGGGTGCGATTTGTGCTAAAATGTGTAACATTTTGGGTTAGTAACTAACCCAGAGTATTGAAAAACATATAATCTGACATTATTAGCATAATACTTAAATTTACAGTTGGACTGTTAATTTTCAGATAATATCTTTATTTTTAGAGTTTTTCTCATTATTAAAAAAAAAAACAGAAAAATTACTGTAAAAATTTAAAGTTATTTTCCGTAAAAATAGGATATTTTTTTACCGTGTATATATAGAGGTATATGTTCATCATATGTATATATAGAGATAGAGAGATGTGATTTGCATCGGTATCTTGTAGTAAGCATGTTAATGTTCATGTCCATTGTGCATTGTCACATTTAAAAAAATAGTTGGATGGAAACAGAATTTCTTCTGTTTGTGTTTGTGTTGGTGTGCGTGTGTGTGTGTGTAAGTTTATGTAAACAGGAAGTAACCTGACTGTAATGACAGTTACACTTTGTGAAATAATTTGAACTTTCACCTTTTCTTTCCATGTGGTGTGATGTGGTTAAACTCAGTATTAGCAGATTAATAATGTGTATTTATTCGAATAACTAGATAAAAAGTTGCTGGAATTTGAGCATTTAATTGAATCCTGACTCATTTGAGCGGTTGTCCGCTGACCACTGAAAAACCAGATCCTGTTTGTTACAGTAACAGTCAGCAGTGCTGTGATGTTGTCTACAGGCTAATGGCTTTCATGTTATTAAAGATGAGGGACACAGATTGTGTGGATGACGAAGGGAAAATTACCATTAGAGGCTGTTGACTAAGAAGCCGACCCAAAACATTCATTTCAATAGAAAACAGTTTTTTTTAAAGATTAAAAAAGGGTTTTGGACAAATGCACAACAAAACCCACACAGGAAGAGGAACGCAAAGCCCAATGAAGATTGTTACACAAAGGAACTCAACTTGACATCTTTTAAGGGAAAATACGGTGTCAGTTCCATCTAAACTCAAACAACCACTACAGTGGTATTCACCATAATTAGAAAACATATTGGGTAAACATATTGAATGGTACTAATATATTTGATCCATTTCTCCACTATCCTAGCAACTGTTTTGTATGTGTGTGTGTGTGTGAGAGAGAGAGAGTTTGGGGAAGGGGGGCAGAGGGGTGTTGTGCTGTTCAGGTAAATTAGACAACAGTTTCCCATATCTGTTCTCCAGGGAAAGCTGGAATAGTGTCACAGCAGCTTAGCTGACTTATTACAGCTATAGTTTTATTGATCCAAACACGCACACAAGGGTGCACTCAAAGAAACAAAACCTGCACGCAATAAAGTCCTGCTCCCGAGCACACAAGGACACACACACATCCATGCTTTGGGAGACTTGTCGAAATGCAGATGCAAAAGTTGTTTGTGTCCACACTTTCCTGCCACACACACGCACACGCACACACCGTAGGTCATTAAGGACCAGTGTGTCCTGTAAGCAGTTTAGTTCCCTGGTGGAACGGTAATATACCGCTCTGTGTGTGTGTGTGTGTGTGTGTGTGTGTGTGTGTAGGTCAGCTGTTTTGTGCCTGTTAAGCCAGAGTTACAGTCTCAAAGTTGGCTTGGGAACAGTATGTGAGCTCGGGGAGGGAGACGTGCAGAAAAACCATTACACCGGATATTGGTCAAAGGGAGAAATCAGGATTTTGTTCATTTATCATTTCTATATGATGTTAAGGATTATTCTCATGATTCCCGAAAAGAATAATGCTATACTATTTTAACTTTCTTTTTTTTCACATTGAAGTATTTATCACAATATCACAAACAATTCTGGTCAGCTTGCGGTTGCTGCTTTTAAAAATCCAGATATACCAAGTACACTACTAAACTCTACATCTATAAATGTTGTTCTGTTTCTTTTTCGTAGCTCTTATGCTCTTTAAAAGTGTTATCACTGTACACAATGAAAACAGCATGCAAAAAACACAGCATAATTCCAAAGCAAGCAGAAGCCTTGTTAAAATAATAAAGACTAAATGTATCATCTATGAGTATTATGGGAGCAACCCACAAAGTGCAACTTTTGTGGATACCATACTTTGTATTAAATATGCTAATTAATAAACATTAAGCACATACATTTGTTAAGAGGACTAGATACACTGAGATTCTTAAATGCATTTCTTCATTTTTTGTTGACAGTGAATAGAATGTGTGTTATAAATATAAACAAACAGTCTCAAAATGCTCAAATACTCAGCATTTCTCTTTTCTTAGACGGGTTTTACATGCATTTAAAGAAGATCCAGTGTGCAGCGATACAGGGGGAGGAAAGGAAAAGTAGGTCTGTGGTGCTGCAATGCTTTTGAAAAAAAAATGCTGATAGGGCAGAAAAAAAAGTAGCGCTCTGATCCGTATTCATGTTTCCTTTCATTAAACTAAGAATTCTCTGCAACTGTTGATTCACATTGAAGAATCCCTTGTTTTGGAGAGCAGATGCAGTCAGATGCATTTGCATAATTACACAGTTAGATTACAAGGTTTTCCTGTGGCTGCGTGAGCTATAAGCATGGAAAGACGCAGGCGAGGAGCGTCTTTACTACGCTACACACGCTCCACAGCCTCGAGGAGAAATTACACCTTCAGTATAGGAGCTCTTTTTTCATTAACCTTTATTTGTCCAGGTTAAGCTGGTTGAGCAAACGTGCTGTTTTTCATTACTTTCCATTCACACGCATTCTCGCCGCTGAGCCTCGGTAAGAGAAAAACTCAGACGTGTTTATTTTTTTAGCAACAGATCATTTATTTAGTTGAATCTTTTGGGAAGTCTGAAACATACAAGGAAAGTTGATGATGCATTTGGTGTAAAAAGCAGCTGTCGTTTTTATTTAAAGACACTTAAAGCACCCAAATGAGAGTTTCAACCCTTATCAACCAGTTATCAACTAAATTATTGAAGCAATCAATAGGTTAGCTAGTGATTTCTTCCTGCTTTGTCCAGAGTTTAATTTGTAACTGTGTGAATTATTTAAAGAAAACTACATGTTTTTACTCAGAAAATGATGATCATATTTCTCAGCAATTTCTGAAACCAGTGATGTTTGATTTCTGACGGCTTTTTTTTCTTCGATTTTGCCAGTACGACTGGCCGATTTCCTCAGCTGCTGCCAGCTAGTTTTAGTACGAGTATAAACCTCACTCATTTAGTTGGTTAAAAACGTTTAATTTCATCAGGTACAACGGAGCAAGTGCATCGGGTATGCGGCGTCTATCTCAAGGTTGGAAGTAATAAATAACGAAATAAATGCTTAAAAAATACGTGACTCGCGTCCACGTTTTGACTCAACTTTACAGAAATGCATCTTCAACGTTGAAAGCAAAGAGACGTTCATACTTTTCTGAAACTCTTAGTTAAAAGAAAAACATATATCCTGCTGACTCATCATGAATCAGAGCGCCGTCGTGGCCTCCTGAGGAAACGGTGGCAGCAGCAGCAGCCGCCTCTGAGCCTTTTCCTCTGAGCAGATCAATATCATTGAAATTAATTGTACTCAAACACACACAGGTATTTTTCATTATTACCGTTCCGTGTTGCTTTTTGAAGTGTAACGGAGTAAGCCAATTTAGCTGATGGGAATGTTCTCCGCTGATTTGAATCTGGGCTTGAGCAAGGTTAAAAGTAAAGAGTGTGTGTGTGTGTATGTGTGAGAGTGTGTGTCATGTGCAGAATCAGCAAAGTGTGTAAGTGCAGGTGTGTTCTCACAGGTGTGTGTGTGTGTGTCTTGAGGAGACTCGAGGGGATGTAGCAGCAGTTTCCTACTTCTCCTCGTCGCTCCCTAAAAAATCAATTCAGCTGCTGCAGAGCTTCTTTCTCCCCTTCCTGTCCTTTCTCTGTTTTGCCTTCCAACCATCCCTCTTGTCTCTCCTCTATCATCCACATTCATACTCTGCCTCGATGAGTTAAAAGAAAGGGCCTGAGACAGTTCAAAAAATAGTCTAACATCACATGACATTTTACTCCAGCCAAGAAAAAGAGGATCCTTTAGTGTTTTAGTCATTGATCTCAGAAGCCTGTTTAACGTGATCGTGTGTATTAAGGATGGAACTGATCGTATCGAGGCCTCAGGGAGACGACATGCAGCGCTTGGGGGGTTCATTGTTAAACAACAAGTTACACATTAGAAGTTTATGATAACACAGAGGCATTTACCGTGATGGACAATCATCACCATTATTTAAAAGAACTACACCTACATTACCAACCATGCAATTTGACCATTGAGACTTTGCAAAAGACGTACCTATGTTTGTGTGTAACACTTCATGAGACCCAGGTCGAACCGTGTGAAGTTCTGACTGTTTTGTTATTTGCAGCTTGCTTTAGAGAAAAGTCACTACTGAAGGGTTTAGAAATCTTCCTCCGTCCCCCTTTTCCCCACATTATTTTGCTCTCTGGCTGTAATGATGTGGGTTTTATCCAGATGGCCCGTTTGAAGGGAGGAGAAGACAGTCACATGACATCAAATATAGATGCACTACTCAAACGTAAATAAATAATATTTCAGCAATGTTTTTAGCACATTTGACATATTTCTTTGTAGGCATTGTAATGATGTAATATCACTTCTTGAAACAAACACATGCTTAAACACACATACACAACCGCAGAGCAAGGAGATAAGAAAAAAAACACAGAGGGGGAAATTCTATGAATCGGTAGGATGTGGTAATGGTGGACAGATTCCAGGACATTACATGGATGATAGAGCGATAGACGTTTTACTATTGGAATAAATCGTAACTGACAAGTGTATTTTTTTTTCCTTCTCGCATCTATCAAGCTCCTTTAGAGGCAATTTAAATCTCGATGAAGTCCATTTTTCCTACCCACACACAAACACACACAAACACGGTGAGGTGTATTGGCAACATACATCTTCATTAGTGTCCGGTCATATCTCTGCTCTGCTCACACTTTGTGTCTCCAGCTTCTTTGTTTCTCTCATCATTAACTCGCTGTCATATTTGGGAATAATGACTGAGAGGCGCTCAGAGGATTGTTTAGTCGTATTTCCAGTTAATCATGGTTATGGTTGCTTGACCTCACACAGGAAAGAAAGGCAAGAAAGCGAGACAAAATGACAAATAAGGCGGGATTACCATTTCTTTGCAATGAGTCAAATTTATGGCAACAATTTTTCCTAAGTTTGAAGGCTGATAGTTATGCAGGAAACAAAAGATTGTAAGCATGATTATGAAACTTCTTTAGTAATACTATTATTCCCTTTATTGCCATGGCCCGCTGTCAATCCACATTTGGATATTTCAAGCACTTACACCAACAATAATCATAATCTAGAGGGACTAAAATGATCAAATCCAAATATTTCAGTACACTTCGAAAGACACAAGAATACCTCAGTTCTTAAATAACACGATATTATATCCTATCGAGGGCGATAAGTAATTGGTCCTATTGCGGGACTAATAATCTTTAGTCCCGCAATATCTTATCTTGTCTTACTTAAGCTATTTAATATTAGAAATAATTTTGTAATAATTTGAAAAATGTTCAAATCATTGCAAATTATCCAACCACAACAGGTACATTATGTTTCCATGGCGCATACTACCTAAGCAATTAGATCAATGTAAATCGGCTGCTGGATTTCTTTTGGTCTATTCCAAAATATTAAATTACTTTGGAAGTCATTGTTGTTGATGAATATCTCCATCAGCCTCATTCCATGATTTATAGTTCCTGTTATTTGCTTTTGGGGCTTTGAAAACGTATTTCCCCTGTAAATATTCCGCTCACGCTGTGCGTCTGGATGTTTGAGATCTTGCTCCTGAGTTGTTTTGCCTTCAAGACAGATTAGTGGGCCAGTGATATGAAAACAACCACAATGACCCCGTTGAATAAGTTCAAGTACTTTGATGAAATCTATTTGATTACAGTCATTCTTCTCCACTGCCTCTTTGTTTCATGAACACCTCCTCGGATACTGTTTATTCGGAAGCCTGCTGTATTTAGGAGCCATTTGTCAACACGATGCTCCCTCCTGCTGTTCACTGCTGCACACATTTCCTCTTTATCACAGTACAATGTCGTGAACTGAGCTCAGATTTCTCTTGGATGGGGTCTTTATTCAGTCAACCAAAGGCTAACTTGCTAATTAGATCTCAGGCTACCTGCTGTGTTTGCCCTTGAGGAAGGCAGCGGTTTGATACCAGGAAGTTACTGCAGATTTCTGGGCAATGAATATGTGTTTGACTCTTTGGCTTTTTAGATGCATCAATAGCACTGCAAACTTCCACCTCAATAACAAATACACAGAGTGGATCTCTGGTCGTTTTAAAATGCAGGAGATTCTATCAGATTACGAAGTAGCAAACAAAGTGACCAGGTACAAATACAGCAACATGTCTGAGTTGCTAATTTTACTATTGACCTGTAATAAAGCTAAAGCTAAAGAGAAGAAAAACATAATGTTCACTGTTTGGACACTGGAAAGACACACCTTTTCAGACTCTACCTTGACTCAAAACACTAACAAATTGCAGCACTTCAATTGTATTGGCTCTTAAATTGTACTTATAGTGGCTCTTATCTATGACAAGTTGTAAATCTGCTTTTTTGGTGAAAGTACTTTCTTGTTTCTTGTTCTTTGAGTTTGTATCCCTATGGTTGAAATGCACTTATTGTAAGTCGCTTTGGATAAAAGCGTCAGCTAAATGATATGTAATGTAAAGTAATGCAATGTTTAATGAATAAGTCTTCTGTCAAAAATTACACCGTTTACAGTGTGGATTATATACAAAACATTTTTTATGTTTTTGAAAATGTGTATGCATTGTTTATTTGGAAATAAACATTGTTTATTTGGAAATAAAGCATTATACTATTCCCTTTAATAAAGCATTGTTTATTTGGAAATAAACAATGCACACATTCTCAATTCCATTCTAGAATGGAATCCTGGCTCTGGAAGTGGAACAACCATCGTGATGTGTGTTCACATTCTCTCCGCAGACCTGTAGAGACCCACAAGATGAGCCAAAGACCACAAAGCATGTCTGACATGTATGACAGCAGCAGAGTGTGGAATGACCTCCGTCTGCAGGGGGCTTTGTGCGATGCAGTCATCAGAGTCGAGGACGTGTCATTTAAAATCCACCGGGTCATCATGGGAGTATGCAGCCCGTACTGCCTGTGAGTTGATTATCTAATATCAGAGGGAAGCTAGTGAATGTACACCCTTCTAATCGGCACAAATGAAATACTGATCTAAAATCGTGTAATGGCATTAACTATTTTGTGCCTTCAGAAAAGTGACTAATTTAATTTAAAAAACCTATTACACACATTTGAGATATTCAACCTAACACATAAATGGAGAATCTGTTAAACATTAGTGGCATTGTGTACGCTTACTTAAAAACAGTATTCTTAATATTTATGTGAAGATCTGAAAACTCTCTAAAGTCAGTGTGTAATCCTCGCTGTGCGTTCATCCTGACCCGCAGAAATGCCTTCCGACACCCGTCACCTCCAGACCAAAGGGTCTTCGACATCCCCGGCGTCTCTCCCGCCATAATGGAGCTCATCATTGAGTTTGCATACACCGAATCCGTTTCTGTGACGGAGGGAAATGTGCGGGAGCTGCTGCTGGCAGCCATTCAGCTCCAAGTAGCGGACGTTGTGAGAACTTGCAGCGACTTCCTGACGGAGAAGCTCAGCCCGACGAACTGCATCGGCCTCTTTCAGTTCCCCAGCATCTCCTTCCCCGCCCAACTGCGGCAGAGGGCCTACCGCTGCATCCTTGATCACTTTATGGAAGTGGTTCTCTCTGAAGAGTTCCCGCAGCTCTCGGTGCAGCACCTCAGCGACATCCTCGATAGTGACTACCTAAATGTGAACGAAGAGAGGACTGCGTATGAGGCCGTCCTCCGCTGGATTGCCCACGGGCCTGAAGAACGGAAAGCACACATCACGGCACTCTTGTCGAAGGTATTGACGTTTATTTTCACTCAATTTAGTTTAGACTAATTTCGTCAGCATCGTGCTGACGGTGTTACCCGAAGTGGCAGTGAATTAAACCACTGTAGGCCAGAACAAGTCCAGTTAAAGGGGGCTTTGGCGTAAAACAAATGATTGTATTCACATTGACTGCCAGGTAGCTTTCTTTGGTGCCTGACATCTTGCATCATTAGCACCACATGGAGCAACATGGGAGGATGAGATTTCGGAGACTGTCAGCAAGTCATGCTGCACTTTACAGCACCTTATTGATTTATCTACCTTCTCTGGTGTCACCAGTTGTTAAGTGTGCACGAGAGTTTGATTGACAGCTTTTTCACTAGCCCAAACTGAAATGAACATGCAAATGTATCCCAGTCTGTTTGAATAATACCAGAAGAAGGTCAAGGGAGAAAGCACCTTCAGAAATAGCTATTTAAGACTCAAGACTGAAGGCAGTTAAATTATGTCTTAAATCAGTCAATAAACATTGTTACTGCCTTTTGAAATGGACAAAAACAACAATACGTTAATCCTACTTTCAAATATCAGCGGTGGATCCAAGGCGGGATATAGCTTATTCCTTTGAGGGTTGTTTGAAGTAATCTTCCATGGCCTTCAGTGGGAACAAATGGGCTTGGTTCCACAGTGAAAGGAGAATCTGACGATTAAGAGAAGGACTAACGAATGGCATTGAGCTTTTAGAAAATGTTTCGGACGCTAACAAAAATATAGAATGTCACCAAAGCTAAAGAGGTCTGGTTATTTGACTTGTGGTCCATTGAGTCAACGTCAAATATTCTGTCCCGGTCTCTCTCTGCAGGTCCGGCTGGGCTTGACGGGTGTGGACTTCCTGATGAACACAGTGATGAAAAATGAGCTGGTCATGAACGACCCCGAGTGCCTGCAGTTGATCACGGAAACCGCCGAAATCATGAGTAACATGGTGACAAACAGACCGTCTGAGTATCATCCCTGCACCCCATCCAGCCGCCCTCGCTTTCCCAACGCCGTCATGTTGGCCATCGGAGGCTGGATGAGGAGCGACCCAACAAACAGCATTGAGGCGTACGACGTCCGCGCGGACAACTGGATCAACGTGACAATCCCCGAAGAGCGTCCCCGCGCCTACCACGGCACGGCCTTCCTCAACGGGAGCGTCTACTGCGTCGGCGGCTTCGACAGGGTGGAGCAATTCAACAGCGTGCGCAGGTTCAACCTGATAACGCACACCTGGCACGAGGCGGCGCCCATGTGCCACCGCCGGTGCTACGTGAGCGTCGTCGTGCTGGGCGGCTGCATCTACGCCATGGGAGGTTACGATGGGTACGCACGACTTTGCACCGCAGAGCGCTACAGACCCGAGGCCAACCAATGGAGTCTTATTGCGCCGATGCAATGGCACAGGAGCGACGCCAGCAGCACCACACTCCACAACATGGTGGGTGAATAGAAATCGCCGCTGGGAGTAATTCAAGAGTAACAGGGCAGTGGGACAGTCAATGGAAAATAGCTAATTTGATGTTGTACCAGCTTGAAATTATATGTATTGAGTTAGATTGTCTTTTGTATTTCCAATGAGTAGAAATATATCTGTATAAATAAGCTCATGTTGAAGCGAAGAAAAGTGATTCTTTTCTTAAAAGCCCCCCTGTTAATGCTCCTCATGTTCTTCCCAGATATACATTTGTGGTGGTTTCAATGGGAACGAGTGCCTGCAAACGTGTGAATGTTACCGCCCAGAGACCAACCAGTGGACAATGATTTGCCCCATGAGCTGCCGTCGCAGTGGAATCGGCATCATTGCTTATGCAGACCGTGTCTATGCGGTAAGTACACAAGCACACCAGACAAGGAGTATGACGAGACTTGGTCAGTAGTGTTCTGTTCTCGAAAGCGTGTCAAGAAATGTTTTCGATCTCCATTCTAACGTTTCACCCTTTTTTTGTCCTTTTCTCCCACAGGTTGGCGGCTTTGACGGCTCTAACCGCCTGTGCACGGCGGAGGCCTACGACCCTCGGACCAACACCTGGCTCCCAGTGAAACCCATGATGACTCCCCGCAGCAACTTCGGCATCGCGGTGCTGGAGGATCAGCTCTTCGTGGTCGGGGGCTTCAACGGCTTGGCCACGTCCTGCAACGTCGAGCGCTACGACGCCGCAATCGACGCGTGGGCCATCGCCTGTCACATGGATGTCTTCCGCAGTGCCCTGAGCTGCTGTGTGGTATCTCCGGTCCCCAATGTGGAGGAGTACGTTGTCTCCCGTGACGCCCTGCAGGGTCTTCACTTGGATGACGTGTGCGTGGAATCCGGAGACTCGGACTGATGCTCCTGCCTTGCGCCAACGTCCAGCTCGCAAGACTTGAGCATGAAATAATAAAAAAAAATTCATCTTGCATTAACCCGCTGCTTAAGACTTTTTATAATTTTTACTTTTCCGTTTTTGCAAAGTTCAAACCTGCATCGTTGATGCTAGCCGGAGGGACACATTGTTAGTGTTAGCATAGCTTATTGGACTTTTTACCCCTGAGTGTTTACAATGAAAGGAAATGTGCATTTCCTCAGTGTAATCGTGGGTGGAGGGTAAAATGTCTTATATCTCAAATCAGTCTCATCACTTCCAAACCCTTTTGTAATACTCATGTGTAACGTATAAGAGTCACTCTTGATTGAAGCGACGCTAAAGAATGGTTTTAATCGGTCAATTTCACGCCCGTCCTGAGACGGCACAAAATAAAAAATATGTAGAGTGATGGTGATAAAAGGAGGGAGAGAAACATGAGAGATTCAGATGGAATATAAGTTGGTGCTGTTATATGACTTTCTGGCTGATGTCAAGGACTGAGTGCTCCACAATCTGCTCCAACTAAATTTGGACAAAACTGGGATTATTCAGGGAGAAGAAAAGCTTGAATGACTTCAGTCTGTCCTTCTCTGCTTTACCGCATGCACCCCTCCTCTCTCTCTCTCTCTCTCTCTCTCTCCTTCTCTTAAGCTCCCTCTTCCTCTCCATCTCTACCCTCTTTCCTCTTTTTTGGTATTTCTCTTCATTTCACAGAGAAAGCATTGGTTGCCTGTTTTCGGCGAGAGTCACCTTGAGTGACATCCGCAAAGGAAAAGTAAAACAGATTAAATGAGTACATATAGAGGACGGATGAAATAAAGAAAAAAAGCTCTTTTGAGCGTTGATTTATTTCATTTTAGGTTGTTTCAGACACACCTAGACAATACAAATTATTCTTTTAGATACAACTGCTTGTATTAGATACAATTTATTAAAAAAAAAGCCACCAAACAAGGTTAATAACCTTTGCAGGTCACAATTCTAGAGTGATCAATTCACACACAGACGTCTGTTCATGTTTCCCAAAACGTGAGGCAAGCTAACCAGGTCACCAGGCTCAGGGGCAAAGTGTGAACATTGATAGACAGACATAGGAAATAGTGGGTAAGGCTCTACAAAGGTATTTTGCCCCATTGAAATGGATAAAGTTTGCCATGCTTGCCTTGCACATCGTCATCAGCACATAGATGATTACTGATGATTTGACCCAAATATCTCACTTCAAGTTAAATGTCATGTTATTCCGCATAGAAGGACGAGCATTTGCTGTAAAATAATATGTCAGGCTTTGTGGCTTTAACCACAAGTGTATTTATGGTCAGGACTGCATTTGTCTCCAAAACTTGTGGCGACAAAGAAAGGGGAGAGAAGTGAGAGCCTTGCCATCTCCGTGTCATCGTGACTCATCCTGAAGAGCCTCACGGGCAAAGCTGAGGGACGACACAGACTCCTCTTCCTTTTCCGCACCGCGTCTTGTCCTTCATCCCTCCTGTTTAGTGACTTTGTAACAGAGCAAGTTAATCATGGCAAGTGTGATTAAAGAACTTAGATGCGTTAGCGTTTGCTGTTGCAAATAAAAAGGTATACACTAACGTTTGATGGACAGTGCGTTTATAACAAAGCTTAAGTGACAAGCTCCAGAGTTCAGCAGTCTTATGGCCTGCGGGAGGAAGCCGTCCCTGAGCCTGGCGCCTGGTGGTGGGGGGTGCGGAGGCAGATCTGCCATACGGCATTAGGCAGAACAGCTTGAGCCTGGGGAGGGGGGGGTTGGGTTCTTTGATAATCCTTTTGGCTTTCCTCCCTCACCGCTAGGTGCAGAGGTCCTCTATGGATGGCAGCTCTGTCCTGGTGATGAGCAGGACAGTTTTTTTTTTTTTCATCACCAAGCGTAAAGCCGAGTGGTTAGGAATGGTACCCTAACAGGTGGTGAACATCTGGCACCATCCCTGTGGACACCTGTAGAAGATGCAGAAGAACAGGAGCCCTCCTCGTTGCCATCGACACAATAATTAGTAGTTTGTTAGAGAGACAAATTACCAGAGCTAACTTCAAACCTCAAGCTGGGTCTCATGTGTGCGTACAGAGAGAACAGGCCTACAATCCTAACTGTTACACCACACACACACACACACACACACACACACATATTGGGGCGCAGCTTTGCCAAGCACAGGGCACTGAGCTTTTAAAAAAATTATTAGCTAGAGTTGCTCGGCTGACGGTCGATGTTCTAAAAGCACTTCGCAATACAACTTTAATAGCACTGGCAACAGGGTACGCACACACACACGCACACACACACACACACACACACTTACACACACAAACACTCACGTTCTCTCTGCCCTCATTTGCCACGTCTGGCTTCTCTGTCTCCTCCACTTTCTGTCTCTGTTTTTCCTTTCGTCCGTCGGCCTGCTCTGTAGCCAAAGGGCCAACAATAAGATACAGCTTCTCACTCATACCGCCAGTGAAAAACACACAACCAGTTATTGTTCTGTGTGAGCAACTGTCAAGCAAGCTGACAAACGACACGGAATTATTGCTTCACTTACGCCAGTGAAGCATGTGTGAGCGTGTGTGTGTGAGTCTTTTGTTATCTGTTTAAATCAAACCAAACACACTCTGCCGTGCTGTATGTCTCTGTGCCATGCATTCATATGTGCGAGAGGTAGAGCGAGAGAGAGTACGGTGCCTCGGGGCTTTGTTCTGTACTGGTGCAATAAAAGACACATTAGAGGGATTAGAGAAAAGAGAAAAAGAAACATTATCACTCATAAATGGGGGTTTTTTTTCTGCCTCCCTGGAAATCCTGGAAATGCAACAATTCATAGTAACACATTTTTGAAGGGATTTGACATTCCATTTGTTTTAAAGCACTGAGGTGAAGAATCACATTTAAATATACTGTTTAGTGTCCTACAAGAGGTCAGTCACATCATAAGAGACAAATATGTAACGTTTGTATAGAAGATTCTGAAGGATAAAGAAAGATGGATGAAGAGGTGGATGTTGACTTGGAGATGAGAGGATTTGAGGTGTGTGTATTGAGAGGAGGGAGGAACACATTTCATGTTTCACTCTCACAGTTTACGTGTGTGTGTGTGTGTGTGTGTGTGTGTATGTGTGTGTGTGTGTGTGTGTGTGTGTGTGTGTGAGGTAGGGGTGCATACTTTAGATGCAATGGGCAGACAATAGTTTCCCAATTGGACAGGATTCCATTTACACCAAATCTATTATCTGCTTACCTTTCTCTGTACACACACACACACACACACACACACACACACACACACACACACAGCTATTACACTCCCTCTTGACCTCAGTCGGCTTCCTCTTACCTGCGTGTCAGTCACATGACATTGCTCTCCTCTGCTTTAGCGCACAGTTACTGTGCGGTTCACCATTCAATAAACACACTGGAGGATAAGCTGGATTTTCTTATTAAGTCAGACGAACACGAAGAACATCACAGACAAGAAACAAAGAAGTTATTTCATTATGATATCCATGGTTTTAAAAAATAATGTTGGGCGAGATGACTTGTAGTCAAACATTGCTGTCAATGGGATCACAAGATGGTAAATATTTGTTCCTAAACTATCTGTTGTAACCATCCATCAGATTACAACGGATGTATTAGGATAACTGGATAAGGTCTTTCAGTGGAAATATCTCTCTGACTGCTTCACTGGTGTTGTCCAGCCCACTGCACAAGGTCATTAGTGTCCCCTGGTCCAAGCCTGTCAGTTTCTCCCGTTCACTTTACACTGAGCTGACGGTGAGGAATGAGATTTTGGAAACAAGTGTTTGAAATGAGTGTTTCGCGTAGCGTGGCAAAGATTGAGCTTCAGAGATCAGAGATCCCGGGGAGGAGTGAGGTTTCTGCTCCTTCACGTCAAAAGGGATCAGCGGAGGCGGTTCTGGTGTCGGGTCCGTGTGCCTCCTTCATGCCAGACGTTTTCTACATGCATTCAACTGGTGAGGCACCAGATTATGCTGGATGGAGTGAGTTAATACAAACAAACCATCCTGCAGAGCTGTGCTCTGTAGTAACAGTATCATATGCACACCGCGGTCCTGCTGGGAAAGGTGGCGGCAGGATTTCCTCATACCGAAGCCGTCAAGGAGACTTGCAGCCAGGGAAAGATTCCTCTGTTCGGCACGTCTGTGCAGCAGCCTACCCTGACAACCCTGGAGGTCAAACCACTGTCACTCACAGTGATGTAGAGGGAAAGACAGAGGGAGAAAGGGAGCAAAGTGAATATACAGGGGGGAGATAAGTAGAGAACGGGGGAGAGAGAGAGAAAAGAAAGGGCACATACAGAAGGGAAGTGGTAGGGGAAGAGATCAGAATCCAAATGAATCTTCTTTACCCAACGGACAGACTGCCAAGCTCTGCATGTGTGTGTGCGTGTGTGTGTGTGTGTGTGTGTGTCTCACCTACTAATTGAAATGCGATGAGGTGTGAAACATCCCTTTAAAAGTCCTATCACCGTGTGTGAAGCTAAATGTGTGTTTCGGGGGTTATTTGTGCACGTGTGTGTGCAACGCATATCAACTCCTTTTCACCATAGATATAATGCAGTGTGTGTGGGTGTCGGTGTCGGCGAGTGTGAATGTGTTGAACACGAATGTGTGAGCGCCATACTCAAGTAGGGATGTACCTGTTTGCATGAAATCTGTTTGTGGTCGTTTAATTCATGCATGAGGGCGATAAACAAATGTGTGTTTATGTGAGTGCAACTAAATATTTATCATGCACAAGGCAATTTGCATGTTTGTCTACGTGCACACAACAATAAAGCATGAGAGCTCGGTCCTCCTGCGTGTGTGCGTGTGTGTGTAGCTGTGTGTGTGTGTGTGTGCGCGCGTGTGAGTATAATTTCATTTCGCTGTCTCAGCCTCTTGTTAAGGGCCCATTTAGAGCTCAGGTTGAGTTTCGTCAGCCCCTGCTGACACTTCTTTCCTAACCGCCTCTCCAACTTTCACCTTCATCTTTTCTCCATCTCTGTCTCATTATCTCTGTCTGCCTTCTCCTCTCTCATCCCCTGCTCGCTCCTCACCTCCTCTCAGTATGTGGTCATTGCATTAAACAAACTCTTCTACCTAGCTTTGTTGGTAAAGATTCAATTATTTAAGTTGAATAATGGACACAAACCCTGATCTTACCAGATTCTGACTAACTTCTGCCGGGTAGATTTAACAGAAACAACAGTGGCAGTTGGTCTAGTTTTACTTATTATGCAAAATTCTCAGTTTTCACAGTATTTTGAGTAATTACTGGAACTGTTTTTGTTCTGGTGAGTGATGATATTCAGTGTTAGCGCATTCCCCTCAGACCTCGTATGTTAATGAGTGTGTGAATGTGTTCTGTTTAACAAACACTAACAATATTGCTCTTTGCATGTGTGCACGTAACTCCACCGCTTTAAATGAAAATTCAATTTGTATGCTTGTGCTTGCTTCACATGGGCATGTGTGTGTGTGTGTGTGTGTGTGTGTGTGGAAGACGCCCTCTATATGTTCCCAATCAGATTAGCGAACCGTGATATAACTCTCTAAGCTTATATCAATATTCCTCCATTGCAAATACACTAAAACATGCCCTCTATGCCCCTGTTTCACCAATACTGTGATATTATCAGGGCGAAATTTGACACATCCACATCGGTAACACATCCAGGAACTGGAAAGTCGGACAAATTACAACAAGCTTTTTTAATCACTTGTTTGCTCATTTCTGCCTGTAGATCCTGAATTATGTTCAACACCTGAAGCCGTCATGCAGCTGTCAAAATATTGACAACAAAGTGCATATCCTCACCCTGGTGCTGTATGTTCTACCATCAATTCAATAAAATGACAGTGGATATATAATTCAATTGTACAAACGTATCCTAAGGTAACTTGTACAGCAACTAGCCATATTTAAGAATATATATATATATATATATTTGTAATTTCCTTCAACAAAGACATACATGGTAAAGACACTTAATAAAGGCTCGTTCAGTTTTGTTTTGTCTAATTTTCAGATATAAAACTTATTACTTATTCTATGACTCTATTTTCTATAAATTATAGGACTCAAGAAAAAAAATGAGTAGATCCAAATTCCAAAGCCCTGCTTTATAAATTAGTTAAGGTGAAAGGTACATAAGGGACAATGTATAAAGTATTTATACATGTTACCTACTGAAGGCTAAAAGGTCAGACATCATGGGAAACAGAAATCTGCATATTTAAATGCTTTGGAACAATAAATAAAATATTCTCTATCTGTAGCTTTTCTTCTCATTCTCAGTTTCTTTTTAATTTTTCATTGTGTGTTACTCACTACACAGTTTTTTTTATATGTTTGGTACTGATTTGTTTTTGTGATACGTGTCAACATGCAAACAACACACTGAGGACACACATTGCACCGATGTGTTTTGTTTATAATGAGGGTGACATTAGTGATACGTTGCTGTGCCTTATTTCAAAGATTCACAATGAACATGAATATTCGTACGAAATTGTATTCTTGTTAATATATTTGGACAACCAGCGACAAACATTACAACTGGGAGGGAAACCACTACTATGGTGATATTTGTTTCAGCTTTGTTGTACGAAGTTGCAGTGAACTGTTGAGCTGTAGATTTAAAGGAGATACTGTGTGAGGTACAGCTTTGTGTTTTCTAGAGTACAGCTTTGTGTTCTCAACATTTCTAAAATCTTTAATGTATTTCTTCTTCGATTAAACCCCGCTGCAGTGGATCCATACTAGTTTATGTGGTGGTAATGCAATGTGGACTGTAACACATTGTTAAATAATGTGGGTATGGATTTCATGAATGTTTGAATAAACAAACACACAAACATTCACACTCACACACAAACACACGCACACATCAACAGTGCCCATTATACCCAGGAAGCCTTTTTTTAAGGTCCAGTGAATATTAGAAATAGTATCATTAGTGGACCAAAGGCAATATAAGAATATCAATATCTTTAGTACATTAGATGATTTGCTACTAAATATATCGAGTAGCAGATAGCTTTAAATGCATGGTCATTCAAGCTGCATCGGCTGTAGAGCTAAAGCTAATGTAGCGTTGCTGTACGATGAAGCTAGCTCTGTGCGTAAACAGCGAGTACATCGGATTTAAGGTTCAGAAATAAATATCTGACGATGGATGATAGGATTTGATTCCAATGTACGCTAACACGCCAAACTATCTCAAGCATAAATTTAAATTAAAAATTGAATTAATTAGTGTGTGTTCACGTGCTGTAACTCATGTACTTTTTCTATTTCTTGTTTTCTATGTCATGTTGTGCTCACAAGCTAATTAGCAAGTGGTTTTGTTTTTTGTTTTGGGCTGAATTTGGAAGCTTGTATGCTACTGCAGAGTGTTGCCATTGATAGATAGACATCGATTGAGAGACATGATTCATGACAATTAAACAAAAGAGTCTGATTCACACATAACATTTCCATATTGCGTCTAAAATTTAAAGACATTGCCCTGACATCAGCTTCCTGTACATGCATTGGACCCACAAGCAATGTAGTCACACAGACACACACAGAGTCACTTGCAGTTTGACCTCTGCATGGTCGCCACGGGGTGAAGCGAGAGAGAGAGAGCGAGAGAGAGAGAGAGAGAGAGAGAGAGAGAGAGAGAGAGAGAGAGAGAGAGAGAGTTGTGAACGATAATCAGGCTCAGTTTTTTCATGCTGGGGGCAATCAACTTAATGAGATTTTTTTTTCAAATACTAATTAACTGTATAGTAAGTAATGAAATCACATGGGCCTAAAATGTAATCTAATAAACTTTTACACAGTGCTTAATTATTGCTGTTGAACTAGCGGCTTTTTGAAGGATTTTTGTAGGTATCGCCGTGGGAAAGACAACCAGATCACTTTCTAAGATAGTCAACATTCAATAATAAGTTAAAGGTTTCGTGGCGTATTGATCTAGTAAGCAACCTAATATTGGTCGTGAACGCTCTTATCTCCTCAAGCTCCCTCACTTCACCACGTTTTCTACTACTATCCTTCTTTCCTCATCCATTAAGAGACTATATTTTTCTTGGCGAGAATTACTTTTTTCCTCCTTTTTTTATTAATAACACAATAATATTACTACATATAACAACAGGAATTACTCCATTGTTGAAAGTCCACCTGTACCACTGTACTGGAGATGGCTGGTTACCAGAACAAACACAAGTAATGTAATCATTTGTTGTACAATGGTTGAGACACTATTATTTTTCATTTTTCCAGCAGATCACATCTAGTGGGAAAGAGACCTGCATAGTGAAAGTGAAGCTAGTAGAAAATGCTTTTTTTAAGGACATCCTCACCAGCCTTAACTCTACTCTGGTGCTAATTACCAACTGCTTTACTCTTGGACTGGAGAAGAACAATATCAAATCTTCAACTTTGGCAATTCAGATTTGTGTTAGTGATTAATAGAAAAAAGCACATTACAAGTTGATGTGCATTGCTACTGATAATTGCAAAATATGAATGTGATCACTTGTGATATGTTCATTAAAGAAAAAGGGAACCACGCAACTCTTTTAAACTAGTTTTTATTTACAAAGTGAAACAAAATGCCCAGTGTTGTCTTTGTGCTTTACATTGTTTCAAGCCGCCACTGGAGGTCTAAAAAAGACCTCAGAGGAAGAACAAAAATCATAGCAGGAAGCTCCAGAAAAATCCATCTCCATCATCACCACAGTCATCATCATCATCCTCTTCTATATCACGTTCATCGTCACTGTCAGTCTATACAGATCTGTAGAAATAATCGGACTCCAAAGTCACATCAGTGCTTATTTACAAGGCCTCTTGCCGCAAAACAGTTTTCATTCACTCTTAAAAAAGCTGTGGTGAAGATGCTCTCACACAAATATGTTGAAAATTGACATAACATGTAATGAAGGTGTCCATTTATACCACGTGTCATTGTAAAGCACATTTCACATGTAACTCAAGGACATTTTACCTTTGATTCATCGTAGTAGAAAAAGGAGAAAGAAGTTGTTATTTCTACGTACAAGGCATTGTCTACCTGAATCTAAACTCTTTCATTGTGCTACTATCTTTTAACAAAAAAAGGTTGTAAGATATAATCCGTAACAGGAAGTGCTTTATATAAGAATAGGTAAACTAGCTTGTGGCTATAGTAGGCTACAGTAGTTCATAGTAGAATCTAAGTGTTTTTTGATGCACTCTGGTGCTGAAATATTGACCAATGACTGAACTCTTCTTTCTCTCCTCATCATTGCATTGGGAATTGCCACAACAAGCTCACAGCATCTGGAGCTGATCGTAAGTAAACGCACTGAAACTGTGCAGCTGGATAAGTGCTGGTAGCTCTCGAGTCCTCGCACGGAGTTTGTTAATGAACATTTTGGGAAGAGCAGAGAAGAGAAGCTGATCTCTTGATGGGATTCAGTGAGAAGAGCCAATCAAAGATGGAAATAGCTTCTTTATCACTGATTAAAACCTTGGAGGACACGCAGGGACCAGCTCAGGACTACTGAGGGTGGAAGTGACCCACGTCCAGGACCACAGCTGGCGTGTAATGTCGTGTTTCACCTTTTCAATAATTCAAAATATGAACACACTAAGTACCAACACTTTCAATGCTTTTAGGTTTGTGTTTAACATACACGTTTCAGCACCAGAGGCCTACAGAAGTACCCTCTACTTTCTACAATATTTTAGTATAATAATACAAGGCAGGCAGTGCATAAACCATGTACAAAAAGACCCGTCCCGACTCCACCCAGATCCCTCCACCTAAAGACTTCGTGCCATCTGTGTGAATCCCTGGAAGCCCTAACAGCTCAGAATACAACAAACATGTTGTAAGCATGTAAGCTAATGATGCCAACAATAGAGTTATAACTAGGAGGCAATCATTTTAATAGTTCATACTAAATGAGCAGATATTAGAAAACGTACTCTCTGCTTTTGTTAATTTGATCCGCTCAAACAATCACAGAAATCACTGGAGAAAGCTTCAACGAATCATAACAGTGCTACAACCCCTCTTAATGCAGAGCTCATAACCCAACCCTCCATATTTAACACTGACTTGGTTTGCTAACTCCCTGAAATTCAATTTCTCATAACTACATAGAATAGTGGTCTTTGAAAAATCAAGATGTTACAAGTAGTTGTGATACGTCTCTTCAAAAATATCATGCATTATTGCTCGGATATGAATGAAATATATTGCCGAGGACAGAAATTTGCTTAATTTGCCTATTATCTAAGAGGTTTGGCAAAACATCCCAAAGATTCATAAAATTGGCATAGATTCCATTAATAGGCTATTGTTATTTTTTGCATGCAGTAGTTTTTATAATTAAAGTGGCAGACAAAACTAAAAAGTTATTTGATAATTAGAAAGTGTCAAATGCTTTGGCATATTTGTAACAAAGGTAAAGTATAACAAAGTAAAGTGCAAAATCAATCCATCTACAAACACATACAAATAAATAAATAAATTAGGCAATATGAAGACACAAAAAAAATACTCCAAAGTTGAATACCGTGATGCAAACTGGCAACAGAAAAATAATTTGACAAAGTTTCAAACTTTTTGAGGAAAATCAGGACATTTCTAATGTCTGTTTCCTCGTTCCTAATTCACAAGTAAAGATAAATAAGATCAGACTAAGGCATTCCTTCGTGGCTCTGAGGGACCTATAAGCCTTGCGAGTTTAATCCTCGTTCCCTTTTCACAGGTGGCTGTAAACTGAAACATAAATGCCAAAAGTAATGTAGAAAATGTAATAGCTTGCATGTCTGTGTCCATTTAAGACATTGGTGCGAACAACGGTGTACTTATCTACGTTATGGAAGGATTCATTGTGCTGCCCAATGTGGATGTTTTCAGTAGCCAGCACATGGCATGTCACTAAATGAAAAATGGTATTTTTTTTATTTAAGAGAAGAAATACTGTGTTTTCTGTGTTCTGAAGCTTAATCTCCTTATATGTTGAGTCCAAGCTCAGCTTTACCAAAAGCATGATAGCAGATGGATTGTTCGTTTGTTTGAAAAAAAACAAATTCATTAAATCTCATTAAATCTCTTTGCAAGAAGACAAAAAATATGATTCATGCGTAAAAGTCCTGTGATATTCTGTCACAGAAAGACAAGAGATGGGAGATGAATTGTGCTTCACTGTTGTTTTGTCATCCGTTAAAAAACAAAAGAAGGACAAGGATAGATATGGACATAAATAGATCTAGGTAGCTTCAAAAATGATGAGCTAGATATGCTGTGCTTTATTTATCTTCACAGATACTCAAAACAGCCTCAGAAGGCCGCGCGTCTTATCGAAGCAGGTGGCGAATTGAATCAAGCATTAGAAACTTTTCACTCCGCTTCCAGGTGAGGAAGGAGAGGACAACGGAGGGATTGGAGGGTGCAGATAATAAAAATGGACACGTCCTCATTCTATTTTTTTCCCCCTCTCTCCCTCATTCTCCTTGTGGAGAAAACACTCCTCCTTGGCACGTACTGTCCTTCTCGTTGGCGAAAGCAGGAAAAGACGGGAGGGAGGCCAGTGAAAAGTCTGATTCAAAAACAAAACAATAAAAAGAAACCCTCTCTGAATCCATCATTCCCCCAGTGAGCTCAGCGGAGAGAAAGCCCCCTTGAAGCACGCCGACTCGTAGTGCTTGTTCAGGTAGCTCTTGAGCGCGAACGTCTTGTCACACCGCTTGCACTTGTAGTGCTTGAAGGCCGAGTGCGTCTGCATGTGAGCCCGCAGGTTGGACCGGTCGGCGAACGCCTTGCCACAGTGCGCGCACCCGAACGGCTTCTCGCCCGTGTGCGAGCGCATGTGGCCCTGCAGCAGCCACGGCCGGCTGAACGCCTTGCTGCACACGTCGCACTTGTGCTTGAGGTCGTGGGTCAGCAGGTGCATGGCCATGGCCGGCATGGAGACGTAGACTTTCCCGCACGTGGGGCACTTCTTGGCCATCTTGCTGTCGATGCTCCTGTGCGTCTGCTTGTGCCGGCTCAGGTTGGACGACGTGGCGTAGGTCTTGCCGCACTCGCTGCAGGTGTGCCTCTGAAGGGTCCCTTTGGGGCTCTCCGAGGATTTCCTCCGCGACCGCCCGTCCATGATGAAAAAGGCGTCCACCGTGTAGCCGTCGCTCACAGCCGCGTCCCCGTTGATGTACGCCTCGGCTGACGAGGACACCTCGGACCGGGGGCTGTCCGGCTGGTCCGAGTCGCCGTGGATGTCGCCGGAGTAGGTGTCGTCGATGCGGCTGTAGATGATGGCGGGATGGTCAGGGGACGGTACTTTGGAGATGACGGATGAGTCATTTCCCACCACGTCGTCATAAGGAGACGGACTCAGATAATCGCTGACGTAGCCTGTGGAGAGAGGGGAAGAGGTTAATCATTTTACAATGACATGATTATCAAGTGGACTGGGCTGAAGAAGCTCGGTGGTAACTGCACAAGCAGCACAAAAGCTCAGAAATGGAATAGGCATATCAACCATCGGCCCTTTTTCTTTGACATTTGAGCATTACCAAGCTTCTCTCTCTGACGAAAAGCTGCTCTGTTACTTTTTCAGTGTCCTTTGAACAGCTCCTTGACTGAAGATCATTCATTATTCAGAGGCATGCTTCATGTGTTGTCTCCTGATAACATTGCTCATTACGTCCTACTCTCTCGGACCATCAGGATCCCATTAATAACACGTGTGGGATGCCTTAAGGTTAACTTTCGTTTAGACAACCCATTAACACTGGCCTCCAGGTGGACACAGAACACTCAACTCCTTTCTCACAACGCACTGTGAGAGGATCGGTCTAAAAACACAACCCTTTCTGAAAGAGGTATAAGCAGAGGAGATGGGAAGAAGCAGGGGAAGTTGAGGTATTTATAGAAGTACTAAAGTGCTTTTATGTCTTTGCAAGCAAGGAGGAGACACTCTCCTCTCAGTGGGAAATCGTCATCTTATTTTTCTGAGAAGGGTTCAGTGAGCATACTGTCTCACCCACAACTCCGCCTTTCCTGACAGGTTGACGGCTGCACACAGTCACACCTATTAACTTTCAAAATGTCAACTGTTTTGCAGAGATCGTCTCTCTGGCGGCAGCTGGGAGTCTCGCGCTTCGCTTAAGGGCTCCCTGACACTGGTAACTGTGTATTGACCGTGACCTTCCAGTCTCCTTCTGTGTTTTCATTCTTAATCAACCCGCGTATTTTCACGCAGCTCATAACCTCTCTGCTCAATTATTTGCTGCCATGTTCGGATCAACAGGCTGAACCTCAACCGACACAAGAAGAATAATACCTCCACAGCCATGAGTCCTGGGGATCCATGCCGATCAATAGCTCTCCGTTTCAATTAGCTCTGTGAGCATTTAGACACAGGCAGCTGAGGAGATACTATTGCTGGTAATATGATTTCATGATGCAGTTCTGAGAAAAGCTCAGAAGTCGGTCGATAATATGATGAGAGCAAAGGGCACAGATGGATAGAGAGCCAGAGAGGAAAGAGAAGATATAGAGGGATGAGTGTGGCGAGGAAAGACAGAAACCACCAGAAAAATATGGTGGTTGTGGTGGTTTGTGCTAACTAAGGTTTTAAATCTAGTTAAGTTGGAGTAACAGAGCAGGATGCAGGGAAGGGAGGATGGTGGGAGGCATGAGAGGAGAGAGGAGGAAAGAAGTAGGGGGGGGAAAGAAATTGTGAATCATAAATATTCAATCATTGCACTCTGAAACAAAGTGTTGTGTGTGTGTGTGTGTGTGTGTGTGTGTGTGTGTGTGTGTGTGTGTGCCTGCACGCGTGTCTTGTTTTATAGAGCATGAGTAACTTTGAAACATGACGAGTGTTCATTTTTACCCTTATTAAGTTGGCTGACTAACGTCTCTCGTCTTGGAGATGTAGCAGAGTCTGGTAATCCCTCAAACTGGCGGCTTCCCAGTAGAGCAACACACTTGTACTGGTGGACACTAAACAGCGCCGTTGTGATTCAAAACGTCACTTCAAAAGAAACCACATGAAATGTAGGTATTTCCTTTTAGTCCATTTGAAGCTGTTTCCATGTTGCCAAAGAAAACATTTCCACATCCTGCTGTATTTAGGCTTTGATTTGGGGTGAAATGACCAACCACGATTCTCCTTACAGGTGGCCGTTAGCTGAAATGTTTCACACTTCAAAACAAAATATGTGGACGTTGGATTCGCCACAATCTATTATCAATTTAAATATTAATGTAATATCTGCCCAATAGACGAAATACCCTCACCTCAGTTTGACTCGTGGTGAAAAACATTACTTCCAACGCAATCCTGTTGTCCCCTTTCAGTATTCACTGTGTACATTGTCAGCTCGTCTGTTGCTGTATTTGTTTATGCTGCAGTGAAGCTACCGGCACTGTGTTGTTCCTTTGTCCCTGACAGAAGTATGTATCCCATCCCTTTTTTAGGATGCAAGACTTTTATATACAAACAGCATCTTGTTGTGCGGGTTTCTCCCAGACGCTTATATAGTCCCTGCCAATTCAACAGGACGGCTGCCCAGTTTCCTGCTTTTAAAAAGGTGTTTTGTGTGTCTTAATTGCTGGACTGCTCAGCGTCTTGTACTGTCTGTTTGTTTGTCTGTTTCTGTCTTACTGTCTCTGCCTCGCTTTGTCAACTCTGTATGTATTCATTTCAAAGCACTTTACAGTAATGACATTAGAGCTAACAGCTCTTCTAAATGCTTATTAAAGATTAAAATACCCTTCCAAACTAAAGCCGACCCCTCTTTTATGTGTCTTTGAAATGCTGAGAAAAAAACGATTGAGAGAGGCAACCAGAAACTGAAAAAGAGAGTAAGAACAAAAGCTGCAAGCTAAAATTTTATTTTTGATCCAAACCAGCAGTTACTGACATACACTTGTGTGCTTTGGACACTTGTAGGTCACTGACTGCGTCCTCTGTGTGTGTGTGTGTGTGTGTGTGTGTGCGTGTGTCTGTGTGTGCGTGATGCGGTGCACTCAGATGTGCCTGGGAAATGTGCCGAGTTGACAGAAACACAGCAGTGCGTGCATGCTCTCGTTTCTGTTCGTGTGTATTTGTGTGTGTGTGTGTGTGTGTGTGTGTGTGTGTGTGTGTGTGTGTGTGTGTCTGTGCAACAAGCTGCAGTTGCTTGAGTTGTTGCTTAACTCTTGTTATATTTATACCGAGGGATAGCAGCTTCAGTCTCAACATGCTTTTCGGCCCGCTGCTGCTCCCTCTGCTGCCGCATGTTTCTCTGTTCATCCTGTCACCAGAGCACTTGGGATCTCTTCATCTTCATTTGACCTTGGTGCAATGTGAAAACCAGGTTGCACTGAGTATATTGCGTACATCTCCCCTCACTGTGTCACCGCGACAATTGCTCCTCTGTAGACCGTGAACCCTGAATTAATCCTTTTTTTCGCCACTAGGGGGCAGAGATAAGCTGACGGCCGTACAACACAGCCAAATTATAGCCTAATAAAAGTGGTATGACCAACGTGTGACCTAGCAATGCCCCTTTTTGAATGTTGTGGACACAGGGAAATAAAGTCATCACATCGGAGTACATTTTTTTCTGTTCTGAACTTAAAATCTGGCCTTATGGTTTGATGTTTTTCTTCCCCAGATCTAATATTTGGTGTATAAGAGTTAATTGCTAAATACAGCTGCTGGCTGCTGCTGATGACTGCGGGTAATGAAGGCAGTGACTCAGTCCAGCAAAAGCATTGGTCTAGAAAAAACGAAACGTTTGGCTAAAAGAAGCTGAAATGCATTAGAGCTGCAAACAGTCTCCTTCTCTGTCTGGAACTATGACGCCAAGCATCTTTTACACAGCACATAGAATTGTCACTTGATCTAACAGTTCATTTTAAAATATGAGTTGAAACCCAAAAGTTCTTGTTTTATCAATACTACTAGGAGTTTGTGCGAAACATGTATTAGTCAATATGCCGCTATAACGTTGTTGAAATATTGAGAATCACAGCGGCTGATGTGAATACAGTAAAAAGAAATCCCTCTGCACGCTGGTTTTCATCTTTTACCAAGAAAATGTATTGGTGTGCATCTGTACATGGAGTCATCAGTTGCCTACTGAGTCATCAGAAATGTCAATGTGTGTGTGTGTGTGTGTGTGTGTGTGTGTGTGTGTGTGTGAGAGGAGAGGCGGGGGGAGGGCGGGGGGGGGGTGACTAACCTTTGTCATGACGATGGAATCGTAGACTGAGTGCTTCTCTTCTACTGTGTCCATATGAGCTTTCCAGCTGTGCCGCCGAATAATCGTCCAATTTGACTTTCTTCACCAAGAAAGACCGAGGCATGGTGGGACTGCAGTTGCTCCGAAACTTATTCAAACAAACTCTTCTTCCTCCTTCCAACCCACTTAGGCCAGCAAAAATATCTATATTTGAAACTCTAAAAGCCTGAATTTACTTATAGTGAGGGCTAATATCTGGATTCAGCTACTATTGAAACCTCTAAATAGCCTTGAAAGTTGAGAGGAGACATGGCTTCTAAAGATAAAAAACAGACCATTAAATTGTTGTTTTTCTTGTTAATCTTATTGAAAAAAATCTATTTCCCAGCGACAACTCGCAACTGAAAGACCTTGAGGGCTTTGAAAGGTCAAAAAAGGATAAATCACTTCTCGTATTGACAGTTTCTTAGGAGACAAAGCGTCGCTCTTCTCTTGGTATTTGTTTCATCCCGTTGCTTCGAACAGTCACCCTTCTTCCCAAAGCGTTTGTCTTCAGCACCGGACAGCTCCCCCGACGAGCCTCTCCTCTCTCCGTCTCCTCTTTCCTCTCTCCTCCACCCTCTCTCCTCTCTCCGACCGCCCCCGTCACACAAGCGGGAATAAAAGTTTGAGCTCGGTCCGAATCTGGACAGGTGTGGAATTAGATGTTTCTTTTTTCTCTTCTTTTTGACGAGAACAAACCCAATAGAAGTGCCGGTGCCTTCAAAAGAAGGTAACGAGTTGTTGCAGTAGCCTAACGGTGAAAAAAAAAACAGAGAACGTCTCGACAACGAGACTGAACCGAGGCAAAATGTCTTCACAGGCGCTTGAAAATATTGCTAAAAAAAACTACAGTTGTAAGACCAGAAAGGCTCATCCCTCGTCGCGAACTCTCTCACTCTCTCTCCTCCTCGCTGTCTCTCTCCTCCTCTCTCCCCGGGGCGTGCAGAGCTGCGGCTCCTTCTGGTGCACACAATCAGCTATTACCCTTATATAGGGGGCAGAGAGAGAGAGAGAGAGAGAGAGAGAGAGAGAGAGAGAGAGAGAGAGAGGGAGAGAGAGAGAGAGAGAGAGAGAGAGAGAGAGAGAGAGAGAGAGAGAGAGAGAGAGAGAGAGAGAGAGAGAGGTGCTTAATTGTATTCATCAGAAGAAGAAAGGAGCATCTCGTCTTGTGGGACCAGCAGCGGCGCGCTGCGATGGCCGGGGAGGGATTTAATGAGTTGGTTTCAAGTGCGCGCTGACGCAGATTTTTGTGGCAATAAAATTTGAGCACCGACTGTTTTTTCACTGACTAATGATATGAAAACAGGCGTTACATGGAAAAACAGTACAAACAAGTACGATTTTGTACTCTGGTGCATCTAAACCCTAATCCTTTATTTATGTTATATATGTTCTATATACTACCACTAATGCAAATGTAGAGCTGTTGGTTTTAAGAATCTCCAACTATTGATTCTAGCTTTTCTCAAGGACTGACAACCATGAAATAAACCTGAAAATCAACTTGTGGCACTAAACGCAGGTCAATGCTTTTACACTGCAGTCCACCAATTGAATTCCCAGAATGCAAATCAGTGTACACGCCCCGGGCCAATCAGATCTCCTGTGCTTTAATCCAGCCTCAGCATTAGCCAATGAGTTTAGTTAATGTGACTGAGGCAAAGGTGTTTTTACTGAACGGTCTTTCACAGAGGAAGAGAGAGAGAGATGTGCTTGATGACTTTGAGTTACACAATGCTGTTTTCTGTGTCATAGGACAGGGGCATGGTGCAGAATGACGATGCACTTGGTGTTTACACACACACAAAAAAAAAAAAAGACAGACGTCTCTTTCCAGCCAGTAGACACGGATGCACACGCTCACACACGCATGCACAGCCCTACCCCCATTCACACACATCCAGGCTAGCAAGATGACGGTGTGTGATGTAATGCAGTGACGTGTAAAATTACGTAAGTTCTATTCAGTAAGGTCCTTGCAGTTAACCTATTCATACCCTTCATTGATATATGTTTAAGAGACAGAGTGTACGTGTATGTCTATGTGTGCGTGTGTGTGTGCGTGTGTGTCTGTGTGTGTGTGTGTGTGTGTGTGTGTGTGTGTGTGTGTGGGTATGTGTATGTCTTCATTAAGACTTGTATTTGTGTGTGTTTGTGTGTCTGTGTTGAGGGCATTGCTTTTATCAGTCTGTTGGTCTCCTTGGTCGTCACTTACTGTTGCTGCTTTATTCATGTGTTGATGCACTAAAGGGGTCTCGTGTCCGGCCTCAGATGGAGTGTATAACATTACATAGCAGCACTGTCAGGTTGAGCACGCAATCTGGGGCTCGAAAGCTGACCGACAAGTCAGAGGATTTTGCCTGAATCACATCAGTGATTCTTTTGACTTTTGGTTTTAAGTTGAAAATCCCTTATTGCTTACCTTTTTATCCTGTGTGTTGAATGAGATTGTTTTTAGAACCAACATTTGAGCCCCTTTAGTGGCTTTTAGCTTTTGGTTGTGGATTTCCGGCCCACTACAGAAACTACAGTTAACTGTCAGTGCTTCCATAAACCCTCTCCGTTTGTAAGCACCGAAAGGCAAGCGTGTCCTCCCACAAAGAACGCCGGCATCAGTCGTTTCGTCCCCAAAATGACACGTGTTTACGCTGAAGTGACAAAGCCCCCTGGCGATTATTGTAACTAGAGCGGAGGAGGAAGTCATGTGACATTATCACAAACTCTGCAAAGGGAGGAGTTCGGGAAGGCTGGATAGTACAACTAGACGTTGGACTTTAACGCTGCAGACAGGCGTTCCTTTAACGACAGTGAGAGTTTTTTAATCAGAGCGCAATCGTTCCACAATACCAGCCATGTGAATTATTATTGAAACCATGACAACGTAGATTACCAAACGCCCATAAAGCAGTCACGTCAGAATCGTGTTATGCAGGAGCAACAAGGTGTTGAAAGGTCTGTCGACGGGGATGAGCGTTATTCTCTCAATCATTGTCTCTTTATGCCGATCAACGACACACCAGGAAATACCAGCTCTATCTGCTCTATTTCTATGATGATGAAATTGTCCACTCCTCGTTATTTTTCCTGCTGGCCTATGAGTGCAGCTATACTGCTGAGCAAAGCGAAATGTATGTGTGTGTACGTGTTTGTGTGAGTGTGCGTTGGATTGTGTGGGGACATGTGGAGACTGGAGACTCATTAGCATAATAATAGACTTGCACGCATGTAGACAGCCAGGCAGTTTGTTTAGATGTGTGTGTGTGTGTGTGTGTGTATGTGTGTGCGAGTCCTGCTGCGAAACACAATCGAAGGGTCCTTGTTGACTTTTCATTCCTCCGTCTTTTAAAGAACTATTTAAATGACACGGTTTTAAATAAAAATCCATTCAAATAGAAGGGGTTTTACATAAAAAAAGCATTATCCAGATGAAAGGGTTTGTAAACAAAACTGCCGGAGAGAGAAACAGGGCAGGATAGAGGATGGAAAACTTAAGGATGGGAGGGGGGGCAGAGAAAAGAGCAAAGACAGAGAGCCAAAGGAGAAAAATAAAGCGGAGAAATGCACTTATAGAGGACAAATGGAAGGTCAAACAGGGTTTTAAATGTAAGGAGGCAGCGCGAGGAGCAGCTCGCAGTAACATAACTGTCATAGTAGTGAGATAAAGCTGGTAATGGATGACCATGACTGCAGACCCGTGCATTTTAATTCTAATTTTACATCTACTTGTCTAATATTAACTCTATAGTTAATGTTGATGGGGTGTTGATGACGGTTTGTTGTGCAATTCCTACAGATGGGGACATATTTTATAAAAAAAAAGAAATGTCCTATTAAGTTTATCCAAACCTCAATATATTAAACATAATCTAAAAATGACCGAAACAAAAATATTATAATAATATTATAAAAATAAGTTCTTGTTATGGATTCTATGAATCTCGTGGACGGGATTCTTCACAAAAGATGTTCCGTCATATTCCGTGCCTTTATTAAAAGTGAATTCATGTAGTAGAAGACAACTCAGTAAAAAAATGACGACAAAAACATTATGTCCAGTGTCTGCAGATTTTTAAAGTGCAGGACGTGACGAAACTGAACACAAAGGAAGAGCGGTACACAGATGGCCATCATAGAACACAACGGAGATCAAAAGAACCGAATATCACCAGTAAACCCGTCATGTCCGTGCCATTAAGAAACATACATGACTGCATGTGTGCTATGAATATGTATGTTGTATGTATAAGATGTGACCCTGGACATTAATATGTATTGGGCCGTAATGAGGCGAATGGGCAGATCAGATGGGCCCTCCTAACTGGTCACATGTGGCTCATTAGGAAAGGGCCACACAGAGCACCTGATACCCTCAAGATGACTACTGCACCCCAAGAATAATATAATACCGTTTTAGTTTCATAGGAAGAGACATTAGACATGAAAGACAATAATCTACATTTTGATCTGAACTAGTACGACAGGTATTAGCGATAACAACCGTGGGAGGAAGGCTATGCGAATGTTGGGTGACGCATTCACGTCTCAGATTGAAGACTTAAGACTCTAGAAAATGAAGGGGCGCTGATCCTGTAATTGACGCTGACCTCTGACGTAGTAGTGGACATGGGGAATATAAAAATGAAGTTGATCAGCAGCACTCATAGTGCCACATCATCACTATAGAACCAGACCTGAGGCGAGGTTTCTGTAGAGAAGGTTGCTTCATGAGCAGTGGAAATACAAGAAATCTTTGTAGACAAATACTTCTCAATGACTGCTGAAGTCCAAACGCACACCGGGGGAGAGGTGGATGGAGAGCAGCAGGACGCATCGTCGGGTCCATATTAACGAGGCACATGTGTGTCATTACAGTAGGTTGGTACGGCAGCTGATACCCATGTGGGGTTGTAGAGGGGTACCACTGCATACCTCAGTGCTCATTGCAATGAGCTTATTTTTCCAACAGATTTTAGAGGCAATGTGCAAAGGAAGATTTTAGATGGTCACACGCGTAAATGAGCAGATTACATATAAATGTGATAAAAGTCACACCGGCAATTAGGTCCTTAAAAACCCGTCTTGACACCCGTCCACCGCAAACAAGACAAGGTGTGAACCATTCACTACATTTAGCATGTTGACATTGTACCATTATTCTCCCTGAACATAAAAGTCATTAACATTAAAGTCAAAAACAACTCTAAGTAATCCTGTAGCAGCTAATCCGGTCATATTGCTTAAAGAATGCGGTGAAATGGCTGTTTAACAGAACCAATAACATTGCAATTTTGCTATCTATGACAATGAAAAACAGATCCAATCGAATTCCAGGAAATACCTTGATTGTGTGATATTAAACTGGGAACAGGGAAGTCATAATGAATCCCCAGCTCTGCTTGAAAAGTTCATAATACTTGAGAATTTCATTACATGTTGGAGCTCCATCTTCTTTCTCCGTTACGTGGACAGAAAGCTTTGGTCCTCAGTGATGTTTTGAAGCGCTGATGGTTAATAGCTGAGATGACCTACATGGTGGACCACGGTAGACCAGTTAGTTCAATAAAGACCTGACTGACAATGATGACGGGTGTTTACGCTTACATTTATATGAGCCCTCAATTAAACAATTGTCAAAAAACAACCGTGGGACGCGGGTAACACCAGCTCCAGACTCTTCTTTAAAGCTTTCAAATGGAGGATAATACACAGCTCTCCGTCAGAGCACAGAATGAACAGCAGCAAAATTAGATCAGTGTAAACTGTATGAACATTTTATAACAGGATACATTCTGAACAATCTGTTCACATTTCAATGATTAAAGTCTCTGGACTGTCTGGGACTGTCTGGGTTTCTTGGATTTTGTGTCTCATAGCTCTCTGCAATGTCATTTTATGTCTTTATCCTAAACTGAATTTGCCATTACACAGTGATCTGAACATCTTACGACATCCATGGTGTATTCCTGTCCCAATAAAAAATATTGCAGCTGCCACACATTGACAGTGAAGACTAAAAACGGTCATTAATGGTTAATAACATCTTACTTACTTACTTATGTCAACAAATTTTAACATTTTATAAAATTGCACACCAAGGATTTGTGCAAATGTGAGACTGTTTCTACCTAAAACATACTACATCTTAGACCAAAGCTTATTTGCTTGACCCCTTAAATCATGCCATAACGTAATTGGATGTATGAGTGAGTGAGTGAGTAGTGTTCCCCGCTGTCTCCATCCAAAGCTAATCCGGCCTTTAACTGCATCATATTTTGGCTGCCCAGTTATGGCTACATGCTCAAGGACCTCTCATGGTTGCATTTACTCCCGCTTTTATTGCCTGATACGGCCATTGACTGCCTGCTGACTCTTCACCCACTACTCTTAACCCACCCCCGGCCGTTTGGGCCTGCTAGTATTAATAATAACACAGATGAGTGCATTGCCAAACCCCGGCAGCTGCTCTGCAGCCAGGCACACAGTGCAGGAAAACCACACTCTCTTTCCGAGGTTGAAAAACAGTGTTTTGGACACGTTTGGATATCTACGTAGGTGAGACAGTTATTCTATGCCTTTTTATTTGGATTATAAATGCAACTTTTGCACACACGTTGTTCGAGGTCACATGTGTGATTCACTTGAGGTGTAGACTGTGGGGTTTGCAAACGGTGGGTTCTGTTCATTCAGTCAGTCAACACAGCAGTGTTCATGGCAGACACACCTGACAGAGATCTGCACCTTTCTAGTTAACAATCATTTTCACCCGTGCTGATGTTTATTATTCCTTGTTGGCATTAAAATCCACCTCCGTGAACCCAAGTCTGGGGCAACACATGTTCACTGACAGATAGATGGATAGATGGACAGACAGGTTTATGAGGCATTAATTCAAACAAAGGCGGCTTATTAACCAGTCTGTGTTCACAGCTGGCTTACACCTGATACCTTCAATAGCCCCAAGACCCCTTTAATTGTGTGTGTGTGTGTGTGTGTATGTGTGTGTGTGTATGTGCGTCTATATATGTCTTCCTCTCCTCACTTGCCCCGATGACCACTCATAGTATCAAAGTACTAGTACTTTGATTTTAAATTTAGGATCAACTGATTACTTAATGGAAACATTAAGCAACACTAGAGCGCCAGAAGACCAGCAATGCAAATTCGACACCACAGAGCATTTTTTTCTGTGATGAAATGCTCATCATTGCATAATTCCCAGTATTTAACAAGTGGATGTATTAGGATAACAAGATTTCTTACTTCAACCATTCCAGTGAAAGCTAATCACACCTCAGATGGCGAGATAAAAGCTTTCTCATTTCTCTCTAATCTAATTCTGTTCTGGGGCTCATTAAATAATTGCTCATTGTTTACGTTGGTCATAAAACTATAGCCTATTATCATTTTTACTGCGCGAAAGTGTTGGTCACATGACTTGCAATACCGACTGGGGCCACTACTGAGAAAAAAAGCAGTACAGCACTGTTTGGGACTGGATCCTATGAACACTGGTCTCATTTTAATATTTTAATATTTGTCAAATATTAAATGTGTTGCTTTTAACAGTTAAAGCTGATTATATATAACTTGTGGTGGTTGCAGTGCCAGTTCATCTGCTGAATAATCGTCATTTGCTAATAATGGATTTGTTACTTTTACAATGTGTGCAGAGGGGACATTTTTCTAGTTTATTCTTTCATGCCAAATCAATGAATTTAGCCTCAAGACATACAAAATATAATACTTTTTTTCTCAACAGGGCTGACTCTACTTGAAGGCATGCTCTTTGATAATATTCCAACTGGAGCTCCAGTGCTAAATATCCCATCTTGCTGTTGTGTAAATGAAGATATCTTTCAATCTTAAAATCAGCTAGAATTCGAAGGCAGAGCCTGGCTTGATTGGCAGTGATGTTCTTGTGATAAAGAGATAGACATCAAACAGTGATATTTGTAAAGCAACCCGCCTCGGATTTTAAGCTGCATGAAGATCTATTTTTCCAGGTCTCATCTGTGTCCACACGTTAACCCTCAGATATGGAAGACAATTTGCACCCTCGGACAATTAAGCCTCCGTTTGCAAACATGGCAACGTCACACCTAAAGCTAGTTATTTAAATGTGCTCTCATTTTCTGCAATAAGTCAGCAGAGAAGAGATTCGGGGGGTTAATTGGGTCTAGGGACTCAGTCCCACACACAAACACACACACACACATACACACACAACACCAGCGCCACCAAATCCTCTTAGCTCTATAATGAAGGAAGTAGACATGGGTAGAGGAAAAGTGAAGCGGAGTAAGAAATATGGTGGAAGACGGCGATTATGGAGAGATGAGAGCAAGAAGGAGAAGGAGACCGAGATGCAGGTCAAGATAAAAGGATAAACACTGAGGGATAAAAACGCAAGGGGATGCAGTAATGGAAGGAACGGAGCAATAGGGGACGCAGAAAAAAAGTTGAAAGGGTGACAGTTAAGATTGGATTGTAAAATAACAATGCTCCGTTGCCATGGAAACAAACATTATTATCAGCCCCAAAGGCGAGGAAGTAACCTGCTTGTTAAACCTCCTGCGCTATCTTGTTAAGCTGTTGTTATGTTTGTGCGAGCAACAGTATGTTTGCAGTCGCTGCGTTCCCTAATGAAAAACTGTCTGCACATGTCTGGCTTTTCTTTTTCCCGCGTTTGGACTAATTACTATCCTTTCTCTCAAATCAATGCGTGAGGTTTTGTATACAATGTCAGTAAGAAAGGAATACAGTTAATTGGCGGAGATAAAATTGTTTTATTAAAAACCTACTTTATTGATGTGAATGTTATAAAGGGTGGTTTTAATCCACCCATGGTTGTTAGATTGTATATTATATGATCTTAAAAGAAGAAGAAAAAACTGTGTTAGCTCCGCAGAAAACTACAGCGCTAACACAAATACCAGCCATTTTACAAAGGAAACTACGTCTTTTGGTAAACCTCCGGGGAGCTGTGTGATCGCAGGCAAAATGCTCAAATCAGGTCAGTTCATATCAGCAGCTCACATACCTCCTCATATGCTAATTTGGCCCATCCCTTTTCAGCACAAAGCACTGTCAACAGAAAGATATGATCTAAGTCCTGCACCTGATGAATTGAGAGCAGACTGACAGCTGATTTGATTCAAACAGCCACAGGAGATTCGGCCATTTTCTGGTCATGTGTGAATATACACAGTGATGTAAAATCAAAAACTACGGTTGAAGCCTCACAATGTGATGTTTTGAAGGCTATCTATGATTGGATTTTTTTCCCCGCTGTAGCCAGTCAACTCATTTCCATTCAATAATTATAGCTCGATATAATAGTTTTTCTTGGATAGTGGCAGGGTCCACCATTCCTTCACTGGATACCTGGCAATCTAAGCACAAGGGGTTTACAAGCGCTGTATGTTAGAATGTTTTTCTTCTCTTTAAAAGCCTTGGTGTTTTCTGTTCGCTCTCCTGCAGCTGAATCAGCGCCATTTTAAGTTGCTTCTTTAGCAAACTGAACATTTCCTACCTCTGCTACTGCTAGCTCATATGATGAACATTTACCTTTTATTGTAAAGCAGTTATAGGAAACTTCATTTCTACGGTTAGTGCTGACAGCTACCTTCCATTCAATTTGTGTTTAGTAAGATTTCTTGAGGAATGAGGAATTAAGGCCTTTCTCAGTCCAACCCCAAAACCGTTCAAACAGGACGTCCTTTTCGAGATAAAAACCCTTAAATCATTTTGGGTCCTTCTTGGAATTTCCAAAGTAACTCTGCGACGCAGATGTAGGACCTGTATTCTGTCGTCAATGTCAGTTTATTTCTTTATAGAATTTTAATCCTATATCCTCTATAGTGGGTGGATTATTGCAAAGGAATTTCTTGGTCAGCTAAGACGATAAACAGATCAAGAGAGAACATCATATATCACAGAGTTGTTTGGCACAACTACATCAACTCCGTCACTTTTTCCTAAGTTCCAGTGAACCTTTCCTCTCCTTTCTGTGATACTGCTGATTCCAGTGTCACAGAGTTGCAGAGTCTTGCAGTTATTTTATTGAGTTATACTAGTGGAGGAGGCCTGGATCATATCTTGGTGTCCCTTAATCTGAGACAAAAATAAAAGGAATAAAAAGGGGTAAATGGCTTTGATGTCATTATTAAATACATTTAAAAAAAAATATATATATATATGTAATCTTCATGGTTTTCCATCAGAGTATTTAAGTTTATTTGGCTATTTGGAATTATTTTTCCCCTTTCGATAATAATATTTCTGCTCACTCTCCCAATTTGTAAGACAACTGCTGAAAAAGACTATGTCACTCATCTGCATCCGTGTGTGTGTGTGTGTGTGTTGTGTATGTGTGTGTGCATGTATGTGTGTGTGTGTGTGTGTGTGTGTGTTGTGTATGTGTGCGTGCGTGTTATGGGGCGCAAAGGGGAACAAAGGATTTCCACGGCACAAGGGGCCCAGGACATCACTGAAGGGAGATGGAGAAGGAGGAGGAGGAGGAGGAGGAGGAGGAGGAGGAGGAGGAGGAGGAGGAAGAGGAAGAAGGGATAAATTAGGAAAACGTAGTCCAGCGAATAGAGTCTGTAGGAGTCGAGAGAACAGAAGAGAGGATCAGAGGATGAATGAAGAATAAATGACAGGGACATTTTAGAAAGACATGCTTTAATGGGTTTAGGGTTGAGCACTTTCGAGGGATTTTTTTCCTCTTCGTCTCAGAGTGATTTAACTTTGTTGCATAAAGGTCATTGGAAGTCGAGTTAAATCAGCTCAGGTCTTTTTGGTCAATGGGAGGTTCTGTGGATCAGTTTACTGAATTTTACCACTCAAAAGTCAACCTAAAAAAATTCTGCTCCTTGTATTTTCTCCACCCACATTTTTAACGCATATTTGAAATTATCTTAAGGCTGCATTACTGAATCGAGAAATGAATTGAACACAATATTACTAAACGAAGGTTCTGTTTATTTAAATATTTTAGTATAGCCTTATTCCAGATTCATGAAAAACATTAGTACCTAGTCATTGAAAAAGAGACAAACATTGGGGAAAAGATTGATGGGAAGTGGTTGAAGAAAATGGTAATCTGATCTGATGTCAGTCTGATTGCCTGTTGAAGCCTTCCAAGTGTCTCCCAGTGGCCGTTCTGAAAAGAAACAAGATGTGAAAGTCTAAGGAAGAGGGGTTATCCTCTAAAGTAAAAGAGAAAACCCCAGGGGCAAAGCACCTAAATAGATTTTTACATCAATAAAACACCTGCGTCAGCAGTGAATCTGCAGCGACAATCATCCCACATGTACATTTCTAAAAACAAGTTTAACCAACCCAACGCAATTAATTTGCTCAAATAACAGTAATAATCACAACATAGGAAGATACTTGTTGGCAGTATGGTTAATTCAACTTTGATTAGTTGACATAAAAGAAGTGCATAAGCACAGTGTGATTTTGCTGTGTGAATTGATGTTGTTTTTAGTTGATAGTCTTGTCAAGTGCAGCCTGTGAATGTTCTTCGCCTCTGTCACGCTTTCCTCATAAATGCTTGGTTTGATGGTTGATTATCAGCGCTCACCCAGACGTCTGTTGTTCCTTCAACAATAGACTAGTACCACCAGCCCTGTGTGTGTGTGTGTGTGTGTGCGTGTGTGTGTGTGTGTGTGTGCGTGCGCATGTGTGCATTTGTGTGTGTGTGCGCGTGTGTGTTAATCATGATGCAGCTCTTATCAGCGACCGTCAGACCTGCAGAGTCTCCGATGTGCTCCCCGCTGATAGCTGCACACACAGAGCTCTCCTCCCCCATTGGGGTTTTTAAATAGAGAACTAATAGACCTCGGCTTGGAAAATAAAAGCCGAAGATCATTACCAGGGAGGATGAACACTGGGTAGAACGGTAACTGGAGTTACAGCTTATGATACGCCAGCCTCTTGACTCACTGAGTGGGACAGAGCTAAGGACGACGCCTCCATCTGACAGCAAGCACGTTTTACAAGATCCTTGAGTGACGAGAACATGCTTCATCAAGCTTCATCTGCCTTTTGTTATGTCCCACACTGGCTTTTGCGTATTGAAAAAAACTGATGGATAAATAAATTGATAAAAGATTAAGGCGACTGTGAGTGTTTGAATCGTTGTCCTGCAACTCGTGACTCTGATTCTGACTCTGATTTCGGCTTTGACGTTGAGAGAAAGACTCTCGCAGAGGGCGTGAAAGGATAAAATCAGTCATTAGAGTCTATTCACTGTGTCTCTATGGTGCCAATGGGAAGGCTCTTGACCTGCTGACTCAAACACACACACACACACACACACAGTGAGAGAGAGCAGGCTGTAATGAACAGTCGAGGGAGTCCATTGCCCCTTCTGCTCACATTCAGACTCTTGATTGGCCGAGACCTCTGACCATGAAGGTCAAAAGGTCAACATTTTTACCCAAAGGAAAGCTGTGTGCGAGCATGTGTGTGTGTGTGTGTGTGTGTGTGTGTGTGTGTGTGTGCGTGTGGCTGTGTGTATCAGATACTGAAATAACCTAAAGAGGTTCAAACACTATTCTAGATATTCTGATGTAGAGCTCTAGAGTTCAAACCTTGAATGAGTTTTTTTATTTATTTCTAAATGAACAGATCATGGGCCGACGTGAGCGGCAGGTCAGCAGCTCAGGAAACCGAGGTCTGTTTAGAGGTGTGGGAACTCCAGTCTGCAGATGACAGCTCGTTAACAGAAGGAGATTTGACCGTCAACCCCAATCACTCTCTTCCTCTTCCCCCATTCCCCCCTCAAGCTCTGCAGCAACAAGGTCAATCACAGAGGTGGAGGAGGGTGGCCTGGTACAAGCAGTAAAGTGTTTGTGCTGATCTGTCAAACACACATACCAGGAATGAGGAAAATGTATTGCCAAAGTATGTCGAACACACAGGGACATTTAAATGGTGGATGGTGCCTAACATTGTCAAGATATAACAACATAACATAAGACAATAAGACGTTGGACAACATAACACAAATAAACACAGTGCAGGAAATATGAACATATTCACAAACAAAAAATGGGCTTAAAAAGTCTGTGGACAGAGTGGGGTCGCTTCCAATCTTTCTTGTCCGCTTCAAGAACGCCTGAAGCGAACGAGTCCTGGAGAGACGGCAGATTGCAGCCGATCACCCTCCCCGCAGAGTGGAGGACGCGCTGCAGCCTGCCCTCGTCCTTGGCTGCGGCTGCAGCGTACCAGGCGGTGATGGAGGAGCAGAGGATGGACTCCATGATGGCCGTGTAGAAGAAGTGCACCATCATCGTCTTGGGCAGGTTGAGTTTCTTCAGCTGCCTCTTGGTGATGGAGCTGATGTTCAGCTTCCACTTGAGGTCCCGGGTGATGATGGAGCCCAGGAAACGGAAGGAGTCACACAGCGGTGACGGAGGAGTCACACAGGGTGATGAGGGAAGGTGGGACTGTGTTCTTCCTAAAATCCACAACCATCTCCACTGTCTTCAGAGTGTTGAGCTCCAGGTTGTTTTAACTGCACCGCGTCACCAGGTGGTCAGATTCGTGACCAGCGATGAGTCCAATGACGGAGGCGTCATCCACAAACTTCAGGATCTTGACGAACGGTGACTGGAGGTGGAGCTGTGAGAAGAGCAGAGGAGTGAGAACGCAGCCTTTGGGGAGAACCGGTGCCGATGGGCTGAGCCGCGTTTCCCCGGCCTCACATTCTGCTTCCTGTCAGAGAGGAAGTCAGGGATCCACTTGCAAGTGGAGTCGGGCGCGTGCAGCTGAGAGACCTCGTCCTGCAGCAGACACGCGTTCACACGGCTCACATGTCTGTGGGATGAAGATCTGTCTTCAACGTGTTAGAAGTAGTTCACCGCAAAAATGTAACTTGACAAGTACCACAGAACAATTCTGTTTGCCTCACTTGCACATGCTGTGCGTGTGCGTACTGTAAATGAGGCAATTAGTTGTTGTTGTTTCTGTGCCGCTCCAAAGTCTGCTCCTTTGCAACAGTGTATCGTATTTAATAAAGTAAGAGTTATGGGATGCAGCACAGCATCTAAAAGTTTTGCACAGGGCCCCCTGGGGTCAAACTGTTGAATGGAGGCACTGCAGTGCATCATAATTGCCTATTCATTTCACCTTGTTCTCTTTTATCTCACACCAAACCTGACAGTAATTGTGGGCTGTAGAAGCACATGTCAGCAGAGGGATCACTACCTGCAGAGAGGATGAAAAAGATGACACGGAAAACAGATAAAGTTATACAAAATACGGCAAAACACTGAAAAGGGGTCATAACCTAAATTTAGTCTCTAAGTTGCAACTGGCAGTTGAAAAATGAATCAGCATGGAGCAGGAAGTATGATGAAATATTTAAAAAAAACACCAACCTGAGGTGAAAGGGACGCAGAGGTGTAGAGATGAAGAATTGGGCCAAGCAAGGATCAGCTTCACACAGAGATCACAGACATGTCTTCATATCTCTTATTTTTTCAGCCAGTCTATCTGTGTTTACCGCCCTCGCTCCATCTTTACCTCCATCATTGTCAGGTATCTTTTTTTTCTCTGTCTCAGCTTGCCTTTGAGAGACAGAGAGAGTCAAAGAGAGAGCAGGAGAGAAGATAAGCTTAGACAGAGAGACGAAGCAGCAGTAATAAACGGGAGAGGAAGAAAAGAAAGAAGACGAGAAGGAAATGCAAATAGTTGATTTATGTTTTGGCCAATAGAAGCAACAATGGTCTTCTCTCTGAATTTATTTTTTTCTCAATAGCCTGTGGACAAAGAAATCAGGTCAGAGAACGAACACGAGAAAGGTCACAGCCGGATCAATGCATCCAAGGAGCAGCCGTACACGTGGCTTTTAGATTTAAAACTCGACGCCTCCTGGAAATTTCACAATGGCGGCTTGTAGCTACACTGGTAAACTGACAGTTTCTTTATCAATGTATATTGGTTTCCGCATTTGTATGGTGCATGTTTGGGTTTATACATGTTTGTGTTTGTGTTTGTGTTTGTGTGTGTGGGGGGCGGAGGGGGGGGGGGGGGGGGGGGGGGGATTGGGCAGATTGTAAATGTACAGACAAGAAGAGATCATGTAGACAAAAGAATATCACGCACAGACTTTCATACAGATTTATACACAGGAAGAGGGGGACGAGGACTGTAATCATCTCCAATCAAGATGTTATTGATTTCTCTCTTTCTCTGTGTCGCTCTCTGTGTTTCTCCTGCTTTCCCACCAGCACCTGGCTCTTGTCACAGTAGGACACTGAGGCTCAACAGCAGCAGTGAGCGAGACAGTTATACATCATTATCTTTCCATCTTGTGTGTGTGTGTGTGTGTGTGTTCTCTGGTCACTGGCCTCTGAAAACGAAACACACACAGATGTTTTTTGCTCTCATCTGCTCTCCAATCACGATCTGCTGCTTGTCTGCAGCCACAACAACGAAACACAAATACAAACAGGAGGACATCTTTCAGATCCGTGACACTGAAGTGTCTCCTTTGAGGACGTAAAACTTCTCACCTACTGTACATGTTGGGAATTAATACATTTACTTTAATATTGCACTTATTATGTCACTTTGTGCTTCCATTCATTTGAGAAACAAATATTGTATAATTTGCTCTACATGTATGAGATATCATTACATTACAATACTTTAAGATTTATTATTTTGGGTTAAGAAACCCAGCATTACATCAAAATGTTAATGCATTAATACATCACTTTTAATAAGCCTATTATTCTAGCTGCATTTACTTTTGCTTATTTAAGCGTATTTTGATGTCTATACGTAAGTATAAAGAGTACCTTTTACACAGAATATTTAACATCATCAATCACTCAATAACCTGTTGAATGATCATTTTAGACTTGAACTGGCTTAATTACTGGCAAATTTGGGCGTTTTTTTACATCAGTGTGTCAATCCTAAATGTATATGTTGTGCAATTAAAGTAAGTATATAAGACCTTTTTAGTAAATTATACTTTATATCTAAAAGTAAAGAGTATTGTTTTTGTTCATGTTAACAGGATACAATCCTGTTAACATGTGTGTATTTTTTGTGCTGTCTGCGTCTGTTGTGTTTTGACACATCAACCCGCAAAACCCAGTTGCAGGCTGCGAGAGAAACAACAGCGCAGGGTGTTACAAGGGCTTCCCCAGATGTGTGTGCCCACGTGTGTGTGTGTGTGTGTGTGTGTGTGTGTGTGTGTGTGTGTCTGTAGCCGTATGTTAATCAATGCCGTTAATGTAGCAATGAATTAGTAGTTTAGATGTCACGGGACGCTTAACACAGCTGATCCTTACCAGACACCCACAGAAACACACACACAGACGCACACACAGCCCAAAGGACCCCTGGGGACCACAGGCGGACATTGTATAGCAGGCTAATTATCCCAAATTGCTAAAGTAGTGGAGAGAGTGCATATATGTGTGTGTGTGTGTGTGTGTGTGTGTCCTTTCACAGCTGCTCCTGGTGTCAAGCCTTTGATAGATGAGAGATAGAGAGAGTGTTCATTTACTGGTCGGAAACACACGCACACACACAGAGACACACACACCTGACTGCTCATTTATTGGTCTAACAGATTGGTCTTTTGTTGCTCAGTCGCTGGTTCACGCTGGAAAGTTCAGACTACGACGCTCGGGGGAGAAAGCGCCCTGCCGTCAAGCGTAAATGCGGCAACCAGACCTCCTATGAAATTTGTGGTTATAATTAGGAAAGAGGCATCATAAACAGACAATAGTTTGACAATGAACAGACGCAGGAGAGAGAGTGCGATGGTTGGCTGAATGTTATTGCCTCCAGTGCCGACAAACACTTTCAGTCAAAGGGGCTTTTTCTATCAGAGTCACTTAACTAAACTCTGAATTTGTGTGTAGTACTGCCGGGGAAATTGTATAATCATCGATAATTGAGCACGTTAATATTGAACACGTCAGATTTCCGTCCCCACATTTGAGTACATTTACATTGTTTAAATGTTTAAGTGTGATTTTGAGCTTTTTGGTGAGCTAACAACATATACATCGTAATTAACAACACGTTCAGCCTACATTATGAGAATATGATGGATATGTACGTATTTTAATTGTTTTAACAGCTTCCCTACAGAATTAGAAGCCATTTCATGCGACAAATCACACACTTATAAGACTATTGTTGAGGACATTCTAGGATGTCATTCAAAGGATACGCAAGACCAATATGACTTTCATTTCCTATTTTTTTTTCATTCACAACTTTGTTGAATAAACTGAATATCGCCTATCCATAGGTCCTCTCTAACCGTGAGGCTTTGTTTCTTAAGACAGATGAATAGATGGTTGGATGGATGGATAGATACTCCAATCTTTTGTCCTCTTTCCATCGCCATTTTTTGTAAGCCAATCCTCCTCCCCTTTCTTCTCCTCCACAAATCCATCCATCTCCTCATTCCACCATCCGTCCGTCTCTGGGATATTGATGAAGTGACGGGGCCACAGGCTGAAAGACAGCACCTCATCTGGTTTAAATTACCTCGACACCACACACACACCTGCACCAGCACCACCACGGCTGTGTGTGGGTGGGTGCAGAGGAGGGGAAGTGCCTCTGGGATAGGTGGTGGGGGAACGCCCATGACCCGACCATACAGATACACCCCCTACACACACACACACACACACACACACACACACACACAACAGGGAGTAAGCAACAGAGCGGGTGGGGTGTGAAATAAGCTGTAAGGCAGAGGGGATATTAAGCTGCCACATGTGTTCTGTTTACTATTCTCTAATTAACCCCCAGGCTGTCTTATAGACTACACACACACACACACACACCATCTTATCTGCATCTTTTCTGGTGTCATACAGTCTGAACATCCTCAAGAGCCAGATTGCTTTGCACCAAAAATTTCAAATAATCAAGTGAATACACCGTAGAAAGTCTTCTACATGTGTACATGAAAATATTGTGTGTGAGTGTGACGTTAAGGTGAAATCTTTACACGTCCAATTGTGCACAGGGTGTGGCTGACATACTCATGTTGATGATGGATGGTTCACCAGGAAACACAGATTGTAAGCGATTCATAAGTTTCCTCCACTTTGTTCCACCATTTTGTACGTCTGAAAGAAAGCTTATTGTTGGGCTGCAGCACGAGCAATAACTCAATGACGATGTGTATAAACACTTCCCCACTTCCATGTGTTTTAGATGTCGGTCACCAATTCATTTAGTCCTTCTTCTTCATGTTTAATCGATTGCCTGCTCAACACATTTCCATTGACGTCAGGTTCACACATGTAGCAGAGCTCAAGATACAAACGGACGGAAACATTGCTGCAGAGAAATGACTGTGTGCCAATGTGCACATGCGATGATATCACCTATAATGCAATCAGCTGTCACCACTAATGCTCTCATCTGCCCTAATGGAGTGAGTCAGAGAAGAGGAGAGCAAAGAAGGAGAGTGGGCGGACACTTGCTGCGTTCTGAGTGTTGGAAAATGAGCGTTCTTAATAGAATTCTCCACGGCTCCTTTTCCTCAGGTGCCCCGCATAGACATATACACACACACACACACACGAACACACACTAGCAAGTATAATTGAAAATAACTAAACAGAGAGGAATCTGCAGCTGGGGTTTGGCCTGAAGGAGGAAAAAACTGAGAGGGATGAAAAGCGGGGAGGCGGCGGCAGTTAGAGATGGGAGAGAGATGGGAGGAGACAAGGATAAAGAGGGGGACTGAGGCAAATAGAGAGAGAAGGAAGACAAACATATAAGGACAGATGTCAAGAGGTAACACTGCTTCTTTTTTTTTTTTACACTGTCAATATTTCCTAGTGAAATATTCATGCTTCATCTCCTACAGCCGCAGTTAAAGATGTTTTTAAATTTTCCTCCCAGTTTTTTCAATTCATTCCCACATTGAGATAGCTGTAGCAAAACCCTTTGTGGTCAGTGGACAGTATGTTAAAATCCCTCATTTTATGAATCCTTTCGTTCCAGTTCTGCAGGCGTTCAGCCCCACGCCAATTTGCTGGTTACAAACTAGATGTGAAAGTATCATTATGCTGCAAAGACAAGTTTTGGTTGTCACCAGGGTTTATTTGTACTGATTCAGCCAAAGCCGGCAATGTTTCTCCAGCTGTCTCCCTTTCTTCTGGCCTTGTGTCTCACGTTGACTGGTTTAATGTCAGGCTCATGTGATGAGTAATCACTTTGCATTAACAGACAGCTTGGCTACAGCATTTTAAGTCACTGAGCTGATCCGTAACAAACAAAACTCCCAGATTATTACTCCATACTATCAAATAACTTTGAGACCAATCTCAAAGAGAAAATAACACTGCTGTCCTCTAATCTTTGCATGTGGCGTCGGCCTATAGTTTCTAATTAGCCATCTGTGTGTTTACTTTGCCGCTAGGACTAGGAGAGCATTTAGCAGCTCTTGGAGTCAGTTGGCAGCCACAACAACTCAATTTCACAGTTAGGGGTGGACCCCCAGAGTAAAGGCAAGCCTGCAGGAAACGTCACGTTGTCAAACGGTTAAATTATTAGTGCAACGTTGTATTCTTGCGTTAAATCATTGGGACCTACAAGTTGTAAAATGTGCAAATAACTGAAGCTAGTTCTTTTCCTTTCCGAGTTCATGTGAGCCCCATGGCCTTTATAATGCAGAGGATATGAGATTTTCCATCAGAATTCTTTCCTCTGAAGTCAAGCTTGTTCTGATTCATTTACCACTGAGCAACGTTCACTTCTTTTATACATTCATGGTTCAGATCATCGCTGCTTTGCACTGATTGAATTTGAACTGCTATCTGGGGAAAGATAGTTTGTATTACTTTGGATTTCATCCAATAAAAATCCAATAATAGACCACTGATGTACTAATGAAAATCCCTGTGCACCATCGCCTCTAGAGGAACAGGTAGTACTACAAGACAGGACGGGCCGGACACCTCAAAGTCTGGCAAGAAATAAGGACTGGAGTTATTTCAGGCAGGCACATTTCTACTTTAGCCCGCTTGAATCAAGTTGAAATTTTAAAAATATTAATAATATTTTGAATTTGGTTTTACAGGCACAATAATGTTTTATATCATTAATTGAATGAAAATTTCTCCCTGATCATCAGAATAATTTCTGGAGGTTGTTGCAACAAGAATAATGTGTTTTTTTTAATTCATGACAAAGAGAGAGAGAAAAAAAGTGAGTCCAGTATAATGTCCCTTTGTTCTGCCCACACACACACACACATACACACACTCACACACACCATGATAAGGATGCACAAAGTTTGGACACCAGCATGGGATAAAGAGTGGTAAGAGTAATTTAGTTTGTTTTGAAATATAGTAACGGCTAAGGTCACAAAGTAAATTATATTATAACCCCAAAAAAGACGAAGCACGCATGCACACTCACACACACACACACACACACACACACACACACACAGCAGGAGCAGCCAAACAGGCTTTGTCTAGTTTCCACTGTCTTAACTCTCACATGTAATTAGCCTCACTCTCTCTGTCCATTGCAGATACCGATAGCACACAGGAGGGGGTCAATGCGTACGTGTGTGTGTGTGTGTGCGCGTGGGTGGGTGGGTGGGTATCAGGACAGGGGGGTCCAAGAGTCTCTTGGGACAGGTTATGACAAATAAGATTAATGTGTCCCCTATTTCCAGACTGGTGCACTGGCCTCTCTTCTGCTCACACACACACACACACATGTCGTAAAATACACATACACGCCTCCCTGATAGCTTTTTTTCCCCTGGAGAGTGTCCATATGGGGACTGGAGTCTGGTGGGAGTGTGTGTTTCCATGAGTGTGCATGCTTGTGTGTGTTTGTGTGGGGTTTTGCCACTTCAGTACATCACCTCTCTTTTCCTTTGTTGTCATGAAATCAAGAGTCTCGGATGTATTTGGAGACCTTGAGTCAATGCTGCTTTGGCTTTGCATCCGAGTTTTAGAGGACATTCAATAAATTAATGTGATTTAAGAAAACCCAATACAGAAAATATTAAGAACATACAACCTAACGACCTAATCTTAGTTAGCTTGCATCACAGGTTGTTACGTGATCTCTTTTCATTGCACAAAGCTTGTGACCGTGTGTTTGTTTGACACCATCCGGCTACAGTTTCACCAACAAACACGACATGTTGTCTCACGGTTCAGTTGGTCGGCTCCAGCAATGCATCCAACATGAGAGCTGATCTGAGTTCAGTGCTGATAACGCTGTCCTGTGTGTCGGGAGGCACCTTGATGTTCTCTCTGAATCTGAAGTAGGTTTTGAACAGTTGTTCACAGTGAGGGAAACTCATCTCGGCACACACACACACACACGCACTCAGGCTGCTGAAGCGGCGTGACGCGGCCTCTTTTCACCTCTGACCCCGGCTCTTTTGGGCTCGCACGCTTGAATGGTCATTAGCTATCAGTAAGGCAGAGAAGGAGAGAAAGGTACAGAAATGATACGAACTAAACTGTTACCTAAAACAATCCAAATGAAACATGAATTATTATAGCAATGACATTATTAAATCCTTGGATGAATGTGGTAAAGGTTATTTTTATTTCAATCAGGTATATCAAAATCTCCAGCCTCCACTGGCAACCTACCGATGCCTAGGGACCCACGATGAGTCCTGCAGTAATTGAAAAGAAAAACTTTGTGTGAGGTGGGTTGTGGGTCACAGTTTCCCTCCACATAGCATAAAATAGTCCTTCCTCATTACTAATATCAATAATATTGCATCTCCACTACCAACAAAATACCTAACATTTAATCTATCTCCATGGTTTTCATTCTCACCACAGATCCATTTGCTTGGTTTACCCAAACACCTTTTGGTTCAGTGTTGCTCTAACGGAGGCCCCGAGGCATGTGTGCGTCAGAGATCCCACTGGGTGTTTGTCTCCAGGGTACCTGCAGCGTGCACACGCTGGGAGGACACAAACCACACACACACACACAAACACACTGTATCCCATTCCGGGGGAGAGGCTCAGATCTTGGGGCAAAAGAAGCACAGCTGGAGTACAATGGGAAGAGATTATAACTCTACGCTTAACACACACACGCACAAAGACACCAAACCCTGAACTTTGAACAGTGACCAGAGATCGATGTAGGCAGAAAAATATTGAGTTTATGTTACATGTTAGGAAAATGACATGAGGCTAATGGGTAATGTAGTATTTTGTTCAGTAGAGTAAACTGGTCCCTCATAAACCTCAGAAACGTAACTGTTGCTGGACTACTGACAAACACTGGTATGTTTGCTTAGTGTCACGGTTCGGGTTCCTGTCATGTCTTGTTTTTTAGTGTCATGTCTCTGGTGTCCCTGGTGTAACTTCACTTCCTGCCTTGTCCTGTCTTCCCCTGTGATTGTCTGCCGTGTCGATGATTGTTTCCACCTGTGTCAAATCACCTGCACCTCCCCTGTGTATTTAAAGACATGTGTGTCTCCTATTCTTATTCTAGTTTCTGAATAAACAGTATACTTGTACTGGACCAAGAAACCAAGAAAGGACAAAAAAAGAGGACATGAAAAACAGAAGGACAAGTAACGTAAACAATTTCCCAGAGGTAATTGGATTAATAGGAAGCAAATTGATGTGGGATGATCTGGTGTGTGAGTGTTCATGTGTGCGTGTCTATATGCAGCAATTGTTGCGCCTAAAGCAAAAATATTGACGGAGAGAAAAAAAAGTGATTAAGATGGACAAAGAGAGGCAAATAAAAAAATAAAAAGAGAGAGATGTTCCTCTCTGCCCTGGTCTGAAACTAATTGCTCCAGGATTAGAGGAGATTATATTTAAAAACTGGAGAAACAAACTATACAAAGCCCTCCACCGCTGTGGTTTCCATGGTGATCCTACGCTGTGCAACAGCAACGGGGAGAAAAGTGTTCATTCTTGGTAACGAAGACAGCAACTGGTGGTAAGAGACGGATTAAAATGCACTAATACTGGCGAGCATACATTACTGGTGTATTACCACCGTATGAAACTGTCTCTGAGTATTATACGTATATCATTGTGCAGTGTTTTAGCGTATGATGGGCCTTGAAACTCAAACTCTCGCAGCAAGCAAAAGTGTAATCAGTCTGGACATTGTGGGAGGACTATGCAAAAATAATTGCCTTAGGTCTTCCTGACTGTGTTTAAGAACAACAAAAGGGCAGAGGTGTGGCAAAAACAGGAAGCTCCTGAGGTACAAGGAGACTTCCCAAAACTGTTAAACAACTTCAATTATTTCCTAAGACATCTACTAGTTTCAACAACATCTGCTGTTAATTAAAATCAGGCATCTACCTCTCAAAAAGCAGCTGATACTCTCAGCCACAACACTCATGTGCTGCTCCAGGCGTTGAATCCAGCTCTGTGTGTATTTCAGTGCTGCAACAAAGGCTTAGCAGCGTGTCGGCTGTTGTCTTTTGACTCGGTGTCACGCTGCCGGCTTCTCTGTGAAATGCGCTCGACTCTGAAGCAGGAAGCTTTGGTCCCTGCCGCTCTCACAGGCTGATCAGACAGGCTGACACATCAGTGTTTTCCTCCTCCGTCATCGCCTCTGAAATGCATTCCAGTCAAGACGGTTGTGATCACAGACAAGCAGTTGTGACAAGCAAATAAACCAGCAACCCACTAACTTAAAAGAAGCTGTTGCTCATTGACACATTTCAGCAGAAACTCTGCTCTCAACTTGCGCAACATCACAACCGCGTGAGAGGCAGTCAGGGAACTTTACAAGTGTGTAGCTGAGGTTGGGTGTAAGTTGCCGTCAGGGATGGGGGTTGTCCAGTCAAGGGAGCTTTAAAACCCCTTGGCCGATTTCAGTGTTGGCAATTAGTGTGATCTCATCGCATGATGGATCTCCACTTCTATTCTGTTCCTTTTGGTGGAACATTTACAGAGGGCTCAGGAGCTTATCGCACAACAGTATAAAAGTTACCATGAGGAGTTTTTGACCACTGGTGACGGTGTGGAGAGTTGTTTTTCATGGGTGCGTCGTGATTTGTTGGTATTCTAGATGTGCAAGCGGATGACAGTGCAAATGTGGGCAAGCACATCTTGTTTTTGTGCATTTATCATTCATCACCTTTTTGTTATATTCTAATAAAACGACCAAAAGATCACTGATTCAACCTGATTCAACCCAACACAGTTCATACTAGTTGCTGTGCTTCAGTCACACACACACACACACGTAGAGACACACCTGGTCTTTTCTCCTGTGCTCGGCCAGATGTTATCATTGAGGTTTCAATGTAAATTCAAGTGTGAGAAATGTTTTTAATTATCTAGCCACCTGGACAGAATTGTTGCATGCCCACACACACGCACACACACACACACACACACACACACACACATTTTGTGTGAAATAGCATCAGTTGCTTTGAGGCACATTCACTTGGAATAACTCCCTAAAATGCAATGAGTTTCTAACTTAAAAAATCAGTTTTGTGTGGAGTCTCACTTTGTCGTATGTCCGGACGTGCAGAGCAAAGAATAACACGCACATTCCCACAAACACACAGAAATAGTTTCAGGTGCCAGATGCTCTTCTTTTGATTAAAGTCAACATATTAAGGAATTCTTCTCACTCACTGCTGCAAAAACCCTCACATGATTCTATAATCAGCTATGGGGGAATTCAAAATTGATTGTAGTCAAGTTGAAGTTCATGTTCTTCACACATTCAAAGCCAGTTTGGTCCTAAATCTAGGGACGGAAGTGCTGGAAGTGCAGCACATAAATAAATGGTACCAACTGTAAAATGTATGATGTATGTGAAAAGATGTGAGGTAAATGCAACTTTCATCATACAACATAGAAACGGAACATAGAAATACACTAATCAGAGGTTGACATGACTGGACCTGAGTTTATTTCTGTGTGTCCTGGCATGAGTCATTCAAACTACGCAGTCACAGTCTGCGTACCGTATGCATTGAGTGTAGGTATTTCCTGAAGGGTGGAAAAGAAACAGATTTAGTCTTATGAGCATTATGTTCATCATAACAAAAAACTATAACTGCACTTCAAGGACACTTGCAGACAAGGCCAATTCAAAGAAAAAAAGACCAATTCGACAAATATTCAGAAGCATTTTCCTCAATGTAACCGTCACATTTAAGAAAAATAACAAATTAAATATTTTCTCAATGATAAATTGAGAGAATATTTTCTCAATGATGTCCAGCGATTTTGTTACCCACAAACATGTCAGCTTCATTATTATCAGGACTCCCGTGACAACAGAGCAAAATCTGCCCACTGCGCCCCGTCCATGAGATCTGGAAATTTCCAGAGATTTATTTAGTTATATTTTCAGTGTCGAGTGGTACAGTAGGTTCTCCCGCATACAAGGTCATGTTTATGAGGGGAGAAAATATAAACCACTCTTGCCACCACAGGGAATATAAGAGCATTTCACATAAAGTATTTATCAATGTCAGATATTGGAGGCATTTGCTTGTATTATTTTTGTACAGTTTTGCGATATATATTTTTGTTTTGGTTGATGAAATTGTGTGATTTTATGAAGTAAAATGCTAATTGATTCCACCTTGAAAGTGAATAACTGTTGCACACCAAAGAAGACACCGACAAAACGGATGAACTTCCGTTCATTCTAGTCACGTTAAATGATGCCAGTCAGTGAAAATCTTGACAAATATCATCCATGTCTTCAACAAAACACGCCACAACTGTGAACGGAGTTCATATTCTGAAACATCGTGATGAATTTGATGAATGAACAGCCATCACTGACTGTGTACACTGTGTGAACTGCAGGCGCATGACAAGGGAGCAGAACAAGCCAGCTGCACACTGATGTGCCAAAACGTCCCCTCAGGCTGATATGTTTTCTCTTTGCGAAACATATAATCTCTCTGACTTAGCCCCACTTGGCTGCGCTTTCCAGGAGCGGGAAAAAAAGAGCGAGCAAAAGCAATTCTGATTCCTTCTTCAACCCCTTTTTTTCTTACCAAATCCAAACGTGGCAAAGCTGACAGCCAGGAAGAACAACACAGAGCTCCTCATCGTGACTGAAAGCACCGTCGCGTCTGAAAATCCTAGAGCGAAATTCGCAACTGGTGTCAAAACTGGATTAAATGCAAGAAATTGACTTTGCAGGAAAAACACATTGCAGGGACTCAATAACTAATATTGTTCGAACGCAACTTAAATCACAACCTAATTTATATAAAAACATTCATTTGTAATTAACAATTTATTTATTTCATTATTCTTGTCATCGGTGAAATAAACATTTGCTGACCAAATTATTCGTCCTTCACTCATATTCCACTTACCTGTGAATATGAATGAAATACCTTTTTGTAACGGCACCAACAGGTAAAGTAAACAGACCATCTGTTTTGTGGGGTTGTGATGTGTTGGTCAACACAGTGCACTGTTGAAAATATATTTGTAATGGATTGTTTTCATGTATTCTTCATTTCATAAATGTACATATGTACAACGAGGGAGGAACTAGGAAGGGAGGCACAATGGAGGATGTGCAATGACAGGTCAGAGGTTTTTTAATCAGTTGTAAATCCATGACTAGTGGGCTGATGGCAACATGTTGATGCAGTTCACAACACATTCCCTCTGACTGATGTCTGCGGTCATGTGGCTTAACAGATAAACTGGTATTGCTGACGGATTTACCCTGAGATATGTATAACATCTCTGTTTGATAAAAAAAAAGAGGGTAGTCAGCACACTTCTGCTGCCAGAGGATTGAAATCAAGACACGTTACTGAATGAAAGACGGGCTTCTTCTGGAGGAACCAAACACACACAATGGTGACAGACAGAAAAACGGCGTGCTGAAGAATCTAGAAACTACATCAAATGTATAAAACAAACGCTCTGTGATAAAACAAACTTTTTGAGTGCATCAGGTTATCCGTTTATTTGGCAATCCAAAGCACCAAACGTGCATTAATCCGCCTTTTAGAACAGTCCATAATAAATGCACTATTCACTTATGCTTGGCTACGTTGTTAAAAACTACAGTACCGACCAGGAGCTAAGAACTTGAAATCCTTATATCCTAATGAGAATCTGGGAAGATACACTATAGCCTATGTAATGTACTTATACAATTACATGCCAGTACCCCCACATTTACAGGGATAAATACCTTTATTGTGTCTTTCTTTTACCAACAAAAACTGCCAGGTGAGTGTTTTTTTATTCCTCATTAAAAAGATTCCCACCTCTGTCAGCAGTGATAGAGATTTTATGCCAATAAACACTTGAAAACTCTCCTCCGGGTATTATAGGTTTTATATTCTTAAAAATGTATGAAATCGTCTTCATTCTCATCTTCTTCATCATTGTGTGCTTAAGAGCCTCCTGGAGGCATGAAATCAGAGTTTAGAGGCTCATACACGAGCATTAGATGCATGAAATCAAAGTTCATGTCACAGTTTTTTCAGCTGTAGTTATTTTCTTTATGGACCTGCAGCTTTTCCAATCAGTGTAAGCCACAGTGCTTATTGAGGAAGATAGATCATCTCATTGTGAATAAGAGATGAGATCACATTAGAACATGCAACAATATTGCAATACACCCTTGAAAGTTATTACTTGGCGCAATAAAAATCAATTGAAGAATAATATCTTTAGTGAAGGCCAGGGTCATGTTTAATTCAGAGAAGTTAATGTGTAATTGTGGATAACTTTTCCCAAGGAGACGCTCAACATTTTCTGAGCAAGTTTTAAATGTCGACGTCTTAAAACGACATGACTTTGCTTTGCCATTGCAGCTGTTCAGGCTGTCCTGCTGCGCATTACCTCTTGTCTGGCTAAAGGCTGCACGGTGTTATAAGGAAAACCAGTGCCTTTTTTTCTTCCTGTTGTGGACTTTTAAGTGCATCTTTTAATTGTACCTCCACAGTTTTCACACCTCGTCTCCGGCATAGATTCTTACTACAAGCAGGATGGGAAGGAAATAGGATAAGTGAAAACTGTCGACATCCTTTTTTCTATGTGACATTATTTGTTTGTAACTTTGCTTTTCTTCAGAGGAGGCAGCTTGTAAAGTAAAACATGAAGGCACCAGCCTCTTTTTTCGGAAGGTCAGAAGTTTGTTAAGAGATCCTTAAATGGATCAACCATATGCACGCAACGGCATATTAGCAGACAAATCCACAGGACAAATGTAATTCAGCATTCACATTCACACAGATTATTCCCACCAAGAACTGTGGGGAATACAGTTGCATTGTGGGTAATGTAGACGTCATGTTTTGAAATTAAAAAGCGATGCATAGAAAATAAAGACACTATCTCTGGGTATGCTGTACCAATTCTGGAATATGCATCCTTGGTCCAATAATGGTGAAAAGTCCGATGCTGGTTCGGCACAAATTCACAAATCCACAACTTGTTTGTGGAACTGGAGAGAGCCTGGATTATCCAGGCTCTATCAAACGTGGCAAAAAAATCATTCACTGCCTTATTTACACAATGTATTAGATCTCGTTTGAATAATCCAAATATGGACGAGTGTAAAATAGACAATTTTTCAATTGAAGTTGTACGTTCAATATTGGTTTTCCCGTTCTTCTGCTTCTGTTCTTCCCATCCCCCTTTCTTTTTTTGTTCCCGTCTTTTACTCTATTCATTCCCTTTTTTTTCTTACAATCTGCTTCCATTCCTCTCTGTCACTCTCTCATTTCCCAGTCCACTGAGTTAAATATGAGAAAACCAAACCAATCAGGCCATGACATGGTTATTATTTTTAAGTACAGATTTTTTTAATTCCCTCTCTCTCTCTCTCTCTCTCTCTCTCTCTCTCTCTCTCTCTCTCTCTCTCTCTCTCTCTCTCTCTCTCTCTCTCTGCCGTTACCATTGGTCCTGTTCTTCCCTTCCTCCACCTCGTTTCATCCACTCACTCACAATCAGTATTCTGCCCTTGTATATGGCTGAAAAATTTTAACGGCGTAAGATTTAAATCCATGAATTAATAAAGCATTAACATTTGACCAGGATGTGTGTGTGTGTGTGTGTGTGTGTGTGTGTGTGTGTGTGTGTGTGTGTGTGTGTGTGTGTGTGTGTGTGTGTGTGTGCGCTCATGTGGATTTTTCCAGGGTCTTAAAAAAAGCTTGCTTACCATGAACTACGACACAATCTACGTGCACATTCACAAGTCTGCAAGTATTCACTAAGAGGGTTCAAAAGACATCCTGAATGAAAAGAACATCCATAAACAAATTCCAAAATACACAAATTGCACAAACTATATGTAGAATGTACTTGTACTGCTAATCATGCTTCAACTGGGCAAAATGGCTCACCTCATGCAGGGATTTAATCACACTTGTTAGAAGTCTTCCTGTTTGTATGGAGGACTGCCATGTTTGGACAAATGTTGCAGAAGCACAAATCAGACAAAAGGCTCCACACAATTAAATAAAAGGATCCACAGCAACTGCGAACCATTCAACTTCCATTTGTTAAGGTTGTGTGTAAACCCTTGACACTTGACGACGTGTTGACCGTGCAAACATGTTTTGTGATGAGCAGAAGCGAGTTGTGTGGACGCTCTTTAATTTGAATATGTGTGCTCATAAATCCGGCAGTGAGAGAGAAACGTTATGTTTCATTTGGAGTCATAGCTTTGCACAGACGATGATTATCACTATAATTTTCTCTCTCTCGCAGCTCTGTTTTCGGTGGGAAATATCACTTAGTAAAAGTCACCAATCCGTGGCTGCGATGCGCTTGTTTCGTGCCGAGCAGGTAGTGGTACAGCTGCACGCTGCAGATGTAGAGGACACAATAGGAGCGGTGAAAGTAAAATAAAGTTTTAGCAAGAATAACACAGTTATAGTGCAGGGAGAAAGACATAATACTAAATTCTAAGTGGTGAAAAGAACACACAAGAAACAATACAAACAAACACATTGCAAAGCTGCAGAGTAGCACATTCAAAGTAAGACCATAAGAACAATAATTGAATGAGTACAGTGCTGCGCAGCTTTGTACTGATTTTTTAATTGTTTTTGAAAGTGCTGATGGAGCTTTAGCTCTTGACAACTTCAGGCAGGCTGTTCCACTGATTTGTGGCTTTTACAGAAAAACATGAATTACCAGAGTTTATTTCAAGAGCTCCAGAAAACGCTGCTTGACTTCTTTCACAGCAGAGGGTCTGTATTCAATCAGATGCCCTTGTGCGTGAATGTGTGTGTGTGTGGGGGGGAAGGGTGTGTGTGTCTGTGTGTGTGACAGTTGGCGCGTTGTACCCATGCAGTGGTGACATACAGTATATCTGTTTGAATAGTCTTATTGTGGGAACTACTCTTTATGGGTACAAACATTAAGGTTACGGTTTAGGTTACGATTCGTCTCCAGGAAATGAAACCGAATCAGCGTGAGGCCCCCAAACGCCCGGGAAACACAACTGTGTGTGTTTATGGGTGTGTGGTCACGTGACTGTGTCTTTATGCGGCTTGTATTTGTCCACTTGCATCATGTACTGTATGTCTTTGTACTTGCTCGTGCGTGAGCGGTTTTTGCATTTGTGTGTGTCTGTGTGTGTGCGTGTGTGTGTGTGTCTGTACATGTGGGTGTGGGTGTCGTCCAGGGAACATGTAACTGGATTAGCCGTCATGCTTTTATTTCTGTAATGGAAACATCAGCCTCTGAAGCAAAGTAGGGCTGAGGGCGAGCAGCGAGTTTGTGTAAGTGTGCGTGTGTTGGTGGAGAATCCTGTGAGAGGGAAATCTTTCCTCCGTGACCCTTCATGTCTGCTTCATCACTGCACCAAGTGGTGACTAGAAGAGTATTTTAGTAAAACACAAGCAGTCAGCTGTTGATCTTTTCCGCTGGATTAACGTTGTTTGTATCTTTTGGTGTGAAAGATCTTCTTTGAGCCTAATATTTCTTCCCGGCCCACAAACTGTTGTTTTGTCTTATGGTTTCGTTAGAAGAAGGGGTTCATTTTCCTAGGAGGCAGATTGATTTTTTTTATCAATCGATTCAGGAGCACTTTTATGCCTTTATTAGAGTTGACTGTGAAGAATTTATTTATTTCACTTGACTTCATATATGAAATTATATATTTCAAACCTCGAGATGTAGGTCAGTGTGGGTTTTTACTCAATTATCTTGTAATGTTATACCAGACATGTGAGTTTAGTATTCTGATTATGAAGGGAAGCAGAATTTGTAAATCCGTTTTATTATCTTGTTCACTTCTAATAATGTTATCAGGCTCAGTCAAACATGTGTTTGTTGGGTTGACAATGTTCACTTTTGATTGATTAAGGCAGAGTTCTTGATAGAGCTTGATCGCATGTTTGGTTTTGCGATCGCTTTTGGATATTGCCGTTTGTCGCTTTACATGATGAGGTGTGTTCGCATGCGTCTTTGTGTACAGTACATTGCAAATGTGTGTGCACGTCAAGGGAGGATACAGTATTGGACTTGATGAATGTGTGTCGAGAACATCTACAGGTTTGCATGACAGACGACGTAACATTGAGTGACAGAACGATGGGCGGCGTAAAAACAGGTCACTGGACAGTGTGTGTTTTGTCTCTAAGATTAGCAGCACAGGGGTCAACATGCCTGTCTGCGTGTGTGTGTTTGTGTGTGTGTGTGTGTGTGTGTGTGTGTGTGTGTGGCACTGACAGATGTCCAGGGTCCCATGCCATAAGGGAGCTTGTGTGTGTGTGTGTGTGTGTGTGTGTGTGTGTGTGTGTGTGTGTGTGTGTGTGTGTGTGTGTGTGTGTGTGTGTGTGTTTTGCTGTCTCTTCAAGTGTGTGAAGTGATGTGCACCAATCAACTCGATATCCTTCCCTTCAATGGTTTTGATATCGACGGCATGCGACTGTTGACACAATTTTAATCCACACAAGAAGCAACAGAATTTTCCAAATTTTAACCACAGCAAATATGAGTGCAAACAAAACAACACCATAATTGCTATGGGCTTATTTTTTTTGGAACAGGAAAATTAATTGACGGTTCACTCATGTATAAATACTGAGCAAATTTGGCATTTTTCTCAATAGAACTGTTACTGTTGGTTGTCATGGTTATTTCAACAAGAGGAAAAAAAATATGGGTCTGTCTTTAATTCATTGGTAAACCAGGGGCCTGTACCATGAAGCTGGTTTAGGTGGCTAGCCAGCTATGTTTCAGCTTAGTTTCCACCAAGCCTGGGTTTTCGGTACTATGAAAGTAGCTCGGCTTCAATCGGTATTCGTTGCCATGGTAACTTAGGCTGCACGGCTCACCTGCTCCGGGGCAGGTTATGATCTGGATTCGAGCTCTCAGTCAGAAGTTTGACCAATCAGCGATGAGCAAAGAAACATATAGGTGGCGTCATTAATTCCTAGCTTCCGTTCTCTGTTGCGATCATTGCGGCTTCACATTTTCTTCCAAATCCTGTGGACATCTCAGCGCAGAAGAGCACTTCGTAGAGACAGAGTTTTTAGGGACAAAATCCCCTTGACTTTCCTGATACTTGTATGAAAGATAGATATTCCGCGGAAGGAACTTATCTTTGCGGACTTGTTGAGCCGCACATAACAAATGTGACTCGTCGAAGCCGCACTTACTGTACCGCAAATGGTTTTTTAACTTACGCATTAACGCTCTCAGCAATGCTCCTGTAATATTGTTCTCTTGCGTTGGCAGCAGAGACGGTGTTACTGCGTGCTTGAAAAACATTTTTATATTCTCCATATTTCTGAAGAATAATTTCTTGCTCCTCCGCGGAAAAATATATATTCTCTCTCTCTCTCTCTCTCTCTCTCTCTCTCTCTCTCTCTCTCTCTCTCTCTCTCTCTCTCTCTCTCTCTCTCTCTCTCTCGCTCTATCTTAATCGAACGTGATTGGTTGTTCGGTGCCGACGTCACTCTTTTACGTGTACGTAAAGTTAAGCAGAGTTTAAGGATCAAAGCTTGGGTGGACAGTAAGTAAGTTGGCGAGCGGCATCATGGTCCAATAAAGCCTGATTGCTTCGGTTTGGTTTTTCTCAATTCTGGAACCCTGAGTTGAAAAGGACATATGCAAACAAAAGCTTATCACGACACGTGTTGTTGTTTCCTCGTGGGGGTTCGCGTGGCGGGGGGTCTTTCAGAGGCTTGGCAGGACTCCGTCTCAGATCCATTATTTGCTGTGGTTACACAAAGCAGCTGCGCCACCTAGTGTTAAATACAGTAACATGCTTTTTAACCATTTGCCATTCAATTAAAGTATAGACATTTCATGAGGTTGTCGATGTTAAATTAATACCACAGCCGGATGTTGACTGGACTAATACATGAACGCAGTCTATTCTGTTTCCCATCAACTCCAATCTCCAACGTAAGAGTTAACCATACATTTTTGTTTTTTCTTTATCTTTAATTATCAAAACTACTTTATTGTAATGTTTGGAGTTTTCTTCTTTTTGGAAAAATAGCAAGTAACCAACATAGCCAAATTATTCAATTAAAGGTACCACTGGCCATCAGCCACCAGATGTTGCACTCAGTCTTTCCCATTCCATTGCATTCACTTCAGACATTACTGGAAGAAACAACTCCTATTGCAAAATGGAAAGGTATTTCCTATCAAGACGTAATGAGTTGGGTGAACAGTTTTGTTTTGGGGAGGGTGGGGGCCTGTTTTAAAGTCCTTTGGTGCAAAATGATGCAAATGATGTCATAGTTGAGATGTGATCTTTCAGCCTTCATGCCCACAGGGTGTGTTGCAGTCAGTAAAGGTGACAAAGGGTTTAATAAAGAGGTATGGAACAGCACGCGCCGCGTCTCAGCCAATCACAATGCAGGTCCAGTTAACGTGTAGAGGTTTAAAACTGATAACAGCTGTGAGCTGAGCTCTATACAGCTCAATGTCGCTGTAGAAATAACTCAGCACTGTATCAGCCTCTGTCATCCCATTTTCATAAAAGCTAATACATTTTTTTTTATGATATCAGTTTTTGGAGAAGGCCTTGAGATGTTTGTCTCCGCTCTTCTGATTCTTGCCAGTTGGGGATCGTTCGGTCCGGTTTCAGGGTCTCCCGCTGAGGAGGAAGCGTACCGGGCTGTGCTCAGCATCGTGTCTCCAGGACGGCAGTATCTGAACGGGGTGTCCCTCGGCTCCGTCTTTAATACACTGGAGAAACGTGTGCAGTGCGGTGGAGTGTCGTGTGAAAAGGTATGTTTTTATTAGGCTTAACTCAGCCAGGCTCGAGAGGCATGTGGGTGACTGCAGGTGCCGTGGAGAAAGGTCAAGGTCCAAGACATATTATCTCTGACTGCTGACCCCGATTGCATAGTTACAGTTGATTTCCTAATGGGAATCTTTAACTAGACAAGCTAGACTGTATATTTTTATTTATACTTTTCTATTTTCAAATATGTTACTTATAGTTAAGTGTTAAGAGGCTATAGCGTTTAACTCCTCATTCTTCTCTTTCCTCTTGTCAGAGATGCTGGGACAGGAATGATCTTAATCAGCCTATATAGTCCGTTTATTCTGACCCAACCTTTTCTAGAGCAGCTCTGTGAGGAAGACACAGGTGACACAAAAGTACCTCTAGTTCCAACCGCAACCCAACAGCAGAACACACGCCAGCTTCCACTCAGCATTGGCAATCTTGACAACAAATGGGAACAGATAAGACCCCCATTAAGACCCCCATTTTGTCAAAGTACGTGAAAAAAAGGCAGAATACGTGGTCTGTGGCTCCTCTGCCACCAGCTGGCCCAGCGTCGGGTACAGCCGGGGCTCGGTGCTTCCCTGCCTTCACTGCCGTGGAGCCCGCAGGAGGCTGAGCTGACGCACTTTCTGTTAAACTTGCATGATTTCATCTGATTGCACACAAAGCCGACCAGGTGGCACCGATGACAAGCCTTGAGAATACCTGTGGGGAAAGCCTTCTCTAATATGTGTTTAGAAATGTAGGTCCTGGGAAGGCTTCAGTATTCAATTGAGCTAAAAGTTCCTCACCTTAACTTAACTGCAACACCCTATGTAACACAATCACGTGTTTTTGTAGAAGTCAGAAGGCAGTGTGTGTGTGTGTGTCTTTTACCTTGCTCCACATGCATTTTGTCCTCCTAAGGACAGAGAGTCTCCACAATGTATACAAGGAAAGAGCAATGTTGGTCAATGACCAGACCAACAATTTGTATTTTGGCCAAATTATTGTTATCTGTTATAAGTTCTTTAATATAGGAGGACATTAAATCAATTAATATCAGAGGTTATTATATTACACATCGCTGTTAATGCAATGTGCATATTTATTTTTCTAAATCAATTGAATCAAACAATCATATGAATGAGTTATGTACCACTGACGGCAACAAAGTATGAAATCTAAATGTATTCCTCTGTCGAAGTTGCTGTTTTTGTATGTTGTGCCTGAAAAAATTGCATTGTGTTTTTCTCTGGGCGTAGTGTGATCTAACGAAGGCGTTTCACCAGCTGCTCAGCGATCACTCCGCCCATAGAGAGGATCAAACTGGCAGCAAGAGTGTAAACGTCAGTGTGTCTCAGTTCACCGCCCTCGCTGCAGGATGCGTGCTCTACCTCTCGTCCCCGGGCCTGGTCTGCACCGCAGTCAGACGGGGCATGTTGGGACAGGAGGTCCAACATTTCCTACGTAAAATAGCACACGAGGATCACCATGAGCACCTGCCGCACCACGACCACGACCACCTGCACATTGATGTTTATGGGTTGAAGGTCCTGCTTCAAGAGCTTCAAGACCACTATGCACCTTCACACACAGAGGTAAACGTCAGAATGCAACACAGTGTTTGTTAGCAGACCACGTTTTCCCTCCGTGGTTGATCTATGGCCCCTCACAAGATCAGCAACTAGACAGCGAAGAGGAAAACAAAAACCCCACAAAAACCTCTCAAATCTTTCCTTTTTCCCTTCAAAAAGTGTATTTGAAGATCTTACAGGAGGTAAACTATTTGTAAACCATTTGTCTTAATATTTATATATTTATTAATTGTATATTTATGTGTTAGTTGAATTGCTCGTTTCAGATCTCTGACGAGGTGTCATCTCAGGACGTAGTTCATCTATAGAAGGCCACAAGCAAAAGAAGGTTGCCAAGATGTGAATTTGATTATACTTACCCGGTTGGCGGGTTTGGCAACCCGCCAACCGGTTTACGACCCTGACAGTATCCTTGCAGGGCGTGGGTTATTGAGTGGACGAGGTAACTGGGATCACGGCAGTATATGTCACACTAAATACTTTATCACTGTTGATTTAATCAGCCAACCGTAGACCTACAAGGCTTTGTCATGTACTCCGCCACATCACCGTAGCAACCGTCATCACCATGATGCTAGAAGAAAAGCCCTCTTTTGGAAGAACAAGAATGTCTTGTTCTTCCAGTTCGATTTACCTAAAAAGTAGTGTCGGATGTTATCAAAAATAAGTTGAAGAAAGGTGAATTACCTTTAGTAAAGTATCTAATGTCTTGTTTTTATGAATCACAATTAGCAAGACAAAGCTTTATGGAAATTACATTATAATATATTAAATATTTTACAGTTTAAAGTCTCATGAGTTTTGTGTCCTTGTATTCAGTTATCCAGCAAACTTTTTGACCATAAACAGCTGGTCAAAACCAGATGCTACCTGCTCATCAAAATTGGCCGTCAGAAGGGGTGTTGATGAAGTTAACAGATTGTGATTTCTTGACAACTCTCTGGTCATATAGTAGTGGCTGCAGCAACAATTAATCTGAAAAACAAGAGTCATAAAATAGTGTAAATGCCTCGGACCATTTGTGTAAAGTCCTAGGAAACGTCATCAAAAGCTGAGGTGGGAATATACTATTCATTTTGACTTTGAAAATATGTTAAAGCTCTTATTGAGTCAATAAGTAAATCTGTCTTTTGTTTTAATCAGTGTTTTTTGTCCTTCCTCTCCCCTATCGACATGGCAAACAGAGCTGCGTGACAGCAGGCGACATCACGGCAGAGGTGGATGCATCATCATCAGACCAGGAGGTGGGTCTGGTTTTGGGGCGCATCCTGTATCACGCCTTGCAAGGTCGCTGCTTCATCAGCCCCTCCATCGGTCACCCATCCCTCCCCGAGGAGAGCTTCTTCCTGGACTTCATCATGGAGCGCCTGGGCTCGACTAACTTCACTGTTACGGGTAAATGTCCTTTTCAAATATCAAAAGAGAGACACAGACGCATACATGGATCGATCACCAAGACGTGTATTAAACTTTCCTTAAAAGCATTGTTGTCTGCACACATCTTCTACACACTTCTACATCTTTCTCAAGTGTAGGTTGTATTTGGGTTGTGTAGATTTGGAGGCTCTCATGACGAGTCTGCATATCGGACACGACCACGAACACCACGAAGACGAACACGCTGATCACGATCACGGTGGTTTAAGGCGGAGGAGGAGGAGGAGGAGGAGGAGGAGCAGCCCTGAACATCAACAGAGGCATGGAGGAAACGCCACCTGGGACCAGGTACAAAACCTCAATGTCCTCCTTTGTCTTACCACGCAGGGTAACACACGCCGTTTGTTCTTCCAGTTCTGCGCCTCAGGTGAGGAACTGCTCCTGATCTACGGCCTGGAGGACAACAGCTCGGTCTCCTCCGGCCTGAGTCGGACAGACTTTGCCCGGCTCAGCCCTGCACTCATCCAGCAGATCCTGAGCGGAGCGTGTGCAGGCATCACCGAACCGCAGACGCCGGATGGGCTCACCAAGACGGAGAGTAAGGGTGCTGCATGTTCTGAAAGAGCTTCCAGAAGCAAATGAAGAGCAAAGGTTCCACCTAAGGGATTGTCAGCATGCGATTTTGGAAAACCTTTCTGATCCCAGAGCGATGAGGCTATGTTCGCCTTAGTCGTGGCAGGATGGACCGATTGACTCAATGACGGCTTTGCATTTACTTTGCATATCTGGGCTTCGTCTGTCTTCTGTGCTGTTGACGTTGTTGACCTTCGCCCTCTTCCATTCTCTCCTTCTCCTGTAGAATACGTCTACGCCACCATTGCCAATGTGTTGATAACCCTCACGTCCATGTTTGGCATCGTAGTGCTGCTGTGCACCTCGTGCACCAGTGTGTTCCAGAACTGTATCCAGTTTTGCATCAGCCTGGCTGTAGGTTCACTGACCGGAGATGCTTTGCTGCACCTGGTACCCATGGTGAGCCATTTGCACACTTTTTGTTGTGTCATGACATTAACAATCATGGTGAATTTCAAACAAGAAACACTCATTTTGACTTCTTCCTCCGATCCGTGTGTTCAGTTTTTAGATTTGCATGTGCACTCTGACAAAACCGACAATCACTCACATGACGCTCTCAACGAAGAAACTCCAGACTACATTTACAAGATGTTGGTACTGATTGGAGGTATCTACTTATTTTATCTGATGGAAACACTCTTCTCTCTGGTTGCATACAAAGATAATCATCACCATCATCAACATCATCATGGGGTAAGCTTAAAATATAGACATGCCATTTTTTATTTTTCCCTCAAATTAAAAAAGTTGGGACTATTAAAACAGAAATATGGTATTGATGGGAACCTGCTGGGATCTGTTCATTCATTTGTGAATGCCATCTTGTGAGGAAAAGTCCAAAAGCTCTTTCTTTTTGCTTCTCTCTCGGTCATTCTCTCTCTCTCTTAAGGAAGAATCTGAGCCTCACCACTGTGACCATGGGAGGGTTTTAGAGATGTATGAACAGGAGAGGAAACAAAAAGACAAGTCCTATTCAGCATCAAAAACAGACCTGGTGAGAAAAACACTTGCACTAGAAATGGAACGTTAATCAAAATGCATGAAAATGCTGCTGCTTGGTTCAAAGGGGCTCTCATTCATCTGCACCTCAGTACAAATAATCCAACGATTTTAAAGCCAATTACTAGACTAAACCAACACTGAATGTCTTGATAATGGGACTTGTTACTGAATGCTTCATGTCACGTGTACATTTTAGGTTAGTGATCATGACCATGAACCAAAAGAGCGCACAAAAGGCAAGTCAGTTATTTCAAGTGCAAAAGGAAGCACCATCAAATTGTGACGGGCATTACAGTGCTAATCGCTCTGCCTGCCTCCACAGAGCAGCGTCTGCTGCCTTACATGATAACGATCGGGGACAGCGTCCACAACTTTGCGGACGGCTTAGCGATGGGCGCAGCTTTCTCCCTGTCATGGAAGTCTGGTCTGGCCACATCGATAGCCGTCCTCTGCCACGAACTGCCACACGAACTAGGTAAAGAAGAACACACAAAGACAAGGCGGCGTGTGGTTTGGTCCATCAAAGCCTGCTTAACATCGCCCTGTGTGTGTGTGTGTGTCTCTCTAGGGGATTTTGCCATTCTTCTAAACAGTGGCATGTCCGTCCGCAAGGCGCTGCTCCTGAACGTGGGCAGTGCCTTGACCTCCTTCGTGGGCCTGTACATCGCTCTGTCCGTCGCCACGGACCTCGCGGCCAAGCAGTGGATAGCTGCCGTCTCCGCGGGCCTCTTCCTGTACGTCGGACTGGCTGACATGGTGAGTGATGTCATTGCGGAAGCTTCTACCAGGTGGCACACGCCGTAACTCTTGTTCTTATTTCAGCTCCCCACCATGGTCCACATCAGCAACAAGAAACCCTGGCTGATGTTTCTGCTGCAGAACCTCGGCCTTCTGACCGGGTGGGGCATTTTGTTGCTGCTGTCACTTTATGAAGAGAGAATTACATTTTAAAACAGAGGCGTGGCTCTAAATTGGTTAATCTTACTTGTGGTATCCTCTATGAGAGTCCTGGTCGTCACATCTCACTCTCTGATAAATGAACGACAGATATGTGCCACACAAAGCCACTGAACCATTTAAGCATCTTTTTAACCACCTTTTGAAAGTTGGAAACTTGAACAGCAATTGATTGTTATACTATCACACGCTAAAATGCAACTAGCAGAGCTGATATTTAAGTCGTCTGATATTCTCTTGCAAACTGTACGTAATAGAATTTGGTAAGAGGTAGGAGTCCATGCAGAACCTCTGTTGTGGACTGCAGCAGATGAAGCTAGGAGGTCTTGTACAACTAGAATGTCAAATCAGAGTTTTAAAAAAATACAACTTTAATCATTCATATTTTGGTTAAAAAAATAGAAACTGGTTATGGTTCCTGTAACCCGATGCCATTTCCTTTTCTCTGTTTTTTCAGCACTAATAAAAAGCAAAAAAATAAACAAAACAAGAAAGTTTTTTTTTTCTTCTATTGTTTACATACAATACACCTTTACAGTTATTTGTTGTGCTTTTAATTAAAAGTGTCTGTTAATAAGAATAATAAGAATAAATAATAGACTTTGAGTTTATAGTATTTGTGCAACTACAAATCCTATCGCACAAATTATGAAAGTAAATGTAAAAGTGTGTGGTACAGCTTTTCTCAGTTGCATTTCTTGGATCAAAAGTGCATGTCTTGATACTTGTGAAGGCGTTGTACCGTGTATCATTCCAAAGGAATGAGGACGGAGTGAAGGAGCTACGGTTCCAGTATTTACAGGTAAAACGGGAGGAAATATCACCATGAGTGCTGCTATTTCGGAGGCTGGTGTCCTAACCCACATCCCCCCTTATAGGACCTTACAACATCACTGATGATGAAAGGAGTCTGTTGAGAGAGGATTTCATCGATCAAATATAATGAGGCAATGGTTTGTGACCCACCCGAGGATGCTCATAGAATTTCTTTCCCCTTGTTCATGCCTTAACCCAATTGAGTTCTTTTCAGCATGGAGGCGGGAGGTGTACGATCTCAGAAAAACTGTGATGTGAGACCCGTCAATTCATTTGTGGATGAATTTTGCACCGGGTTTACAGCTTTGTTTCAATGTGAGCACTAATCAGCATTTCAGCCTGAAGACTAATTTGCTGAATGTAACATTCTTCCTTAATCTTGATGTGAATAAAGCGAGAAGCAGTGGAAACTAGATTGTCTATCGTTCTCATCTAATCTCCCTTCAATTTACAGGTAAGGTGAGAGTCCACTGACAACTCATCGTGCAAAGACGTAGACACAATATCTGTATGATGGTGTACGTCCATTCATGAGCATAACTGGTGTCTTTCTCTCAGACAAAAGTACCCATTTAAAAAACATTTAGTTTCTGTACTAATCCTGTAAGCGTTTGCTGTAAAGCACAAATTGCAGATTACAGGATGTAGCTGCTGACAAAGGAAAATTGATTTCCCAGCAGGCAGCTATCCAAGAAACACTATCCTTCATTTTGAACTTCTACAGGAGGCTTTTGGAGGTTTTTACGAGTCTAAAGAGTCATGAAACTTCGTATGTCGTATTGTTCTAGCACGGGCAGCTGGCGAGCAGTTACAGGACTTAAGGAATGTCATTACAAAGAGCAACAGGAAAAATCCCCAGGGGGGGAAGTAGCACCCCCCGTTGACCCTTCCTTGTGACCGCCTGGTCAATCACTAATCTAACAGATGAGATTCAGGATACGGGTCAATAAAGGTATCTGTGAATCTCTTTGTTTAGATAGAAAGCCCCCGGGACTCGGACACGTGGCCGGTTTCAGAGAAAGGTCACTGGGGCGAGTTCCGGAATGTGCCACAGTAAAAGTTGTCTTTTAAAAGTAACTCCCTCACCAACCGGACCGGAGAATGGGTGAAGCCCCGCCCTCGTATGTAAATCTGTTCTTATCTTTCTGTGAACTTTCTGAATAAAAGACTACGGTCGGGGGAGCCTCGTTGGATTTTGACACTACCTACGAGTGTGGCAACCATCTCCTTTGCAAAGTAATACGACTTGTCTGTGGTTTTGTTCTCACCTCTTTAATGGTAACAGAAAATACCTGACAATTACACATCAATTATACTGCTTAATACATCCTATCCCAGAATAAGTAGTTATACAACTTCATAAGTATCTTTATGCTCTGGTGACACAGAGAAAAATGACGTGAATGACTTTTAGGTGAAGATGGTGATAAGAAGGCGTCATGTTTACAACATTACTGTAAGTGTTTGAATGTTTAGCTGAGTAGCACAATAACACGTCACGATGGTCAAAGTCTTGTTTAAGAGCTCACTGACATTTATACGATTCTGAGTGAGTCTTCCATGTCACTAAGAACGGTTTATAGAGCACGAGTCCCGTGTCCAAACCTTCATTATGGGTGAGAACTATAATTTGGCAATTACGGATTCATTTAAAAAACCTTGTATTGTAAGTTAGCTGCCGCACATTCAAGCATTTACACACAAACGTTCAGGCTCCCGGCTCTAAAAGAGCACCTGAGGAGACGCCATCCCTTTGCTTCCTGGGACGCTTAGATGTGTTTTTCTGATGAGTTCACTCTGCAGCTGCCTGGATTCATTTGCATGACAAAAGTGTATTGAATAGGCTTCGTTCAAAGGGTTCAAATATTTCCTGGTTTCCAGAATGACTTTATGGGAAATATTCACAAGCCAGGAGACCGTTTGCTCCCAGGCTTTATGGAAGAGGACAATTAGTCAAAACATCGTCTTCTCTCTAACTCTCAGCAAAGTCCAACATTTTTACTTCCTCCTACGAGTTCCTTCCTGGGTCAGGACGTCTCCGAGGTCATGTACTAATAAAACAAGATAAGAGCTTTTCATCTATGTGATACAAAGCGGCTTACTTCTGAGGAGATATTTCTCAAGTACATAAATCAATGTAAAAAGACAGAGATAAAAAAAAAAATACAACACCTTTATTTAATTCTTAAAGTCTTAAAAGAAAAACCAATGTATATTATTAGTATCAAAATTGTACAAAACGGATTGAACACTTGAACACAACATGATTTAATAAAATAGTTGTGAGAATGAACGTTTTTATTCCATCAAATCAAAAGACCTGACTGAAGAGCACTGAAGTGAGGGAGGGCCTGACTGAGGCAGGTCTGTGGTAAAGGGGACCTGCGTCCTGTCGCTCACTTGAAGCGAATGATCTCCTCAGTGGCCAGTCTGATGAGCTGGTTGAAGTCGAACTGGATGTACTTCCTCCAGTAGCGTCGGTCCCTGCCGTAGGTTTGAGCCGGGTAACAAGGACTGGCTGAAACAGAGATGGTTCATCGACCTACTTGAAACATGCATGTGGTTTCTCACAGGACAACTTCATGCTGGTTTATTAACGTTCTGACAGACAGACATCATACTAGTACAATTTATAAGATATTCGGCCAACCACAATAACATTGCCACGCTCACAATTTATTAATTGATCATCTACCGCCCTCTAGTGGTCAAGACTCTTTGTTCATATCCCCTGAATAGTTTGGGCTTGTGGTGCAGAACAGTTCTAGATCAAAGCTTCATGGTTCATACGCTCTTTAAGCTCATCAAAACCAGGCGAGGTTGAGTTAAGCCCACGACGGCCGTCACGTACACAGCGCCGAGCGCCGTGTGCCCTCACCTATGCCGTGCAAGATCCTAGCGACAGCTCTGCCAGAAAACTTCTCATCACTTCTGTAGGAGAGAAAACTTCTGATGTCCGCTCTGATCTGGTTCTCCCAGTCCATCAACTAAAGAAACACGCAAACGCACAAGTAAACCACAATACTCAGGACAGCATTTCAACCGTTGAATCCCGATGGCCACCGAGTGCGTTTGACCTTGTATTTGTCGAGCTCCTCGACGTCCACTGGTGCGAGCGAGGCGCCTCGGTCTCGCCTCTTGTCGAAGTATTCGGAGAGAAGGCCCTTCAGCTGCAGACTGCGACTCTCATCCAGATCTTCAAGACAGGACTCGGCACTTTTGAAGGCAACGCTGCAACACGACGCACGCACAAAGTTACGCGTAGCCACGACGCAATTAAGCGAGTGAGAAATAGTATTCAATGACACGTTACACTGAAGGTGTGTACCTTCTGAAGGCCTTGAAGCAGGCAGTGAGCTGGTAAAGCTGCGTTCGCTCTTGGGTCAGCACTCGATTATGGAGGAATTGACAAACTCTGTCCATCTCCTCGTCGCTGAGGTCGCCAAAGGACCGGAAGTAGAACGACAGGGACGACATTTCAACCTGGACTCCGCTACGCCCGCCAACTGAACCACAAACGGTAATGGTTTACTGGCGAGTGGCTCCATTAGGCAATTTATACATTACAGAAGATGCAGGAACGTAGGTTAGAGGACAGTGTTTTGCTTTGTGTCTGTGAGGAATATTTATATATGTTTAAAGATGGTTTTAGTGCACATTCACATACCACTGCTCAACTGCAGCTGTCTGACTCCTCTCTTCACCAGAGGAAGCTGCCATCCCATAGTGTCCGCGACCTCGACCACGTCAAACTCCAGCTGATCCAGGGTCTCCACCCGCTCGCCTGCCATCCGCTTTCTGGCCAACACCACGGCAATCGGATGGCAACTGCGGAACCAATTGAACAGCGTTTGCGTCATGCAAGTTGCGCATAAATGCATCTTTTTGGGGGGGGCCTGTGTAGGAGCCTCCTGCAGAAAAACAGAGTTGTCCTACATTTTTGTGATTTTCTGGAGCTGTCTCGGTCCCCCGTAGCAGCTGACTTTACACACAGAAAGCGTCGGGTGAAGAAGTTCTACAAAGCGCTGGGGATGCAGCTCCAGGTAGCAGAGCAGCGTCTCTACACCTGAAACGCAAAAAGGTTTGGGATTGGGAACCGTTCATAAGACTTTTTGTTGATGTGTGTGCCCGTCGGTGCATTTCAGCTCACCTTCCTCCGTGATGTCCAGAGCCTCCACGGTTTCCTGGATGGGAATCGCTCTCTCGTGCGTGTGACACACCCGCTCTCCGGGCCAATCGCTGCTTTCCTCTTCCTGGTCCCTTCGCCAGTCGACAGCTTCTTTGTGCCACACGCCCGCGTGCTCCGTGGAACCGACAGCTTCGTGTTCGGCCGTCTGCTCTTCCTTCGCCTCCTCTGGCTCACCGCCGTCCTCGCGCTGGTCTATGAGGGGCGTTCCCGCTGCACCGGTGTGCGGCGCCTCCTTGCAGTGAAAACAACGTCACGTCACTCAGCGTTTTGCTCAAGATTGTTTTTTAATCCGTTTGCTGCATTTCAATGGTCTTTTGTTGGGTGGGAGAGGGAAGATGAACCTGCGCAGTAGACAGTGCTGGTGTGTCTGCGTGCGTCTTAGTGTGAGCATACAGGCCGCTCTCCTGATCACACGCGTCCATCATCTCCATCAGCTCAGAATCTTCAATGTCCTTCACACAAAGACAGTTTAGCTTAATTGTTTTGCTGGCACACATTGAACCGTATTTAAACCAAACACACACACAGTGGAAGTCACCTTTAGTTCGAGTTGTTCTTGCCGTTTCTTGTGTATCTGTTTACATTTACACGGAGGGAAAACCTTCTGCACCAGCTTCTTAACTGTGTAGTAGTCCACCGTGTCGGCATAGATGTGACGCCGGAGCTCATGGAGGTCCCCACCCTAAAGACACAAAGCGTTTATACCCCAAAGAAGAAGACCCCCCACGCAGCCGCAACAACAGAGAATTCAACTGAATTATATACATATATATAAATACATTTGTCCCATTGTATACTGTTATGGGTGACAAATTATCAACAAAAGAAAGACAGAAAGAATCACCGCATGAAACTAATAGTGGGACAACGTATAACAAATACATACGTAAAAAAATGTAGTTAAAAAGAATTCAAACAAATATTACAGTATTTTTCTTCAGTGTTAAACATAGCGCTTTACATACCTGAGCAACCTGGAGGTTTTTTAACTGTGAATGGGCTGACTAAGAACAGAAAGGTAATTCAATCTGTCTCACCTCAGGGTCCAGGAACAGGTGACAGTGAGCTGGATCACCGTCTCTTCCTGCTCTGCCGATCTCCTGAACATAGCTCTCAAAACTCTGTAAAAAGAGTCAAACAGTTACAACCAGTAAGACTTGTGGGCCCTGGTGTCAGTTAAGGTTTTTGTGAGAGCTGGATTTAGGGTTGTTTCAAGTTTATTCTTGACCATAAAGATGGATATTGTAACATCTACCAGAGCAGACAAACTAGGCAAACTCCATTTTTCTCTTGTTAAGAAAACCTGATGATACCGTTACATGTGAAATCTACGTTACGACGACGACGGTTTCCTTTGCTCCACCGACCTTAGGCATGTTGTAGTGGATGATGCCGCGGACGTCGGATTTATCGAGGCCCATGCCAAACGCCACGGTGGCCACCACGAGGCGCAGCTCCCCGCACATGAAGTTGTTCTGGACGCGACGGCGCTCCGACGCCGACAAGCCGGCGTGGTACGACTCCGCCTGCCACTTCAGCGGCTTGCGGATCTTCTTCCTCGCTAAATGCGGAAACGTGGTGCAGCAAGACCAGCGTGGACAGGGGCGTTGCGTCAAAGTGGGGGGGGGGGGAGGTTAAAAACTATCAGATCAAGTAAATGAATTTAGACGGACGGTTTCCATCACAGATGCAAATCATTGGGCCTTTACCCAGATCTTTCTTCCTCTGTCCTAAGGGGTTGTGTAGCGTCTGACCGCCGCTGTTGGTCTCTTTGTTTTCCTTCACCAGCACTCCGTTCAGGCAGGTCCTCAGCAGCGCCGCCACACGCGTCGTCTCCTGTCTTCTGGTGCAGTAAACGATGACCGAGTCCAGGCAACCAAAGCGGTCGCCCTTCAACAAAGCCACCAACGCCTAGAGAGACACGCCAGGGAAGTTGTGATAGTTGTTTCTGGACGCACACTTGGGGTGGGGGTGGGCAGATGGCGTCACAGACACACGCCACTCATCTCACCTGATCTTTTTCTCTGTCCATGGACACGGACAGCCGCAGGTTCGGAGGCACGGCCGCCGATCGCACCGCAATGCCGTCTCGATCGGTGATGTCCAGGTGTCGTGCGATGTCCATAGCGGTGGACAGTGTGGCCGTGGCCGTGAGTCCCAGCAGGCACTGCACTCCCAACCGCTCCCTCAGGACCTATCGACACACACAGTGCAGCTTTTGGGGCCGTTTGCACGTACAAGGATGTGTACATGTGTCGGCAGATGGATAAAAAACACACAGGCAACCGCAGATCAACCTGATTTATGAGCAGATATTTTTCTTAATATCTAGCGTTTGAGTCTGATTTGATTGAAAACTGGATTCTAACCTTGGAAAGCCACCAAATAACGTCTCTGAGATTTATACACACCCCAAGACTTAACCCATTAACCCACCTTACAGAGTCTGAGGTAGCACGGTCTGAAGTTGTGAGACCACTCAGAGACACAATGAGCTTCGTCTATACAGGCGAAGGACACAGGAGGGAGCTCCTGAGCCGAGGGCAGACACCCTGAACCTGAGCCGCCTCCACCAACTAGGGCCTCTGGAGACAGGAGCAGCACGCACACCTGACCGGACTTCACCTGGACAAACAAAGGAAGGACACATTAAAAGGCAGGAAATTATACCAACACAAAAAACAATAACACATCACATTTTACGATTTCTCTTTGGATTAAAGTGCATTGCTCTACTATTGAAATCTTTTTACGTTAAATCCCGAAGCAAATGAGATGGCTTTTGTTCTAGATATGAAATTGAGGAACAACTTTTCACTCTTTGAGACACGCAGGAAGATGTTGAAGTAAATGTAAATGTACATATTCCGCCGACTCTGAGGTGCGGCTGCTTTGTCTGTTACCTTTTCTATCGCAGCTTCTCTTTGTTTCATCGTCATGTTGGAGTGGATACAGGCCGCCTTAAGATTGTCTGGAAGCCCCGACAACTACACACAGGCACAAACACACACAAGACAAATTAGTTGACTGCATCACCGTTTCCAAATGAGAGAGAACCCCCCCGGTCTTTTAGTTTTTGTGCGCGGGAGAGAAGGTGACCACCTGGTCGTCCATGAGTGAGACGAGAGGTGAGATGACCAAAGCGATGCTTTTTGATCTCTTAGCGAACAGGAAGGCTGGGAGCTGATAGCACAACGATTTACCCATCCCCGTTGATAACACTACGAGGGTGGAGAGACCTGCAGGAACAAGAGAGAGAGAGGCAAACATGAAACACAGAGGTTATTGGGGAACACACGGGCGTTTGTATACGAGAGAGCAGTGAATACCTGACAGGATCCTCATGATGGCTTCCTCTTGTCCCGGTCGGAACGACTGATAGCCAATTTCTGTCAGAGCTGCGTAAACTTCAGCAGGCGTTTCTAAAACAAATTAAAGAAAAAAAACCTTCATCTTGGGCTCATTTGCACCCTGCTCTTCATCACAAGCATAAGAAGGAGCAGTTACCCTGGACTTTGCCGTCCTCTGTGAGAGGATAAAGTGGTTCCATCGGTGGCGGAGGGACAGGACGCTCGTAGTCAGGACGGATGACATTCAGCAACACCTCGTCCCTGTGATTGCTGTCCACCTCCTTGTCTTTGTGCGGCTGCTCCTCTGTGACCCTGGGAGACGCCGCTGGAACACACGCACACACAAAAAAAAAAAAAAACATACTCAAAAACGCCTGTGATACGGTCACAAATACCTGATTTTGTTCAGTCAAAATTGTGAGCTGATTTGCAAAGTGGTACAGATTACTACAGCCAAATGTTGAATTTTGAGCGGTTGATTTTTGTTGCATTAAATAATCTTGGACATGCATATCTATCATTGTAGAATAATAACAACAGGCGTACCCTGTGGCTGAGGCTGTAGCGTGCCTGTTGCCCTGGCAACCTCTTCCAGTGTGGGCAGTTCGAACGGCTCCTCCTCGGCAGGCTGGTCTTCGGCAACAGGAGTGGGAGGGGCTGCGAAACAGAGGTGATATTTAAAGTCTATTGTAAAAACTGCTGCATTCAGCATGGCGTGTTCATGCCGTGTTCATGACGTATACATGGCGTGTTCAGCTCGCTGTGTGCATTTAGCGGTCTGATCATGTTTTCCATATGCTCTAGTTGAGGAGATGAATAAGTGTTAACAAGTTGAAGCTTCGATAATGAAAAATAAAAATCCTTCAGGGATCTCGATGCCTTGGAGTCGTCTTTTTTATTTTTTACTGTCAAACAAGCATGACTAAACGATTCTGTTTCCTTTGTGTTACCTGGTCCCTTGCAGTCCATGGACCAGTGTCCAGTCCCTCCACACTTGAAACAGGTGTCTCCCTGTCGACTGATCCCCCCTCTGAATCCACCCCTCCTTCCTCTGCCAAAAAAACCTCCACCTCCACCAAAGGGTTCGCCTTTCAGCTGGAACTTCTGCATGTACATCTGAAAAACACAGAGACTATTTAGGACAACACACGTGTGTGACACTGGAACCAAATCGTGAATTCTTGTGGACATTGTGTTAAATATGAAACAAAGCTGATTTAAGACAAGGAAATACACATTGCAATGGCAGGAGGTTCAGATGAAGGTAAATGTGTGGATTTGTGACCTTTCTAAACATCCGCGCCATTAAAAACAAAACGTACCTGCTTCCGTAGACCTGCACCTCTGACGGCGTATCCTTTAACGTGAGACTTCTTCTTCAGATTGATCTTCACAAAGTTGCCCTCTAAGCCTTTCTTGCCGCTGTACAAAAAAAAAAAAACATTGTTTGTACACAGAATACAAATCAAAGATGCTTTGCAGCGGAACAGGTTCTGGTCCTCACCTGGCTTTGACCGGCGGAGCGCGATACGTTCTCCTGGCTGCATATTCATCCTCTATTTCTCCCAACAAGTTCTCATGAGGAACCTTGAGAAGAGTAAGAACGCGTTTCACTCATTTGCACAGCGTTCACAGTGTGTAAAGACAAATGCAAACCAACTTACCTTTTTTGGTTCTTTGGTTTCTTTCCCCTCCTCTGCCTCCTCGTCTTCGTCTCCCTTTTTCTTGGCTCTCCTTTTCTTCCCGCCTGCATGAACTGGGCTTGGGTTTATATCGGCGCTCTCCTCTTTCTTTTTGACATTCCTACGCCTCTTCTTCACTCCTCCCTCCTCTGCCGTGTCTCCCTCCTCGTTCTCCCCCTCTCTCTGCCTTTTTCTTCCTTTCTTTTTGGCATCTTTGGGTCTTTGACTCGTTTTATTGTCGTCTTCTGCCGTTAAAGGTGGCGTCAATTCTTTCTCCATCTTGCCACCTCCCTTGCTTTTCGCTTCTCCTCCTCCTCCTCCTCCTCCTGTTTTTTCAATTGTGATGCTGTTAAATGCTTTGTCACTTTCCAAGTCTTTTGCCTCTCTTCTCATTACCTCTGCATCCGCTTCTTGTCTCTCCACTTTGTCACTCGTTTGTATTTCTCCCTCAGTCTCTCTTCCACCGTCTCCCTCGTCTCGCTCAGTCTCTTGGTTTCCTGCTGCGGGCTTCACCTCAGCTCCCATCTCTCCAAACACCTGGCACCTCTCCAGCCACTTCCTGTCAACGGAACTCAGTCTGCTGGCAGGAGAGGACTTCCCTCCGAGGCCCCCCACTCCGATTCCTCTTCTGCGACCTCCAAGAACCTGGGGGCTTCCTCTCGAGCTGATCAAAGCTCCAGCAGCCGTCTCACCAACGCCCTTGTGTGGCGTTCCCGAAGTATCAACATTTTCCACTTGGACTCCTGAAGTTTCATCGGCTCGTCGTGAACTTCCTGCACTGCGCGGAAAAGAGAACGACGACAACGAGGCGGAAGGTCGGGCCGGAGAGGCAGCTGGATGAGGGACATTTAGATGTTGTGAACTAATAACTTCAGTACTACTACTTTCAATACTCCTATTATTAGTACTAGTACTACAACCAGTGGCAGCACTTGCAAGTTCTTCACTAGAATCTCTAAATGGTTGAAATGTCTTTTCGGGCTCCACTTTCTGGGGCGTCTTGGAAACCAGGGACCCCAGGCCGCTGTTAAATCTTCTGTAAAGAAGGACATAGTTAAAGTGAAAGCTCACAGAAAACATTTTATTTTATTCTATTCGAACAAAAGCTTTAGACAGCTTATGAAAACTGAAGTGGCGGCGGCACAACTATTGTTAGTCTTGCTAATACCTTGTTGTATTTCGTTACCTGGGTGTGAAGGGGCTGGATTTGGAGTTACAGGAAGTGATCTGTCCAGCTGCTGCAGCAACTGGGCTGTTTGACTGTCCGGTTTGTGCGTCTTTCACAGAGTTTAGAGGCACCCGACCGGGACGGACAGGTTTCTTCAGTGAGAGAGGTCTCTCCTGCAATATCAAGATGAAATCAAATAGATTATCTCTACTCAGCCAAGTCTCAGGTGAGGTGGCGGAAGTTCTTAAGTGTGCAGTGCTCTCTCTTGTGTGGTCCAGTTTCGTGTGTGAGTTTGTGTCTCACCTTACTGAGTGTCGCCAGGTTGTTTTTAAGCTTCAAGCCGTAGTACTGGGCCGAGGCCATAAGACTGTCTCTGTCTTCAGGTGTCAATCGGGGAGAAGATGTAGGAAGTGAACCGCGGTTCAGATGGGCGCCCCAACAGTCGGCCTCCTGCAGTACAACAAAAACAAGCAGATGGTCACAGACACACACAACAAAATCGCTATATTTGTTTCGTTTTAGTCTCAAACTACCTTGTGGACAGTTTTGGTCCCGGCTGTTGATGCGCTCTGCTCAGCAGGACCGCCAGCTCCGTCAGTGCTGCCGTTTTCTTTGGCTTGTTTCAAACCGCGGTATTCTTTATACAGCTCTGGAATGGAGACGCACAGTCGTGCATGTCATGCATTGCACTCATGGGTCTAAACGGAGGGTCAATTCTAGAGGTGGGCAAGAGATACTTCTCTTTGTTGGTGTTGTAAATTATTAATACTACTCACGTCTTGTCTCCTCTGGAGCTTGGTCAATGTCCTCCTGGGAATGAAAGAGCATTTTAAAAGTCAAATGTTATTGAAAAAGAGGAAACAAACAACAGTCTCCGTGGACGCATGACTTTGCAACAGAACAATGACGAAACATAAATAATACAAATTTAAAAAAAAACATCTTTATTATTATTATTATTATTATTATTCTGTAGACATGGATTGACGTTAGTTAGCTTGTTACCTTGTTCGGTTTCCTCTGGTTGTCTTTAACAAACCGCTGCTCCCAGCTTTTCAGCTGAAGCTTCACCTCGTTGTATCGATCCATGGTAATGTTAACAGAGTCAATGGGTCTTATCTGTCACATTTAAATAACTATTTAAATATGTTAGCTCTAATTAATTAGCTTACATCTTACATATAGACAGAATGTATCAAGCAAAAGCTTAATTAAGTTATTGCAACACGTTAACGTTAACGCAACATTGTTTCAGTTTGGCTACTGAACTAGTCCGTAACCATCACGATAGAAAACTCCATCGAAGTGCTTCCTTCTGCAGTCCGTGTTGTTTACGATTTTTCCCGCGCCGGAAGATGACAGATTGCGTTGCCAGGTTACTTCTTGTATCCCCCAGTCTCATAAAATATATCTTTCCGTTTTTACATGGGACTTTATTATCGATGAAAACATAAAAACAAATACATTTGTATACAGTAGTCTGTCTTATATTTGTGAATCTCTACAATTCACAATACATCCCTTTAGGTTTGGTTTATGCAGAAGGGTTGATGTTGCTTCCCACCTGCTTCCGGATCCACTGCACTGCGCCTGTTCTTAAAGGGACAGGACCGAGATGATTCCAACAAATACAACCCTACTATGAACACTTCTTATTCCACTCATTTCATAACTTAACAGATAATTAAAAAGAAATGAAGCAGTATACGTGTTATCATAGAAACACAACAAACACAACAAATTGACATACTGTACAGTCACAGTACTTTCAAGGTTTGGATCTTGATATTGAAAACATTATAGTGCAGACCTTTTTTGTTCGTTTTTTCGATCAATGCAGTTCTTTAAGCATTATAAAGCTCAGTGATAGTATTTACAAGATGTCCTAACAAGTATTTTAAACAGTTGGTTATGAAACTGCCAAAAACCTGAACTAATTTCACAGTGCATTTAAAGAGCAGCTTTGAAAATGCAGGAGGTCCCCATGAGTGTTGGTGGCGGATGGAGCTAATCTACAATGATCATTGCATTCTTCTTCTATAAAAGCCAAACCCATAAAATCACCATGGTATATTTCCACATTCCGAGAAACATTTCTGCTGGTTGATTCCAATTTGTGTTTCCCATCAACTACTGTTGCCATGTGCAGAGACGTCTGTAGTGCTGTTATCACAGGTCTTTTTGTCAGCCCAGTGAGGCCGTGATAACGTGTTAATACTTATTCCCTTCTTCACTAGAGAGAATACACAGACTAAAATCATTTCATACATTTAATTACATTATGGCCGATTGGACCAAGGCTACAATCAACACAATAATAAAACAGGACAACAAATACTAACAAAAAAAAGGTTTTATTTTTTATGGTTGAGGGGGTACGAAACTGCTGCAGGGCAAATCTTACCACAAAAGCTATAATTCCAATTGTGACGATGGACACATTTGACATTTTTCATAATGAGACATCGCTTCATTCCAGCAGGGAGACCTCGTGGAAGTATGCACTGAGCATCTTGATCCCCTGGATGTAGTTGGTTCTGAAAGTGCAGAGAAAAAACAGCTTAATTAACTAGTGAATACGTGTCTTTGTTACAAGCTGTAACAAAATGTTCAATCATAACCATCATTCATGAATAAGTCAAAGTTAACAATGACTTTTGGAATAAATTAACTCAAAAAAAAAAAAAAAATTGAAGACTTCCTGGATTTCCTGTTGCCTTAACAAAATTATTTCCCCCCCCCCAAAAAAACAACACAATTTCAACTCTTCATGTTGCTGGATTCAGTTGGAAAAGGCGATGAGGACGTGACAAACCGGTTGAGCTTTTCGTTCTGTGAGTGAGCGCCATCGTCGGAGGATCCAACGGGGAGCAGCATGACGTTACGCCCTGTGGCCTCCTGGAAGGTCAGGGTGACGGGGATGCTTCCTCCCTCGCGAGTCAGGTCCGGCTCCACGCCAAAGACTTCATGAGGAGCAAGAGAACATGGAGACAATAGTCAATGCGACTGGGGAGACTTCTGTACATTACTTTTGGTGACCGGGAAGTTTTGACTTTCAGGGTTTTGAGCACTTCAAAAGAATTGGCCATTTTAAAACTAAGGCACATGAAAAACTCTCTACATTCTAAATCAACAATTAGAGAACACATTGGAGGTGTTTCGAGTCCTTTAACCATATAGTACACCTGTGTACCTGTTTTCATGGCCTTCCGCCCTGCCATGTAGTGCGGGTGGTTGAAGTCAGAGACCCAGGCCTTGGCTCCGTGGCCCATGTACACTTTCAGTTTGTTGGGGCTTCCAAGCTCAGCAAACTTCTTCTCCAGATGATCGATAACCTTGATGAAGAAAATTAAATTTGTAAGTCAAGTCCAGGCTACAGGTAAAAAACTTTTTCAAAGCCATTTCAGCATTGGTTTTTATTTCAAAATACCACCTTCATGAACTTGCACGAGTCCAACTACTAAGATTAACTCAACTCTGGTGGGTCAGGCTGTAAATTCACATCTACAATTTGTTGTAAAAGCAGTATTTACTAAAAACAAAATGTGACTGAATCATCTTTGTCTCTACCTGCTTCTCCACCACTTTGGGGTCCATGTCGGGGACGAGGCGGATGGAGAACTTGCCGATGACCTTGCGGGGGATAACGGTCTTGGCTCCCGTTTCGGAGAAAGCTCCCTCGATACCATGAAGAGACAGACACGGGTACCGCCAGCGGTGCATCAGGATCTTCTCCTGCGGGACGAAAGGTACACTTAAATAAACACGACTGGTCGTGCGGTCAGCCCGCGTGGTTCAGCACATCCCTCCGGTCGACTTGCCTTGCTGTCATGCAGCAGCTTTCCCACGCCGACGTCTTTGCAGTATTCAGCCAAGTCAAAGTCGATCTTCTCGTACAGCTTTTTCTCGTCCTCCGTCAGAGGGGCCACGTCATCGCTTATTCCGGGAACCAAAATATTCCCCTTATCCAAGAGGCTGCCTGTTTTTGACGCAAGCCAAAGATTTAAACACCGTTAATAACGTCCAAAGACCCAAAATGGTTTTAATTTCGTCTCCAACATCAGCATCACTTGCCCATAAGTGCAATCAGGTCGGTCATGGCTTCATGCACAGAGCCGCCAAACACCCCTGAGTGGAGGTCCTTGTCGCCGCAATGCACCTTTTAAAATAAATAAAAACTCTTAATATTCTTCAGCAAAATACAGTTTTAAAAAAACCTGCATTGGTGCAAGTTAAGGGATTGTTAACAGTTCAAACAGCACTGCAATCAGACCTCACCTCGATGAAGAAGTAGCAGATTCCTCTCAGGCCGTAGGTGATGCAGGGTTTGGTCTTGCCGAGCCAATAGTTGTCGGAGATGCAGACATAGTCCACGTCTTTCAAGAAGGTGTCCTTGCGTGAAAACACCAGTTCGTCCAGGCCCTCCGATCCAGACTCCTCCATCCCCTCGAAGCAGAATTTGATGTTGATAGGAATCTCCTGTAGGAAGTGGAGGAAAATAAACTTGTTATGTATATTGATCATAGAGAAGATCCTGGGACAGTTTCCTCAGACAAGTTGTTGCAGTTTCAGGGAGACGTGGAAGTCAACGTGTGCGGTGACGTGACTTGGTTTAATCATCAAGTGGCGGCTGCATAAGTCGTGACTACTGATTTCATGCAGAGACCTTTGACCTTCTCCTGCAGACACCTCCTAAATGAACAGGCTGAATCAGCACTGCACTTGAATGACGACAGACTTCATGTAGAGTCACGAACCCCAAAGCAATACTGCTGATCAAGTCAACAAGATTACTATTTTCTTTTATTAAATAAATAAAAAATCTGAACTAATTTCTCCCTCCTTATATACATTCAGAACAATGTTAAAGTCATAAAACCACCTCGGTATTGTGGTGGAAATTAGTGGAATGAGCCCTTGTGAACTTGCGCAAGTATTTATTACTATCTAGAATAGGAAAAAGATAAAGAATACAGAAGTCATCAATACAAGCCGCAAGTACAGACAGAAGTGAAACGACTACAATTCAGCTGAAATGGGAAAGATTGTTCCTTCTCCCTGAGAGGAGCAAGAAGATCTGACAAAGCTACAAGAGAAGAAAAGGGTGTTTTATACATTTCAGAGGAGCCGGTGTTGTCCCAACAGAAAGGTCTCACACCCAGTTACTAAAAGACTCACAAGGCAGCTCAACAAATCCTCCCCCGACAGGCTGCTACATGCCAAGCAACATTCCCCCTGTCCGCTCTGATGCGCGTTTCCATCAAATCAACATTTAGCCACGCCCAGTTTGCACAAAAAATAAAAACAAGCTCTTTAACCCGATGAGCAATGACACCAGCTGACTGCACTGTGATTACACAAAGACCTTTACCACTGATCATTTATGTAATAAAAGGTGACGCGTTACTGTGAACTCGACAACGCAGTTGTGGTTTTTGCCCAAACTACTTTTTGTCACTAAAATCATACGAGTCCACTAAATGACGAACAGAATATGGCTTATTACAAAGTAGTTTTCACTGCAAGTGCATATAATAAACAGGTCAAGAGGAAAACAAAAAAGGGTAAAGAACAATTCCATAAGTTTGAGAAGGAAGTGCGCTGGAAACTTTACCTGCTGCATCTTTTGATGGGCCTCAATGCAGTTGAACCAGGCCAACACTGGGCCCTTGTCATCAGTGGAACCTCTTCCATAAAGCTTTCCTGTGAGGAACAAACCGTGTTTAATGCGACTGCCTTCAGACGGGGTGGATTCATGAAGGACTGTTAGAACGTTCTGTCACAACGATGTCGTTACGCATTACGTAGACCACACCGCTGCATTTTGCGCATCATATTCAAACACTCGTCATGGAAAATTCACGTAGGAATGCATATGATGCAGCATTCAAGTTACGGGCAACCAACCCAATGTGGCTGTCGGAGAAGGAAACCGAGCGGCTGCACGTAAACTCGGCATTAATGAATCAAGAGTGAGACGCTGGAGACGGCAATGTGATGAACTTACTCCATGGAAAAAGACGACAACAGCTTTCAGAGAAAATAAAAGCAGACGGACACCAGTAAATCCCGACATAAGCAAGAAACACCGTAGCTCAGCAGACAGGAAAGTGATAAGAGGAAGTGCATGCTTTACTTTCTGTCAGCTGACACTCACCAAAAAGCACAGGAGACCTTTTGAGTGTTGGAATCATTAGCACCGAAAAATAATAAGTGGCACCACAGGCCTGCAATGCTTGACAGGGTTCATTGGCGCTGATCGTTACGCAGCGTTAATTCCTTTTGTGATGTCTAACCCCAAATACACATTCAGAGATTCAAATTATTGTACAGGATTTAAAGATGGATAGTAACAGCTGAAAAATTGATGACTAAGCAATTCAACTAGACATGAGTTTTGCAGATAACACGGGATTAATAGCACCACTCTACTGGGCTGGACTTTGGAAATAAGCTGCAGGCTGATAGGATCAACAGTACAATGCTGATAAAAGCTCAGAACATTTAAATAAGACTTGAGTAATGATGAGTAAAAACAACCTCTCTGCTCACCAAATTACAGGTTGTGTTTCTTGTGTGTCGACTGTTTCAGATAGAAAATGAGCGGTTTCATTGTATCCTGTGGTTCTGTCGTCTCAGTTAATCTACATTTTACTTCAGCTGTCGCTATCATAAGGTCTTCTCTGCAGGAGAATCTTTTATTTCAGTGGGAGTGGTACTACGGGTTGGCCAAGTAGAAGAAAAAAAAAAGTTGTGTAATCGTTACGCAAAAGACTGGGACGATAAACCCGAAAGTCAACCTCATCACGTCTCGTCTTACATGCCGAGGCAGCGTTCCAGGCTACTTCAATAACTGGCAATGAAGCCGTTTTGTTTCTAACAAAGATATTTTTGGAATCATTTTCAATACAGCGTCAGGGTAACTTCTTCTCTCACCGTCTTTTTCCACCAGAGTGAAAGGCTCCGTGTCCCAGCCATCATCAATCTGAGCGGGCTGGACATCGAGGTGGCCGTAGATACACACGGTCTTCTTGCGCGGGTCTGAGCCCAATTGTCCCAGGATGATTGGCGGCAGGGGGATCTCCTCCCCAGAGGCAAGCTGCATGCACAAACAGAAAGAAACAGCCTCGGATTTGAGAATGTGACATGAGTTTATTCAAAGGGACCGTTCTACTAAAGCAACACACGCACTGAATAACCAGAGCAGTTCAAAGCAGTTCAACATTCAACAGTTCAGCGGCACTCTCTTTACACACCGTCTGTTTGCCGACATCCACCATCTCCACCGTTCCCCCCAGCTTCTCAATGTCCTTGGCCGCCATCTCCATCATCTTCTTGATCTCGCCGCGCTTCTCCGGCCAAGCCGACACACTCTGCACCGCGACCCAGTCAGCGAGACGCTGGGATCACGAGAAAACAAAACCACATGCATTTCAATACTAATCTGAGAAAACATATCGCTCACAGTATTTGGTTAAAGGCTTCAATTAAAAAAACAAAGTGAAGAGAGAGACCTCCAACTGCAGTTCGATCCCTTACCTGCACGTACAGATCCTGGTGTTCGTCCACATACTTGAAAAGGGCCGGGAGATGAGCCATGTTCGGTTCCGGTGACGGGAGCTGAGGGTTTGATAGAAGACAGAGCGGAGTGTGGGTCCGACCTTCGGTCCTTTGGGGCCTTATAGCAGGTCAAAGCCACGCCCCCTATGCAACCCTGCTGAGCGCTGCAGCCTTAGGCTCCTCCCTCCGTCCCAAGAGACGCGTGTCGCGTCGGGAAGTTGACTCGGTCTCAGCTGTTACTAATGTGGGGTTTTCTAAGTTAAGTCACACAGAGGTCCCATCATAGCAGGAGGCCCCGTGTGTGAATATTTAAATCATCGCGTTAACGTTTAGCCGCATGTTTTTGTTTTCTCTTGGATAAATCTAAAGGAAAGCTTCATTATTACGTTGATTGCTTGTATGCATTAAATAGCTAACCAGTTAATCTCTACAAAAGTAGCAGTAGCTGGTTAACTTTGAGTTACACTGATTCACACTCGACTTTATTCATTTCTAATGTACATTTCTAAATGGCATTTGGGCGCATGTCAGCCAGCGGGTCATGCGCGAGAACTCACTTCGTATTTATTCCGGGCTGACAGCTGATGTCCGCATGTGACTTTTCTCACCTGTCGGACTTCGCTTCCTGATCTCGTTGACACGGAGTTGTAACGGTAAAACAGTTAGCGTTTTATGTCACGGACGAAATAATAAGAGAGCGAAGAGACTTCCGCACCGCTAGTTGCCCGTTTGATTGTTTTCACGGCGCAAGGAATTGTGGGTAAACTGCAGATGCTGCGTCATGATTGCTCATGAGGCGCAGAAACAGTTGACGGGGAGATGAGCCCTCCCAATAAATCCACGTGCATTTTTAAATGAGAAGGGCTCTTGTGCTACGGTGGCGTATACGGTACTATTTATTTTAGTAAATATGTGAAAGCCGCGGTTTATGATTGTGTATCAAAGTGTACACAACTAAAACATGACACATGACATGCTGCTGATAGCTTGTGAGTTATGCAACAACAACGTTGATGTATGCTTATTTTTATAGTAATCTGACTGTAAAGTAAGTCATAAATGTGGTGGAGAACAAATATACGTAGTAACCTACAATTTAAATATTTAAACTAATGCCGGAGTATGTAAACAATAAAATGTTCTATGCTATATATTTCACCCGTAGAGCAAGACATAATGAGGTAAACTTCTGAATGCACGTACCCCTTCTGTGGGAAAAAAGTAATGAAAGTTTGCAAAGAAAAACCACACCACATCTAGTCTTACATGTCTAACAGCATTCCGGTCTACTTCAATAACTCAATGCAGTTTCCTTTTGATCTTACATAACTGTCTGTATGGGCTGCATTATTGGCTTGTCAATTTTAACAATATTAGATAATGGCGGATTTAAGATGATTATAAGCATATTCAAGGAAATAGAAATATCCGAGTTTGGCAAAATACTTTATTGCATATTTTTCAAGTACATAGACACTCATGCATTCTGCCACTGGCCCACTGTTCAACTAGACAGGATTCAAAACTCTTATTCAAAACTCTTTAAAAAAAACCCTCATTAATAAAAACACTAAATTCTCTCTTCAAATGACATTACATTAAAACAAATCAAAAGGTCTAGATGTTCAGTGCAGAGTATAGGAAAATCATTTGTAGGCATTGGCTTTATGTTTAGGCAAAAAGTTGAAGTTCTTTGGCACTGGTCCAAGTAGCATTTCACTGCACAGGAAGTAAAAGTAAAATATTATAATCGGGTAACACATCAATTTAGCAATTATTGTCCATGCAGATTTATTTTGAATAGTGAGTGTTGATGGTTTGAAACATTTTTCCTGCTCACCTTATCCTGACCCAGTCCCCAACATGTTGACTGGCCATCAATGACTCCAGGTAGTTCCTGCCCAGGTAGAAGGGAGGTCTCTCGTTGATCTTCTGAGGCACCCGTTCCAACAGTCCTACTGGAATATATCTGAGAGACAGAGATTCTACTATAATTACGGGCCCCCCAGAGGAAATGCCAAGGCCAGAATATTTTGTGTTGTTGCAGGATAGATCCACTGAAGTGCATGTTGTTGCTGACCTGCACATGAAGGAGAGCCACTCCAGCATGAAGGAGCGGGTCTTTTCCACACCTCGAGTGTCGGAGCCCCAGTGCTCCAGACCGAAGTTGCTGAAATCCCTGAGGACGTCTAGCCGCTCGTTGGACGAGATGTCCCAGTGTCTGCTCTCCTTTATTTCAGTGAAGATCCAGGGCTTAATGAGAGCCCCCCTGAAGAGACCGAAATCAAAACATGCTAATCAAAACGGCTGGCATAGACCATATAATGAGACATTTTCATTCATTTGTCTGCATTGTGTGTAATCACTGAAGTGGCACCAACCTGGCAATCATAATGCCAGAAACCCCAGTCTCTCTTGCTTTCATGGCATCTTCATAGGACAGTATGTCTCCATTACCTGGGACAAAAACACACAAGTCACCTTAGTTCATCTCATCACCAACAAATAATGAGTCTTTCTAAGCCTGTGTATGATAAACCGTTGTCTGAACTTCAGAGGAAGTTGTTATTGTAATAGTATTTACTGGAAGTAAAGAAATTCACACACCGAAAAGTGGGACAGGGCTAGCCAGCTTGGAACAGGTGTTGATGTAGTCCCAGTCAGCAGACTTAGTGTAGCGCTGCTCTCTGGACCGCCCGTGCAGCTGAAAGAAAAATACCGCATCAATGCACGTGGTTGGAAAAACATCCTACGGCTGAATCCTTGTTGGTATGACGAGGACACGTTATAAAATGTTGTATGGTAAAACATCAAACTAGATGAATAAGAGTCACATCTGGTGCACCAACACTGCATTTTCACCCATTCACAAAGTTATGTGCATTTATTAAATGGAGCCACTGTGTGCTGAAGGAAAAGAAGGTATGGTCTCAAAAAGGCAATACTAAAAATTACTCAATTTGGCCGCATTTAATGACTTTCAACGCATGGTGTGTCAATACCTTTATTCCGTGCTCCCACCTACGCCTCTTTATTACAGTTGCAATACTTTTCCACATTGCTTTATGATGCTTTAACACAAGACTTACTGTAATCATAGAAACATCCCACTTCTTCATCTCTGGGATGAGTTTGTGCGCTATGTTGCACTTCTCTTGAACGCCTGTGCGGATTTTGACTGTCAAAGGGACGTCAAGAACCTTTCGGAAAAAAAAGAAAAAGATTTGTCTGGATGGATTATTAAAAACTAGTTTCACACTTGCTTTGCATTATTACACATTTGCTCTGCATATTAAATTCACCAAGCTACTGTAAAACATACATAGTTCATTCCCTTGATGATCTGCTCAAACTTTTTGGTGCGTGTCATCAAGCCGCAGCCTCCGCCCTGATGTGGGAAAGTAAACAAACACAATTGGTCAGTCAATGTCAAGTTGCTGTGTAACATTGCTTCACACACATCACACAGACATTTGATTCACCCTACATGGCTTTCTCCATCCCAGCACGCTTATCTTTCTCCTCTGTTTATTCTTTCAGGAGAAAAAGACGGTTTTACTCTCTGTTGTGTTTACCTTCTTGTAGACGAGGTCGATGGGGCAGCCAGAGTTGATGTCCACAAAGTCAACATCGATGTTGCCGTTGATGAGCTCCGCGCACCTCGTCATGGTGTCGGGGAAGCAGCCCTCCACCTGGAGACACAATCAGGGCCAACGTCTTATGACAACGTGGACAAAGTCATTCAACAGCTCTGAGGAGGCTCGGCAACCGTTGACAACTAGGGGTGTAACAATTCAGATGTTACATCGATGTATCGATTTTAATTCCTCCGATCCAACTACATCGATCTGTGCTCGGCGAGTTGGCCTTATGGACGATATATATCGATCTAACATTGATTTAAAATTTCATAAATCGATTGTATCGATTGGATTTAAGCACGTCAGACTTTATATGGATGTTTTTTCTTAACACTTTTAATGATAAAGGCTGTCACAGACTGAGCCGACCCACCGTCGTCCCGACCCCCGATTCAACTTCTGGGTTTCAAGGCAAAGCCGACGGAATGTTCCACACGGGTTAAAATAGAGGGGGTGTTTGTCGGGGTTTTGGTTGGGGGAAACCATTATTGCAGGGGTGTTTTTGTGTATATCACTAATACGGGTTTTTTTCCTGCTACACTGCTACAGCAGTGTTTGCACTTTATTCAAATAAAATGTGAATGCATTTGCCATTCATTGTTGTTTACTTGTTTATTTATATTCATAATTAATTGATACCTGATTCCATTACAAGAAACAACAGGAATCTAGGAAATTTATTTCAGTCATACTGGTTGAATTTTTGGCTAAAAAGTTACAGAATCGATTTCAAGTCACTGAATCGTTTCGGATCGTATTGTTCTAGATGAACCAATATCGTCCTTGAATCGTATCGACAACCACGAATCGTGATCGAATCGAATCGTTGTTAAAAACGAATCGTTACACCCCTATTGACAACGTTACCTGGACGCCAAACACGTCTTCGCTTTCGTGGCGTTTCAGGAGGGCCCACTCGGACTGCTGCCCCTGCAGCAGGTTTGTGCACATGGCCATCTCCCCACAGGTGATGTCTGCTCCGAAGCGCTTGCACACGCGACGAAAAGGCAGATTTCCACACTGAGCAAAGACAAAGAAGCCATTCAGTCAACATTTAACTACCTCCGTGACAAATCGTACCTTGGTGCTCGATGCAGTCTGGCTGAACTTACAGTTGTTAGAGGAGCGAGGTAGAGCTTGTCTTGAAAGTCCACCTTAAACGCAGAAAAAAAAGGATTACATGATATTCCTTGAGTTACTTCTAAATATTTTGGAGCGGAGATGGTTGTCTGAGATATATACCTGTTTCTTTTCACACAGGCGCAACTTGACGATATCTACATCAGTGAGAGGTCCAACAGTCTTCACTGGAGGCGGTTTATCCGGGCCGAAGGCCTGTAGCTTGTCACAGAGAAAACCCAAATAAATACTTTTAAAAATACCAAGGAACACACATGAAGTAGAAGTAGAAGTAGAAGGGAGTACCTGGGCTTCAGCCCCAGCAGACACATTCTGCTCCCTTCCCGTTGGATCGGCAGATAATTCAGGTGCACGAGCCTCACCTGAGTGCGTCGAAAGACTGAATTATCAGACCGAACACCTGTATCAATGCAGGATACTACGCATGTGGTCCAATTAAAATGAATAGAAGAGCTGATTAAATGAAAGCGCCAGCTAAGTGCCACAGGGACACTTCCTTTTCATTGCACTTCTGTGTCGGTGTAATTTCAAAGCCTTCATTGGATGCTTCGTTATTAGCAGAATCCTTCGGCAAATTGTTCATTTTACCGAACATTTGCGTTATTAAATGGACCATGTGTGAGTGGGTATTTCATGTCTTCTTACCATTCCCCTGCTGTTCCTTTTTGTCTTTTTGGTTGGAAAGCATATTGAGGTACTCTGCGGACTGGTTGAAGGCCACCGAGCGCTTCCTGAGACGAATCTGGAGGTCTTTACTCAGGCTGTTCTTCACCGGCATCCTGCCCTCGTTGGCCTGCACTCGTTCCGCGTTCTCCATGGTTTTGAAGTCAGGGGTCGTGTGCGCCTTGGCGAAGCGGCAGCAGAGACCGTAACCACACTTTCCGAAGGTGTCGTAGAGGTAGCAGCGTTCCCCGATGTCGGCGGGCTTAGTCGACATGTACTCGGCTACGTCGTGTTGAAACTGGCATTTGTCTCCGAATGGACATTCCCTATTGTCCTGCATGGGTTGAAAATATGTCAGCCGACGGCAGCAAATTGCAGGGCACATTTACGAATGGTGCGTTAACGCTTCGTACCTGAATGACTGAAAGACACAGTCGTTTTTCGTCAAAGGCGGTAGGCTTCGTGTGTGGCCTTGACTTATTCTGTCCCCGCATACGCTTCCTGTCTGCTTTGAGGCCCTTTTTCTCCTCCTCGGGGTCCAGTTTGAGCTTCTTTGGTTCAGGTTCCTCAATCGAGGTTGTCATGGTATCCTCCACTTTGTCACCATCAGGGGCTTTTTCACTTTGTTGGCCCTGCCACTTGGAGTCTACGAACGCATGAAATTGTTCTTTGGTGGTCAGGTATCTGCAAATGGAAAAAGAAGAAAAAAATAAATACAATGACCTGTCAGTTTGACCACGTGACAACTGTACATACAACACACAACCTCAAGTACGAGTGGAACGACCATTGTGTGGAATAGAGGTTACTCACTGTGATTTGAGGACAGCTTCGCCCTTCGCAGCTACATCGGTCCTCTTTTCAACGGGTTCCTCCGCTGCTCCTTCCATCGCACATTCACCGATTATCCTTTCCCTGAAAAAAACAAAACATCGATACATCAGTTTAGCACTGTGGATTCAAACGCTCAGTATCTCCGTGCTGCATACGTCGAGTGGGTTGAAGCTGCTGAATTTAACTCCCGGGATGTCTGTCCCATTGAGGTGAATTCCAACGAGCGAACGTTACTCACATGTTATGAGCAAAGTCGCTACCATTGGCTGTCGTTAGCCGTTAGCGCGGCATGCTTCGCTGGAGGCTCGCACAGCTAGCAAGCTAACCGCTAACGTAAAGGCTGCCGGTGCTAACGGTCAACCGAAGACGTGCACGCTAATTAATGCGTTTGACGACAATTTTTAAAATGGAAGAATGTTTGTAATCAAATATTACGTTAGACTTTATTGTACTTCTCACTCTTTTAACGTGCATCAACAACACACCTGCATGAAAAGACAGTTGTGTTGCAGTTTGGGGAAGTCCGTGTTGTGCTGGCCGACCTATGAGGACCATTAGTTCCGCTTAATACAGAATAAAAGATACAGCTCGTAATCTTTATTTACTAAAGGATTTCACTGTTGATTAGATTTAACTGAATAAACATATGTTTTAGTTTATGAATACAATATCTCCATTCAGTATTAAAATATTTATAAGAACAAAATAAGTCACAATTGAAACATTCAGTCAGATACCTTTTTGTATCTCAATTTTATTGTAAGATTGCATCCTTATACTCCAACAGAAAATCTATATATCTGAAAAAAAGGGAAAAAAAGAATGCATGAGTAGATAAACAACACTATTGGAGTGGCAGAAAAAAATACAAAAACTGGTAATTGATTCATTGTTTTGGTTTCTTCTGTCATAGTAAATAAAATATTGTGGTTTTATATTATTGGTTGGCCGAAATTTGTAATTTGATCTATAGTATAGTATATGAAATGACATTATTAATCAAGAAAAAAATTTGGCTTGTTGAATAGCCCTATCAAATATATTGAAACACTATTGCAGAGACAGAAATCCTAATCTAGTGACCACATGAGGAAGAAAACTAGCGTAAGTAAAAGCGGCATTATGTAACATCATAATACAGACAGTTTCATTCAGTCGTCTAGTCCTGCACGAAGTTTTTCTATCTTCGCATTAAACCGCTTTTGACTGGAGTCCAGGATGCTGATGCCGTTCTTGTTGAAGTCATATCTCACTCTATGCAGGTCCTCTAGTCGCACTGTAATGTTCTGTGTGCTGTAGTCTAAAACTTTGGGTTTTTCCAGTATTTGCTTCATTGTTATTCCTCCTCTTACGAGACAGTCCAGTTTGGAGCTCAGCGTGTCCGACCCCATGTACAGAACCATTGGATACCTAAGGACTAGTTTCTTTAAGTCCGATTTCCTACAGCCATGTGAAACCAGCCTCTGCTGTAGAGTTTTTAAATTCTTTTTTAGATATTCATTTGAAAGGTCAATTATTTGTGCTACGGGGAGAATATCGAGCAGTTCTGAATTGCTCAGCTTCAGAAAAGCTCGGAGGATATCAATGTTTGTCTTGACTCTCTTTGTACTTCGTATGAGAATGTAATGGTTTTTGGATATGACAGATTTAGGGAACTGCTCTGGATTCTCCCCACCGAGTTCGGCACAGACGTCTTCCAGAAACTCCACCATCTGCCTGTTGAGCTCTAAACTGTTGGAGAACGTCCGCTGGCGCCGTGGTCAGCAGCCGATGGAGGTCTTTACTGTTCAGTCCCAGCGAGGTCAGAAAATCTATGTTCTTCTTCAAGTTTTCATTATCACTGGAGCGGAAAAAAGACTCTGGCGAGCGATCCACGATGCTCACGATCTCCGCATCGCTCTCGAAGACGTCTCTCCACAGCTCCCAACGATGTTCTAAGTGTTCAATGGAGCGGGTGATGGCGCGGGGATACCGCGACACGATGCCGGCGACCACTCTGGAGCTGGCGCCTTTGCCCTTCAGAAACTTTGCGAGCCCGTGCTCGTTGGTGAAAGCTTTGCGAAGCACCCCGGGCTGACGCTGGCGAGCCATCTTCACATCCACTCCCATGAGATTCAGATTCTCCAGCAGAGATTCATTCTCAGTCGGTGCCGGCGTCTTTGGTTCGTTCGCTTTTGTCGGGACACTGCAGAGACCCCTGGGAGGGAAGGTTGACGTCCACTGCGTCGGCACGTGCCCGAAGCTGCGCTGCAAGGCTGCTGATCGATAAAAGCCGAGGAAAGCGTTCAGTCCAGCTGCTGCCGCCATTTTTAATGAGGGCCAGTCTTTGTGGCTTCAAAGGAATATAAACATATTCATCCAATTAATGTTATGGTCAACAAAAGAAAACATTATATATATATAAATAATCGAAAATGATTAGCCTATTAAAGTAACCTAGACTTTTTACCTCATTATAACGTTATATCTGCAATGTTATCACTTATTTTGCTGTTGCTGCACAAGCTCGGGGGATTGTTACCATTAGAAATAGGTTAATATTGAACGAACACAGGGAAACACTGACGTACACATGAAGTCTCGCTGACGTCAACTTTAACTTTATTCGCCATTAAATTACTGAATGAAATATCCAGGTCATTTCTTAACTGTAACGTTACAAGTTTCACCTTTTACAATCATCTATCGTCTTATGAACGAACCAATGCCTCTATCGTAGGCTTTTTTGAATAAATGGCACGAAAACACATTGCATTAAAAGATACGTTTTGTTTCTTTTCCTCACCATACATGTGAAGATTAAGGAGCCATTTCTGTGAAGGCGGAAACGTGAATCTCTTCTCGCGAGTTTCTCGTCAAGGAAAAAGACAATACTTCCAGATGCAACTTCTTCAATTACCGCCATCTAGTGTTTTGGAGTGTAAAGGCACTCTGCGTCATTTCCAACCTCTTTTTATAGTTAGTGTTTTACTTAATAAACCCAAGAGTAATGATTTTAGGACAGAAGCGCAGGCTTTTCGATTTCATTATGATCATTTTGATTTCTAAACCACTCAATAAACGTTTCAATTATAGGATCTATGTAAGGTATCTCCATTGTTAATGGCATACATTTTCAAAACCTTTTCCACGATACAATGATGTAGCTCTGGTGAAGCTAGTAACAAATACATTATATTTGAATTTACTGTTACAATATATGCTGGAATCTGCCTTTAAAAGGGACAACTTGTGAATTTGTGTGCATATGCGCGGTGTGAACTCCTATTTAGGTTGTTAAAACTATTTAATGGACAAAAAACATTTGAGAGCTGAACCTTCTCATACTACGCTATATAATTTAATTGTCTAATGGCGGCATTAAACTACTTTGATTAATAATTAATACTTAATTTGTGCCAGACACACAACTTAGATCCTTGTATGCCCAGGAGATATAACGAGCAGGTTTTGCTGTGACTGACAGTTTGGCACTGAAAATAAAACCTAGTGAACCATTACCTCCCTTAACTGATGAGTCCAGTTCTCGTGAATATTTCATGCCCAGTGAGATCCTCATTATGCACAAGTGCTTTCACCCCGCTGCTCTAAGATTGAAGAGAGCGTGGTGTTTTAGTTCAAAACGACATCCTCCGTCTTAGGGTCTCGGTTTAATTTTCTCTCGGCCATCAGCGTGATTTATTTGTCAGTGCAAGAGACATTTCCACTTATCTTGCAATTGTTCACAGCACTTCAGCCCGTGATTGCATGATGACGTGATAGGGAGCAACGATTGGGCCAGTATTTCCGTCTTCATCCAACCAGAAGACGAAAAGCACGAGATAGAAAGCTGAATCCTACACAACCTTTTACACATTATAGAAGTGTATTGCTGCCTCCATGACCATATCTCACACTCAGTGAGTAAATAAAAATCAAGCTCAAACTATAAAAGAGGCTAATAGTAAGTTTGTTTTTACAGCCATGTCATGCTTGATATTTGGCTCACATGAAAATGATAATTTGTGCCTGTTATTGGTATGAGTCAATTTTCGTGTGACTCATCATCTTTCATAACAACCGTAGACTAATCATTCACTTGTCTCTCCAGTTTGAACTGTTATTGGAGAACTACAATATGCAGGTAAAGCCACTGACCGTTTAATGTAAATAAAATCCCCCCAGGCCAAATAATTCACCATACAGCAAAACCTATGAACCGCTGTTTGACTGTTTATTTGTTTAAATCTTTACACTACTATTTAGTTTGTTGAGTTCATTTAATACTCTATTTCTATATCTTGTGTATGTTTGTGGATTTTATAATATGTATCCTGGTGATGGACTTTTTTAAATCTTATTTCCAAGATAACTAGTTCATTGCATTTTTTATTCGTAGATAAATAGTGAATCAAAGATATTTAATAGGGCTTCTACTGTTCACTCCAGTTACGGTTCTATTCTACAGCTGTTGTTTTGACTGGATGCACTTCAGCTCAGTGTAAAAAACTCTGCATCTCTGCTTCCACTGAGAGATGCACACATAAAAAGTATAGCTATCTGAATATCTTTATAGCTAACAATAGTTTAATCTGTCTTAACTAATGAATACATGTGCTGTTGTATTTTAAATACTAAATGAATTTCAGTCCAGGTCCATTTGGTGTGGTCTGCCTGGTAAGGTTGCTTGGGTAACGGCTGACACAGTACTCCTTCAGTGAATCAATAATTCAGAAACTAAACTTTCAAATGTGCAGAGGTTCTAGTTGAAGCTGTTGCAAAAACGGAGAGCGTTAACAGGAGGGAAAAATGTCGAAAAGAAGATGGGTGGAATTAAAAATCTGCCAGACTATAAGCTGCTCAGCTCCTGTCAGCCGAAGACACAGCGCATCCTCACCCGCTGCTGCTGGTATGTTTTTAAATGGTTGCAGGAGACACTTTTGCACGTTGGTAACTCCGGTAGGTTTACTATGATAATGTCATATTAAAATATACTATAAGGTTACTATAAACCTTATCGAAGCACAAGGTGACACTATGACATAACCTTTATTGTAATCTTTGTTTGAGGACAAACACTGTGTTCTTTACTGTGAGTTTGGATATTTTCGACTACCAGGAATAGAAACACACATACACAAGCTGCACAGTTTTTTTGATTCAAGATCACACAACAATATTAACAAAAAAAAACATATTCAGAAAAAAATAACATTTTATAACCAGTTATCATAATGAATCAACTACAAGTTTACTAGTATTAAAGTATCCTTTATTGCCTCCATCAGTCCTAGAAGCCGATGGCAGGATCGTATTACCTTCAGTCGCATTGAAGGAGGCTCAAAATATACATTGAATACATACAGCATGAGACTATTCTGAGCAGATTTCAAAACACTATTTTAAATCTGCTCAGAATAGTCTACCATTGAAGTGTTTATTGGTAACAAAAAACAGCCTTGAAATAAAAAATATATTGAACTGGGACTCCTCTGGCAACCCCTCCCCCCGTTACCATAGAAACTGGGCAGACGTTTTTAAGCAGGATTCAGACTGTGAGATTTTGCTTTCATGAAAATACTTAGATGTCTTCATGACATCATTAACAATTATTAATAAAATTACTGTATACAAAGACATAAAAGGATTCTGACACGCCTTTGTTTCCTCGATAAATACAGATTACTTTCCAATAATAGAGCCACGTTTGAAACGTGTTTGGTCGAATGTAGCTGATGCCGGATTCTTATATCAAAATACTATACCAGCCCTGCTTAAGCCACATTAAAAGCTTACATGTTGTTATAAATAAACAATCAGAACATTTTTCATAATTGATCTTTTTTTTTAACTTTAGATTATTTAAGTAGATTATGTCATGCTGATGTGTATCAACTGCAGGACTTGGCTTGTAACACTTTTGTACCATAGTATTGCTACTTTAATTGAGTAAATGGTATAACTACTTCCTCTGCCACTGTTTGAAACTTGTTTAGTGAAGTTATATCGCCATTTCGGACAGTACGTGAAGGCAGCACTGGTGAAATGCCAGGGGGCGTGGCCACGGACCTGCCTACTCAACGTCATCATAGTTGGGTCTCATGTTTACGTGGAAAACATGGCGGCGGAATACCAACAAGGAGACTGCACTTATTAAACGCAACTCGCAGCGAGCAGGAGACGCATATACAACCGTTAGTTTTGAGATTTTCCTGGCCGATATTTTGCATGAAGCAGCTTCCCTCTTGTTTCAGCCACAGGAACCCCAGCGATGGAGGACGAGGAGAGGCTAAAGAAGCTGGAGGCCGGCAAAGCAAAGGTAACGTTGGGATTCCCAGTTTTTGGTGTTCGCATAACACACTAACTCCGCTATCCTTGATGTCAAGTAGTACATTTGTGTCGTTGAAAACTTATTTCCTCGCCGCTGGGTCTGCCAGCTGTTTTTGGCGCCCCCCCTCTACCCCTTCCTCTTATGCCCCTCTCAGCTGTCAGTCCCGGCGAACACGCTATGACAGCCGGGGGAGGAGGGGGGAGGCGCGCGCCTCGCTCGCCGGGGGTGTGGAGAGTTAGCATAGCCTCTGCTAGCCACAGACTCCTTTGTCACGCTGCATGTCTAACAGTTACAGCGGTGTTATATTCTACTTTTATGCCGCCTGTGGGGCGTCTGCGCTTAGTGCTAACGTGGTCACCCACTAGTCACGCGGGACATCGTCCTGAAAGCCTCGTAAAAGCGACCCGAGTCTGGGCGAACTAGCTGGTGTAACAGGATTTACAAGACATATCCCCGCTAGCTTGCGTTAGTCAAAGCAAACACACTGCCACAAATTCCAAACTTGCTACATTCACGGCGTCATCGGTCAGCGGCTTCAACACTTGGGTCAGAGGGGCAAACCCCACCCGTCCAGTGGCCGATGTAAAACACGGCTGCTAAAACGTGGTCTTTGTCCTTAGACGTGAAACTATTTCCGTGTCAACCTCTTTCTTGAAATTAGTGTTTTTATGTTGACAATCGCAATAAATGGTGCACTGATCTGTCTAAGCTCTGTCTGGTGATGTGCTGAATGACCTTGCAGCGGTTCTTCTTATGATATTGATGTACCTCAGACATCTTGGTTATCAGATCTAAGGTTGATGAGCGGACCTCCACTTTAGGCATTCAATAGACAGTGTACAGTATGATTAAAAACAATACAATACATAATAACCTGCATATCCAGTCTCATCATGGTACACAATAGTTTATTGTGTATATATAGTTTTCAATATAATTTACAAATCTGTCGACATATTAATATTGCAGTGGTCTAGCTGTGATTTGATATAAACTTATACATTTTTACAGAGTTGGATATAAGAATGATTTCTTTTGGGTGGACTTGAAAAGCTCCAAACCCCTTTTGTCCTCACTCTGCCAAGTAGCATCTAATAAGTTGTCTTTGGGTTTCAAATATTCTAGCTGGTGCTTTGGCTTTTAGGTAAGAACATCGGGAGAGACCAAGAAAAACATTATCTCGTGGTTACTGCCGTGGCATTTTGGTTTATAAAAGGCGCGTCTGTGCTGCAGGAGAGTTTGCTTTTTTTCATATCCCAAACAGACACTACTATGTCACCCTGCCCTCACACACACGGGGTGAGACTTCAGAAGACGTCTCACAAAATAACACATTTATAATGGTCCAGGATCCAGGAAGCTTGGCATTGCGCCCTAGCTGATAAATGCCAATAAGAAATCTACGGAAGGATGACGACTTGACAAAGGCCCTATCAAAAGATCTTCAAACCAGCGGTTTTAGAAAGTTAACAACTAATGTCATAATTAGGCATCGGTGCTGTGAAATGTCCACACTAAGATTATATTAAAGTCTGAGAGAGAAGTGTTGTTGTTGATCTATTACAGCACAGCTGGCTTGGAATGACGTCTGTCCAACGCACAAGCATATTGAGTCAGACATGAAGCTTTAGTGCTGGCTGGCGTTGCCAAGAATTTGTACCAAGCCATTAGCTGCAGGCGTGCTGGAGTTTTCACTTTTCCCCGTGCTTTGCCACAATAACGGAGTTACTCTCCAGCTCAGTTCTCCTGTTGTACGACCCATAAAGGGAGACATTCTCAAGACACTACAGGGGTGAGCACAAGGCGGTGGAACAGTTAATGTGTCGGGTCAAAGAAACTTTCACATGCCACCTGCAGGGGACTTAAACATTGTCTCTCTGTGACTTTCTTTCTAGAAGTCGCTTACCTCCTTCAGGATCAGGACCTCATGGAATAACCTGCCAGCTCGTTTGCCGTTGCAGTCTTTTCTCAATCGCATAGATTGCAGTTTTTAACGTAGAGGAAGACATTCTCGTTGGTCTAATCTCTGCTTCTCTGAAATGTCTACTAGTCACTGATTGAGGGTATGTAACTTCAGGGTGGGCTTGTTTTCTTGCATAGCTTGGTGGAGCAAGGCATCAGGGCAGTGAACAGCTGATGGGCCTTTTGTAAGTCTGCACTTGTGGACATGGTGCTAATTTGGAGTCTTTAAAAAAATCCCATACGCTTTGTATTTCCAAATGAAATGACGTTACATCATAGCCTGAGCAGTTTTTTTCGAGGAGTGGATGAATGCAAATCCAGCCTAGGGTTTTTTAAGTTCAGCATCACTGTGTACCAATGCAGGTTTTGAGGACAGCAAAGCTACAAGTTGATCTTCTTAGCGTAGGCCTGAACGGTTAATGCTCCGAGTGACTATTCATGGATGTCTCCCTGCTCGACTCGATGTGATAAATACACATTGATATCCGTGGGCCGGCTCGTCTTGTTAATTGGCTTTATATGGACACTGGAAGGCATGTAACATTCAATGCTTTTGAAGCCCGTGCAGCGTCGTTCTGCGCGGCTTGAGATTGGATTGCCTAGTGATTAATTGGATGTGATGGTCTAACAGCTGTCCCGTTTTAATTAGCTGCAACACTAAGGAAGATTAAGTCTAAGTTAGTGTGAGACTCTACAGCGTTTGTTAGGACCGAGGAGAGTTTTTGCCTTCCTTTGGATATTCACCCAAATGCTTTTTCCTCCATACGTACCATTCATCCAGCCAATCAATTATACTTTGAACAAGCTACACCAACATCAGATGTTATGATTAGGTGCATAGGATCTTTAAAATGTTCAGTCAGCACATTAAAAATACGTCCTTAAATATATTGAAGCCAAGGATGTTTCTTCGCCAGATCCAAAATGTAGGTGAAGATGCTGAATATTTCTGTCATGTATTTACCTTTTCAAACCAGTATTTTTGCCTTATTGGAATAACGGCAGAGAAATTTACCTTTTAGCTTTCTGCCCTGTAACTTTATCAGAGCTTGGGAGGAAGACCGTGGCGGCGGTCATTATGAGGATGATGACGATGCACGAGCGCCTCATTCCCAGTGGAGGGTATAAGGATACTCAGCTTTCAGCATGTCTTAGATTCGCTCAATGCAAATGCACTTCAAGTCGGGACGAATGGGTCTCGCTTGAGGGAAGCCGGGGTGATTTGTGAACCCGGCTGATTTAAATGGGACCAAATGTCATTGTTCAACGACAACACGCAAGTGCTGAGAATAAAAATAAACCATCGGGATGAATCTCTGCGTGCCCATTTAGCAGTTTGAAGAGACTTGAGGACGTGAGTAATTTACAGGTCGTCGTGTCTGTGTGAGTTACATGTGCACATCGATTGGGTTTCAATGTTTACAGAGCGTTTCGAAGACCGGCTGCGGCACAGGGGCCTCCGGTCGCTGCTGTGTTTTCAGGGCAACGAGCTACCGGTGATTACTATCTGGGATGTAGTCGCTGAATGTTGACCAACATAATGTTGTTGACAGTCTAATGGACACTTGACTTTGGAGGCTGTGAGTTCCTCACCCCTACACCTCTCCGTTTTACTGCACTACAGCATATCCGTGTCGCTTCGGTATTTTTAGCCTCGTGTCTCACAGTCATAAGAATATTTCGCATCATGTGTAGTACTTAATCAGCGTTTTAAACAGTGTTGTGCGTCCAGTAACTTTCGCTCTGAGGCCCCAAAGGTTTTGATGAATATAAAGTATGAGCAAGGCAGTCACATGCTTGTTTTTAATTTCGGTTAAACATTCACTCAGCGGCCACTTTGTTAGGTACTTCTGTTAACACAAATTCAACAAGTCAATGCATTTAGGCATGTAGACGTGCTCAGGGTGACTTGCTGAAGTTCAAACTGGGCATCAGAAAGGGGATTTAAGTGAGTTTGAGCTTGTTTGTTGGTGCCAGACTGGCTGGTTCGAGTTTCACAGACTGCTGATCTACTGGGATTTTTACGCACCACCTTGTCTACGGTTTACAGAGAATGGTGCGAAAAAGAGAAAATATCCAGTGAGCGGCAGTTGTGTGGATCAAAATGCCTTGTTGATGTGAGAGGTTAGAAGAGGAGAAGGGGCAGGAAACTGAGACTACAATTCACACAGATTCACCACAATGGGACAATAAAACCATTAGAAAAACGTTGCCTGGATTTGTAATAAACAAACACTCGATCCATTCCTGTATGGATCCATCCTACCTTTCATCAACGGTGCAGGCTGGAGGTGTAGTGGTGTGGCGGATATTTTCTTGGCCCACTTTGGGCCCCGAAGTACCAATTGAGCATTGTTTCGATTCCGCAGCCCACTTGAGTATTGTTGCTCACCACGTCCATCCCTTTACCGTCTTCTGACGGCTAAGTTCAAATCCTCTCAAACTGCTTTGTTGAACATGACCGTGGGTTCACTGTACTCCAATGGCCTCCACAGTCAAAACATCTCAATCCGATAGCTCTCCTTTGGGATGTCGTAGAACGGGAGATTCCATCACAGATGTGCAGCAGACGAATCTGCAGCAACTGCTGCTGATGCTATCATTTCAATATGGACCAAAGTCTATGAGGAATGTTGCCAACACCTAGTTAAAAGAATGCCATGAAGAATTGAGGCATTTCTGAAGGCAAAAGGGGGTCCAACCTTTACTAGCAAGGTGTGCCTGATAAAGTGGCTCGGGTTTGTTTCTTTAGATTTTGAACAGTTGAAAGAAACATCAATGAAGACACATCCAAAGTCATTGAGGCTGTCATGGTCTCTAGCTTGCATTTTCATACATGTGTACTTCATCCTACAGGCTGAAAGAAATCCAGCTCCGTTGTTGTTGGTGATGATTGTCAGCCACTAGTAGACATGGATTATAAAAAAAAAAAAATCTGCCTGTGTAAAGGTTTTCAGACAGCAGATGGTGATCCACCTACGCAGTGTCTTTCCCCTGATGGTGACACAGCTACAGAGCACAGGCTGCAATACTGCATATGTTCTGCAAATGCTGTGCTGTGCCAAATAGGCCAGCTTGATATGATAATGAGCTCGATGAAAGGGTTTCCCAGGACTCCTCCAAAACGGGGTGATTTCTACTGGCAGCTACCGCTGCCAGTTTATGATACTGATGGAGGCGTCGTAACTACCAAAATTCTCCATCCTGTAAGACATCCATTCTTGTAGCGGCACATATAGAGGGCATAGTTAGATGAGGGCTGCGTGCGCAGGTGGACAGTCCTTTTGCCTTTTACGCTGTGTGTTGCAAGTGTGAAGTGACCATGGCGCCCACTCTCAGCGCAGGCCTCTAACCTCTTTGTGATTGGATGCTGACTTTGCAGCTGCAGTAGTTTGGTTTGCGACAGAGGTGCGTACAGTGTGTCCCGCATGTCCTGAACTGCAGCAGGTAATTGGTTTTGATTGATATTTCCATAAAGTTTTTTTTTCTTTCTAACATTAACACCAAACTTATACACACTTGGATATTCCTGTATATATGCCTGCAAACTATATAGATTTAGCTTTAGCTTAGCGTTTCAGATGAACTGATGCGGGTGAATCCATTTGGATAATCCTGAATTCCGATGTTTGTTTAAGGTTAAGGTTTCGGTCACCGGGTTCTTCGGGATTTCCTGAGCTGGCATTAGCACGGTATCCTGGTGACCGTGTGTCTGAATCTGCTCCGCTCAGCCGCTCACTTACACATTATATAAAGAACAGCTCTTTGACGCCGGCGATGCAGATCAGGGGGATTGATGTTCAAACGAGATCGTTGACACAGTTGGGAAATGCAATCCTTTTAGTCGGGATTAAATCCTGGCAGCACCGGCGACGTGTGTCCGGTCATGTGGACACCGGGCGGGACCACTTACTCGGAGCGGGGGAAACGCCTCTTTGGGACAATGTTTTGCTTGAGTTTTGCCAAATTGATTCAACTCCAAGTGGGTCCATATTTTTCTTTTTTTGTTAGAAGTATAAACTCTCTTCTAGGCAGACTAATGAAGTTGTTAATAAGACAAAAGCAGATGGTTCATTCCCTAGATTAAAAGTAGTAGGATGCTTAACATACGTTTTTAATTTTAAGGACCACGAGTGAATCAGAAAGTGTTACATACACATTGTGTATATATATATACTCTTATTTTTATATATATATATATATATATATGACCATTTGTCATTTCCCCTTTTCCTTCTCTAGTTGGCTGAGTACCGCCAGAGAAAAGCTCACGCAGACTCCCAAAAGAAACAGAAAAAGAAGAAGAAAAAGAAGCCGGGAGAGGACTCTGAGGGGGATTCACAGGGAGGGGTGGAGGTCGAGCCCAATCCGTCTGCGGGGAGTGACGTGGTCTCTGGAGGTGCAGGACAAGATGGATCAGAAGGAAAGAAAGATCCACCCACCACGGGGTTCACCTTTGCCAGGACACTGCGGAGCGGAGACACCATCAAACATGACCAGACGTACACCATAGAGGTAAATAAACACAACACTCAACATTATTATGCATAGGAAAGGGAAAAATAGAGTAGTTGTCATTAATTATCTGTTGATTGAATTATCAATTAATTGACTTTTGGCTCTGAAAAATATGATCTCGGCTAATTGTTAGTCATTAAGTTTTGTGTGATCAAATTGGAGCAGATTATTGTTGATTAATGGAGAAAACGTGGATATGTGTACCAACGTAAATCATTGCATCACTTAATCAATCAAGCGGCTGTTCGTAACCTGATGAGAGCTCCTGTAACATTTCCGGGATACCTCAGTATTTGGTAGCATGGTAAAATCCTCATGACTGTTTTTTTACAATAAGGCAAGGTGCCATTTTTTTATTAAAATTATTTATAAAATCATGACTAAAGACATTTCTCTATGCTGCCGCCAGAATTTCCCTTCAAAGTCTGTGCTAAAAATGAGTATGTATATATAATAAATATACATACACAGTATATTGTGAGATCCTAATGTGTAAATTTAAATCCAAATAGTAAAGTTTAGACCTATCAATAGACGACATTTAGCGTAAAGGAGGCAGGTGACTCAATGCTGTGCTATTAGAAACAAGAACTTGAGTAGAAGATAATCCTGAATGTCTTTTTGCTTTAATACCCAACAACTGCTGCTTCACAAGCCTACCGGTTCGCTGGAATACAGCTTTTGTAATGAAATAGGGTTCAGGTTGTGATTGTAACAAGCACGTTTTCATTCAAAACATAGTTTTCTCAAAAACACCATTTAAAAAAAGATAACTTCTGTTTTTTCTCTGTGAACTCTGTGAACATTTGCTTGGCGTTCAAAGCTGTAACACATGATGTTCACTGGCCTCAACAAGGATTCTGATATCTATTGGGAGGAAGAAGAGCTCATCTGAACAGTTTGGAAAAATGAAGGGCCTTTTATTTCTCCTCCATAATTTGAGCCCTCAGTCCATTTTATCGGCGCTGTGCAGCCGCTCGTTGCTGACCCCGCTGTACGTTTCATGCGTTTCGTGCCCACAAATCTACTTGTTGCCATGGAAACAGACAATTGATTTTAAACGGGTTGCGATGCGTCAGGCTGTGTCACCAACTCTTGTGGGCATGCAGCAATTTTTTTTCCGCATACTTGAACGTTGATTACATTTTTTGTTGCGTCAGGCAAACAAGGGGAAAAATTCACCTTGAGAGCAGAACTCCTGTTACAAAAGGCTGTGGGACATTCTGCTTCTCTATGCGGCACGGACGGGAGCTGTTCTGTATTCCAAACAAGGGAAACTTGTGCCTTTTTTAAGAGGCAGAAAAAACACACACTTATTTATGCTGTTGAATGATGTAACCATTTGAAGTGAAAGGGTTTAATCTCATGTTTTGGTTCTCTTCCACGTCTAACGGGTCATGTGGCCTGATTCTCTTGTGAAGCAGGACACGGTTGCTGTGGAAACATAACCGCATCAAAGATTTCCATTGTCATGTATTTAACAGTATGAGTACTCGCAAATGCAAGACGGTTGACTCATCAATGCGGCGATTCATTAGAATTACACCTCAGCAGCTGCAAGTAAGCTTTTCCTTAAATCAACAAGGTTATTCTATGATGTTCATAGGTCAAGTGATTCGTTAATCGTTTTCTAAGAGCGCTCTGCTTTACAGAATCAGACGTGATGATTTGCAATCGAAGTGAAACCTCTAATTGTTCTCCCGTTCTCGCCCCCACACAGTCGCACTGTTTGACCCAGGAATCCCAAAATGGACTTAAATAAAGGACATCATTACTCTGTAGGATTAAGAAAAGAACTGCGGGGCAGAGATGGCAATTTTCTTGGTCAATTCAGATTTTATTATGCACTTTTAAAAAAGCCCGACCATCCGATTTTCTTTCTAAGCGGTGCAGTTGACAGCAAGCCTCTGTCATCAGTCAGTGTTGACCCTCGTTGCTCGTCTGTAGTGGTTAGTTGCATCGCAACTCACAATTTAAATGCATGCGTTTCTATTTAAATACTGTCTTTAACTATGAAAATACACAACATACAACATAGATACGTAAGCCATGTCTAATATCTGCTTTGCATTGTGAAAATAACTGCTTACAAACTGTTTTTAATAAAGTTCCACAAGTTAAAATTTCGACACTTCAATTGGTATTGATGGAAGTGTAAGTACCGTTATAGTTCTGACTAGAGCTTCATCACATCAAAACCAATTCAATGCAACCTCCTGTAACTTGCAAAAAGTGGAAAGGATTAGTTTAGGCCTTTTAGTTGATTTGATTCTGATATAAGTCACGCGTTTGTTGGAAAAATGTTTAGATTGATCCAATATTAAAGTGGCATAAGACATAAGAATTGAATAAAATCCCCCTCGTATGAAAGATGAGATGTTTGACTTGGATTATGTTTTATTATGACGCCTTTGCTGTTGTGTCCAATCCATACACTTGCCTAATAAGTCATGTTTTTGGATTGAAATCCCTAAATTATACTTGCTATTATATCTTGTTAGTTTTCTACATTCACTACTGATGAAATGCTGTTAATCTTCTCTGTTGCAGCCGGAGAGTGAAATGTCCACTACTGCTGAAGATTATTCGTCAGAGGTGAGACCATAGTTCTGAAAATATATTTATCAATCCATGATGTTACATTTTTTTTCTCCATTGAATGTGTTTAACATTGGCAGTTTTACACTGATGGTATATGCACATTTTCAAGGTTGTGGGCGGGTTCATGTTCACACATAAAGAGATACTTTGTGGATTTTGTTTTTGCTCATAATGACAGCTTAGTTGTTGTTGTTTAAATGTTATTGGAGAACTGATACAACAGTATCACAACAGTAAACTACCAGACAGGTTTGAACAATTTAATTTGCTACTGAAATCTTTCCGTGGTGAATGAGTCACCAAAACTCCGCTGCTCAACGTAGCAACTCATTTTTAGAAAATATAAGGTCTTAGCTTCAGTCCTCGCCTGTTCTTAAAATGTCTCCCAAATCATAGTCTTTCACTGATAGCATTGTGAATTAACAGGTAAATGGGTGCCATGATGAGATGACAGAGAACGTAATGATGCCTTCAGAGGATTTTATCTGGGTACAGTAATCTGATCAAGCCGTTCTTCTGTCTCAGCCAGCAAACCCACTGGCCACTGGTCATAACTCGCTTTGCTTATACCTTTTCCTCTGCAAGTGTCTTTTTTTACCCACTAACCAAGCCAAAGACGGGGCTTTGTGACGTTTTTGACTTCATTGACGGTTTAATCTTCAGACATTAAGCTGAGTTTAGTTACCCTGCAGGCTTTTTTAACCTCACCTCATGACTAACAGACTGCCTGACCTGCTTTGGGTTATTGCATTTAATCTATTCTCTTATAAAGCTGGTTTTGGCCATCCCTCTGTTTATAAAGCAATAGTTGGTCACATTAACATTTACTATTTACTTTTTACATTTACTTTTTATTTACTATACATTCCTTGATGTGGCTCTTGTAACTAACTCCTGTTGCTCTGCGGTGGTGACTAACTGCTAAGCTCATTTTTAAACTATTCACTTGGGTTACTTCACCGAAAATCTGCTGCCGTTCCTGTTCAGGAGGAGGCGGATTCCCTGCGCCAGGTGACCAAAGGAGGAAGGATGGAGGACGCTCTGGCCGCCAAGACCCAGGCAGTGGAGGAGCTGAGTCGAGAGCTTGAAGAGATCAGAGCTGTCTTTGGCACAGAGGGAGTCCACCAGGTAGATGTTGCATTACTTCATTACAGGTTATAATACCGCCATGATGGTGATGATTCGTCATTCGTCAGTTATCACGATAGGACATTTAACCCTCACTTTAAGGGCACAAACTTCGAAAACAATCTGCACATTCCTGGTGTCTCCATAATACCGATTTAGCCTTTCAAGCATGCGTATTTACTTCTGTCATCAAACTGCCCTTTGGAAATCTCAACGTATTTTGCCGTTACGCACTCTGAACAGGGATTTAACTTGATTGCAATTTAATTTTTCCAGCTGCAGGACTTTGAGGCTGCTCTGAAGCAGCGAGATGGCATCATCACCCAGCTCACGACTAATCTTCAGCAGGCTCGCGATGAGAAAGACGAAATTATGAAAGAATTCCTGGAACTTACAGAGCAAAGCCAAAAACTACATATTCAGTTCCAGCAGGTGGGAACTAAGCCTCAGCTTCTATTAGCTTTTCTGTCATACGCTACCTGCTCTCCCAGGTCGCTACACTGTCTTTTGTCCCACTACTTTTTATCCATGTATTGAATAAGAAATGAATGCATGCCTATTTTAAAAAAACTCCCAGCTGCAGGCGGGCGAGACGCTGAGGAACAGCAGCCACAGCAGCACAGCCGCTGATCTTCTGCAGGCCAGGCAGCAGCTCCTCCAGTACCAGCCGCAGCTGGAAGAGCTCCAGCTCCGGCTCAGCCAGATGGAAGTGGTGAGAAGTTTCCTAGTTACACACGCCTGCGCTTAACGGAATTGGTTTCACACCATGCTGTTAATGATGCCGCGGCCATTTCTAATAATTTGATTTTCCTGTAGTCGCAGCGGCGGTCAGAAGAATCATTCACACAGAGGATTAACGAAAAGGACCTGCTAATTGGTGAACAAGAAAAACGTATTTTGAGCCAGAAGCAGTTGTTGACCGAGCTGAGGACGGTAGAGCAGTCTTATGCTCAAACACTGAAAGATAAAAATCACTTTATTTCGGAGCAAACCGCAATAATCGCAGAACACGAGCTGTCGCTCACCCTGCTCAGAGAGGAACTTGCTCATGTGGGGCGGACTACTGATGAGAATATTATAAACCCATCAGATAAGAAAGAATTGATTATAGCAGAGCAAGAGCGAGTCATTTCGGAACGCGACTGCTCTCTTACCCAGCTGGAGGATGAGCTGGAGTCTTCTGAGAAAGGCTTGCGTGACCTCCAACGGCAAATGGCTGCAAAGGAGTCTGAGCTTGAGAGCTGCATGGAGGATTTGGAGAGTAAAAAGTCTGACTTAGAAAGCTGTAAAAGTGAAATGGAGAGTATTACCTTGGCATTGGAGAAAGAGCGAGCGGAGTTGGAAAGCTGTAAGGAGGAACTTTCCGCCTCCCGACAGAAAGAGCGAATGTCCTCCAATGAAGTCATGCAGCTCATGGGCACCGTGGAGGACCTGCAGAAGCGCTGCCACCAGGGCAGCCGGTCCGAGGGTGACACCATTCAGCAGATGCAGGATGAAACTTTGAGGAGGCTCGAACTTCTCAGGGCAGAGCTGGATGAGATGTACGGCCAGCAAATAGTCCAGATGAAACAGGAAGTTCGTTCGCAACACGCGGCGAAAATGGAGCAGATGACCGAGCAACATCGTGCCGAGCTCGAGCTTCTGAAAGCTCAGCAACTGACTCAAAGCTCCATGGTTTGTGTTGAGGTGGACACGCTCAATGCAAAGGTTAGGGAACTCGAAGAGACGTTAGAGCAGTCCCAAGCAATGCAGCATAGAGCCAGACAGGAGCTTAGCCAACTTGCCCGAGAGAAGTCTGACCTGCAGGCCAAGGTTGAGGATCTCCTCGAAGATCTCCGTTCTGCTAAAGAGGAAGTGGAGCAGGTCTCCCACGGCCTTGTCTCTCAGGAAAGCCAACAGGGTGAACTGAGGCGCCTCCAAGAGGCCACTGACAATCTGGAGAGCGAGCTCGCTGCCGCTCAGAAGGCGGCACAAGAAGCGGCGGTGCAACACGAATCTGAAACCACCAACTACAAGATCAAGCTGGAGATGCTAGAGAGGGAGAAAGATGCCGTGCTGGACCGCATGGCGCAGTCACAGGAAGCAGAGCTGGACCGACTGAGGACTCAGCTGCTGTTCAGTCATGAGGAAGAGCTCACTCTTCTCAGGGAAGAACTGCAAAGGGAGAGCTTTCTAAACACGGAGAACCTCCTGAATGAAGCCGCTATCAAACACTGAGAAGGCGTCGGAGACGCTGCGTAGCGGTTATGAGGATGAGCTGCATTTGTTACGAAGAGAAAAGGCGGAGTTTTCCACTGAGCGAGATGAGCTTTTCCACCAAATCGTTGGACTCAAGGAAGATCTGAAGCTGGCTTTGCACAGCTCCAAAGCAGATGAGCTTGTCCAGCAGCTTCAGGAGCTTCAAGTAGAGCTCGAGGAACTGCGGAAGGGAGAAGGAGAACGGGCTCGAATGGAAAGGGAAATTCAGGCGTTGCATAAAAAGACAGAGATGCTTGACAGCCAGGCTAAAGAGAGAGAACTATGTTGGGAGAAGCAAACGGAAACGGCAGCAATTGGAAAAAGAGTCGTTAATGGAGTCTAATAAGACTTTGAAAGAGGAGTTGAACTCAAAAGCTCTGAAAATTGAGGCACTCGTAGCAGAAAACAATCAAATACAGCAAAGAGTAGTCAGTCTCGGTGAGGAAATTGAAACGCAGAGGAGCACTTTCTCCTTCGCTGAAAAGAATTTTGAGGTAAACTACCAGGAGCTGAAGGAAGAGTACACATGTCTTATTGAAGCAAAGACGCAGTTAGAGGAGAGGACACTGAGGGAGACACTCGAGTTTGAGGCGAAAATTGCCAGCCTTCAGTCACAGGTTCTGGCGCTGGAGGAGAGCGGCGGAGATCTCAAAATGGAAGACGCGAGTGCAGACGTACGGGAACAAGCCGTGATGGAAAAAGATACCACCGAGTTAATGGAGAAGCTGAACGCCTCGTTGAGCGAGAAGGAACGTCTGGCCGAGAGGCTCTCCGAGGCTACGGAGCGCCTGATGTTTACCGAGAGCAAAGTTGGACGGCTGGAAGAAGAGCTGGACGAGAGTGAGGCGAGCCGACGCGGAGGTCGCCCCGCAAAGCGAGAGCCCAGGGAAAGAACTGCAGGAGAAGCAGGACACTACTAGGGAGCAGACGTTTAGGGAGGACGCCCAGAGACAAGCCGAGTCCCAGCCAGAAGAGCGAGCCGACAAACCGGTTCGCTCCTCTGACGGCCACCGCCTTCAGATTCAAGCCCTGCAGGAGGAGATAAAGGCTCTTCAGTCCCTCTTGTGGGCAGCCGAGCCCGAGAGAGACGCCACCCGGCAGACCTCGGCGCTCCGGAGGCTTCCGCAGACTGCGTCTCCGGCAGCGGCCGGGGACGGACCTGTTGATGACGATCGTCCCCCCACAAGCCCACAGCCCCAGGGCCAAGCAGGCACAGGAGACGGCGGAGGTCAAAGCAGGAGCGCAAAGTGGGCAGCGGATTTTCAGACTGCAGAGAGGAAAAGCAGAGGGAGGAGGCAGGGGAGGCAGTGGGGGAGGAAGAGAGAGCAACAAGTGCTGCAGAACCGGAGATGCAGCCGCAGATGGAGAGGGAGGTTATGTCACGTTCACAGGAGAGGGCCAGTGAGGAGGACACCGGCGACGGACACCAGGGGGACGGAGACTTCATCCACAGACAGGTAGGCGCTCACGTACGTCCCCGCTTTCCAGTTGCTTTAAAAAAAAAATTACCCTTTTGTGTGATTTTAGAGATTTTATATAAAACTGCACAGAGGAAAAAAAGGAGCGTGGTCGAAATTGCACGCTGTAAAAATACCAAACTCTCAATGAATTTAAAGTGGTAGCCAGATGACGCTTTCACATGGAGCCGAGTATAGCCGAGGCGTTTCAGCAGTGACTGATTTTTTTCACTACAGTGACAACCAGGGGTGTCTGCGCGGCTCGTCGCTGCAGCCCCACTGTTGCCTCTTAGAGAGCCATATGTATTTTTTTAAGTTTGTGCTGACCATCTGGCGTAATTTCTTCTGTGTTACTGCGGGCGAGATAACGCGAAAGAGAGCACGCACACATAGCACAGCCTGCACGAAAGTCCATCGGCATTCTGCTCATTTCTACATAAAAGGAACACCGTCCAATATTTATGATCTGCACTCATTTGATGCTGCTTTTCCTCAAAATTGAATTTGATGTTCATTTTTAAATGGGCTGAAAAGAAAACAATCCCCGCAGATTTCTGATCTGTCTAAGGCTTTTTGGTTGACCGTTCACTGATCAATGACCGCACTTAACTGAACAGAGCCTTTCATACCGATCGATCACGAAGAGTCTTTTCATTCATCAATTTTATAGTTGTCTGCTTTTTGCACGGGTGACATGTGAGGGAGTTTGAAATATTCTATAACATTTGTCTCGCGTTTGCCTGTTTAGGTGAGCAGCCATGGGACGGACCAGCGCACCGAGCCCGCCGTGTGCCAGGGAGCTGAGGGAGAGACCTCTGAGCATGTAAGTGTCACAGGCGCATTTGGGAGTTGTTGTCCTAAAAGGCTCTCACTTACTAAACTTGTATAAATAAAGGTAGGGAGGAAGGAAGGGAGGTAGGGAGGAAGGAAGGGAGGAAGGAGCAAAGGTGCAACCTGATGCCACACGGACAACCCTTCATAGCAACCAGAGGAGGCTGTCACTGTGGGAAATGTCTTGGAAGCTGCCGTGCCGATATCTGCTGAGTAATTCATTAATTAATTCTACTGCGACCTCTAAAATTTGCTTGTCATTTTATTTTTATTCTATTTTCGGCACGTACAATTAACAAACTATAAATTAACTCGGGCAGTAGGTGTTCTGTGTCTCGGTCATCATTTTTGTCATAGAAGTGATTCTGTTTTTGCCGCGTGAGTGTTTGTCAGGCACTGAACAACCCTCATCTGCATGTTTCAAGCAGCAACCTCTGAGCCGCCTGAAAGCACTCGTGTGCTAGAGCGGATGTGGAGACGTTTTGTTGCATCATAACAAAACGTTTTCAATGCAGACTAATTCAAATGTAGAGCGTGCTTTACAACCCATCTGACATCAAAGGCAAATGAATCCGTTTCATATTTGTGTTACCCTAACAAATTTGTGCTAATGCATAATTGGAATTTGTTCTGTCACATTTGTGATACGAGCCGACCCCTCATCCGGAACGCAGATGGCTTGTTCTTACTGAGAAATAATGGGATTGATGGAATTATGTTGTTTTAATCATATCCCCTCATTATCAAATGAGGGGATATGATCAAAACAATATTTCCCCTATTTCTCTATTTCCCCTCATTTCCAAATGGCTGTTGCATGCTTCACATGCGCATAATTAGTAATAAAGTCATATGTGCCTTTTTACACTTTTCACAGCCTTTCCAAACATTTCAGCCGGACATTTTAGGGTTGTCTCGTTTTACATATTTAGGAACATCAAGTCCTGTTCGCTACGTGCTCAATCCAACCGTGCTAATTTGATGGCATTTCTTCCCGTGACTAGGGACGAGTGCAGGTTGCAGTTCGAGGCCCAACGCATCAGCTTGTCTCAGATGCACGCCGCCCAACTTGAGCTGCTGCAAGAGGGCTCGGACGCCCGCGCTCACACCCTGAAGCTGCAGCTGCAGAGCTGCAAAGATCGCGGTGAGCCAGGTGAGCGGTGGTGTAAGCGGTGGCCTTTTGTGTGCATCAGCGATGGTTTTGATTTATCATTCATGAGGGATCAACACAGATAGCCTGGGTATCCTGGAGCCCTGTTTGTTGTCTGTGTAGAACACATGAGTTATTCAACCTGTTATAATTCTGTTTTCAGATGATTCAAAAACTTTCAAACGTCAAAACTTGTTGCAAGCTATGTCAGAAGAATGCAATGAGATCATTCAGGTAAATTCTTTTCAGGATTGGTTTTGTTAATTTGTGTTGCCAAGTTACCAGTTCGGTTAACCTGATCTCTCCTTCTTTCGGGATCAGAGTTTTCAAAGGATGTTTGGTAAACAGTTTTTGGAGAGTGTTGCTGCAGAGGACCAGCTGCCCCATTCAGTAGAACGACCCGACTCTACTGAATCCAGCTCCATCATACTGGAGGCCAGAGGTAATTTGTCTCTCAAATATATTGCAATACTACAGGTGATATAACACATATTTCCTATGTATGATTCACTGTGAGCAATAATTAAAGTTAAATTGTATCTACAAGTGCTTCTATATTTAAAATGAATTTTTGTGATCACATAACCAAAATGAAAAACTGGGTAACAGAAGGGTCTCCTTTTGAAATCCTCACAATTTCATCTTTCTCTTCTCTAGAGCTCTGCAGAGATCTTCAGCAGGCGAGGGAGAGGATTGAAAAGGATCATAATCGACTGTCGCAGCTCCAGGCTCGGCTCAGAGCTGATGGGAACAAGGTCAAAACACGTTTTCAGAAACTTGTCTGCAAAAGTTGGATTGGCTATGAGATTTAATTTTGATTTGCATGTATTCTGCTGTATTCTGCATGTTGTATGGATCTGCTGTATTCTGCATGTTGTATGGACTTTCCACACATTAGCATGTTTGAGGAATAAATAAGATTATCACAACCAACTAACAAATATCTGTCGGTCTCCTAGATGACGGAGCTGCAGTCGGCATACGACGATCTGAAGAGCAGCAGTGAGAAGATCTCCCTCCCAGAGGAAACACAGCGGCTTAAGGCAGAGGAGCAGGAGAAGCAGCTGCAGCTGGAGGAGAGTCACAGACAAGAGACGGAGCGTCTCCGAGCTCACTACCAGCAGCAGGCCGCGGAGAGCGAGGAGCGCTACGCCACCGAGCTCTTCATGCTGCAGCAGCGCCTGCAGGAGGTGGAAGGCGCTCAGACCCACGACAGGTGACGAGGCGACGCCATAACGAATATCTGTTTTATGCATTCAGCCTAAGGCAATAAAATCTACTCTAACTACATTACAGATGATAGCAAAAGAAAGTATTTTACAGGTGGCACTTTAGTGGTGCTTAAAATTGCACTTACCGTGGCACACAGTAGTTCTGCTACAGTAGTGCACTTATTGTAAGTTGCATGGGATAAATGTAATTGAGCTTGGATGACATTAAGATTATTTTTGGAACATGCAACAGCATATATTTTTTGAAGTAGTACTTAAAAGGGTTGAATAATTGCTTTGACTTTTTACCGTGGTGAATGAGAATTAAAAATATTCAGCATTCTTACTTCTGTCATTTAGACGTGATTTCAAATGTTTAATCAGTTTTAATACACAGAATCCCACTGTTCATCTGCTTCGATACACATTACTTCTCGTATTCGTTACCCTCTATTTGATTGATTAAAGTACTTGTGATAAAAGTGTAGCAAACTAACTTTACCGCAGGCTCGTCTGCACATCCTGTGCAGCATGTGGAAGCCATCCTGACCCAGTTCAGTAAACAAAGCCTCAACTAATAGAATATTCAATAGGTTGTTTAAAGCCTTGCTTTAACCTTCATATCTATGTTGTTTTTATACTAGGGCTGTGCAAATGATTACAATTTTTAATCAAAGTTTTTAGTGGATTAATCATGATTAATCATGATTAATCCATATATGCAACGTTTCCCGGGAGAAATAACAAACCGGGAGGTGTCTGGCGTGATGGGGGTAAAAAACGGTGTTGGCCGGTAAAACTCCAGAAAAGTGCGCTTGGCGGTCTCTCTCTCTCTCTCTCTCTCTCTCTCTCTCTCTCTCTGATCTAACAGTAGGGGGGGGACAATAAACATGAGATTTCTGAAGAGCAATTTTTGAAGGGGACATGATATTTCTAGTAGGGGAACAACCTTTAGATGGGAGGGTCTTGACCCCCCCGGGATTTACGCCCCACTCACACACTCACACACGCACACACGTCCACAGCGCAGCAGGCGGAAGGGGGAGAGAGCGATACGATCAGGAGAGGATTTGTTTGCAATAATAGTCCAACCACAACCGCATTTCGGACACATTCCTGACCTGAATAATTTGTCACAGTGCGCATGCGTGAAATGCGTTAAAAAATTGACGTAATTAACGACAAACATCTAATTAACGCCGTTAGTGCACTATTTTTGACAGCTCTAGTTTATACACGTACATATATGTGTCCTCCAAAACCAAACTAGCTGTGAGGTGTGGTTGTGCTTCTGTTTTTATGAAACCTGAGGTGCTGCTGCCCTCCGCTGTTTGATATTGTTATCATGACTACTGCTGTGGTTTTCAACACGTTTTCAATGTCATCAGAATCAGAAGCTGTTTATTGCAACATATGTTACACATAAGGGAATTTGGCTTGGTGCAATATTAGAATAAAATATAAAAATAAAGTAAAATAAGATGATATTTTTTACAGGAAATATGAACAGATAACTGTCATGTTAAAGTGAAATTATTCCAAGTATGATTTCATATATAATCGTATCTCGGATACATTATAGCTCGATACACTAAATGTAATATTCATTTATACTTTAAAGGTAAACTTTAAAGACGGTGCACTTTCTTTATTGTAAAAAATGACTGGAATGTGAAAATAGTTGTTAATATTCTCAGATTTCGGCCTCAGATTTGAAGTTCTGATGCTTCTGTCATATATAATATTAAAGTCAGGCCCGCAGGACAAATCGAGGAACTTGAAGACCATTTTATTTATTAACATATTGCTGAAAACAATCTCAAATAGTAATTTCACAGTTTAATAGTATATTTAATTTACTACTAATGGTAAAGTATTTAGAAAGAAGCTAGCAAAAAATATTTAACTTTGGTCGACCAATTGATTGTGAGCTTTTTTTTTTTCTTCTCCCTGGTTATCCAGCGCTCCAGAGTCCAGCTCCGAGGGGAAGGATGAGTACGAAGAGGAACTAAAGGTTTGGCCTCTTCGTTTTGCCCTCATCCAAATCTTCTATGTGGCATGCATGACATCTTACCACAAGCGGAAACGTGTACACGCATTAAGGCGCTGTGACAGCGAGGGTGGGTGGCAGGGTTCAGTGGCCGCCTTTAGGCTTAAACGTGCCCTAAATTTTCCAGCTTCGCTTCAAGAGCAGCGTCACGAACGGTTTGAAAGCATTGGACATTGCATAAACTGCAGCGTCAGCGTGTTCCTCGTGAACCAAGCCGACGTATTCTAGCGTCGGCGGCGGCATGAACGGAGACTCTTCCTTGTGTGAATGAGCTGCACTTCCACTCACGCCAGCCCAGCTGTGTCTCTCCCTCCCCTCCGACCTAATCGGTTCCACAGCTCGCGCGGCTGTGCTGAGACCAGAGGGTAAGATGAGGTAAAGGATTGACAGGAGCAGAGGAAGAGCGACAACGCAGAGAGAAACCCGGGCATTTGAACGGCTTTAAGCCATTTATATTTGAAATGTCAAGCTTGAGGAGAGTGTTACCGAATAAGTGGAATGACTGATTCAGACGAGAAGACAGACACAAGACAGGGTGGTAGTGTCTTCGGGGAGCCTTCTCTGTATCCTCCTGCGAGGTGGAGGGAAACGGAGTGTATTAATAGTTGTTAAAGAGTGAGTGTGGTTTAGATCGGTTAATTTCAGGATCAGCCTTGTGGAACTTGTATTTCAACACACTGCAACCGCTACGTTGGTTTGTGTTTTGTAACTCATTGGCGTCCTCCCTCTTTGCAGGCGCTGGATGAGGAGGAGCTGTCGGAGGGGCGGGTGGAGGTGCGCTGGCCCATCAGCTCAGCGGGCCTGACGGCACAGCTGCAGGCGCTGAGGAAAGCCCTCTTCCACAAGTACGTCCAAGAAGTAGCCGCTCTCAAAGAGCAGCACGAGCGCGAGCTCAGGCAACTGACGGAGGAAAAGGAGCAGGGGAGGAGAACAGCGGAGTGCCAGGAGGAGCGGGGAGAGAGGGGGCAGGATCTCAACAGCATTAACGGAGCCAGAAGCTCCGGCTCCAGCCTCGGGGCGGCTGGGCCGATCGGGCTGGAAGACGCACAACACTGGGAGAGAGTGCAGGAGGAAGTTGCCAAGGTAGGTGGCGGTGTGTTTGACGCTTATCCGGTCCATGTAAGAACAGCTGGTAACGGATAAGATTTATACGGAACTCGATGAGACATGGTTAAAGTTTTTATAAAGGGTCAGTTCATTCAAATGTTTTAATCATTCCAGTCAGATAACTGGATCTGGCTCCATGGATATGAATATTTGCCTGTTATCTTTTAAAACTATACCTTTTTTGACTTGTTGACTGCAGTTGGGACAAAAAGAAAAGTCATTGAAGATTAAAGGCAAAACGACAATTAATAATCAGCGGACTAATGACAATCATTGGTCGCAGCCCCGGACACATTATAGTCATTGTAATTCAGTACAGTTTGATACCACAATTGTTAATGGCACTGTGTTTATTTTAGTTTGATTCTCAATGCCGATCAGAACCTGAGAGGTGCTGAGACTCGTTGTCCATGTGTCCATATTCTCTGACAGGCCATAGTTCAGATGTCCGTGGAGTTTGCACAGCAGATTGAGCTGGCTCGAATCAACAAGAGCGCCTGCCAGAGGAGCGCTGCAATGCAGACCCGGTCAGATGAAGAGGAGGTGGAGGAGAGCGAGGTGACTCCCGGAGCTCCTCTCCCGTCGGGCGCCTGGCGGGAGGAGGTGGAGAAGGAGAGACTGCAGAGGGAGCTGGAGGAGAGGAACGCAGAGATCAGAAGGTTAAAAGAGGAGCTGCAGGAAACCGAATCAAGAGCTGAGCAGGTGAAATGTCATTGAGCTGTCGAGGTGAAACCATGTGTGGATTCCACTTTCCCCACATCACACATTTCAATCATTCCATCTGCCGTGGGATTACGTTCTTTATGCACTTTGTCGCAATGCAGGTGTTGCATCCATTGCCATCCTTAATTATATATACTATTTAATGTTAAGTGCTTACTCACTGCTTTATTACTACACTAACAAGGTTATGAAGATAGTATTTGTTTAAATATTGTTTAATTAATAATGTAGTTTTATCATGTTGTGGTTGAGGTATAATCATTCTCTAAATACAAATACATTTGTATTTGCATTTACCTAGTATTTCAAATTCCCATTTCTTTCATCTACTACCTTTATTTAAAAAGCCAGAAACATAATGTGCATATACACTTGCGCTTGTCTTTAAAAGAGTACCACATCTAATTTATTTCACTCTTATACAAAATAAACTTTGCGATTACAGATGTAAGTTTATTTGTTAATCCACAACCATCACAGAAAACATTTTTAAGTAGATCGTGCAAATGTTCTCTTCTCTCTCTGTGCTGGGTTATTTTTCTGCCTTGAAGCGCTAATCCAAGGGCCTGCTAGGCTTTCACTAACCATTTATTGCATGATTAAGCTTTAAGTGTGTGATAGCAGTGGCTGTCAGGTTCAGTGTTCTTTATTAGATGATTTGCTCAAACAGCGATTCAGCAATTATAATTCAGTAAAAGAAATGATGATGAGAGAATACCTGTGCTTTCACTTAAAACACTCAATTAAGATATTTACATGCATTTACATTTTATTCTATGTAATATTCCCCTAAATTATATCATCTGGATTAAGGTGCAAATTGTTCAGCCAGAAGGATCTTGGATAAAACCCAGATAACATGGATGAAACCGCTCAAGGTTAAAATTACCATGTTCATGCAGCCTTAAATATATTGGCATTTAAGTGTATTCTAATTTTGATTGACAAAACTCTCTTGTATAATAAAAATCAATGCTACATACGTCACAACGTAGAGTCAGAAATGACAACGTTTCCCCCCAAAACCTGTTTAGTCTTCCATGCATTTGCACTGTATGCTGTCTGTCCCCCCCGGACACCATGAAAACGTGCTTTGGTCTGTCTGAAGAAGCGATTCTGTGTCCTCCTCACTCGGGAGTGGCGTCTGCGAGCAAAGCGCCGCTGCGTTTCAGTCGTTTTTTCAGGAGATGGAGCTGTTGCCTCTGCAAGCCACTGTGCCTCAGGTGCACCTGTTGCCATAGCAGCACAAAGATAGTAGTGTTCCTCTCGGGTTAGAAGTGCGTCTTTGTGCGCGTGTGTTTGTTTGTGCCAGTGTGCTCGTTAAAGGGTGGCGTGTCCGCGGGTCTCATTTGAATGCGCTCTAACTACCGGCCGCACGTACAGCCACACGCCCTGCGAGTTTATTTCATTTCCATCCAACCCCAACTTTTTCGATGACTGGGCTGCTGTCTGTGTTCTCTCTCCTCCCTGTTCAGGCCTTAAAGAGGAGAGAAGACGGTCGGGAAGAACTGGAGGAGGGGGAAGATCGAGGCGGGCGGAGTATAGAGCAGGCGGGTGGAGGCAAACTGTCATCAGAGGCTGATGGAGTTTCCTCCGATAAGGACGTTAAAAGGTAGTGACAGAAACTTCATTTGTGCGGTTGCATAATTGGTCTTTGTGCACCTTTTCTAAAACGATGTGTGGATTTTTTTATGATAACTTGTGTCTTTGTTTTGATTTATATCAATTAAAGACAAAATGGATAAAAATGTCATTTTTTCCTTTTTTTTTTTTGCCGTTTTAGAGATGTTTTGCGTAACGCCAACGAGAAACTCAGCCAAGTGCTGGTCGACGTCCTGAAGACAACAGCAGCAGCAGAGGAAACAATGGACCTCCACATGCAAAGTCTGCGTGACGCTTCCAGCGGAGCACAGCAGCCTGCACCGCCCGAATTCACCACGCCGACCGCTGCCACCGAACCCGCCAGACCTTATGCTGCAGGCAAGTTCTCTCGGCTCTGCATCTGCATTATCATTCGGGGCATCATCAGACTTACATTACATTTTTCTAGTAATCTGTTTATTACATTACGAAAATGTGTTGGAGTTAGGCAATTGGGCAATTAGGCTGACTCCCTCTATTGCCAATATAGTCCGTTATGACAAAGTAATGCTGCATCGTGACTACAAAACGCTACTGCATGACCAACGGGTGGAACCTCCACTCTTTCTTCGTCCAGCCTCCAGTTTGTGGTTCTTTTTACTGTAATGGAAAGAGAAAACATCCATCGATTAATATATACATGCAAGTTTAAATATGTAACACGCAAATTCTGGGATCAAATACAAATACTATCTTGGGCATTTAGTCCTGTGAGTGAGAATGAGGTCCTACGTGCCTGCTGTGTGCATGGTTCTGTATAACTGCAGCTGGTGCCTCCATGGTCAACAATGGATCACGTTAACAGGATAATCCTAATATTTACTTTAGCTGTCGCCTGGGACACAACACATTTTCGCTACAATTTGCCATATAATTTTATTGGGTCCAGATATGGCTGACCATATTTCACATTGTGACCTTTGTGGTCAATAATTAATCAATATCCACAGACTTGCATAATGCTGTCAGTATAATGAGCAGCCCTCTGCTTTCTTGGTGCCTTGCTACCATTTAAAATTATTTTCATGTGAAGGAAGTTTAATAAGTTATTTTGAAACAAATGGTTGCACTTTAATCCTTATTAAGGTTCTGTGTTTTGCCACCTTACATGTTGTTGGGTCATTAGAATAGCTTTTATTGTTTTGGCCAATTTTCAAATGTTTTTTGTAGTATATATATACTGTTTGTGCAGCATTTGATGACGCATGTGCTTATTATTCTCTCACACTATCTTGATTTAGGTTATCTTAAGTTGTAGCTGTTAAAAAAACAACTGTGAGCATTTCCAAGACACTGTAATAGCTCTATTAGTCAGAATGTAGGGAGTGAACTTTAATTCCCTATATCCGGTTTATGTGATTATATGATCTGATCTCTGGTCGTACCAGGTCTCTCTGCAGAAAGCTGCCAGGGCAGTAAGATGCCGGCAGAACATGCGAGTCTGTGGTCCGGGGAGACTGATGAGGGTCAGCAGATGATGGAGAGGCTGCTGCTGTGTAACGAGGAATATCTCATGGGAATCAGCAGCCGGCTCCAAACGGCTCTGGAGAAGATGTTGATGGCCATCACAGACACCACCAACCAGGTACAAACCTTTTATCTGTTAAGTGGCCTGGGATCAATGTGTGCTTTTCTGCTCCTATTCAGAGCATTGCTCTGGTAGCTGACTTTATTTTATGAAAATAGGATTTTCTTCTATTTTCTTTTGTTTTCTCCTGTTTAATCTAAGGTAGGCTTTTTAGTTAAGTTGTTATTGGGCCATGATTGATTTTTTTCTCTTTACCAAAACAATGCTCATTTCATTGTCTTCGTTTTCTGAAAGAAATGTTTTTAAAATGTATCACTTTCTTGCCGATGAGAAGAGAATATAGCACATACAACACATACAAAATGTCAAAATGCAAACTCTGACATATAGTATCATCGACATACAAAGTCCTTTTTGTTAAGTTCAATGGCTTCAGAAGAATTCTTCATTCACACTCCTGTGTGTGAGCAGAACGCTCCAGTGACACATTTAGGCTTTGTCAAAACGTCTAAATACCCGCACTCAACACTGTTAACCCCCTCAGCAGGTCCCTGCCCCTGTGCACGGAGGCATAATGGGGATGAGGCTGCAGAATGCGGCCCGGCAACAAAGTTGGCCTGTCTAGAATTCCCACACAAAAGAGCCCCCTCATTCCCAGTGGTTGCCTGTAGATACGAGCTGTATTTACACGGAGCTTTTGTCTGGTCGATCAGCCTGTTGTAGTTAGTGGTGCACGGGAGCAACTACACCCCCCCCCCCCCCCCCCCCCTCGGGCCGTCCGTGCAGTGGGCCCACTGTTTCCAGTGTCAGCCCGCCGAGATGTGGCAAGTTTAACTGGGCCATTGAGTGTGTAGCTGTAACTGACTGCACAGCACATCTTCCCGTTGGCTGAAATTCAAGCATTACTCACGCAGAGCTGGGTTTTCATCTTGCTGGTCTAAAAATAGCTTTAAAGACAATTTGGGCTGAACGTCATCTTTGTCCCAGCATCCGTCTGCAGCTCAGAGTGACTGTTGACCAGTTATCTTCTGAATAATTCAGAGTTTTTTTTTAAAGCTAATGATGATGTAATAAATTGACTAATTTGCAATAAATGCATATTTGCTTATTGATTCCCTTTTCCAACATATTGTATTTTAACATTTTAAGAATATTCAAAATAATACTGCTTTATTTGCAGCCGCATTAAAGGCCCACTGTAGATTTTAGAAGCATTTTCTGACTCCAAGTATACATCATTAACAGGTCAATCAACTTGTAATCAACAAAGCCTCTTAATGGTTTGTTCAATGATATCCCCCCTGGCTATTGATCCGACATCCATTAGTCTTGTCTGCGGGCGCTGCTGGATTGCCACGTCTTGCCCGACGAGCGCCGTCGTAAACTGTGATTAATTAGACAAGCCGGTGAGGAATGTGGAGTATCTTGGTTGAACAAGTGCTGTAAATGATTTGCCTTTGCAAGGTGTTTGCTCACTCACTACTTACTCCCATTATCCGCCAGAGAGACGTGGAACGTGTTAAGTCAGTGCGTATGACGATTGACACGCTAAACACAGACAGCTGCTGAGACCAGAGGGCAGCTTGTCAGAACACCTCGATTGGTCCTTTCCGCGTCTACGTAGGAGGGGAATCTAGTTTGACAGGTTTACGTGTAAAGGGCGTCTGTCGTTTGTGTGGGTTATTTGTGTGCTTAGGTAGAGCCTGTGATCTATTTGCAAATCTACCTGGCCCACTGGCTCTAATTACTGAAGCCACGCCTGCTTCCCTCCCACTCCTGCTGTATTGGATCCATGTAGGAAGTGAAAGAAAAATCCTCTCCTCTTGAGAGGCGCAGACGGCTCTGAATGTCTGGAATTGGATTGAATTATTTTAAGGACGCGGGTAGACGGCAGTAAAGTGAGTGTAACAGACTGACAGTAGCCCGCCGGGGGTAAGTAAAGCTCGCCTGGCAGGAGAGCGATCCGGCTGCGGTGAGTAATAGTATAGGAAGAGCAGGGGAGCATGCGTGGAGCGGGACTGACGGCAATCCTAGAAGGAAGTAAAGAGGCAAAGTGAGAAAGGCTTGAGATCCAACCGCTGTCATTCCACCCTCGGCAGGTTGTCGCTCGGACGGAACAACTGAAAGGGGCCACTGAGAGGTTTCCCTGCAGGTCGGCGTGGCTTCCGCGTCATGGTATTGTTAATGAATCTCCAGGGAGAGAGAGAAAGAGAGAGGGAGAGGGAGAGAGAGCGACAGAGCGAGCAGAGGGAGGAGAGCAAACCGGAGCAGAAGTGGGGGGTGTGAGCGTTACCGAGCGGCACAATATGGTTCCACTCTGAAGAAAGAAGGTCAGAGAGAGCAGAGAGAGAGCACCATCGAAGAGAAGAGAAGAAATGCTTCCCTCTGTGATTACAAACCTCCTGCGGTTGGATTCAGGAATGCCTTCAAAGCCGTCGGACCAGGATGTGACTTCCACCTGCTGTCATGGATGACACTTTTCTTGGAAGGACTGTCGCCGGGTGATTTTCTCTCTCAGTAATTACCTGGGGCTTGTCGTACCTGCAGCATGTGATTGAGACGTGGTTGTCGAGTGTCAACTTCTCCAATTGTTGTTTACTCGTGTGTGTGTGTGTGTGTGTGTGTGTGTGTTGCAAACACACAGAAACTGTTGCTCGGAGCTGTCCACGCCAGCGTTGCCCGTTGCTTCATCCCCCACTGGACTCTATTCTCATTTGACGCTGGACAGCTCAGCATGACGGATCATGAAGAATAGAAACTTGATTTCATAGCTCCCAGAAACGGAGCTCTGCCATAACGGCCTACGGTGAAGAGTCCTCCCTTCATCCATTTACCTCTACCATGGATTCATACCGCTCTTACTGGAACCTGGGCGTGCAGAGCGGCTCGTGGGTGGAGGTGGAGGACCAGGATGTGTACGAGGTGGAGTCTCGCGTACCCCTTCCCCGACCCTTCCCGCTGTGCAGCACTTTGAACGAGAAGAATGCCGTTGTGGTACACACGCAAATCTCCCATATCAATCACAGGATTAACGGTCACCTCCTCAAAGTCATCTCCAAAATCTCCCTGCCCACTCCTCCGTACACAGTAAGTCTACGCAGCCGCTTCCTGTGTGTTATGGTCTCCGCGCGATGAAAGTTGAGTGCCGTTCCTGGCAGGAGCGCTTTTATTATCACCTCTATCGGTCAGGCCACTTCCCCGTTCCCATAATGTAATACAATGAGACCTTTGCTCAGGTGGATATGAACTATGGAAAGTAGCTGTGGGATGAATGTGAGTGTGTTGGCGGGTTACTGCGTGATTATTTCATCGCTGTGCCGCTCCGAAAAGCTGCCTTCTGTCACCTGACCTGGAGGTCATTGAACAAATATGTATATATATATATATATATATATATATATATATATATATATATATATATATATATATATATATATATATATATATATATATATATATATATATATATATATATATATATATATATATATATATATATATATATAACCACGGGTTTCTGTTACAGCTGCGCATTCTGTTACTGACTTTTGTACAAGTTTCACTTTTGTCTAAGGCCTGTGCACTTGCAGTGTGTCTGCACATGATGCAGAAAGGCCATGAACTGCGTAGTTTCCAACTATATATATATATATATATATATATATAATGATCAAGTGGACAAGATGGGTTTTTCAAATTCACATGAAAAGCTTGAATCTACATCTTGATAAATTGGATATTTTGAATGTCAAATCGGCATTGAGAGCTCTGAACTTGTCTGTTGTTATGCATTACAGTAAATGAGATGGACATTTTAATATAACTCTAACAAGAATTAAAAAGAAGTCCCACCGCTGGTTCTTCTTAGAAGCTCATCCACAGCAGTCCTAACACTTTGCCTTTGTGTGTCGCCGTCTCAGCTCGAACATGCCCGGCTGACCCAGACCGAGCTCATGCGGGAGTCCTTCCGCCACAACCAGGAGATGAGCGAGCTGCTGCAGAAGCAGGAGGAGCTGCAGGAGCGGTTGTCGGAGGAGGCCCGCACACGCGAGCAGCTGGCTCTGGAACTTCACCATGCTGAGGGTGAGCTTCTCTGGATGACAAAGCCGCCTGTTTCTTTTACACTTACAGGATGAATTAAAGAGTTTGTCTACCTTTTTATTTGATGGCTTAAAGGCATCGTCTTCAACGTGGCCTCTTTACACTTTAACTCCGTACTCACTGTGTCTCTATGGACTCTCGATTGATGACGTGACAGTGTGTGGAGTGATTCGAGAAAACCGATCGTATGAGGAGGAGCTGAGGTGAAAAATCAGTTTGGGGGAGGGTTTACAGGGAGTGATCTGATCAGCTGTTTGAACGGGAGAGTAAAGGAGTGCGAGACCATCTGTGGCGAGAAAATCCACAAATGCCAGTTCCTGTCCGTCAGCGTCTCTGACTTGTGTTTGGACGTCTGACTGCGTAGGTGGCGGCTAAGTAACAAGGTCTTCTGTATGGAGAATCTTCCAGCTTGGAGGATTCCCAAGGAAATAAGTGACCAATTTTTGTCAAAGGTCTAAGCACTGTGTCTTAATCTTAATTGGTGAACCGGGTGTCCCATCCGTGTCAGGGACAGCTGGTCCACGAGGGTCAACGGTCACCGCCATGTCGTCTCGGCGCGGCTTTACCTCTCACACTGCTTTGCAAATGTAGATGACCAAAGTAGTTTCTGTATGTCTGGCTGTGTGCACACACAGAAGAATGGTGTGTTCAGAGCCTTTACTGATTCTACGTCGTCTCTGGCAGCATCCTGGTATGCGGTTTGTTTTAATGTGCTGAAGAAGAGCAAATATTTGCTGTTGTAAAACGTTTTTTAAAAACACAACTCATTTTCTAAACCATTGCAGCTCTGATCATTATAAAAAGCTGCTCCCCAAACTGTCAACCTGTCACTTCATGAAATGGAGCAAAGGTGCAGCCGATCGGGTCATTTTTCCTCATTGGCTTCTAGGGAGTGCTTAATATCTGCTCAACCTGCGTCTCTCTGCTTTGACATTCTCCAGCTATTGTGTGGATGAGGCGCGCAGGGTGCGGCCTTTTCAAACTGGTTTTGAATAAGGCTCATCGTGGAGAGAAGATCCCTTTTCATTGGTTTGCAGGGACATGTTACATGACAGTGAAAAGGATGAAACGTCTTCTTTTGTGTTGGTTGTACAATATGAAGATGGAGAATTATAACGTCGCGGTCTCAAAGGCGTGGCAGGACGGAGGCCCCGAACGTAGAGTTTAAACAAAAAAATACTTTAATAGTCAAAATCAAAATGCAGAGGGGGAAGAAAAAAGCAGACGGGGACCAAGAAGCAACAGGCAACATTCACTGCAGGACATGCATGCAATGACGAGACAAGGGACAAGAGACACGCATGCTTTAAATACACTGGGGTGGTGCAGGTGATGGGGCACAATGCCTCTCGTGTCCCAGGGACACAGGGCATGAAGCTACAAAATAAAACGGGACATAAACCCGAACCGTGACAGTTGCAGAGTAATTGTGATTGAAAGACTCCCAGGAGAACTCGCTGTAGTTGGTCAACAATGTAGTTATTAACCGTGTGCATCTGATAGTTGAGTCCCTCCTTAGTCAAACTTTACACACATCGTTGTGTAAAGTTTGAAAAGATAATCTAGTCGTGACATTTACCTTCTGCTCGTCTCTTGGCTTTAGATAACACCGAGCCGCTCTGAGCTGCAAACAGGAATCGGGGCAGAAGCTTTTTGCCTTTTACAACTTGTCTCATGCTACACCAGGGTTACAGTACATGACTACATCGTTTCTCATTAGCGTGTCATTCCCCCCCCCCATAGCCCGTAATTGTGAGCTGAATACCATCCCGGTGCTGAATGCTTGCTGACCTGTGACGGAGCAGTACAGTAATGTCCGCATTTCATTGTGTTCACAGCTCAGTCTTGTACTTCATGTCGAGCAAAAGGGGGTCAGACGAGCCCCGATGTCCATGTATGTTGTTCTTTGCTGTGTTGTCGGTAACCTTGGATTTTGTATCCTGGTGTTGAGTGCTCGTTCTTTTGGATGACAGCGCTGTGTGTGTGTGTGTGTGTGAGAGAGAGAGAAACTAAAAAGACGACAAAAAGTCATTCCCCTTAATTAATTTTAAGTGATCGCAAAAAAATAGGATTCTAGATGTCTAAATCAGGGCCGTGTCTCACTGTCTTCCGCCGGCTGCGTCCACATCCAGGTCTCATTGATGGCTACACGGGTGAACGAGCCGGATTGGAGGAGCAGTTGCGTCAGAAAGAGGAGCTCCAGCTGAGCCTCGAGCAAGAGCTGCAGGTGAGGCCTTCCAGAGATAAAAAACAATGACTCTTTTCCGTGAAATGGAACACAAGGCTCTGCGGTCAATTGTTATTATTTTGCCTTTGGTGCAGTAGACCACCAAGTGCAAGCACCGTTATTTCAGGCTCAAAAGAAATTCAATGTGTACAAATGTATAAATTCAGGCGGTGTGTTGATATTTTCCATTTTTCCTATAAACCAAAAATATCGCTTTACAGTGAGGAAAATATCAGTTTTCTGACTTTCAGTACTACCAAACATTAGACTAATATGTTTTCATTGTTGCTTAGCGACAGGGTCACTTTGGGGAATAACTTCCGTCAATACGAAACCATAGACTACAGCTTAGAAAAAATAGTAAATAAATAATGATAAACATTCAAGGTGAACGTTCTAGAAAGCAGTGTCCGTGTCCAGAGAGGAATCCTCTTGCTAAATGTTCATATTGCCACAAATGATGGACCATTTAGTAAAAAAAAAATCTTTGTGTCGCCCCCTGAACGCTGACATAATCCCAAAATATCCTGTCCTGTCACGAGCTGTTGCTTAAACAACATATTTATGAGAGTTCTGTGCCGGTGAACTGAATGTGATTTCATGCAGGTGACAGGTAGCCGTCTGCACGAGCTGGAACAGGAGAGGCTTCAAATGCAGGAGGAGCGAGACCTGCTGTCACGGCAACAAGACGCCATGAGGGAGCACGCCGGGCCCCGCGAGCTTCGTACGTCTCCCAGTCCTCTTTCACCTGAAATATATGCAGATTTTAGTCTTTTTTTTTTTTTATCGATCTCTAACAGGGAGTTCGTTCTCAGGAAATGTATTATAACATGTTCTGAACATTGAAGAAGTTTGATTTTGTGAACTTAATAGCAAAAATATGAAATCTGCTCTATTTAAAAAGTTGTTTTGTTTTCTGTTTTGGCTCACATTTCAAGTTGTTTTGTTTGGTATTGTTGTTAAGAAAGGAAAGTAATTCAACCTAAATGAATTTTTTTTTAGTCCAGTCACACGTTATAAATGATCACTGTTTCAGCCCCTCTTTTGTGAAAAGACCTCAAGCCTGATGTTGGTTTGTTAAGTAACTTGGATGCATCGTCAGCAAAAATAATTGAGACCCAGTATAAAAATGTTTAGATTAGTCATAGAGGTATTTTAAGGGTGCTCCATACACATGAAGCGTGTTAACTGTCTGCTAATTTGCATTATGACTCCTGCATTATGTGAAGGGTATCCCCTAAGTACCTTCTCTGATAAGATGGTGAGTATTTTTTTAAGGGTGTAAAACAAAAGGGTTATCTCCAAAACAATGTCCTTTCACAGCATCCTTTCTACAACATTAACTTTCTGCTGTGACAAAGACACAAAAGCACTGCCTCCTCTGTCTTCACCCTTTGCTATTCTTTATCTCACCAGTTTCCCTGTTCATGACAAAAAAAAACAAGAGCATGTTACATTCCTGTGCTTTCTTATTCTCCTGTAGGCCTAGTTGAAGCTGCAATGGTTGCAGCACCTGAAGCAGGTGTGTCCACTTTGAGCATGGCTCGGTCATAACTACTGTATGTTCTCTATGATTGTGTCTGAGTGGCAGTATACCTCTTTAACCCTAATCCAGCAACTCGCCCAACAAAGCTCGGAGCTCGCTTGCTATGGGCTCACAAACTCACTCGGTTCAACCACTAACCTTTTGCTTCAGCTTTTCATTTTGATTGGTTTTTGTCCCGGTTTTGTAGTTTTTTTTCGGTGTTATCACTCATTTTAGCATGATGGAATGAAAGTCATCTTAAGACACTTATACATAGTCATCATTCCCAAACGGTCAATCATCTGCTCTCTGAACTTTGAGGGACTTTCTTCATTGAGTGAGACGATTGGCCGCTCAGGAAGTCCCCTTCCTGCCTGTAAGTGCTTATTGGGCATGGACGTCGCTGCGTCTGAGCTGTCCACGTGTGTGTTCTATCGTCTGCACTCTCATCTCTTTTACTTTTGCACTAATCCTGCGGGGATCAATCCTGGGTGAAGCGCGGTGGGTTCGTTCGCTGGTGGCGGCGGAAGGCCAGAGTGGCGTCATGGAGGGGAGCGCTGTTCGGTAACGGGGCGTCATGTCAGGAAGTTGACTGAGATGTTCGAAGAGTCTGAAGGAAGCCACGTGACCTGATGAGGCTGTAACATAGATTGTCGTAGAAAATTGCAACATTTTGGAGAAAGACGTTGATAACTTTGTAACAAAATGGCCAAAAAATGATTTGAACCCAGTGTCACACTTCAGACTCTTCAGTAGCTCCATCACAGCGTCTTGTTTGTCACCGAAATCAAACCTGAATGAATCATTGACTGCAGCCGTCCACCTTGAGGGCGACGGGCGGAGATGCCTCAACTGACTTCCGTCCTCCGCTGTATTCTCGTAGACCTCCTGGAGGAGACGGAGAAGCTGATGAAAGAGAAGGTGGATGTGCAGCGTCAGGCGGAGAAGGAGAACGCCGACCTCCTAAAGCAGGTGAAGCTGCTGGAGGCGGAGCTGGAGGAGCAGGTCAACAGGGTGATCGAGCTGGAGAACGCCCAGAGCACCGAGAACGCAGACCTCCGTCAGCAGGTCCAAGCTCTGGAGAAGCAGCTGGACAAGAACCGGAGGTTCCTCGACGTGAGTGACAAGGACTTTGACTTTTACTCAGTGATGTTCATTCATCAAAGGTTTTGTATTACGTTTAAAAGGTTATATTTAGGTAGCCGTAAATAATGAATGAACTTCTTTATAGCAGTTCTCATTGGAAATTAAGTACTTAGTTGATTAACAGGCAGTTTGATTAAAACAAAAGACTATTAATCAAGAAAATAATCCCATGTGAAAAGTTCATTCTTTTGTTCTGACCTTCATTCTAGTTTTATTATCCCCTATTTGTAATGTACATAGTGACATGCCACAAATTCGTTTTTCAAACCGTTTCAATAAAAAGGTTTGTACCGTTTTGCAAATATAACCAGATTTTAGTTTTACAATGTCTTTTATTGAATTTCTGCAGAAACACACTTTCAAGTCAATTCAATCTAAATATTCAAAATAATTGCAACGCCAAGAAATAAATACACAAATCAAATGTCTATTGGCACACGTTCACAGTGTGCTTGTGTGCTGAGCGTATTTTTTTCACTGCTCGTTCCACATCAAGATCTTTTGACAGTTCGATTTTTTTAAGATGAGGGTTAATAAAGAATCACTGTTATTAAATTACAGCAGGAGTAACTGCTAAAAAGTCAAATCACAGCTTCAGGTTCCATCTCATCAACTTATCTAAAAGCTGAGCTGACATCATGTCTTTCTGGGGGACCCTTCCTCGTATTTGGCTCATGCTCTAATGAGTTTGTTCTCATCATCGTAATTGGGCCGCTTAGCCAGGAGTTGGCACGTAATGGTCTGGATGTGGTTTGAGTGAAGATTCCCTCCATTGTCCTGTTGAGGCTGGTTGCACACACAAAAAGGAAAAGAGCAAATTTGCAAACGTAATCACATTATTTTAACAATTCTTTTATCATAGTCATAAAATAAAACAAATGGATTTAATTTGTTTTAATTTTGACAAGTTTGTTCGTTTGGTTTGTAATCACCTCCATAATTGGGTCAATGAGATTCTACAAACATTTTTACTGATCACCTGAATCTGAGGTTAGGGGTTAACAGAAAAAAGGGAATTGTTCTGACATCAGTTGAGGCTCATTCTTTTTATGAACTCTCATTCTCTGTTTTCCAAAAAAAATCCAAGACTCCTTTTTACCTTCTCAACATGGCCTTCTTGCACTTCTGCATCATGTCGATTTTTTTAACCATCCCAATAGGATTTATTTAAAATAGTAAAACTAATCAAATGATCCCCTAAACTGGCCTTGAAGGTTACCTGCGCCTTGATTTTATATTTATCTTGACTAGATAATAAACTGTAATATAAAAATGTTTTTGCAAAATATGGCAAGCCTGTATTAAAGAAGGGGTTAAAAAACCTCAATACTCGTGTCTTGATTTTTGGCGTGCAGGAGCAAGCAGTGGACCGAGAACACGAGAGAGACGTCTTCCAGCAGGAGATCCAGAAACTGGAAGAACAGCTGAAGAACCCTCAGAAGCTTCAGGCCGGCTCAGAGCAGAAGAACAAAGAGGTAACCGGCGCTGATGGAGAGGCTGACGCTGTGAACAATGGCCTCAAAAGGCCGGGTGGATTTAATGTGTGTCCTTGTGCCTTTTTTTATGTTGTTAGATTTTGGGTTTTAGTAGCTGATGCGATGAGCTAAAGTTAATCACTGTGCCGCTGCAGCCGTCACTCACAAAATGTTGTCAAACAGAAGGCCGCGACATGTTTTGACTTAATTTAACTAATATTATTTGACATATTATACCAGGATGCCAAGTGCACTCTGTTTTAAGGCTAAATTCGAGTGGTGACATGAGCAGTGAAGCGGGTGAAGACGAGTGAAACCCTTTAGACAGATGCCGTCCTCTCGCTCTGCTCTTCCCCTTTCAGTTATTCGGCTCATTGTTTTGGTTTTACAGCCACAACTGGACTGTTTGGTCATACTGTCTGTTAAGAGAGTTTCCAGCCGCTGTTATCTGCTACCGCTGCTGGTCTTTCCGGTCGTCTTTGATTCCCGCAGCTTCTGGCTTTCTTTTTTCTGAATTGGCCTCATCACATTTACAGTTGTTAACAGTAATCAATGTTCTTTCATCAGCCGTACTCGCCAAATTTGCAGTATGACATATATTTCTGTGCATCGGTCTTGTTCATCCCAGCAGTAACCGCTGTCAGTTTGAACAAATGTTTATTTGTTGTCTGTGCTGTTTTTACTCTTTGGCTTCTGCAGGATTATTCATCACTAGCTGTCCTTTTTCACTCACTCACAATCTGCCTGCAGTTCACTTCGGGCAAGGAGGAATATACCTCTGATCAACACTGTTTACATCCTATTGCAGCACCCATGAAACATTAATTATGTCCTCAAGACATCACAGCCTGTTTAATGTGTATTATCAAGACAATGTCCTCACAGCAACCCGTAAAATTCATCTTATTTGTCCTTTGCCGACGTAAAACAACATGAGCTGCAGCGGGTTGTGTCCCCTCGGAGCATTTTACTTTGTCAATCTGAAACATAATAAGTGAGTTATTTCATTACTATGATTTTAATGCTTAATGGGATCATGATGTTCCTTGTTCTTATCTTTAGGCCTTAGAAACTGAAGTATACTAGATTCCCCCAGCTGCTCTTTAGCCTTTGAGCAGTGTAACCATTTGATTCCTCACATGATTTAAATAATTAGTGATTGCGTCGTTGATTCATTTTCTTAATCTGTTAATTCTGTTCCTTGTGTTTATATCATATCAGTTATACACCGCTCTCTGTGTTATTTCCAGAGGCTCCTTCCACATTGTTATCTCACGGTGCTTTTTCTTCCCGCTCTTGTCCTTGAACTGTCCATCCTCTGATCCTCTATGCCTTCTCTCTCCCGTGGCTATTACAGGTGGATGGAGGAACCTCTGAGGTATTGCTTCTAGCTACACGTAGAATCTCACCCAGAGAGCATCTAGTGCATTTTAGTACTCCCTCCTCACCCTGTCGACCTCACATGGCCTGCCCATCTCTCGTCCATTTCCACCTCCTTTCTCCACCTCCTTTCTCCTGTTTGATCCCGCTTTGATGTGTCCGTCTTCATTAGAACAAACAACTTCTAAACTTTGTCCTTTCTCTCTCAGCTGCAAAGTGGCGATGGGTGCTGAAGACGATAGCCCTTCAAATAAATTACACCCCACTTCTTCCATGCCTTACAAGGCCGTAGTAAAATACCAAAGTACATTCTTACATGAATACGAAGTTACTAAACTAAAGTCATTTATTTGCCTGATTGTTTTGGTGGTAAACAACAAACCAGCTCGTCTCACGCTGGAAATGACCCACATCCATCCACAAATGAAGTAAAGATGAAATAAATATAAAGACACCATTCAGACCTGAAGTCGGCTCATGTAGAGGACCGTCCTTCCCTCTAGTGTCATTAATGTTTAACGACTGGCTGCTGCTGAACCGCTGGTTTTGGGATGGATTTCATCGCCCTTATTACAGGGTCGTTCTTTCTGTTTGAGCGATATGCATAAAGATGCATTTCTGAAACGAAAGGCTACATTATGATTAGTTTATGAAAGGACACTATTTTCTTTTTTCAGTGGAGCCATCTTGATATAGCTTTATTCCCCAGTTCTGAGATAATCCTAAACAAACCTCCCTTCTGTGGACCCTTCTTCCTCCCCTCCATTGATCTGCTGATGTTCCCACAGATGGATCAGTTACCTGCCAGCGGTGCTCCTGGCTAATGTACTGCTCTGTGGTTTGTGTCACCCTGAATGAGATCGCTCTGTCCCCGCACCTCTTTTCTGTCTCGGGCCCCGTCCTTTCTCTCAGGGGGATCAGCTGACCGCCCAGCTAGCTGTACATGCACCAGCTATGCTGTAGCGAGTGTGTCTGAGAACCATTCTCATTAATCCCCCCTCCCTTGCCTTTCTGTCTCTCTCTCTCTCTCTCTCTCTCGCTCACTACCAGGTGGACCAGCTGACCTCGCAGCTGAAGGAGAAGGCGGATTGGTGCAGTGAGCTGCTGCTCAGCTCGGAGCAGCAGCGTCGGGACGTGGGAGAGCGCGACGAAGAGATTGACAAGCTGGAGAGCCGCATCCGCGAGCTGGAGCAGGCCCTGCTGGCCAGCGCTGACTCCCTGGAGAATGTAAGGAAGGGAAAGGGGGAGGAGGGAGAGGGAGGATACGCAGGAGAGTCAGAGGGGTAGCAAGAAAGAGAGAAGGCAGAACAATAGCCGTGGCGAAAGGCAGCGTGTCTACGTGGTAGGATGTAGATGGGAAACAATGTGTGGGTGGGTGTGCTTCTTTTGTTGTTGGTGATGAGCTACAGCTAGCAACTGACAAGATTGTCCCCCCCCGCCTCCCCTCCGGTGTCCATGAGGGCAGTTGTGGGAGGCGGAAAAAGCGCAGTGAAGATAATGCTCATACACCTGCTCGTTTATCTCTAAGCTGACAAATGGCTCCGAGCAGGTGGAGAACAAACGTACTTATGGCCTAACGTTCCTGAAAAAAGGAGTTTGTGCCTTCAAGCCTTAGTGAGACATTAACTTTTGTGCTGAATATTTTTTTCTTCTGCGTGTGTTTTTGTGTGGCTGGTTGTTCAATAGAAGCAGCATGCATCCATCACAGAGGCCAAACAAGCCACACTGGAGGCTCAATTGCAAACAGAGAGAGAAGCTATGGAGCGGAAAGAAAAAGAGGTAGTGTGCTAATCTTTAAATGTGATATAGCTCTTGGATTGAAATGTTTGTCTCTTTCAGTAGTGTTTCGTAACTTGATGTAAAGCATATATGAACGAGCCTCTTGCTTACACGTAGTACGTCTGTCTCCTTTTAATATCTGCTCCTCTTCTTTCTATTTATAGCACAAGTTGGACATTTATAACAAACAAGTAATTGTTTTATTGTGTGGTTTCTCTGAAGTGCTTTTCATGTTCACCTGTCGCCTCAGATCTGTAACCTGGAAGAGCAGCTGGAGCAGTTCAGAGAGGAGCTGGAAAACAAGGGCGAGGAGGCGCAGCAGCTTCACATGCAGCTGGAGATCCAGAGGAAGGAGATCAGCAGCCAGCAGCAGTATCTAGAAACCAAGGATAGCTTGCTTCAGGTAAAGCGCTGTTCCCATGACACAATACTTTACAGTATTTTCACATAAAATTGTGAATTCCAGAGGTGGTTGTGCGTGTCTGTGTGTGAACTGCAGGCACCAATGGCTTCTCCCATTTCTATCGATGTGATTATTAGGCACACATATTTTTCCCTTGTATTTTTAGTTATTTAGTTAACTGTGAGCGGGCGATGCACCCTGAGCTGCCAGTGATTGCAAAACCGTTGACCAATGTGTGACTTTGCCTGATAAGTTTGTACTTAAACTGCTTAATACAGCACAAGTTCTATATTCACACAACTAAAAACTGTTCAGGTCAGCGAGCGGAACCGTTTTTATTTATTATACCCCCGTTTTTCACAAAATCCACATCATTTCGTTGCTAATTTTAGTTTGCACATTTTACTCTTTGTTGTTCTGCCTTGCAGGACGGCCACTTGCATTGCGTTTCTATTTTGACTCGGTGTACTTTCAGTCATCCACCGCGACTGACGTGTTTATTAACAGACATCACATTATAATCTCTGACTTTTGAAGGTGATGGAGGAGAAGGACAGGGAAATAGCCCTTCTTAATGAACAGATCACTAAGCTCCAACACACGGAAACATCCTCTGATAACAAGGTAACGCAATATGCGTATACGAAATGGAGCAATAGTCTATTTCGAATATGCATAGCTCGGTGTTAGTGTGTGTGTGTGTGTTTCCTGCATTCATGGTCGCTTTTATTTTGGTGTGGTCCATTTTTTCTTTTTTTTGGGAGGTTGTTTTTTCTTGTTTTGTCTCGGTAAGTAATTCCACAGCACCATCGTCTTTTGTGAGGTGATCATTTTATCATGTGAGGTGGATCACTAAAACTCTGAGTCTCTAAGGAGATTTTTATAACTGATCAAGTTCAGACATTTGAAATACAATTGCCATTGAAAACTACATTATCTTGGGACCAAAGACTCTTCAAGCACCAAAGGGACTCAGAGGTTTATCTGACTAGTGGGACTGCTGTGGATTGACATAATCTGACGTTATTATGGTTTAAGAAAATATGCCTATTTCTCTTTAGGAAATTGATGAGAGGGATGAGCAGATTAAAGACTTCGAGTCCCAGGTGGAGTGCCTGCGCAGTGAACAAGAGCGGTTGAAGAGGAATAAGGAGGAGGAGCTTGACCAACTAAATGCCGTCATCGACAGGCTTCAGCAGGAGCTGGCCAATATTGAGCAAAAGGCGGCCACGGAGGAGGACGAGGACGCCAAGGAAGAGGGTGCCGAAGGGGGGCCAAGTAAAGAGGAGTACAATGAAATGAAGCAGAGAATGGACATGGCCAACGGAGAGATTAATACTCTCAAGACAAAGCACACCGCTCTGCTGGAGACGTACCTGCGCCTGAAGGAGAGCGCCGAAGCTTTAGCTGAAACGGAAAAAAACGAGGGCGCAGAGAGTGAACTTGAAGTCGCTCTGCGAGAGAAAACTGCCGGCCTGGTGGTCATGCAGGCTCAAGTTCAAGCCTTGGAGCAGAGCGCCACATCCAGGGTGGAAGAGTTGGACCTCCGCATCCGGCAGCTAGAGGTGGAGGTCGGTGAAAAGGACGGCGAGTTGAGCCGCTGTCTCCTCCTCCTGGAGCAGACGCGCAGCCATGCAGCCGGTCTCCAACAGAGGGTCTCTAATCTGGAGGAAAATCTGAGGGAGAAGCTGGCCGAAGCGCTCGTCAACCAGGCAACACTGGAGGCCTTCCAGCAACAGCAGGCCCAACAGTCCAGAGGCAAGCAGGCCCAGCAAAGCCGTGCGGAGCCCGAAGTGCAGTCGGATGCCTTCGACTTTGGTGACTTTGGTATTCCCAAGATGGATTTCAGTGGAGTTGGTGAAACGAGAGTAGCTCCCAAAGGGAAGGTGGTGCATCTGACCCAGAGGCTTCGGGAGCTGGAGGTGGGACTCAGCGGGATTCAGAAAGACCAGGAGCTCCAGAAGCAGCTGCTCTCCAGCTCAGAAGGAGGAGGTGCTGGAGTACGAGAGGAGGCTGGCCGTGCTCATGGACCTGCTCGGTCAGATGAAGGCCGGGCCTCCGCACAGGATTGCCCCGGCTGTGGGGGTAAGACTCTGGCCAATTAGCCGTGTGTGTAGTTCCATGTTTTGAGAGTGGTTTAGAAAAATTGCTCAGAAAAATGACGATGATCTTCATCTTCAAACTTTTCCTATAAAGTGCACAATAAGCTCTCCTTTAAAGTTTTAACTTAGATGTGTTAGTTTATTATTCATGCACTGAGCAAAGGGCATTATTTAAAAAAAAAATTGACTACTCTCACCAACATTATCACTGAATTCAAATTCCACATTGGCCATTGACAAATTTACATTTATTTTAATTGGAGAATCTAATAATAATTTTGTCACCCTTAATGGTTAACTAGTAATAAACCGTCATTGTACTCGATCAATTTTTATTATGCAGGCGTCTCCAGTTGCTGAGCGGCCTGTTAACGAGCGGCCTGTTAACGAGCGGCCGCCTGCTACGCCAGAGCTTCTTCAGGAGTTGCAGGAGGTCAAAGATGAGGTTTCGGCCACCAAAGAGCAGCTCGACTGCTTCAAACAGAGCTGCAGCAAACTACAGGAGGAGCTCAAAGTTTGACTGCATCTAGTGTTCATACATTCACACAGTATTTCTGATGTTTGGCGAGACTAACGGACGCTTGCTTTTGTTGTAGGAGAAAACCGCGACAATGGAGCGACTACAGGGACAACTTCAAAAGGTAGGAACAAAGATGTGAGACTAAAGTTTAACTTTTGTCTAAATAAAGTCTTGTCTGATATTTAAAATTCACTGTGCTTAAGGGATCATCGGGTGGCTGTGAGGAGACCAAAGTTTCTAAGCTTCAACAGGAGCTGAAGGAGGCTCAAAATGAGGCTGCTTGCACCAAAGAGGAGCTGAACAGCTGCAAGGAGAGCTTAGAGAAGCTACAGGAGCTCCTGCAGGTTGGACATTTCAAATCAAATCAAAACAATTATATCCTCTCAACGGTGCCGAGTTCACTGACTTTACTCTGTTATTCTATATGTTAAAGTTTGTAATTTGAAAGTTGTCATTTTACATTCTTTTTAAAATGAATGTCTTCAATTTTCATAATTGATATTTAAGTAACTGTTTGGCATTTTTGAAAATAGGCATATTTGAAGATCTTATTCGTACTGTAAATAGTAATGGCAGCCATTAGCGTAGCGTAGCATGAAGTTAACAATGAAAAGGCTCCATCAAAAGTTAATAAAATCCATCCCATATCCCAATCCCATAGTGCTGAAGTTCACTCAAGTGACCAAACGGGCTGTAGCTTCACATGCATTTGTTTTGCCCTAAAAGGTTCCGTTATTCTCTCAGTGCATCAACTCTAATTTCATTTTAATGACATACAACTGTTTGTTAAGGAGCGGGAAATTACCATCTCTCGTCTTAAAGAAGAACATGCTCAAGTAAGTTCATCATTTTAATATAAACATTTCTCCATTATTTATTTTTTTTTTTTATGAAAAAGTATATTTATTTGCCTGCATGTGTATTAATTGACAATCTGCTCCATTGCCCTCAAGCTACAAGCCGATGAAAGCAGAACCAACATGACCAAGCTTCTCCAGGAGGCGGCTTCCACCAAAGAGGAGCTGAACACCTACAAGCAGCATAACGAGAAACATCTGGAAGACCTCCAATTCCACGAAGTCTCCATTTCTAAACTTAAAGAGGAGCTCCAGGAGATGAGGGAGAATGTAGACGCCACCAAACAAGAGCTCCACCTCCACAGGCAGCACAATGAGAAACTCCAGAGTGAACTACACGGCCGTGAGCTCTCCATCACTAAGCTCAGAGAGGAGCTCCAGGAGGCACGAGCAGCCTCGTCGAAGGCAGCGGACTCTGGTCCTCCATCTTCCTCCCCCTCCCCCGCTGCCTCTCCTCAGCCAGTCTCCTCCGCCACCTCCTCCTCCACCACCCAGCCCAAAAGGAAAGGAGGGAAACAGCCGGCCGGCAAAGGGATCAGCGCCAAAGACAAACCGTCGGTCTCCAAGAAGAACTCTGCCCCTTCCAGGCCGCCTTCGAGCAAGTCCCACAGCTCTCGACTAAACAGCAGCTCTGAGCAGCAACATGTGACGCACGCGTTCACGCAGACGGAGCCGCTCCGGAAGTTCGACCTGGACCCGGAGACCGTGCGCGCAGACAAAGACGAGATCGAGGAGGTGATCGCAGAGTTCGAGGAGAAGATTGTACAAATGCAGGAGCTTCACGCGGCGGAAATCCTGGACATGGAGGCTCGGCACATCTCAGAGAGTGAGAGCCTTCGAAGGGACACGCAGGCTCTGGAGGACGAGTGTAAGGCCCTCAAGGCGGTCATCGACAAGCTGCGCTCCACACAGGTAAGGGCAGCTGTGTCCCAGCATGTGTTAAAACTAATGGTTATTTTAACGGTCAATTGATCCTTTGGTCTATCAAATGTTTGATAAATTAATCTAAATGTTCTTGGTCAAATCCAGTCAAATTCAATAGTCTAAAACCAAAGAATATACAAAAGTACCAGATCTTCACATTTGAGAATCTGAAAACAGGAAATATCAGTGACTTGAAGATAAAACAATCATTAAAATATGCAAACTCTGGCAAACAGCTGATTGATTCATTTTATGCACATTTAGGAATTTAACAGAAGTTCAATGTTTTGAAGGGGTTTCATACTAAGGACATGCACTTGTGTTGTATTATCATTTTGAGTGATACACTGAGGGATTGATCTGAGTCATGTTTAATCTTTTGTAGCCCCCTTCATCAAGACAAGACCGTTCTACATCACTGTTCAAAGATGGCTACACAAGTGGTAAGAAACAACTCATTGATAAACAAACTCTTCCCTTTACGCTACTGATTCAAGTGTTTCAGTGCCCTCATATTTCTACCGACAGAGATGAAATGTTTGGTCCTTTTGTATTTTTAGCAGCGTTTTCCTGAGAGTCTGCCGCACTGTGTCGGTTCCCAGTGCGTAACATAGTTTGTTGTGGAGGCTGGGATTCATTTTCCCCATTTCTCTATTGACGTTGGTAACACCCAAAAACCTTTTCGCTCTGAATAAAACCTTTTTGCTCTTGCAGACAGCAGCTCGGACTACAGCCAGCGGACCGGGTTTGACTTCCCGAGCGTTCAGCAGGAGTTCAGGTCGACTCCAGAGGGCGCGAGGAGAGAGACGGATGATCCGCTGCCTGACCGGATCAAGGTACGCGAGCTCGTCAATACATGGTTATACTGAATTAGGATTCTCGTTTTGATCACTATCGTGATGGAAGGAAATGAAAAACAAGGCTGGTAAATTCGAGCTTATGTCTGTGTATTCAGACCCTGCTGCGTGAGGTGCACCAGGAGGGCATGCAGGTGCTCTCTCTGTCCGAGCTCCCTCTCACTGAGGGCGAGCCGGGCAGCCAGTTCGACGTCCCGGGCTGGCTGAAGGAAAGAGACGCCCTGCTGGCGACTGTGGAGTCCCTCAAAGGCCTCATCACCCAAATGCAGACGCACAGAGAAACACAGGTAGAAGAAGCCACCCAGCATCCACAGAACGCCGCTCGCCGACCGTTGGTCTGTGTCTTTACCTGTGTGTGTCTTTACCTGTGGGTCATCGATTTGCCGCAGACGTCCAGCGGCGCGGACTGGCGTGCGGAGCTGCTGGATGCGGTGCGGCAGGTGTTCACGAGGGAGCGGAGCGTGCTGAAGAGCGCCCTCTACAGCCAGTTGGACCTGCTGGACACCAGCGACGCCATCGTCCACCTCAATCAGCTGGAGCGCAGACTGGCTGAACAGGCACGAAAGAACAGCCGAGGCTGTAATGTAGCACTGTAACACTCAACATCTTATTCATTGATTACTGTTAATGATGAAGCTTTTATAAAAGAAATATGGAATGTAAAACCACCCTTTAGTCGAAGTATCTAAGTAAATATTATTTTATACAGTACTTTTCAAAAAAATGATGTAAAATGGTTCACAGTAAAAGTAATAAATCAACAAAACATGGTTTACAAAAACAAAAAAACCAAACCCTCTCAATGATTTGTATGAGATTATTTCAAAGTCTGGCTTCTACGAAACAGACGACCAAAATCAACGATTTTGTGTCGGTCAGTAACTCATTTTTTGCGATCCTGATCCAGGACACGCAGCACAGGGAGGCGATCGGGTCGCTCCACACTGCGGACCGGTCCAGTCTCATCTCTGAGATCCATCAGCTCCGAGGTCAACTGGAGCGACTTCATCAAGGTTGTTAAAAACTCTACTGATGATGATGATCATTCTCTCTAGGAGGAGCAGGTCCTGATGTTGGATGCTTTCTGATTGTTGTCCTTCAGGTGTTCTCCCTGTTGCATCATCGAGTCGCGAACGTGGCGTGGAGGAGCAGGGAGGAGGAGCGGATGGAGCAGCGGAGGCCGACATGCTGCTGGTGGAGGAGCTGAAGAGCGAACTGACCCAGACTCAACTGGAGCTGGAGACGATGCTCAAGGCTCAGCACAAACACCTCAAAGAGCTTGACACTCTCAGGTGAGACGTGAGGTCAACGCAACGTGATTGTGTTTTGCTTCAGTGAATGTCAGCCTCCAATTGGACCTGCTTAATTTGAAGAAAGTATTCATCCATCCATTATGTCTCTGTCAACAGGGCAGAAGTATCGCAGAAGGCCGTTGAGGTGGACGCACTGAACGACCAGCTGACTGAAGAGAGGAAGAAGAGCAGAGATCTTCAGTGGGCAATGGAGAAGGAGAGGTGTCGGACTGGGAATGACGAGGAGAGTAAACGAGAAGAACTGGAGGTACTGATTAGATAGCTTACCTTTCTTCTACCTATGTAACAATGTTTATCAATGTTGACCTCCATAAAATAGACAAAATAAAAATCGGGTGAGTGGCATATTATTCAGATATTTATGTTGGAAACTTCATTTTCATTTAGCATTTTATTCCCATCTCAAACTGAAGAGGTCATTCTAAAAACAAATGTTTCCGTTTTCCTCAGGACCTGAACTTCAGCCTGGAGGAGCAGAAGAACCACGTGGCCCAGCTGACCCTGACCCTGCAACAGGAGCGCCAGCTCTCCTCTGAGCTCTCCCAGCAGGCCGAGCAGGAGCGCCTTGGCCTCCGCAGTCGCCTCAAGGAGCTCCAGGTCCAGCTGGAGACGGAGCGAGCCAAAGCCCTGGAGATGAGCAGCGCGCTGGGCAGGGAGCGGGAGCTGCGGACGGGGGCGTCCTCAGACGGCGGCCCCTCCAGTGAGCAGCGGGTCGATGAGGACGGGAGGGCGCTGGACAAGGAAGGGAGTCTGCTGGCAAGACTGCAGAGGCAGCTGGATGACAAACATGCACAGGTGCGATGTTTTCTCTTTAAAGAATCTGCTCCAAACGGCCACAAGAACAAAAAAGTGTAATTACTATTTGTAAGACCAATCTTCATTAAAAAAATGTTTATGTCTACTCCAGGTGGTGCACCTCCTCGGTCAAGTGGAGGCTGAGAAGCTCGTGGTGGTCAGGAAAGAGGAGGAGCTGACTCTGAGGAGTCAGAGGTCGACGCGGGACCAGGAGGCGCTGCTGGAGGCTCGGGCCCAGCTGGAGAGGCTGCTGGCACAAATGTCTGAGGTCCAGGAGCAGCTGGAGAGCGAGACGGGGAGGAGGCAGCGTCTAGAAGGAGAGAAGGAGAGACTGGAAGAGAGATTGAACCAGGCGGCGGAGCAGAAAGGAGGAGGGGAGGTGAGCGAACATGTGCAGGCCGATGGCCGCAGCGTCAGTATCAACTCTTCACACTCTTAATAAATACTCATTCATTTAATGGGGTTTTGATTCAGACATTGTTGTTGATCCCAAGCAGGCCGTCGTGCACAGCGAGCCCACAAGCCGCACCGAAGACTGGGGGTTCCAGCAGAAGAGGGGAGATGTTCCGTCAGTAAGATCCACCGCATCACCCCAGCCGGAGGCCTCTCCAACAGGCCGCACCAGCGGCCCTCAGCACGACCCTCAGCACGACCCTTGGCGAACGGTTGACAAAATCCTGGATAAACTCCACCTCGTATCCGCCAAGATCCACGGCATGACCAACAAGAACACGGGGAGGTAATTCCTGTTTTTAACTTCCCTTTTGAGTTGTCTATATCAGCTGTTACAGGTGATGTCAACCGCTTGTTATGCTGCACCCAAGAGGCCCAAAATATATTGACTGCAATAATACAGTCTTTATGGATGTAATACTTCTGCTGTAAAATAACCCACAAGTGGACCATGATGTGCAGAACTTCTCAAATGTAGACTTGATAATAATAATTAACTCTGTTTTTTTTTATGTGTACGTGTGCGTGCAGGCTGACTGCAGAGGTCGACAGTGAAGAGTTATCTTGGTTGCAGTCCAACGTTAATGAGGTCATCACCATGCTGCAGCAATCCCCAAGTCTACCCTCCGTCCCAGAGGTCAGGAGCCTTCATGTTATTACATTTGTATATTACTAATGTTATTTTCAGTACTTGAGGATTTTATGGAGTTTAAGTTCATGGTCCACAAAGTAAAATGTGAAAGAGAATCCCCACCATGCCAATGTTTTTAACTTTGCATATGGTTGTGACCCCTTCATCGTTTCCCAGCAGAGTGTTTCCCCGCTGCCGGGAGGCTCCTCCAGCAGCTCCTCCAACACCCTGACGGAGCGGCTGCTAAGGCAGAACGCCGAGCTGACCGGATTTGTCAGCCGCCTAACCGAAGAGAAGAACGATCTGAGGAACCACACGCTGCGCTTGGAGGAAGAGCTCCGACGCTACCGGCATGGAGGAGCCGGGTCGGGCGGCTCTGTGAGTGCATGGCGGGAAATACTGCTGATTGAGATGAAACAAGGCCAAATCAAAATGACCAGGCATCTGGCGCCATGTCTTTTAAGGTGACGCGTTCCCTGATGAGGAAAGCTTGATTCTGAACTTGGTTGGTTTTGTCCTGCAGTCCAGCCACAGGAGAGGAGGGTCGAAGTCGGACTCGTCGGGTCTGGTACTTTCCCAGGAGCGGGAGGCATGGACGAGAGAGAGGGTCCGTCTGGAGAAAGCTTTGCTTCTGGCCCAGGCACAGGCGGCCCGGCTCCGAGGGGAGATCAGGGCCGACAACCTGCGGGAGATTACGGGACCCGAGGCTGACAACGCTGCCCTGAAGGTCAGCCTAAAAGCAGCAAATTAGTCTCTGTAATTCACCTGTAGGCTTATGAGCTGCTTTGCTAGTTGTAGTAACTCCCACAGAGATCGTGATCGAATCATTTTACTTCCTACTGGCCCTTTCAGAGGATGTACGGGAAGTACCTCCGGTCGGAAAGCTTCCGCAAAGCTCTGATCTACCAGAAGAAGTATTTGCTGTTGCTGCTGGGCGGCTTCCAGGAGTGTGAGGAGGCCACGCTGTCGCTCCTCACCCGGATGGCAGGCCGGCCGGCGCTCCCCGTCGGGGGGGAGTCCCCCCTGCAGCGCCGCCGGGGGCTGACGCGCTTCCGCTCTGCCGTCCGAGTCTCCATCGCCCTCTCCAGGTAGGCGCCATGTTAAACGTGGCTTTTGAGCGGAGGCGTAGACGGTAGGCGGTTTCTTTCCTGGTACGCTCGTGCATCAGATGGCGTTTAAGATTTTCTAAAAGTAAGACCTGCACATCTTCTGCTCAGAATGCGTTTCCTGGTTAAGCGGTGGCACAAAGCGACGGGCATGAGCTTCTCGACCTCCTGCGGCGAAAACAAGAACGGAGCGGGAGACATTTCAGGTAACCACGACACGTCAGGCTTCGCTTCTACACGGGAGGAGGTGTCGCTTAGAAGTGACGCTCAATGCATTTTTATCTCCACACTCAGAGGTGAGAGACTCGCCGTATCTTCACCCGGGCAGCGTGGACATGTACAGAGAGCGAGGAAGTGGAGGAGGAGGAGGAGTCTCGACCGGCAGGGGGAGAAGTGGACGCGAATCCCCCAGATCGGCTGTCTCCACACAACACAGGTGCCACTGACAGATACTGTTGTTATCCGTTAACTTAAGAATTGGGAGAAATAACCGGTTATTGGCCCAAATGTTTTAACCGTTTGCCTTATTTTTTTTTTCAAAGACTGTAGGAAATATAAAATGTATATTTACGTAATAATGTTAAAGTGATGTATTGGAACTCAATGAGTCTTGTCATGTTCACTGACTAAAATGAAAGTTTCTGTACTGAAAGCTCAGTTTCTTTATTGAAGAAAATTAAACATAAATATATATTTTTTTTTTTCTTTTTTTCTTGAACACATTAACCAAAATGTGTTCAATGCGTTGTGTAGGTTTCACATGGCCGGAGACCACGCAGCGCTCACCTGTTCCCACCTGCAGAGCTACGACCCCGACCGGGCGCTCACCGACTACATCTCCAGGCTGGAGGCGCTGCAGAGGAGGCTGGGCGGGGTGACGTCAGGTAGACCTGTCTGCAGTTAGTGCATCTTCAGAAGTTAAGGTTACACACTAAAAGTAAAATCGTTTTTCATACCAAGGCATCATTTAGATTGACCCTCATTAAGCTGAATTTTTAAGTGGATTATTCTGATGGAACTGTTTCATTTCTAAAAAGTAATCACACATTGACCTAACTGCCTGGTATTCTCTCTGCAGGTGCTTCTTCGTATGCTCAATTGCACTTTGGCTTGAGGAGATAAGACACTGTCATGTTACTTTGGCTTGAAGAAACTGTTGCCTTTTCTCGTGCTGAGCGCTCTGCTGTTTTCTATCGTTCTGGTGTGGACTGTATCTTTCCATGTGGACCAAAACACATTTTTATGTTAGTGTATACTTGTATTCAGGCTTTTTGTCGCCAGCACTTGAAAACAGCAATGTATGTAAATGAATCTGCCTCTTTGTTGTGGATGAACTGCAATCATGTATGTTGTCTAATGCTAATTTAAGACCTTGATTAATTTATATGTTTGTGTTGTATGGGTGGAGCGTTATGTAAGGAATGTTTGGGTTTATTGTTAAGGAGGCTGCTGCTGGATATTCTACACTACACTGTGTTTTGTTTAGGCCTGTTGGACTACGGAGAACATTTGTAGAGAACGTATTTTTATAAAGCGTAGGAGCTTTGAACTTTTGGGGTATTTTCTGAAAAACTGAAATAAAGAGAACTAAATTATGAAAGAGTATTTTTTTTCTTCTTCATATTCACTGACTAAAAGATGACACAGGTTTCTGTACCAGAACCTAGTTATTCAATTTGGCACCACATGTTGCTTCCAGGTTTCTTTATTGAAAGAAGAAATTAACACAATAATAAAACAAACAAAAAAAGTTTGATTCAAGTCTTAGGAACAAAGCTGCTTGTGCGGTTTAACTAGTCCCTGTTAAATGTATCTTAACAGTTCATACATTCTTAAAGGAAAATTATCTGATCCGACAACAGCTGATTCTGTGCACTGGAGGCTCACAGCTGTTTTTTCATGTTTAATGCAAAAAAGGCCACAATGGAGTTTGTTTTATGAAAAAGACCAAGGTAAACTGCTGCCTCATACCTCAGCCTCAGTTCAGGGGAAAAGAGTTTGGGAAGAAGCACATTGAGCATTATAGTGTCATGAAGTGTGTTCATCTAAATGTTCCTGAACTCAAGTCCCAAGAAGTCGGAGCTTCAGTCCAAACACGACAGATGTGGGACAGTTTCCTCGTGTCTTTGCTCCTCGCCTCTCACCGTTTTCTCCTCTCGTACCTGATGACGGGGTTGTGAGGTGTGTGAATCATTGTGGTGTAGTTGATCGAGGGAAAATATCCGTCCACCAGGTCAAAGCGGTACATGCGAAGTAAAGTGGACCAGATGGTTTTAATCTGGACGTAGGCAAAGTTCTCCCCGATGCAGCGATGGCGACCTGAAGAGCAGACGACAGAGGTGGAGTTTGTTAAAGGAGCCTGATGTTAAAATGAACGTACTTTTATTTAGATACACAATGGACCCCATTTCTCACGTTAAATACTGAGAAATAACTAATCACATGAAAGATTATTTACTAAATCAGGTTATTTCTCACCGGCTCCAAATGGCACGTATGCAAATTTCTCCCCTGCAGCAGGGTTGTCGTTGAGGTAGCGGTCAGGGCTGAACTCCATCCGCTCCGCCCAGGTGTCCTGCAGGCGGTGGTTGACAGTGGGGGAGACGCAGACCTGGTGGCCCACAGGAATGGTGTATCCTGCAGCGGTCTGACAGAATGAAGAAGAGAAGCATTTTGCTGATGTTAAATACTTTAAGGCAGGTGGGGGGGTGGGGGGGGGAATAGCAGGTGCTCTTACCTGTGGAGTGCGAGCCATCCTCATCATGGTCATGATTGGCGGGCGGAGACGCAGGGTCTCCTTTAAACAGCGCTCCAACAAGCTGAGATCTTTGAGCTGAGGACGACACCAGGACAGTAGAAGGATTACCAGACGGTCGCTCCAGAAGAACACTTGGTTACAGCAGGAGAAAACAATCGGAGCTTATCTGTCATTGTCGGCAGCTGTTACTATGTTGCTGATCATAATCTGTGACTTTTGGTATATTTCCTTTAAGAGAAATATGATCTGTGTTCATGAGTTATTGACTACAATCAATGTTACTGCAGATGCCCGTAAAGCACATCGCACAGTTTGACAAAACGTGGATCATTTGATGTGAAACCTCTGGCCAACACGAGCACACATGAAGTAAGCCGTGCCTGATCGAAGTCGAGTTGCAGCGCGTCGCCGCACACGGCCCTCTGCTCGGCGTAGCAGCGCTCCTGCAGAGCTTGGTCTCTGGCCAGGAAGAAACCCATCCAGGCGCTGGTGGTGGAGGACGTGTGCTGACCAGCCAGGAGGAGACCGATCAGCATCCCTGCGATCTCGTTATCGTTCAGGGGTCGTCCGTCTCTGGGAAATGTACCGGGTCATTTCTTAGTATAGAGCAATTTATAAACAGCTATTCAGACTATTTACTCATTCTCTCTGCTGGATGTTTTAGTGAAAGACATTGAACACTGGGATATAAAATATAAACAGTGTCCTATAATCACACCATTCATTTATTACTGCTATTTGGAACTGTTTTATAACCGTTTCTGATCTTGTTTTCTACTACGCGTTTGTGCATTTTGCTGCTGTGGTCGTGTGAATTATCCCGCTGCGGGACTAATAAAGGATTATCCTACTTGTAGGTGGCGTCGATGAGCGTCTGCAGGATGTCGTCCACTTTCTCCCCAGATTGTCTGCGCTTCTGAATCACATCGAAGAAGATGTTCTTGATCTCTATGTGAGCTCTGTCTCTTTTCCTGACCAAAGAAAAAATAAACAGCATTGTTGTATCCTTGCCGCGAACGGTTTGAATACGTTCAGCTCATGATCACCCCATGATCATGTTTATGCACGGGCGTGTTGTTCCCTTTTGAATTTTGGACTTCTCTTGTGCCGTTGCTCATGTTTGGTTGTTTGTACCTGAAGCTGGGCAGCGGCAGCCAGCCGGGCAGCAGCCAGGCGGCGTGGCTGAATCCTCCGTCCAGGTCGGCGTAGAGCTGCGCCACTCGCTCATCCAGCATGCTGCGGATCTCCTTGCCGTGGAGGCAGCTGCTGGCCGTCAGGATGATCAGCTCAGACAAGGCCTCAAACAGGTCTGAAAACAGAAAAAGGGAATTCAGTCAGAACCAGAAATAGGCTGCAACAGTCAGACAGACTAACAAATTGTGTTTTGCACAGTGTGGGATTTTTGACACGTAATGCGTTTAGGTTGTTCCACTGTGGACGTAAACCTGCACAACTCATCATAACTTCTTGAGTGACGAAGTTTATAAACCCCACATGACATTGGGTTAAAGAGCTAAAGAAAAGCTGGAAGTAGTCCGATCAAACGAGCCAGTGAGGCTCATTTTTTTTAATATTCACGTTTTAATCAAGTTAATTGTCGAGGCACTTACTTCTTTCTCCGCTGTCTCCCCATCTCTGAAAGTACTCGATGGTCTCCGCCTCGATGATTTTCACATGTTCCTTGAAATGAGCAATGTTCAGTCCGGTCTTCAGCATCTTCTTTTGTTCCAGAAAGAGCTGCAAACGCATTGAGGACAGCGTTGCCTTTTAGCATTTATTACCTTGATTGGATCTTGTGTTTACGGTCGAGTCTCGTTAATGTGCCCGCGTGCGTTTGTTAATAACTGGGGTTGGACTCACAGGGTTCGGCACGTCGTAAGCCACTCCTTTGCCAAACACCGGAGTGGTGAGTCTGGAATAGACGTCCTCTGCGTTCAGGTCCTCGTTCTTGCTGTTGAACATCAGCGTGGCGGCTTCGCTGCCCAGCAGGTAAGTGAACGTGCTGCCCACCATGGTGAAACTGAATACAGGGCCGTACTGCGGGTGGACGGCAGAGACGCAAGGGGGGTGAGACAGTGCTGGAGGGGTCAATATCAATCTGAGAGGTTCGGGCTTTTTTGGCCCGATATCATTTTAGCTGTTCACACTTCTAAAATGTAAAGAAATGGAATTTAAACGGCTCATAAACTGCATACATACAACAGGTGTCAGAGTAGACTTTGTGTGGTCTGAAGGCAGGTGTGCCAGGTAAAGTAAAATAGATATAACCACTCTTTCATTTGCTTAATGCTGAAACTTACACTTATTTCCATTACCAATTAAACGGTTCAGTACTTTCTCGATAGATCGATTAATCTGTGTCTATTCCGACCTATTCAAAGAGCTTGTTTTGTGACTAATCGTCTGCAGTCTACACACATTTACTCTGATATACACACACTTACTTTTTCATAAGCTTGTTCCAGAAACTCAATGGGGCTTCTCCCGAATGCGATGGCGTGACCCAGGAAGGGGACGCTGGAGGGGATGTATGGTGGATATTTCTGCAAAGAGACACGCGACAACAGCACGACGTGAATACAAGCCATTTCAAAAAGCACCTTTACCCACTTTTATTAAGCCAAGTTCGTCCAACCTACCAGATGGTTGTCACCGGCCGGCTGTCTGAGCAGCACCTTGGAGATGTACCCGAGAGTCAGCGTGATGACGGAGGCCGCCAGCACCACGGAGGTCAGGTTGTCGCTCATTTTACCGACCGTGTCGCCGAGCAGTTTACTGCTCATTTCATAGAAGTGGAGAGACATTTTACCTCCGTCCGCTGGATCTCAGGAGTGCCGGTGAAGTCTGACAGCAACGCTTCCGCGGGCGATAATTGTCCCGTTAATCTGATGTTATAGTCGGCCGCCCGTTGGTGGTGTTCCCCGAGCGGCTCTACCTGTCAGTAGTCGCTCCTCCCCCGCCTGATAAACCGGGGCTTTCTATTGGATGTCGACCACGTGTCCGTCAAGACTTCACCGCTGTGATTGGCCGCCGTTGGCTGAAGCCATGTCTTGCTATATGATGTCACACCAGCTGCCCGTGTGTGCCATCGGCTGTGATATCGTTTTATTTTCCCTCCCCTTAATTTAAATTCTTCAATATTAGAGACCAAACTTTTAAAAAACCGATATGACAAAGGTTCCGAGTGAAATAAATTAGTCTAAATGGATTTGATTATATGACATGGCACTCAATTGTACTATATGCATGTTATGCTTAATAGTCTATAGACAAACTTCCAATACACCATCATGTATACATGTTTATTAAAACAACATTAAATAAACATATTTACATGCACTCAAAATATATGACTTGCCAAAATACACAATGTGAGGTTGCAAACGATATCAGTAAGCCAAATATACAAAATGAGGCACTGGTGAGGTGACTTTGCTCTTTGCCTTGAGTCCTGCAGTCAGTTGGGTCAGTAGGAAGAACCTGCACAGGGATCTATTGCAGCTGACGGCTCTTCAGCAGGTTTTTTATCCATAAGCATATTTGTCCATTACGCTTTTATCATTTGGTGTCATCTGTCCACTCAGCTTCATCAAGAGCTTCACAATAAGGCCAGCCTGCATGGAAATGTATGAATCAACACCATTTCAACATATTAACATTTCAAACTGGAGCAGCCATCACGATATCCTGCTCTACAAATGCACTCTGGATACAGCCATTATTTGCATCACACAGTCTCAGAAGAGTTACCTGCTTTGTGTGCACAATGAAGTTCATTTTATTGTCCCCACTGTGTATCTGAAAGTACTGGTCGGCGTGCCCAAGCTGCCACATGAATGTGCCGTATTCTAAACTGATCAGAGGGACCTGAAAGAAATAAAAAAATAAAAAACATTTCGCATTATCTTTTTAATGTACATAACCAGGTTCTTATGCCCAAGTAGCAGCCAACTAGTTGTTAATGGAGATATAACACAGAAAACTTAATTTTAGTACATAAGAAATGATAATAGGAAACTTCTCCACGTAGAAGTTTGTAAGAAATTGAAACATTTTTTACAAACAGTTCATTCTAGGTTTTACACCTAGACAAACTGCTCGAGCAGCTTGTGCCATCTAATTGCAGGTCTTAAATACATTTAATTTGAATAAATTAAGTAATTCGCCGTGATTAAAACAAAGTGAGGATACCTTGGTCTCCATGTTCAGGAGGTGCAGCCCCTTTGTGTTGACGGCGACGTAGACGCGGATGACTTTATGGTTGCTGGCACTGGCCTTGGTGTAGACTTGACCCGTGAAGAAGGCCGCGCCGTAGGTCGGGATGTCCCAGCAGTTCTGCAGGAAGAGTCTCTGCAGGTGGTGCATCTCTTTGCTCACCCCCTCGCTGGTGCTCAGGGCCTGTCGGGAGGGCAGCCTTGTTATGGCAGCAGTGGGATTTCGTTTTATGTCTTAGAGGATTTTTACAATGAATACTTCAGGCGTACTTTGTATTCATGCAGAATCCTGTTGGTCCAGTGGTATGCTTTGTTTTTCACTTTGGATATCGGCACAATTGATTTCAGGTTTTCCTCACTGTTGACAACAAAACACAGCAGCTTTTTCACTTTGCAACAATGAAGCAAATGGTTCATGTTAACATGTAGGACATATAGGGTGTCAAACTCAAGGTCCAGTGTGGCCCGCCGGATGAATTTGCTATTGTGAGAATTTCAAAAAGACATAAATTGCATTTCTATAAAAGTAGTTGCTATTCCTAAAGATTCCACTGGAGGTCGCACTCTGTGAGTGAGCGCATGCGTTAGTTTGTGCTCTCGGTATGCAGCGATGTTGTTCCGTATTGTTATTGCGGGCAAACTGTCCGAGCGGCAGGGGGGGCGGGAGGGGGTAAATCGCCATCACTTAGATTGAAAAGTTGAGTGAAAAATAGCTTGTGAGCCGAAAAAGTGTGGGGAGCCCTGCGTTCGACCTTTCCCACCACGGCGGCCCTCCAGGCAGCAGCGACCGCTTGAAAATGACGGGCTCCATCCGCACACCACTTCCCCCGGAACATTAGCGCCAAACTCCACCCCCCCGCGTCGGCTGGACCATCTGCACGCTAACCCCCCCCCCCAGTCGGCCGAACAGTGATTAAAAACAGTGATCTACTTGAGGAAGCCTTGCTTGTGCTTCTTGCTCTCATAGCTGCCGTATATGATCTGCAGGAGGAGGCTGGCCAGAGTGATCAGCTTGGTGTCCGGAGCAGGAAAGAAGCCCTTCAGGAGGCAGTGACGGGCCTCGTCGAACAGAATGAGGATGGCTAGAGGGTCTTCCACCTGGAAAAAAAAACAGTGAGCAGCAACTAAATGACACATTACAAGACTTTAATCAATTGTTTAAATCGATTGTTGTCTAATACAAATTTAGCTACCTTTTTCTCAACTTCGAGAGGCAGCCGGACGTCCCTGCGGAGGAAGAGCTGAGAAGTTTCCCTTTGAGGATCCAACACCGTCAGGTCCGTCACGATCTCTGTCCAGATCCGCAGGTGCTGCAGGGGCTTGTGGTACGGCTTCAGCTGCAGGTCTGCCACACACAAAATGCACATCAATGATACTTCAGTCTTACATGCACAAAAAAGTTTGTTGTTGAGATTGTATCTTTTCATCTCATTTATTTTTCAACACAAACGGTTTTGTCTTTTGTCTGAAGACTAAAAATAATCTTACAACATCCGATCAAACTCATCTGATAAGGAAAAAAAGCTTGTTTGTGCGTTTGGTTTAAGAGCCGGAGGATGAACACATGTCACATGTCTTCTGAGGGACTCACGAAGGTTCTCTGAGCAGATCCAGATGGTAAAGTACTGCTGGGTGTCCTGTGAAAGACGCATGCCTTCCATGATCTGCTGCACCGTTGTGTTGTTGCCGTGCTTCAGCTCCACGGAGCGATACGAGCCGTCCATGCGGTAGATACGCACCTTCTCATACTGCAGAACGCACAAACAAAACAAACAAGTCAGACAGCTCATTTTCTCAGCAGCGCAGCTATCCTTGAGGGATCAGCAGCATCTAGTGAGAGCAGCAGAATGCCACTGAAATATGTGAAGAAAACCCCTTTCTTTAGTTTTAATCCATTTCTAATTAAATCATAAACACAAAAACACAATGTTTGTCATAACATGTCATACAGACTATTCAAAGCAAGATCAAAAGTGTGTGACCCCAAGGCAAATACTTCAGTGAAAGGTGTTTCTCTGCAATATAATTACATCACTTTAAGGGTCTGGCGTGTGACTCACTGGTTTGCTGCTGAATTTCTGCAGAAGTTTCACCGTCTCCTCCCATTCGTTTTGTTTGTTCTCCTCACACAGCTGAAGGGGAGACCTCTTCTGCTGGTCTTCAATATGCTGGTGGTGGAGAAGTAAATTAGCAAAGTACATAGTACAGAGATGTTTGGTCTAAATTAACAACATATTGCATTTACTAGGTAAATCTAATTTTAAAAATATCGAGTGTAATGAATAAGAAATATTCAATTTGTTAAAACACTAATGTGAAATGTTTGGCCACTGTTTATCATGATATTTAGGTCTTGACATATATACGGCCAAGCAAATTAAAACAAAAAAAGTAGTTGAGGAACACAATCACACTATGATTCTTTTTATTCTTTACTGATTTGCTGATGCTTTGCCGATATTAAAAACAAAGATCTTTTTTTACATCTATGTACATGTTTCGTACCCGGTCGATCTCAGGGTGCTGCAGCAAGAGTTGCACAATCTCTGCGTGGCCCCCTCTGGCTGCAAAGTGCAGATGAGAGCTGAGCTGGCCGTTCAGCAGGTGGGGATTACAGTTACCTTTCTCCAGCAACAGCTTGGTGGCCTCGACTTTCCCGTGCCTGGGTGGAACCAAACTCAACTTTACCGAGGGTCATCATCAACGCGACGGACCTGAACGCAAAGCCGACGAGGCCCTTTGGCCGCCTGAGACTTTCTCGTGCTGCGAGTGGAGCGTCGGACTGACCAGCAGGCGTAGTGAATGGGAGCCCAGTGGTCGCTGTCCAGCTGCTTGACTGATAAACCGCTGTCCAGGAGCTTGGACAGCAGCTCGGTGTCTCCTTCACAGGAGCTGCGGTGGAGGGGGAAGTCGTCCACCCACTGACGCTCCCTGCACAGAATGTTTTTAACATCATTTAAAAAAGTAATTTATTTCTTTTGTTTAAGACTGAGTGTTGTTGAAGATGGAGAGAAAAAAAAAAGAAGGAAAAGGGTTGTAAAGGTCACGAGCAAACCTGTGACACACCGAAACAGGAACATTAGAGGAGCAGGAGATGGACAGGAACAACAACCATGATGAAAGAATAAGCTCTCACTTGTCTTCTACCACACTGTTCGGACCGTGCTGCCACTTCTCCCTCTTGGGAATCTGGATCTTGGAGTAGTCGGGCGCCCCGAGGCCAAAATACGGGTTAATAACAACCTTATCCACCTGCCAACAAAACGGCAAATGTGCAGGACATTACAAACGGCACTTTCTACCTTTTCTCACAACCAGTCACCTCCCGTGATAGTTTACATCAAACATGTCCACTCACCGTCGCTCTTCTTAAAGGATCACCTGCTCCTAAAGGGAGGGGACTCACCCGGTTGGTGTACTGCAGATCGGAGCCGTAAAGCGGGTTGAGGATGCACATGTCCGCCTTCTCCAGCGACATCATCTTGCTCTTGATCTCCAGAGCCGTGTAGCCCATGTGCAGCCCGTCGTCGCTCTGCTTGCCCTCGCTGCCGTAGGCCGGGTTGCTGACGTTGGTCTTCACCCGCTCAACGGGGGGCGGTCTGAACAGAGCGGCGATGGCGTGCGGCACGGCGTGCTGCTCTGCTAGCCACCTGCGCGAGGTCAAAGAGGCAACGTTAAAGGCTCGGCGTTCCCCAAAGGCCTCATCCGAGAGCACCGCCTTGTCGAACGCATCCTCACTTGTCTAAGACCAGGAGCATCCTGGAGGTGATGGGGCAGAAGTGAGCGCTGGTCTCGCTGCACACCCGCATGATGTCCTGGAAGCAGTAGAAGCTCGGGCTCCCGGCGCTGCAAACGGGCTTGCTGTTGTCTGTTCAGAGGGATTTACTAGTATGAAAACTATATCTGAGGCATGGATTTAGCGACACAGACCTTTTTGCTCACCTTTAACGCTGACCGGCACAACAAAAAGCGATGCCTCCTCCTCGGCATTTTTGCCATCGAGAGGGAATTTCTTCATATGCACCACGCGCTTTCCTGAAACCCCAAATGGTGTTTACGTCGGTGACAGCAAGGTTGTCACGAGTCGGCTTTTCCTTTACTCCAAACAGTCACGAGCCAAAAGAGTTGCAAGCCACTTGTTTGATTGACAGCCAGCGGCGGTGACACTGTGTGCTCGTCCTAATGCGAACGTCAAACACACAGCCCACTCACCTATGAAGCCTTGGTTGTTGGATATCGGTCTGATGGTTTTCTCAACGTAATCCAATATGGATTTGGATTTGTCTCCCGCTGCTGTGATCTTTGTGGCCAGAAGGACTTTCTTCCTTTTCTTCTCCTTCCCCTCCAAAGGCACTTCGATCAGCAGGATCTACGCAATGTGGAAACCGAGTTATGAATGGGTTTAGAAAATAAATTGTATTGATATTTGTTGGTTGGTAGGTCATTATTTATAATACTGGTAATTCTGCTTGAACATGACGGCTGTGCAGTAACTACACAGAGAAGTTTTAAACTAACAAAAGAAAAAATCTATATACATTACGCCTCCGTCATTTGATGTGAAAGGCCCTTTTGTAATTTAGATATAAGCGTTATTCATATCGATTCCCCTCTGCTGTCAGCCTGGGCGCGGTTACCTCGTAGGCTTTGGCTCTGTACTCCTTTGAGTTCAGACTGGCTTGACTCTTTGGGCGGATGACAGCAACAAACACATCCTCCAGGGTGTCCTCGTTGCCCATCCTGCTGACTCTTTCTCAGTCCCGACAAAACCTTCTGCACAAGGGCCAAACGCTGGGGAGAGGCATCCCTGAAGCAGGAGAGATCACAGGGGGAACAAATGCTTTAATACTGTGAAGATAAGTCACTCACTTCATGCTTAGAAGACTGCCACCTCACTTGTTTACATTAAAGTATGCACAATAACTTTACTCAATAACTAAACACCAGAAACGTGATGCCCCTTTGGGAATGCTATTGGATGCTTTATACAATATTTAGGCTGACCAGTTAGATTCCTATTTTTCTATTCCAATATAAAAGCAGCAGTTTAAGTCATATTTCAAGCAAAATTCAAAGCATTCTGTAATGAAGTGAAGTAATTTGCCGCTTTCCTCCATCTTGACATTTTATAAAACTAAACCGTTGCATTAATCAATAACTAAAAAGCAACCGTGATACTTCAAATGTTACAGTAAAGGCACCTGTGATGCCTTCTGGCTGTGTTTAAGACGCCATATACCATTACAGAGGTTTATAGCAACGCTTAACGTGCATTACTAAAGTGTTACAGCACAATGTTTTTGAAAGGTGTGTGCGGTGCAGAGCTCCGGTTGGATCCACTCCAAAGAGCTAAAACGGGTACAGAATTGGAGGTTACGCCCCGGAAACCAGCCGTGTTGTCAATAAACAGGGATTACCACACAGATGATATCAAACGCGGTGTGTTTAAGACAACAACTCGGCCCGCTGTATCCAACCAGTATTCATACGTGGTTCTAGTCCACAATAAACGACTTTTTTCCGGACAGAGTGAGCGGCTGTAGCCGGGGATGCTACGCGGATCGCCCCCACTGTTCCGCCCGTTGAGCGGATGAAACTTACCGAAAGCGACGCTACTTTCTTTGTCCTCAATCGGACGAATAAGGCGGCTCTCAGGGCGATTTCCGCCCGTTAACCGTGTCTGTCCCTGGTCAGGGGACAACTGCGGCTGAAGTGCCAGAGCCGACCGCTGGCGAGGGAGAGGCAGCGGGCCTGAAACCAGGGGAAGCGCTGGAGTCGTGTTGCGTTCGGTGGCCGCGATTACAGTCGGACAACAGAGGATTCTGCCTGTGAGATTCTCCAGGAGTGTATGGCGCTGTTTAATGTTTTCAATGAAGTTGCTTAGTACGTGTTGTGTATTGAGTTACCTGTAGAGGGCGATGTAGCTCACATGTACTGAAGGTTGAAAAAGAAGAATAAAGAAAACAACAAGTTGATGCTAGCGTGTGGCTCTCGTCTGTCCTGCTGTGACTATTTAGAGATTAAAACTCAACTCAACAATATTAACCAAAATAATAGCGTTTTGGTCAAATCAACTTTAGAAAGATATAGTATATTACTGCAAAAGCATTCAACTTACACTATTGATACTGGCAAGTTTTCTCTTTTCCCTCTTCACTAATTTAGATCTTAAACGACAGCTAGTTGCCTTAAATTAGGACAAAGGCTGAGAATAACGTGGCAACATGCTAGGTTACAATATCTGCATATTAGGCATCACATTTAAAAGTTTTAACTTAACCAGTCAAGGAAAAGCTTAAAACTGAATTTCATTTTCTTCTTCATGTTTGGGTTCTTCTTGACTCTCAGGAGAAACATAAAACCCTCATGGACAAACACATTTTTCTTTTAAATTTCGTTTTTCTAAAGATTATATAAATTATATACAACTTTTTGATTGGTGAGTTGGAGAGGTGACTGTAGCAGATTTTGTTCCATCGCACAGAGCCAGTCAAGCTGCTCCACCAGTTGTAGTCATCATGCTAAGCTAAGATAATCTTAATTTCCAAGCCTGCTAAGGAATTTCCTTAAATATTGATACCTTTAGACAGGTCTCTTTCTACCAGGTGTAATTAAAGGTTAGGAATACAATAGTTTTTAGGAATGTATTCTTCATCTGTGTCATCAGGGATCATTGTAACGTTAGCTGGGTTTAACAGTAAGTGTATGGAATAAGTGGGTTTATTTACAGAATAGGGTTTTGTGCATGTGTGCCAATAGGTTTAAAAACAGGTGTTATTGTGAATGAAATGGATTTCACAAATATACAACTTTATTGACTAATAATATATTCTTTTTAATTCAAGCGATTGTACAGACGTTTAGCATATATCTACTGAAACATTGACAGGTTGTCTCTTTGAAACAAATGTTTTACAATGTCTATAAAACAATTAAAATGATCCAATAAGAACAACAATTAAAGCATGACTTTTTTTAAAGATGTACGTTATAACATCTTTGGTCTTTTTGGTCCATAGCTAAGAGTAGACATTGCTCTCTATGATGCCCATGTTCAGGATGAGGTGTCTTTACACTGACTGAGCACCTCCTGCATCTTCTCCTGGATCTCAGCTACCCTCTTTGCCCACTTCTCCCGCACCTCGTCTTCGTCATCCTCCGTCACAGCTGTGTAGGCCATGAGGGCGATGAGGCCCATATGGAACAAGTGGCCGATGTGTGAACAGCGGCGCTCCATGATCTCCCGGTCGCCTTCGCAGCTGTCGAGGTAGACCTTCAGCAAGGGTTTTCCAAACAGCAGCTTAGTACCCATCACCCCGCGGTAGTACACATCCAGGCTCATGCTGCTCTTGTCTCTCTCATAAGTCTCTGCGAAGGTTGTCATGTGGCGCTGGGTGTTCTCCGGATCTTTCTTCGCCTTCGCCACCATGTCATTGAAGGCAGTGTACTGGTGCTTAATGTACTCCTCGTACTTGCCGTAGGTTTCGTTCACTTCGTCGATGCGGATCTGCCTCAGGCATTGCCGGTTCTTTTCGGAGATGGTCTCCAGTTTGGAGCGGAGTGGCTGGAACTCCTTGTCCAGCTCGTGGCCCTCCTCCTTAATAAGGCCTTTGCGAGCCACCCCTACCAGGGAGGAGACCATCTGCCATAACAGACTAGACTTGACTAAAGACATCCTGATGTATTTGTCGCACAATGCATACTTACCTCCTACAGCGGTAAAATTACGGCGACTCATTCAGGTCCATGAATGCATCGGGCACATCGAGCTACACTATTTGAACTCTAACGCGCGGACGTCTCTCATTCTGAAGATGCCTCCGATTCGGCACCTGTCACAGAACGACCCCGAGATCCGCTGCAGGCGGCATCCGGTTCCGAGGCGGCGCGTCCGGACTCCACCTGAAGCACAATCCCTACAGCTGCGCGCTGCCAGTTAAAAGTCATCAGTCCACCGACGACACCATGACGCACGAACTCGCAGCATCAACGAGTGATCCTTAAGATTTAGTTACAAGGCTGGCAACGGGCGCGCACGACGCAGCCTCCGCTCGCGTCCGAGCCAACCAGCCAGTGAGATCGAGGGTCCCGCAGCCCCTATTCGCGTCT